>CP136055.1:259843495-261043495 GCA_032464435.1 Aegilops umbellulata
TCAACGCTTATATTATTTATTCCCAATGATGTATGGCTATCCTATGATGTTTGAGTAGATCTGTTTTGTCCTACGGGCTATTTGATGATCGTGATTGGTTTGAGTTGTATGTTTTATTATTGGTGCTGTCCTATGGTGATCTTTGTGTTGCGCAAGCGTGAGGGATTCCCGCTGTAGGGTTTGCAATATGTTCATGATTTGCTTATGGTGGGTGGCGTGAGTGACAGAAGCACAGACCCGAGTAAGTAGGTTGTTTGCGTATGGGATAAAGGGGACTTGATAATTTAATGCTATGGTTGGGTTTTACCTTAATGAATCTTTAGTAGTTTCGGATGCTTGCTAGAGTTCCAATCATAAGTGCATATGATCCAAGTAGAGAAAGTATGTTAGCTTATGCCTCTCCCTCAAATTAAATTGCAATAATGATTACCGGTCTAGTTATCCATTGCCTAGGGACAATTAACTTTCTCTTGACAACAAGCTCTTCACTAAAACTAATTTAGTTGTGTCCTTATCTAAACATACCCTAGCTTTTATTTTCGTGCTCTTTACTTTCTTGCAAACCTACAAAAACAACTACAAAGTACTTCTAGTTTCATACTTGTTCTAGGTAAAGCGAACGTCAAGCATGCGTAGAGTTGTATCGGCGGTCGATAGAACTTGAGGGAATATTTGTTCTACCTTTAGCTCCTCGTTGGGTTCGACACTCTTACTTATCGAAAGAGGCTACAATTGATCCCCTATACTTGTGGGTTATCACTCCATTGCGCAAATTTGTCTTTTCACTTTAGGTCGTTCACCCACAGTGTGTGTAGGCCCCCCAGCTCCTTCTTTACGGCACACATCGATCGATATGCCTCTCTAGCCAGGTGTGGCTAGCACAAACACAAGCTTCCCCTCTTCTCTTATCACCGTCCATGCCTCACTCCCACCACTCTTTTCATCAATCTCGTACTCGCACACTCCTTCCCCCTCGATATAGTATGACTCTCGCACCACCTCCTAGATGCATCCCTCTCTCTCTCTATCCTTCTCCCCGTGCCTCATTTGCTTCTAACACACACATGCATGTATACCGATCGATCTCCCAACGTATACCTAGGTTGACTTTAACTATTCCCCCCATCGATCGACGTACCTCGCAAGTTATGTCTCTCCTTTCTCTGACAAAGGACGATTGATCTTCCTATGTAGTTATGTCTACTTACCACAGCCATATCGGCCCCCCTCATCATTCATGCATGCCTCCTGACCCGTCTCTCACACGCATGTGCACAGACAGGCAGCCATCCCCTGTCTTATTGATATTGCAGGCGTGCCCTCCGGTTTTCTAGCAAGCCTATCCCACCATTTGTTAGAAGAAACTCCACTACCACCCCCTCCAACACTCTAGATCCGTCTCTCTCCCAACCTTATTCCTCTCCTACACATATGCATGGATGCCGATCGATCTCCCTTAATACATGAGGTAGATCGATCTCCCTTAATACATGAGGTAGGCCTCTCTCCTCCTCCACACGTATACCAGCCATTGTACCTCTATAGTTAATTAGGCCTCCCCCCACCACACACCAATAGTCGAACGCTGTAGGTAGGTATCCATACCACAAAGACAAACTGCACCTGTCCCCTCTCACGTTCCAGTAGGCCATCCACTCTATATCTTTGACGTGGGCAGACACAAATTCGATAACACTCTTTATCGATCGTGCGCACGCACACACACATCATCCCTCTCTTCGATTCTATGGACACCTCAAGCCGATGATACCTCCACTCTCTTCTCGTGGATCGCCCCCTCTATATATATGATATATCCAGGACTCTATTTCACACACATTGCATATGTTACATTTTTTGATTGACTCTCCCTCCAAAAAAAAACTCTCATGAACCCGCACACCATATCTCTCTACATTTGTATCTCTCTCACACAACCCCATGTAGGTGGTGTACGTATACAAGAAGAGAATAGGTGCACCATGCACGCACTCACGCTTCGTGCCCAGCCAGACCCGTGCGGGTACACGGTGGAGCTCATTTCTGTATGAAATGGCAGCCCACGTGCTAATTTGAACGCGTGTAAAGGTTGTTTACCTATGGAGGTCGTGTACCACGCGTGCACGAAACAAAGTTCGACTTGATGCATTGGCGCGTTATTTTTAAATAAAGTTATATCGCTCAATGGCACATACACAGAATATAAAACGATTTTTATGGACAAAAAGGTAGTTCGCTCCACTATATACAATGGAGCATGCCTGCCTGGTTTGTCTCTCTTCAAAGTATCTCACACAAGGCTGCAGTGGCCTCTCTCTCTCTCTCTCATCGTTGGTCACTGATCCGGCCGCATCCCGTCCGCTAGCGGAATGGGAGGACGTGCATCGTTTCTCTGTTCGACAGCATCGAGGCAGCACGTCTCGATTTGCGGTACAGACCATTCTCTTGACCAAGCTCCGACGCGGTAGGGCCTACGCCACCTGCTCGCTGCCGCAGTATGCGCAGATTCCGCCCGCCGCCGCTCACCTAGTTACATCCCGACGACCTCCAGGTATTCCCTCCGGCCTTGCTCTACTGCCCGTCTTCGCACATCGCTGCATGTGAATCTTCCATAGTTCTTTGCCCAAAACGTAGCTCGTCCGGAGTACTTTCCATATTGCAATCTCGTCCTCACACCGTTTTAGACAAACACAACCGTGTTCTTATCTTCCCTTAGGACAAGGAATATGCTTCTTTTTTGTCATCGCATGTGTCATCAACTGTTATTGGCCAGTAATTGTTTCCTTTCTACCTCTTTTTTGCAAACAGGGCTATCCATTTCACCTCGTTGCTATTGCGGCCTTTTGGTGAACTTCACAAATCAATTTTTTCTTAAGAGTGTTTTGTGCACTTCTACCAAAATGTCACATGGGCAACGTCTCTACATTTCAGTGCAACTGCACAAAGTGAGATTGGTTTTGCTCTATCCTCCTCATCCAACTCCGAGCCTAATCTTCTCCAACTAGTTAGTCTTAAGAGAGACTGCAAAGGTGACTGGCTTCTATTTGTGTCTTTATTGTTTCATCAGGAGTCCTCTATTATTGTAATCACACTTAATATCTTTGGAACAGGGACGCTCAGCTCTATTTTAGTGGAACTGCACAAAATGATCAGAATGTTGCATGCTCCAGACAGCTACTTTTTTCCCCAACATGCCTTGTTGATTTAGACAGAGCTGGGGGACGTTGCTGCCAATGAAAGCATGGATCAATTTTAATTTAACACCTTCTCTCAACTTTGTCCTCAGTTGTGATGTAAATATTATCTCTGATATGCTAATAATTGAGATGCATTAGCAAGGAAGTTAGTTTTTTATTGTTTCCGAAAGAGCATCGATGGCAAGACACATGAAACAAAAGCTAAAAGCTCACACCATTGTACAATTTCATGTCACTAGAAAATTATTTGTATAGTACGTCAATTATGTAAACAAATGCTGGAAGGTTGATAGCATTGCTAGAAGCCTCTTCAGCATCCGGGTCCATGTGCTATGCACAAAATTATACTCATTCATTTCTAAATATTTGTCTTTTTACAAATTTCAAATGTGCATATTTTAGAGTGTGAATTCACTCATTTTGCTTCGTATGTGTACTCCCTCCGTTCCTAAATATTTGTCTTTCTAGAATTTCAACAAGTGACTACATACAGAGCAAAATGAGTGAATCTACACTCTAAAATATGTCTATATACATCCGTGTGTAGTAGTCCATTTGAATCTCTAAAAAGACAAATATTTGAGTAGTCACTCGTTGAAATCACTAGAAAGACAAATACTCCGGAGTATATTTAACAACCGAGGGGGTAGTGCACAGCCGCATGGGAGACTCAGCCCGGTCGTTGCGCCACATTAATAGTGAGTAATGAGCAGTCAAATCATAAGCCCCACCTTTCCCACTGTAAGTTGCTCGGAAGAAGCAACCATCAATACGTTGTTCTTTGAATCCGCTCATACTACTCCATCCATCACTGTTTATAGAGCGTGCTTTAGAAAAAGAAAAAATCTCTGGGACCAAGGCGACTAGCGATCGGCCTGAAAAATAGCATTGGTAGTTAAAGCACGACGTCCATTACTAGAGGAAATAATGCGTACACACATGCATGAAGTGCTTCCACCCCGGGTGGAACACCGTATTGGACGGCTTAAGATTTTTATCTGTTAATCCCATACGACGGAAGGTCTCATAGTATAAGATATTAATGCTGCTCCCTCCATCCATGAGCACCTTGGTGAACTTATAACCTCCCACCTGAGGTGCCACCGCCAGCGCTAGCTGACCCGGATTATCAACCCGGGGAGGGTGATCCTCTCTGCTCCATATGATTGGCTATTCAGACCAGCGTAGATAACGGGGCACAGCCGGTTCAACAGAGTTTACTGCCCGCTTATGCAGCTTCTGGTATCGCTTGTCCAAGCTAGTGGCGAAGACATGATATTGCCCACTATTCAACTGCTTCGGGTGACTCTGATAACCCGACTGTTGCTGTTGCTGCTGCTGGTTGTAGCCACCCTGGTTATTCTGATTACCTTGATTGTTATGTCTGCCCTGATTACCATTAAATCCTGAACCGGAATTTCCTCCGCCATAACCCGGCCCGGATTCTGAGCCACCACCAGATCCGTGGTCATACCGGAAAGCATTAGAGTTCTTGAATTCCTGCATAATGTAGCAATCCTTCCAAAGGTGATTGGCTGGCATCTCCTTCGTCCCGTGCTTTGGACAGGGCTGATTTAACAGATAAGTCAGGCGGTCCGGGTTAGGATTAGGCGCTCCACTGCGATTCGGCGGTTTACCCTTACGTCACTGGCCCTTGTCCTGCACATTGGTATTGGCCACAAAGTCCATGCTGCTATCCGCTTTACGCTTGCCTCCGTTTCCATGACCGGCCGGATTATGCTGCTGTCCTTTGGAATTGTTCTTCTTCTTTCCCTTCCCTGTCTTGTCATCATCAGGCTCAGGGTCCTTGGTACTATCAGAATTAGCATACTTCACTAACGCAGCCATGAGGGTCCCCATATCATTGCAATGGCGCTTCATCCGCCCCAACTTCAACTTTAGAGGCCCAAACCGGCAGTTGCCTTCCAAGGTTATAACCGCGGTATCGGCGTTGATGCGGTCCGATGAATGCAAAATTTGCGAGACCCGGCGTACCCAACGGGTTGTCGATTCTCCTTCCTCCTGGACACAGGATTCTAAGTCCACTATCGACATAGGTTGTTTACATGTATCCTTGAAATTCTGGATAAACCGGGCTCGCAATTGGGTGAAGTACTTTGCACATGCTGCATCATCCAAATCCAGCATCTCCATAGCCATCTCATAGCTTTCCACCCATGTCTCTGGAGGCTGATCAGCGGTGTAATTTGGCACCTTGCGTGGGCCTTCGAAATCCTTGGGCAGGCGCAGATTGCGTAAAGCGGGGACAAGACAAGGTACCCCCAAAGATCTAGAAGTAACGCCAGGCTTGACCAAGGTAGTTGGACGAACCGGCGTAAGTTGACGAGCCTAATACTGCGCTGCTAACTCGGCCTCCCTGCGCTCGGGCCCGGTCCACCACTTCCTGAGCATCACCAACACCACCTGCCGGGTTGTTACCACCGGGTGCTTCACGGTCTCGTGCATTACTTGATACGGCCGGTTCATCCATACGCCTGCTATAGCTCCGTCTTGGGCGAGGGGTGGAGTGGATCCGGTTGCGGCTGTACGAGTATGCTTCCTGTTGGATCAAAGCTGTTCGAAGAAGCTCTTTAACCCAGCGCGTTTCCACCGCCTGCGGCGAATCACCTTCAATTGGGATGGCCTCAAGTCGTGCCGTAGCAGCAACAAGGTTGTCCATTGGGTTGGAGTAATGACCTGGAGGTGTCGGGACAGCCTGAGGTACAATAGTGTTCTGACGAGGTGGATCCATCAAACGAGGCTGAACCGGCACGGCCGTCCCTGGTGCTTCCGCCCGGTTTACCACCAGCGGATTATTGGTTCCCGCTCCTGGGGTGTTAAAGAGATCTCTGGCTTCGAAAACCGTAGGCAAACGGGATCGGTACTTCCTCTTCATGACTTCATGCGATGCGTTCTGATCCAGCATAAGCCTATAGGCTTGCGCATCCAAAGCGGCCCGATCTGCAGTCATCCTGGCATCTTCAGCTGCTAGGTCGGCCTTGGCCTGAGTGATCTGTTCCCTCACCTTTGCAATTTCTGCGTTGTGGGCGTCCTGATCCGCCGGGTTAGCCTCTGCCATAAGCGTAGCCAACACATCACACAGATCAGACAAAACTTGAGCCGGCGGGCGCACAGGGCCTCCTGCCCCGGCTGCCGTCGCCGCTACTGACCCGGGGATCATTGCTGCTGCGGTCGAAGAGCGAAGCGCCGCTTGTGTACCGGCCGTGAATATTCCGACCCGGTTGGGCAGATCAGAGGGGTCCGGAATACTGTCGCCATCGGAACAGCCCCCAGTCCGGTCGTCTTGTAGCTGATACAAAGATTCGGTTTCTCCGGTTGATGACTCGTCGCCGGAATAAACGACGGTCTCGCCACCAAATTCCGATCCATCCTCATAGCTTCCTCCATGGATGACTCCCACAAAGGCACGCTTCACGGCCGGTTTAACCTGGGCAGATCGCGCACGCTGAGCCGTTTCGACGAGGTCGGTGCAGATGTCCGGCTCAGGGCCCGGTTCACCGATCTTGACAATGAAGACGTGTATGCCACCAAAGGGGACCCGGTACCCGTACTCGATTGAGCCGGCCTCGGGGCCCCATCCTGCATCGTCGATGTAGAGCTTGCCGCGACGACTCTTGGTCATCCGGCCCATAGCGTAGCCCTTGAGTCCTTCGAAGTTGCCCTCCAAGAACTTGAAACCATCGTGCGATAGCCCCACTATGGGCGCCAACTGTCGTGGTTTTGTCACGGCAGATGTCCTCGTGAAAGGACTTAGTCGTGGAGCCATCGCGATGGGTTAGCTTGAAGGGGTTAAAACGGACACAGGGATGCAAGAGAGTTTATACTAGTTCGGCCCCTTCGATGAAGGTAAAAGCCTACGTCTAGTTGTGATGGAATTGATGGGGTTTCGATGACTAGGGAGCAAACAAGCTTCGCCTAAGTCTCGAGTTGTTGTTTGTTGTCCTTGAACCGCCGCCGGGTCGTCCCCTTATATACATGGGTGACGCCCGTCGGTTTACAAAGTCCCAATACCGACTCATAGACGTGTCCGGTTTGGTCTCTACTTATTCCTAACTTACAATACAAGTTTACATACCAACGCCGGTTTATGGCTACAGGCTTTAAACCGACTGTGGGCCTTGAGCCCTGTTCTTCTTTTATGGGCTTCAACATACTTAACTACTGATGAAGTTAACCCGGCCTGTCCTGGCCGGTTTACGCCCAGTAGTAATATCCCCAACAGTTTGTGTCCTACATAATACTTCATCATGCACAATACATCGAATGGTTCTCTAATCATTCGTCGTCACCTTGAGCCACCGGACTATATGTTTGAATGGTGCTGCCAGCGTAGGCCATTAAGAAGGGTAAGAAGAAAGACAAAAAGAGAGACGGCTGCTTTACTTGTGGTTCGGATGAACACTGGGCAAACAAGTGCCCAAACAAGTACCAAGAAGCCAGGATAGGACTCCAAGTCTGTCAATGTCACTCTAAGCAACAATGATGGGGCATCTGGGTATGGTAATCTGTTTACCATACTTTCAGTTTGTTAGTCCACCGATTGGTGGGTTGACACTGGGGCCAAAATTCATGTGTGCTGATGTGTCTTTGTTTTTTGGCAGCATATAAATACGAAATCCACAGGGATGCTCAGCTTGATTTTAGTGGAACTGCACAAAATGTTCAGATGGTTCGTGTCCTCCATAGTACTTCATCATGCACAATACATCGAATGGTTCTCTAATCATTCGTCGTCACCTTGAGCCACTGGACTATCAGATGACAAACTGATGACAAACCCTGCCCGTTCCACAATCATAGGCATTACATATTTTGAATGGGAAAAGCTTGTCAAAGTTGACATTAGTTTAATATATTGGAATTGGAAAACCTTGTCAATTTTTGCTCATTGATGTTAGCTAGAAGACATGCATTTGATATTTTTGAGTGGGACACCCTTTGCTGTGAGCAACGTTGATCGTTTTTTCCTATTCCTGTCTTCAGTTTAGAAGTAAATATTTACTCTGCTGAGATGCATAATCACATGAATGTTGACTTATGTAAGATATTTTAAGAGTTTGTTCAGAATATTGTCTATGTAATGACAGGCCTTGTGTTTGATTGCAAAGTTGAGCTTGGAATGTTGTGGCATGCGGCATCACGAGCTGTTCAGCGTGCCTCCTGAGAATAATGCTTTGTATTGTTTTGCATGTCGATCTAATGCCAGTGATTTTCTTGTTAGGAAGATCATCCTCTTCTGTTGTTTCCGTGCTTAAGAAGTTCATCATCTTATGTTTCAGTCATAGCCTATACGACAAGTCGGGTAGGTTAGACGTGAAACCATATGATATTCTGACCAACTCATCATCTTAGGCCGTGATTCGATCGTCGTTTTCCAACCAAAACCGCTTGTAAAACTAACGCTTGTAAATAAAAGCGGATGGTCTCGGGCGAAGCGCTTGGTTGGTCGATTTCGACTAGTAAAATATACACTGGTCTCTCAAATTACACGCGTAACCCGCCGGTTTTACTTACAGACCTCGGGCCCTCGGTTTCATTACGCCTGTATTTTACGCGTTGTTTCCGATGACGAGTAAATTACGCTTGTATCTTAATACAGGTGTGAAATAAACCAGAGCTCCCAAGCGTGGTGGCCTTACCATTTCATGCCGTCTCAGTCTCTCGAAGGTGCTCATAGGTGTCCGATGATCCTGGCTTCCTGAATGAGCAGCGGGCACTGTATCAGACCATCCGTAGGGCCCGCGAGGCCCTCTCCGTCGTCCTTCGAGTTGTTGCGCTAGCCGTGGCGCTGAGCATTGTTAACATGGTCAATGAACATGAGGATTCAGGAGATGACTTTATTTTGACTGGATGACAGTAGGGACCCACTAGGGCCATAGTCGTGCATACACAAGTGCCTCCTTATTATGTACAACTATACTTTGTTTGCTTCCTCCTGGTTTCCTGACATCACGGTCCCACACCATTGTCAACCTATGTAGTCAATATAAACGAGAGAATTGCACAAGGTGCGGCAGACATCTAGGACCAAGCAGCTCGACCAGTATTTGTGTTTTTGAGGCGTGTGCATTGCAGAGTTTTCCTTGGCGATGTTTTCGTTGTTGTTCAGAGGAGAGCAGGGTATTAACTGGGCGGGCTGTGGCCCGTCTAGCCCAGGACAGATATCCAGCCTAGATATTAACTTTTTTCAAGATGAAAATGGCTAGCCCAGCTATACGTTTTTTTGAGGAATACCCGGGCAAGGTCAACTTGTTATTCTTCGCCCTGCTGGGCTGCAAATGTTTCCTAGGAGGGATGCATTAGGCTTAACAGGAAAATGGGCTTTAAAAAATAATAAATCGGATGTAATTATAAAAACTGGGCAGTAACTATAGAAAATGCACCAAACACGAAATTAGTTTATAAAATATTATTTATGGATTTTGGAAATATTAATTTTTAATTGTTGCACGCGCAATGTTTCGTTAGATTTTTACGTAATACAAATTTATATTTAATCTAACTAGAAATTTTGGGATAAAAATATTTCGGATCCCATCAAAATGTGGGAAATTTTATTGAATTTTGTCTTGAATGGTTGGTTGAAATTATTAATCGTTGTCCTAGCTAGAAAATGGGTTGTACTTTTAACAAACTATAAATGGGCTGTAGTAAATTCCATTAGAATTCAAAAATGGGCTATACATTCTTACAAATCGCAAATGGGCTATAAGTTCTCTGCCACACACTTGCGGGCCTACTAAGTTGACGCGTCCCCTAAAAAAAGATGTTGATGCGTATGCAAGGCTTTGTCAACTTATTATAGTCAACACACGGTTCTAGCAGCAGTGGCCGTTGGATGTCTATCCAACGGATGTCGTGCCTCTTCTTCAATCTCGGATATTCTAGCTTCGACCACCCAAAAATGATTCCTCTCCCTGACATCTGGGGTGCACCGTTTCGGAGGCTGACCTATGGGCCTACTAAGTTGACGCGTACCAAGGGCTTTGTCAACTTTGTCAATATAAACGATTCTAGCTGCAGTGACCGTATGATGTGCCTACTAACTTGACGCATACCATGGCGGCCGCAAGGAAGTGCCTCCTTATTACGCACAAAAAAATGAATACCCCCTGCTAGTTGGGACCCACCTTGGTGGGAGGCTGACTTGTGGGCCTACTAAGTTGACGGGGACGGAGTGCTTTATCAACTTAGTCAATATGAACGATTCTAGCTCCAATGATCGTACGATGTCCATCCAACAGCCGTAGTGCTTCTTCAACCTCTGGTCTTCTTGCTCCAGCCGCCCAAAGCAGCGGCGGTCGTGCCGCATGCTCCTGCCACCTGTGGCCAGTTGTGATGCCGCGGAGGCCTCACCGCCCGCTACTACTCCCACCGCTGGCCAGGCCATCCCTCTACTCACCCACACCCCCTGTTATTCCGTGGCGATGGCAGCCTCATACCGCAGCCGAACCAGTGAACCCTCATACTCCTCTCCGCGTGGGCATCCACTGCCGCATCTACCCTGGCTCTGCGTCGTCCCCTTCCTAGGCCTCGTCGTCGTCCACCGCCTTGGTGCTCTCGGCGCGGCATGGTCAATGTGGTCAATGACCGACTTCCATCGGAAGAGTACTGTACGTGGAGAGGCTGACAACTGGATCCATAGTAGCTGCAAGGAAGTGCCTCCTTATTATGCGGAAAATAATTATTCCTGCACCTGACAGCGGGGACCCACAGGACGGTCCACCGTATTTCGTGAAAAAAATGCTTCCCCCCTGACTGCTGGGACCTACTAGCTACATCTTCGCACACAAGGAAGTGCGTCCGGAAAAAAATTCGCCCCCTGACTGCTGGGACCCACCAACTACATCTTCGCACGCAAGGAAGTGCCTGACAGTCGGGACCCACCTGGTCGAAGCGTACGTAGTGTTGTCATTCTGGTCGCGAATGTGTATGTACATACTGGTCGATGTAGAGGCGCGCACGTAGCATGTACACGTACGTACAGCGGCCAGGGTGCAAGAAAGTAAATAGTGCCACATACGTACATACGGGCGGGGTCTCGAATGCCTACTCGCGTGTACGTACGGCCAGGGCTCGTGTACATGGTTGGGTCAGAATAGAGAAACAGCGTCGTCATCGTGTTCATGGGGAGGCAATGGAATGTGTCGTGTTCATCGGGAGGCAAACGAAACGCGTGGGAGCCAACCGGCTTGGACGGAATAGCCGATGGGAACGAGGCTTGGCATACCGCAGAACGGAGGAAACGGCCTTGTGTTCGACCGACCACGTTCGAAACGAGATCCTGTTCATCGGGAGGGGTCTGGCGTACTGAAAAATGGAGGAAACGGACCTCCTACGATCGAAACGGGGTCCTGTTGATCGGGAGGGGTGTGGCGTACCGCAAAACGGAGGAAACGGACTTGTGTTGGAGCGCTATGGTCAAAACGGGGGTCCTGTTCATCGTGAGGGGTGTGGCGTACCGCAAAACATGACTCCACGGGATACTGTTCATCTCCACCGTCGACCCCTCCCAGCCTCCACGTGCTACTGTTCATCCACCGTCGACCTCCTCCATCATCCACATGTGACTGTTCATCCACGGGCTCCTGTTCATCCAGCCTCCACCGCACGCTACTCCACCAGCTACTGTTCAACCAGCCCTCTCCACGGGCTCTTATTCCATCACCCCTCCACGGGCTACTGTTCATCCAGCCCTCCACCATCTACTGTTCATCCAGCCCTCCACGGGGTGGTCCTGTTCATCTAGCCCTCCACGGGGTCCTGTTCATCCAGCCCCAACCGTCTCGATCGATCGGGGCCCTGTTCATCCAGAGGCAACACCACGAGGTCCTGGTCATCCACCCCCACCGGGAACTGTTCATCCAAACCCCCCAGCAATGCTCACTGTTCATCCAGAGGCAGCATCGATCGTCTTCGGTTAGCAGCAGTAGCGAAGGAATCACTCGATCGGGTTCAGTTAGCAGCCATCGATCGATCGCTCGGGTTCCGTAACGTGTATCCTGCAGTGCAATCGCTCGGGTTCAGTTAGAGCCCAACGCCTCACTCGGGTTTAGTTAGAGCCCAACGCCTCGCACCCATGCGCGTGCGTGTACGAGGGAAACGCTCATTGCTCGGCCCCGTCCACCCACCGTAACCGGGAACACCCCGATATTTTCCTCGCCCTGCCTTCTACCACGGGTTTTTTCGTCATGGACGGCCCAAAGAATGTCATGCAGCTGCGTCTCCGGCCCGCCCAGGACGAAAAGCCCATTTTCTGTCATGATATTTTATCATTGAAGTAGGAGCCCACCACATCTATGATGATACATGGTTTTGTCACAATTATCGTCATAGAAGTGTCATAAGTATGACATAAATTTTTTTCGTTCGGCCCAAAATGTCACAGATGTGTCTTTTTTTTGTAGTGCAAGACGGCGTCACCACCAGAGCCTTTGGCAGGCGAGACCACCTTTAGTCAAGATGGCTTGTACTAGTTGTCTCCCTTCGAATTTGGCCGTTGTTAGCTCCCTTCCCAGTCAATATTTGGGGAGAGGACCAGGGCCTCTATAAATAGGACTAGCCACCACAGTAGGAGGCAACTGATCTCACCTTGGACTAGATCAATCCTCACCCACACAAGTTCACCAAGCGCAGGAACACCTCTCCTCAGGAGGCTGTTCTTCCCTTTGTACTGTTCATCCTCAGCCCAAGAGGCAATCCACCACACCACACTGGAGTAGGGTATTACTCCACAATGGTGGCCCGAACCAGTATAAATCTCGTGTCTCTTACGTTGCGGGTTCGTCGAGCTAGGCTTTGAGATCGTGGTGAGGCTAAGGGCGTGATTAGGTAGGGGGAGATCTTCGTGCGCACCCGAGTGTTCGAACCTCGAGGGTTTTGCCGGAACCAGAAATCCGACATTTGGCGCGCCAGGTAGGGGTGCGTCGAAGCTTTCCTTCCGTCGATTCGCATCCCGTCGCTTCATCATCTCCATGGCGGATGATCGTCGAGCCTGCGCTGAGCGTAGGGCCGCCCTCGCCGCCCGCGTCACTCAGACCGCTCCTGTCGGCGGGCCTCCCCATCGTTCTCCGTCACCTGCCACCAACGCCGCCACCAGCCCAGCAGGAAACGAGAAGCAAGCATCCTCGCTGCACCCTTGGTGCGGTGGGACGACCGCAACGCCACTCCGTCGCTGACTCCGGCCGGCTCGTCGTCTCACGCTCGTCGCGCTCCCACGGACGCGCAGGCCGCGCTGCTCATGGCACGTGAGCTCCTGCGCTAGTGCCCCATCGATGACCTCTACGAGGACTAGCTGGACCGCATCGCCGAGCTCATCAGCGTCGTAGAGGGCTCCCTTACGCCATCTCTCTCACTGCCTCTCCCTCTACCAACTACGGGCGACATGGCGCACGGAGCGCCTCCACCGCCTCTGCACCAAGACGGCATCCTGGCGCCAAGGCGTGCGCCCCCTCGGCGTGACCCACCATGCCGGGCGCCTGCGCGAGAAGAAGGAAGCAGCCAAGAAGTCCCTCGTACGCAAGAGAGCGCTCCCGTGCTCCCAGTACCACTATGACAAGACCGTGCTCCGCATGCGGTGGCGGTGTGTGGACATCAAGGGCAGGCTCCACATCAGCAAAGGGTCCCGATGGCCACCGCAGGCTACCGCGCCTTCACCCCTGAGCTGCATAGTGTCTTATGGTCGGGCAAGTTCAAGCCAGACCTGCCTCCTCGCTATGACGGCACCCCCAACCCCGCAGAGTTCCTGCAGCTCTACGAGCTGAGCATCGAGGCGGCCAATGGCGACGAAAAAGTCACGGTGTCAGATTTCGGGTTCCGGCAGACCCTTGAGGTTCGAACTCTGGAGTGCGCGCGGAGATTATGCCCCCTACCTCTCCGTCTCGCAAGGATCTAGCTACTGAAAGAACAACACAAGAGACACAAGGTTTATACTAGTTCGGGCCACCATTGTGGTGTAATACCCTACTCTAGTTTGTGGTGGGTGGATTGCCTCTTGGGTTGATGATGATGATCAATACAATGATGAACAGCCTCGCGAGGGCCTGTTCTTGGCTAGGGGGATGAACTGCTAGGAGGAGTTCAGCCGCCCTTCTCTCTCTCTCCCCCTGTGTCGCTGGATTGCCAGATTACTCGATCTGGCCTCCAGATGCCTCTACCTTGGGGGTGGCTAGTCCTATTTATATGCAAAGGCCCTGGGCCTCTTCCCAAATATTGAGCGGGAAGGGCGCCAACAATTGGTCAATTTGAAGGGGAACATCTGGTACGCTTATCCTGACTAAAGTTGGTCCTCGCCTGCCAAAGGCCCTGTGGTGACGCTGTTCTGGGCTCCACGATGACCTCCTTCCCACCGTTGGACTGGTCTTGGTCTTGTTGCACCGAAATGGGTGCCTTTGCTTGATCCTCTCGCCTGCGCTTGCCCCATTTGCACCAAAGAGGAAAGGGAGGACACTGCGCAGGCTGGCGCCCGCCTGGCGCCCTTGGTCGTCATGGCTTGCATCATGGGCACCTTGCGAGGTACCCCGCCTTGATCTCTCCGCCTCCTGGTGAGCCTTCCTGATGAGGCCGTGCCTGAGGAAGCGTCGTGTCGTCCGCCCCGTGAGGCTTGGCCCCTCGCGAGGGTCTTGGGTCTTGTGTTGATGAAGTTGGGCCGTGCTGGGCCCCCTTTGAGCCACGCCGCAGGCCGCAGGCAGGCAAGTCTTGGGACCCCCGTTCCCAAAACACCGACAGTAGCCCCTGGGCCCAAGGCGCGCCCGGACTTGGCCGTGCCGAGAGGCGAAAGGGCAAGGGCGAAGCGCCGCGGGCCCTAATAGCCTGCGGCCTTGGGCGCCGCGTGGCGGTTTGACAGGACATGGGCGTCTCCACTTCCCCATGACGCCTTGGCAACTGCGTGACTTGACTAGTCCCTGCATGCGTAGATACGGGTCATTATTACCTACGATCGTGGTGCTCGACGGTTGGCCTTTTCCGGCTATAAGTACGAGGCCGCGTAAGCTCCGCCAGTCTGCCCCTTCCTGCTTCTCTTCTTCTTCCTCTCCCTTGCCGCCCGCTGCTCGCATGGCTCCAAAGAGGTTCTCAGCCGCGGAGAAGGGGAAGGCTAGTCGGACGGGGCCCGACTCCCCCCGGCCAAGCGCGGCCGGGATCGTCCCCGCAAGCATCCCGCGGTCCCCGCTGCGGCTCCCCGTGGCCACAGGGATGCTTCTCCGCGTGGTGGTGAGCGCTCGGCTGCCAAGGGGGGGCAGGCTATGACTGCGCGCCCCCCCAGGCCGCGCTTTCGCTCGGCGGAGGTGCTGCCGGAGTTCGTCGTGTGGTCGGCGGACCCGACCAACACCTGGCGCCAGCTCCCTCGCTTCTTCATCGGCGAGCTGTCGGCCAGTGCCCGGTGCGGCTTCTGGCTTCAGGCTGACGGTTGCTGCAGCAGGGCCTGCTGGGTTTCGCTTGAGGTCTCCCCTTCTGGGAATGGGGCCCTGACCCGCAGCTGGCAAACGTTTGCCCGCGCGCGCGGCCTAGGCCAGCGGTGCACCCTGCACTTCAAGTTCGACGGCGACGGCACCCTCTATATGAGGGTGTTTGGGGAAGATGGTCGCCGCGCAGGATGCTGCCCCGAGGGCGATGGCCGTGGCCAGGGGCCTCGCTCCAATGACGATGGAGGAGACAACGCCCGCTCCGATGGCGGCGCCCGATGCTCCCCAAGCTCCACCAACTCTTCTTCAGGCGGCTCCTCCAGCGGTGGCCGCAGCCAGCCCCCTCACCGTCGCGCTTGCTTGGGGGTGGCTGTTCATCCGCCCGTCGCCGCGCCCTGGTGAAGCGCGAGAGGGAGTCCGCCTAAGCCTCGGAGGCATCCCGTGTCGCCTCCACAGGCCGATGTGAGGCGGGCCGCGCCGGGCTCGCCTTTTCCTTTTCCTTTTGCTTCCTGTGTAAGACAAAACAGCTGCATGGAGCCCCGCGGGGGCGTGTTGAGAATCATTGCCGTTGTAGCTATTACCTTGACTTTGTTGTTGCGCTTCTCAACTATTTGCCCTCGCGTAGGTAGTTTTCGGCCCCAGCCGGGGGGGGGGGGGGCGACCGACCCAGGCCCTGTGCGCGTGTCGCGGTGCCCGAGGGGCACGGACTAGAGGGGTGCTCCTGAAGAGAGCCCGGGCCGTGAAACCTTTAAGCGGCTAGGGCGGGAACGCTCGCGAGGGCATTCGAGTTCCATCCCTCACGAGGTCTTTCATGAGAGAAATCAAAAAAAGGAGAGAAAATCAACGAACCACAAATCGACGACGGCGATAGTTTCGATAAGATTTCAGATGCAAATAAACACGTCAACTGCCAAAAGCAAATAAAAAAGCCGCGTCCGGCACCTAGTCTAGTCTTCGACGTCTTCTCACCAGCGCGGAGCTAAGTGCTGCCACTGAGCGTGGGAGGGAGCCCCAGGGCCTGAGGCCGGCGCTCCTGAGACTCCGGGGCGTGTACAACCCCACTCATTATTACTTGAGAGTGTCACGGGGTGGCGAGCTTCACAGGCATTGGCCTTCTTCACAGGCTTCGGGCCTTTCTCCCTAGAGGTAATCAGCTTTACAGGCACTTGCCTTCTTCACAGGCTCTGGGCCTTTTCCAAAAAGGGAACGTCTTCACAGGCTTCTTCACAGGCTCTGGGCCTTTTCCAAAAAGGGAACGTCTTCACAGGCGTTCGCCTTCTTCACAGGCTCTGGGCCTTTTCCAAAAAGGGAAGGCCTTCACAGGCGTTCGCCTTCTTCACAAGCACTGGGCCTTTTCCAAAAAGGGAAGGTCTTCATAGGCGTTCGCCTTCTTCACAGGCTCTGGGCCTTTTCCAAAAAGGGAAGGTCTTCACAGGCGTTCGCCTTCTTCACAGGCTCTGGGCCTTTTCCAAAAAGGGAAGGTCTTCACAGGCGTTCGCCTTCTTCACAGGCTCTGGGCCTTTTAGGGGTAGAACCTCCGGAGGTGCTGGATGTTCCACGCGTTCTGTATCGGCTCCCCCTCTCGAGTCTCTAAGCGCACGGAGCCTGGCCTGGAAACATGAACAACCTTGAACGGGCACTCCCACATGGGAGAGAGCTTGTGCAGCCCCTCCCTGGAGAGAACCCGTCTGAGCACGAGGTCTCCTACCTCGAGGGTCCTGGGGCGGATGTTGCGGCAGTGATATCGTCGCAGCGCCTGTTGGTACCTCGCCGCTCGCAACGCGGCTTCCCAGCGGCGTTCCTCCCCCAGTACGAGGTCCATCTCCCGCATGGCGTCCTGCTGCGCTTCATCGAATGCTAGGACCCGCGCGGAGCGACGCCTGACCTCGTGAGGGAGGACTGCTTCAGCTCCATAGACCAGGAAGAACGGGGTCTCCCCAGTTGGTTTGGTCGCGGTCGTGCGGATGGACCACAACACGGACTGTAGCTTGTCGTACCAACCTCTGCCGCAAGCCTCCAGCTTCTTCTTGGACGTCCTGGTCTTGAGGCCTCTCAGGACCTCCGTGTTGGCCCGTTGGGCCTGCCCATTGCTTCGCGGGTGTGCCACCGAAGCGTAGTATATCTGCGTCCCAAGGTTAGCACAATATGTTTTGAAGAGATTACTGGTGAACTGCGAACCGTTGTCCGTGATGATGCGGTTCGGCACCCCGAACTGTCTCACGATACCCCTGATGAACTTGACCGCGGAACCAGCGGGGATGGTACGGACGGCCTCCACTTCTGCCAACTTGGTGAACTTGTCAATGGCGACGTAGAGGTAGCGGTAGCCCCCTGGCGCCCGAGGGAACGGGCCCAGAATATCCAACCCCCAAACTGCAAATGGCCACGAGAGGGGTATAGTCTGCAGCCCCCCTGCCGGTTGATGGATCTGCTTGGAATGAAACTGGCAGGCCTCACAAGCCTTTACTAATTCGACTGCGTGGTTGAGCGCGGTGGGCCAATAGAACCCGCTATAGAATGCCTTGCTGACGAGGGTTCGTGATGATCAGTGATGCCCGCAGTCTCCGCCCTGTATGTCCTCCAGTAGTTCCTTTCCTTGCTCCCGGGAGATGCAGCGCAGAGATACATCATTTGGTCGCTTCCGGTAAAGCTCTCCATCTCTGATGCAGTATGCCGTGGCCTGCCGCGCCACACGCTCCGCTTCCTCTTCCTTTTCCGGTAGGGTCCCTTGTGTTAAATAGCTCCGGAGTTCTGTGATCTAGCACTCCTCCCGAGGTTCCATCGTCAGGAGTAGACGCGCTCCTGACGTCGGTCCACAGATCGGGGCTCCCGAGGCTGGCGGCCGAGGGAGCTCCTCTCGAGGCTGAGCGATGTTTGATAACGTCGGCTGTGCTGAGGGTTTGAAGAGCTGCTCTTCGAAGACACCTGGTTCCTGTGGCAACTGCCTGGATGCCCGTCCGGCTATGTCGTCAGCTTCCTGATTGGTGCCACGGGGCACGTGTTTTACTTCCAACCCCCAGAACTGCTTTTCCATCCTGCAGACTTCCGCTAGATAGGCTTCCATATGCTTATCCTTCGGCTCGTATACCTTGTTGGAGAAGTTGACAAGGAGTTGCGAGTCACCCTTGACGGTGAGGCGCTTCACCCCCAAAGCTACTGCGGCCTTTAATCCGGCTATCAGACCCTCATACTCTGCAATGTTGTTGGAGACCTTTTCACCTTGCTGGAAACAGAGCTGTATGACATAGTAGAGCTTATCCTGAGTGGGTGATATCAGCACCGCACCAGCCACCGCGCCGTGCCTGGAGAACGCCCCATCGAAATACATGACCCAGCCTTCCGGCGCCTCACTCCCTGGAGAGAGGGACCGATCCTCGTTGTCCTTGAGGCCTGGTGCCTCCGCCCATTCAGCCACGAAATCCGCTAATGCTGCTCCTTTGATGACCCTAGTTGTGCTGAACTCGAGTTGAAACGCCTGCAGCTCTATGTTCCACTCGGCGACCCTTCCAGCCGAGTTAGGGCTCCTGAGCACTCTCTCCAGGGGGCACGATGAGACGACCTTAATGGGATGGGCCTGGAAGTAGTGACGCAGCTTGCGTGAGGCCACCAGTAGCGCGAGGAGGAGCTTCTGAGGCATTGGGTACCGTGCCCTCGCGTCCCGTAGCACCGTGCTAACAAAGTAGACTGGATGCTCAACAAGGCTGAGAGCATCTGGGGTTGCGGCGCCCTCGGGAGGTAAGGGCGCCTCACGAGATGACGCGGCCTCGGGAGGCGGACCATCCGGGCGTGTGGCTTCTCCTGCCTCCGGTGCACTCTTCGGCAGCCGACCCTCCTCAACTGCGGTTGTGGCTTGTGCAGGCTTTCCTTGCTCCCGTCTTGCCTTGCCTCGGGTTGCCGCTGCGGTCTTGGCTTGGCGCTCCTCCCTAACCGCCACCAGGGCTGCGCTGGCGGAGTAGGGAGTGGCGGCGAGGTAGAGCAGCAGGGGCTCTTGAGGGCGCGGAGCCACCATGACTAGGGGACTGGTCAGGTACCTCTTGAGATCTTGAAACGCCTTATCTGCCTCTTCAGTCCATTCAAAGGGCCCCTTTTTCTTCATCAGCTGAAAGAAAGGCAACGCTCGCTCCCCCAGTTTGGAGATAAAGCGCCCTAGCGTGGTCACGCGCCCAGTGAGCTTCTGCATCTCTCTGAGGGTCTTTGGCGGACTCATGTCCTCGACCACCTTGACCTTCTCTGGGTTTGCCTTGATGCCATGATGAGATACGAGGAAGCACAAGAGCTTGCCCGAGGGGACGCCAAACACACATTTCTCCGGGTTGAGTCGCAGGTTTACTGCGTCGAGGCTCGCAAAGGTCTCCTCCAGGTCAGGTCTTGTATCAGGGTCTTGGCCTCCCGAGATTTTACCACAATGTCATCAACATAGGCTTCGACATTCTTTTCGAGTTGCGGGCCCAAGGTGATGTGCATCAACCGCTGAAAGGTAGCTCCTGCGTTACGCAGTCCAAACGGCATGCATGTATAGCAGTATACCCCGCACGGGGTCAGGAAGGCGGTCTTTTCAACGTCTTCTACCGTCATCTTGATCTGGTGATATCCGGAGAAGGCGTCCAGGAAGCATAGCAGGTCGCATTCTGTGGTGGAATCGACGATCTGGTCGATGCGGGGGAGCGGAAACGGATCTTGCGGGCATGCCTTGTTTAGATTGGTGAAGTCGACACACATGCGTTCCTTTGCCCCCTTCTTAGGCACAACGACGGGGTTGGCCAACCAATCCGGGTATCGGACCTCGCGAATGACCCCAGCGGCTTCTAGCTTGCGGGTCTCTTGGACAATGAAGGCCTGCTTCTCTGCGGACTGCTGCCTGGCCTTCTGCTTCACGGGGCACACATTTGGGCACATGTTGAGGTGATGCTCGACGACACTCCTGGGAATCCCTGCCAACTGATCGGGCTCCCAAGCGAACACCTTCTTATTCGCGCATAGGAACCTGACCAAGGCCTCCTCCTGCTCAGGCTCAAGGTTGGCGCCTATGGTGAAAGTGGCACTGGAGGACCCGTCCTCGTCAACGGGTATCTGCTTGGTTTCTGCCTTGTCCTGGGTGAACAACTGCTTCTTCTTTGCGGGCGCAGCCCCCTTGGGCTCAGGGGTCTCCGCATCGGCGGGCCGTGCCGATGCCGCCATCTTGAAGGCGAGCTTGAGTACTCGCAGGGCGTCCCCGGTGTCTCCGTGCACGGTGAGGGTACCGCCGCTCCCGGGCATCTTCATGAGGTTGTACGCCGGGTGCGTGGCGGCCATGAACTGAGCCAGCGCCGGGTAACCGAGGATGGCGTTGTAAGGGAGGCCGATGGGGGCGATGTCGAAGTCAACCATCTCCGCGCGGAAGTTGTTGTAGGTGCGAAGGTTACCGGGAGCCGGATCTGTCCCAGGGAGTCGGACGATCCGCCCCCGACGCCCGAGAAAGATCGACTGGGCCGCAGCCGCTCCCGGGGTATGCAGAGGAGATTGAAGGTCTTGACCGAAAGCACACTGCGGCTCGCACCGCCATCAACGAGGGTTCTGGTGACGGCCAGCTGGCAGATGGTGGGGGTGCACAACAGGGGGAGCGCGCCCGAGCCAGCCAAGTTGGTGGGGTGGTCCTCCGAGCTGAAGGTCAGATCGTCCTCGCGCGCCGCCCGGTCCGAGGAAGCCCCCTGCCGTGCGGAAACGGTGCTGACCCGGCGGGCAAACGGCTTGACGTGGCGACTTGTGGGCGGCGCTTGCGAGCCGCCCAGGAGGGCCGCAATGACCGGAGGTGTCGATGTTCTGGCGTAGTCGCCCCGTCGCATAGGCGGATGCTGGGGTGGTGCTTGCTGCTCGTTTCCCGCCGGGCGGGTGGCGGTGCCAACGACGGGCGATGGGGGACGACGAGGACGCCCACCGGCGAGGGCTGCTGGGGCGACGCGGGCCCGACCGGCGCCGTACATGGGTGCGGCGGCCGGAGAAGGACGGAGCGGTGGAAGACAGATTCCGGCGCACCCCTACCCGGCGCGCCAAATGTCGGATTTCGGGTTCCGGCAGAACCTTGAGGTTCGAACTCTGGGGTGCACGCGGAGATTATGCCCCCTACCTCTCCGTCTCGCAAGGATCTAGCTACTGAACGAACAACACAAGAGACACAGGGTTTATACTAGTTCGGGCCACCATTGTGGTGTAATACCCTACTCTAGTTTGTGGTGGGTGGATTGCCTCTTGGGCTGATGATGATGATCAATACAATGATGAACAGCCTCGCGAGGGCCTGTTCTTGGCTAGGGGGATGAACTGCTAGGAGGAGTTCAGCCGCCCTTCTCTCTCTCTCTCTCCCCCTGTGTCGCTGGATTGCCAGATTACTCGATCTGGCCTCCAGATGCCTCTACCTTGGGGGTGGCTAGTCCTATTTATAGGCAAAGGCCCTGGGCCTCTTCCCAAATATTGAGTGGGAAGGGCGCCAACAATTGGCCAATTTGAAGGGGAACATCTGGTACGCTTATCCTGACTGAAGTTGGTCCTCGCGTGCCAAAGGTCGTGTGGTGACGCCGTTCTGGGCTCCACGATGACCTCCTTCCCACCGTTGGACTGGTCTTGGTCTCGTTGCACCGAAATGGGTGCCTTTGCTTGATCCTCTCGCCTGCGCTTGCCCCCTTTGCACCAAAGAGGAAAGGGAGGACACTGCGCAGGCTGGCGCCCGCCTGACGCCCTTGGTCGTCATGGCTTGCGTTATGGGCACCTCGCGAGGTACCCCGCCTTGATCTCTCCGCCTCCTCGTGAGCCTTCCTGATGAGGCCGTGCCTGAGGAAGCGCCGTGTCGTCCGCCCCGCGAGGCTTGGCCCCTCACGAGGGTCTTGGGTCTTGTGTTGATGAAGTTGGGCCGTGCTGGGCCCCCTTTGAGCCATGCCGCAGGCCGCAGGCAGGCAAGTCTGGGGACCCCCGTTCCCAGAACGCCGACACATGGCAAACTGGTTCCCCGTGGCACTCAAGGATGGCGCTCGTTCGTGGCTCCTGAACCTGCCCCCAGGCTCCATCTCCTCCTGGAACGAGATGCGCGGCCGCTTCGTCGCCAACTTCCAGGGCACTCGCGTCTGCCCTCCGGCCGCGAGCAACCTGCGCCGCATCAAGCAGCAACCAGGAGAGACCCTGCAAAAGTACATCCAGCGCATCAACAACGTTCGCCTCAAGATCCCCAAGGTGACGGACGAGGCCATCATCTCCGCGTTTTATGATGGCGTCCATGACGTCAAGATGAAGGAGGAGCTCGCCATCCACGAGGAGTTGTGCACGACCTTGGAGCTGTTCAACCTGGCGACCAAGTGCACAAGAGCTGAGGAAGGGTGCCTTTCCCTCCTCGTGCTCCCGGCTGCCGACCCTGAGGAGAAGAAGGGCAAGGCCAAGGACGTGAAGCGCAAGGGAGTGGCCGTGCTTGCAGCGCAGCCGGAGACAAAGCGCGACCGGGACATTCCCGAGTCGTCTAAGAGCAGCCGTCCGTTTTGCGCCTTCCACAACGTCCACAGCCACAACACTAATGACTGTCAAGAGCTCAGGGCCATTCGGGACGGACGCCCCGAGCGCAACGACCGGGGCTACAGCCGAGGAGGAGGACGTGGCGGAGGACGCTGGGACGATCGTGGCCCTCGCCAGGAGTGGCGCGACCGGCCTCGCGAAGCTCGCTGGAAGGACCAGCCTTGTGAGGGCGCATGGAGGTATCAGCCTCACGAGGACCGCCCTCAGGCCAATGCTAGACTTCCACCATTGCCGCCACCGCCAAGAAGGAACGATGCCCACCATTAGGATGAGGGGGCTGGGGGCTTCCAGGAGCCGCGTGCTATCGCCAGCATCTTGGGCGGAGCTCAGGCCCCAGCCTCTCAGTGTATCTTCAAGCAGTTTTGTAACGCCCTCGATGCGGCTATATCTCCCACGTGTCGAAGCACGACTTAGAGGCATAACCGCATTGAAAGCAATGTCGCAAGTGAGGTAATCTTCACACAACCCATGTAATACATAAGGGAAAGAGATACATAGTTGGCTTACAGTCGCCACTTCACACAATACATAAATAAACATCCATCATCCAGATTACACTCAAGGTCCGACTACGGAACCAAAATGAAAGAAGACTACCCCAAATGCTACACAGATCCCTGATCGTCCCAACTGGGCTCCACTACTGATCATCAGGAAAAGACACATAGTAACGACCACGTTCCTCGTCGAACTCCCACTTGAGCTCGGATGCGTCATCTGCACTGGCATCTTCGGCACCTGCAACTGTTTTGGTAGAATCTGTGAGTCACGGGGACTCAGCAATCTCACACCCGCGAGATCAAGACTATTTAAGCTTAAAGGTAGGATAGGGTTGTGAGGTGGAGCTGCAGCAAGCGACTAGCATATATGGTGGCTAACAACGCAAAAGAGAGCGAGAAGGGAAGCAAAGCACGGTCGTGAAGCTAGAAGTGATCCTAGAACAACCTACGCCAAACATAACTCCAACACCGTATTCACTTCCCGGACTCCGCCGAGAAGAGACCATCACGGTTACACACGCGGTTGATGTGTTTTAATTAAGGTCAACTTCGGGTTTTCTACAGCCGGACATTAACAAATTCCCATCTGCCTCATAACCGCGGGCACGACTTTCGAAAGATAATACCTTGTAGGGGTGTCCCAACTTAGCCCATTATAAGCTCTCACGGTCAACGAAGGATATTCCTTCTACCGGGAAGACCCGATCAGTCTCGGAGTCCCGGACTACAAAACATTTCGACAATGGTAAAACAAGACCAGCAAAGCCGCCCGAATGTGCCGACAAATCCCGATAGGAGCTGCACATATCTCGTTCTCAGGGCACACCGGATGAGCAGTCCGTACAACTAAAACCAGACCCCAAGTTTGCTTGAGGTGGCGCTGCAAAGCGCTCTAGTTTGGACCAGCAATCGAAGGAGAACTGGCCTCCGGGGGTTAAAATAAAGATGACCCTCGGGCTCGCGAAAACCCGGGGGAAAAGGCTTAGGTGGAAAATGGTAAAACCAAAGTTGGGCCTTGCTGGAGGAGTCTTATTGAAAGCGAACTGTCAAGGGGGTCCCATAAATCACCCAACCGTGTAAGGGACACAAAAATCAAGGAACATAACACCGGTATGACGGAAATTAGGGTGGCAAGAGTGGAACAAAACACCAGGCATAAGGCCGAGCCTTCCACCCTTTACCAAGTATATAGATGCATTAATTAAAATAAGAGATATTGTGATATCCCAACATAATCATGTTCCAACAAGGAACAAACTTCATCTTCACCTGCAACTAGCAACGCTATAAGAGGGGCTGAGCAAAGCGGTAACATAGCCAATCAATGGTTTGCTAGGAAAGGATGGTTAGAGGTTTGACATGGCACTATGGGTGGCATGATATAGCAAGTGGTAGGTATCGCAGCATAGGCATAGCAAAAGAGCGAGCATCTAGCAAGCAAAGATAGAAGTGATTTCGAGGGTATGGTCATCTTGCCTGCAAGGTTCTCAGAGTTGTCGAAAGCTTGATCCTCGTAAGCGTTCTCAACAGGTTCCTCATTCATGTATTCGTCTCCCGGCTCTACCCAGAACAAGAACACAAGCAAAGGAACAACTATCAACCACGATGCAATGCACAAACAACATGATGCAAAACATGGCATGATATGCGAGATGTGGTATGCAATGCATATGCGTGCTCCGGAAGGAAAAATATGAACAAGGCATAATCTTGGCAAACCAAGTATGCCACTGGAAAGGTGAGGTGATTTCGGTTGAAATCGATATAAAGATCACCGGAATCGGACGCACGGTTTGCAAATGACAAGCAAAACAAGAATGACATATTTCTGCGTTTAACAGCATGATGCCACTTAGCATGCAACAAGAAATTAAGCTACTGCACCCAAACATATCAGCAAAGTATATGGAAGTGATCTACTCAAGATTCTTGACAAAAGATGAACACTGAGCTACGGCTAAATCACATCACAACAGGTTCAAACAAGCATGGCAAAAGTGCAAAACATATCAGCTTCACAGACTTAGTGAAAATACTATCATGCCAGAAATTAACATCAGGAAGACATGTTTAGAGCAAGGAAACAACCTGCTACAAGAACACAATATAGCAAAACAAGGCATGTCATGAATCTACTCAAAACATAGAACAAAAGTTCCTTACTGACCATGAGCCAAAAAGGACCAGACAATATAATAGCACCCATGTCAATTAAGCAAGTTTCGTACAGTTTTCAGACTTTGCAGAAAACTGGACATGTCAAAAACAGATAACAAGTAGGCATGTTTACGAGCTCGATGCACTCACTACAGTTCTCAAAAGAGGCATAGATCTCTCTGAAACAACATGAACACATGGCATAAAAATAACAGCATGGAATAACTTAGTGAAATTACTAATTCCCTGAAATCAGCAACAATATGATCCCTAGTTTGCATGCTTGTGCTAGTCACCACAAAGATCACAAAAATACATGGCATACACCCCTGTAAATATGGCATGGCATATTACAAAACACATGTAGGACTCCAGTTCATAGGATGCACCCATCAATCATGGTAAAAATGACAAAAGTGCAA
This sequence comes from Aegilops umbellulata, assembly GCA_032464435.1. Lineage (NCBI taxonomy): Eukaryota > Viridiplantae > Streptophyta > Magnoliopsida > Poales > Poaceae > Aegilops > Aegilops umbellulata. Next base: position 259,869,727 of record CP136055.1, read on the forward strand.
GTACTGAAACAGATCTGAAACTAACATCACAGAGCCCTCTTCCAACAGCAGTTCGGGCATCAAGATGAACTCAAATGAAAATGATGCAATGACATGAAATGATGTACTCATCGTGGCAAACAATTTGACATATTACACGCACGAAACGGAGCAGTATGCAGCAAGATATGATGCGAAGAATATGGCATCAAATTATGCAGACTTAGCGAAAAAACGAAGTCAACCTAGGGTTCTTCTCCAGATCCGATCTGGACGGCGCGGATGTCGAGGCGGCGGCGCGGGCTCGCCGGAGATGGAGGAAGGGGCGGCCGGCGGAGCTCCTCCGCGCCGGATCCGGATCTGGCCGGGGCGGCGACGAGGGCGCGGGGCGGCGCCGGGAGGAGCGGGGCGGCGCTCGGGCAGGGCGGCGACCGGCGGAGGGCGGCGGCCGGACGCGGCGGCGCGGGGAGACGGCAAGGCGGGATCCGGCGACGGGCGGCGCGCGGGACGGCGGCGCGCGGGCCGGGGAAGGCGCTGGCGTACGGGCCGCGGGGGCCCCACACGGGCCGAGCGGGCCGGCGGCGAAGGGACGCGGCGGCGTGCCATGTGGCACTCTCTGATTGGCGCGGGCGCGGCGGCGGACGTCCCGATCCGGACGTGTCCGGCGGCGCGGGGGGGGGGGAGCGGGGCTAGGGTTTGGACCCGGAATTGGAGGGGGAGATGCATATTTATAGGTAGGAGGAGCTAGGAGGCTCCAAATTGAGCACGGTTTGCGGCCACACGATCGTGATCGAACGGCGATGGACATGGGAGTGACTTAGATGGGTTATTGGGCTGATTTGGATGGGTTTTGGGCTGCAACCCAAAAGAGGCTTTTGCGGTTACCCGGTTAACCGTTGGAGTATCAAACAACCTCCAAATGACCCGAAACTTGACAGGCGGTCTACCGGTGCTATACCAAGGCTGCTTGGAAAACCTTGGTCCATTCCGAGAAAGTTTAATACACGCTCACAGAAAAAAGGTAAAAGGGGACGCCGGAGGACGTAGGAGCGTCGGATTGCAAAACGGACAACGGGGAAAATGCTCGGATTCATGAAACGAACACGTATACGAATGCGATACACATGATGACATGATATGAAATGCATGAAAAGGACAAAATGCAAAATGACGGGAAACCCAACCACGGAGGGAATATCATATCACATTGCCGAAAATGGCAAGAGTTGGAGTTACAAATATGGCAAGTTACATCCGGGGTGTTACAAGTTTGCTCCCGAGGTGAATGCAGTCCTCCCCAGATTCGAGGCCACATGCCCGCTTAGGTGGTCCAAGTGCGCCATCACCTTCAGCTCGGCAGATCAGCTCAAGTGCGTGGCCACCACCGGTGCCCTCCCAATGCTTTGCTCACCCGTCATCAGCAACGTGCAAGTCACCAAGACCCTCATCGACGGCGGCGCAGGGCTTAACATCCTGTCCGTTGAGATGTTCGACAGCCTCCAAGTGCCATACAATCAGCTCCAGCCTACCAAGCCATTCTCAGGAGTAACCGATGGCTCCACCACCCAGATAGGGCAGGTCCGCCTCCCTCTCATCTTTGGACAGCGCGACAACTACCGCACCGAGCTCATCGACTTCGACATCGCCCACATCCGTCTGCCATACAACGCCATCCTCGGATATCGGCCTTGGCCAAGTTCATGGTAGTGACACACGACGGCTACAACGTCCTCAAGATGCCAGGGAGCGGCGGGATCATCATACTTCCCTGCAAAGAAAGAGAAGCGGTGTGCTCCCTCGAGCGCGCCTTCCAAGCAGCGTCAATCGAAGACCTTGACAGAAATGCAACACAGTACCCTCTTGAGTTCGTCCCCAAGAAGAAGAAGTAGCTACTCCGCACAGGGCCTCAGGAGAATGGTGCCGCAAGTGGAGCCACGTCAGGATCGGCGCCCGCGTCTGGGGCGCCTCCCTCCCTCGCATAGGAAGGTGCGCCCGGCGCCCTCCTCGGGCAGGGCTCCGGGGCTCTCTTCTGGAGGGCCTACAACCTTGCAAACATCATGAGGGAGGCGCTTGGGCACCACGTGGAGGCGTGCTTCGCAGCATGATTCCCTCGGGAGGATACCAGACGAGGAGCGCTCGGCGCTTAGGACTTCATTGCCAAGACCACTCAGGAACTGCAGGATGCGAGAGCCATGCACGGCGACCACCGCTCACCTGGCGCGGCTCCCCATCCAGGCGAGGATGGCGGGCTGCGCGTCTGCATCGATGTCCCAGGGCTCAACAGGGCTGTATCTCAGGAGCTCTTCTAGCCTTCGCGCATGGGAAACTGCGAGGGCCCACCTCACAGCTACGTATGCATGTCGTTTGGCCTGCCGAGCGTGCCGTCCGCCTTCGAGCGCAACCTGTGGAGCATCCTGGTGGCTCAGGAGGCCAGGCATTAGGCAACCCTGACGGAGATGGACACGGTCCTCACGGAACCGTCTGGACCCCTAGAGCCTCCCGAGGCTCAGGGTCCCGGAGGCTCGTGAGGAGCAACCCCTTGGCCACGCGTCTTCAGCTACCTCAACTCCCCTTCGACAACAGAACCAGGTGACATTTTCCAAGTTTATTTAGATGGGAGTGCCCCCCGGGCTGCATCTTTCCCAGACCGCGTGGGTCTGTCCCTGTGGCATGTATCCTTTTACGTCTTTAGCTTACTCTGCTGGGAGCGCCCCTCGGGCTGCATCACCCCCAAGCCGCTCGGGTCCAGGCCGGTGGCATGTATCGTTCTTGCATTTACCTGGGCTAGTTTGGTTTCCATGCGTAATCTATCTATGGTTATCACCTCATTGATTGTCACCCACCATGGGAGCTACACACTCTGGCACAGCGCTTGTGCTCGGGTCCGTCCCTGCAACGCCGACAAATCTGAGTGGTCGAGCTCTGGCTCGCGGCACGCTCCACGCATGTCACCTCACCAGGTCCTCAGTGCCTTCATCTTCTTGCAGGGTGACCTGTGGCAGACGGCAATCATCGTGGCAATCTGTGTTTTCCCTCATGCAGACCTGCAGGAACCTCCCGAGAACGACAGCGGGCGGTACCCCGGGTTCCAACTTCTTCTCCCATGCGATTCTCTTGCGCGTTAAAAGGGGGGCTCGTGAGCATCGCGACTCGGGAGCTCTTACCGGCTCTCCAACCCTCACCCCTTGGCCTTGACCAATGCATTGCAACCTGGCATACCAGTGGCGGCTGAGCTCACTCGAGGGCCGGGACCTAAGGACGCAGAGCACATGGGAGAGAATTGAGAAGAGGGGGAGGCTTGCACGGGCCCAACCTAGCTACCCTACAGTGGTCGATGCACAAGTCTGGCGCGACACTAGGAGCCAGCTTAGGAATGCCAAGATAAGTCTCGCGACTAGATCGACCCAGCACTACAGCATCAGACCTTTACCTGAGGCAACCTTGTTACGGCAATGCCGCCACCCTTTCTTGCTTCTCGGTAGTTGCTTGAGCGCTAAAGGGGACCTCTTGAGCATCGCGCCCCAGGAGCTCTTACCGGACCTCGGGCCGCTCACCTCCTGGCCTTGACCACGGCATCGCGACCTGGCATACCAGCGACGGCTGCAGCCTGCCTGGGGACTGGGGACTGTCGACATAGAGCACCATGCTGCCGTGGGGTTAGAAAGGGGGGACTGAGCCGAAACAAGACATGTGTTTGCCAACCTTCATGATAAAGATAATATGAACAAAAGGCATTACAGGTTCTTTACACGCCCCCACGGGGTTCGTTTTGATTCCTCGCAGGGAACAAAAGAAGGGGAGTTCCTAGGAGCCCTATCTACACGCGCCAGCACAGCCAACGCCATCATCAACAGTGGGCCATGGGAGGCCGGCGCCAACCCCATCCAGAATAGCGATGGGGACGGCCGGACGCTGCGGCCTTGCTACGGGCCCGGCGAGAGCTCGGAGGCACGAAGCTGACGTCGCTCGTCTCTGGGGTCTCGTAGAGCTCGGGAGAAATGCTGGACTCCCAAGCGCCACCTCTGCTACTGGAGGAGCCGCTGGAGAAGCCAACGGTGCACCCGGCGCTGGCCGCTGCACCGTCCTGACGACCCCCTCCGAGGCAGCACTCCAAGTGGTGGCCTTCCGCCTCGAAGACCTTGAAGAACATCGTGGAGGCGCCGTCATACCTAAAGTGGATGGAAAGGGCGCCTTCCGCGCGGCAGACCCGGGCAACATCGCCCCAGCCGCGGGTCATGAAGATCTTCCCTGGGGAGACGGTCTCGACCTCCGCCCCAGTCGTTGGGGCGTCGCAGTCGGCGTGCTGCAGCCAAAGCTCCAGGGGGCCCCTCTGTGGCATCTCGATGGAGAAGAACTACGGGAAGTCGATCCAGGTGCGCGGAGCCATCGCCGCCCACATCACGAGTTCGTGCAAGGAGTCCGCGGCGTGGACTCCTGGGGCTACGGCGTGCGTCACCGCGACGCGGCGACCACGGCCCCGACGCGGGCGGCGGCGCTCGTCACCTCCTCCTCCGGAGCCCTCAGCTTGGGCGTACATAGGCAGCGGGTACCCGGGCGGAGGTCTCTCTTACCAAGGCCTCGTCACCTCCGGCCTCACGACCATGTCGCGGCGGTGGCTCGGCGTCTTCTTTGGCAGAAGTGGCCCAGGCTCGTCATGGGGTTTTTTTCCTTTCTCTACGGCGGAAAACCTCGAATAGGCGCCATGGGAGTCGCCACTAGCAATGGAGCGAGAAGGAAGAAGAGGCAAGAAGAACAGGAAGAGATGAGCGACGGGGGCTCTGCCCCCCTCCTCATTTATAGCAAGAGAAGGCCAACCGGCGATCCCCACGATCACAGGTAATGATGATATTTCTCTGCATGCAGCAGGGACTCGTCTAGTCGGGCAGTTGCCGAGGCAGCATGGGGAAGCGGAGAGTCCACTTCCAATCAGTTGCCACCCGTCGACCAAGGCCGCAGGTTGTTAAGGCCCGCGGCGCTTCGTACTTGCCCTTTGGCTTCACCTCGAGGCCAAGTCCGAGCGCGCCTTGGGCCCGGGGGCTACTGTCGGCATCCTGGGAATGGGGGTCCCCAGACTTGCCTGCCTGCAGCCCACGGCATGGCTCCGCCAGCGGCCCCGTATGGCCCATCTTCACCAGCAAACATTCAAGACCCTCGCGAGGGGCCAAGCCTCGCGAGGCGGACAACACAAGACCTCCTCGGGAACGGCCTCACCAAGCTGGCTCGCGAGGAGCGGAGAGATCAAGGCAAGGGAACCTCGCGAGGTTCCTACTGCGTCAGCCATGACGACCAAGGCCACGCGGGCGCCAGCGTGCACAGTGTCCTCATATCCTCTTTGGTGCTAAAGGGGCAAGCGCAGGTGAGGAGTCCAGAGGCATCACGCAAAGGTTTCCATATCGGTGCAACAAGACCAAGATCGGCAGGACGGCAGGACGGAGGTCACCGTGGAGCCCAAGATGGCGTCACCACCAGAGCCTTTGGCAGGCGAAGACCACCCTTAGTCAGGATAGCTTGTACTAGTTGTCTCCCTTTGAATTTGGCCATTGTTGGCTCCCTTCCCGCTCAATATTTGGGGAGAGGACCAGGGACTCTATAAATAGGACTAGCCACCACAGTAGTAGGCAACTGATATCACCTTGGACTAGATCCATCCTCACCCAAGCACAGGAACACCTCTCCTCAGGAGGCTGTTCTTCCCCTTGTACTGTTCATCCTCAGCCCAAGAGGCAATCCACCACACCACACTGGATTAGGGTATTACACCACAACGGTGGCCCGAACCAGTATAAATCTCGTGTCTCTTGTGTTGCGGGTTCTTCGAGCTAGGCTTTGAGATCGCGGTGAGGCTAAGGGCGTGATTAGGTAGGGGAGATCTTCATGCGCACCCTAGTATTCGAACCTTGAGGGTTTTGCTGAAACCCGAAATCCGACATTGAGCACCTTCGGCTTCACATTGAAGACCTTTATCCATAGGCCGAAGTGCGGGGGGATGCGGAGTAGCACCTCGCACACGATGATGAACGCCGAGATGTGGAGGAAAGAGTTTGGGGATAGATCATGGAAATCTAGCACGTAGTAGAACATGAGGCCGCAGACAAAGGGGTGGTGTGGAAACCCTAGTCCGCAGAGAAAGTGGGGGATGAACACAACCCTTTCGCCGGGCTCGGGGGTAGGGATGACTTGCTCCTTGGCAGGGAGCCTGTGTGCGATGTCCGCAGACAAGTACCCCGCCTCCCGGAGGTCCGTTACATCCTTCTCCATGATGGAGGAGGCCTCCCACTTGCCCTTCGAGCCAGATCTAGACATGGCTGGAGAGGTTGGTGGCGGTGGAAAAGATCGAAGCTTGGACACTGGAGCTTGAGGATGGGAAAGCAGGAGAAGGCAGAAGGTGTGGGGAGAAAAAGGGATCTTTATCAACTTATATAGGCAGTGAATATCAAGCAGCCCCTCAACCCTTAAAACTCGCATGTTCCCAAGGGGTCGTGCGAACGACACAGGTGGATTACCCAAACCCGTGTTGATGAGGATCCCGCGATAAGCGGACACGATATCTATTTTGATAGGACGTGTCAATGGAGGCCGCACCTCAAAACACGAAGCGGGAGACAGAAAACGGTTCAAAATGTTAAAGAGCCTAGATATGGCGTTTCGCCGGAAAAGTTGTCAGTTGACAGACATTACTTCGATTAAGTCTTTTGCCTTCGTGGTTGAGGGTTGTGACTGCAATACAGAGCCGGATACAGTTCTTTTATTCAGAAGATTGCTTTGAAGTGTTCGGGAGGAGGAACCCGCCTTGCAATGCCGAAGACATTTGTATGCCGAACATATCATCATTGAAGACTCGTTCAGGGGCTACTAAGGGAGTCCTAGATTAAGGGGTCCTCGTGTGTCCGGGCTATATGCTATGGGCTGGACTGATGGGCCGTGAAGATATGAAGTAGAAGGACTTCCCTTGTGTCCGGATAGGATTCTCCTATGCGTGGATGGCAAGATTGGTGTCTGGATATGTAATTTCCTTCTTCTGCAAGCCGACTCTGTACAACCCTAGGCCCCTTTGGTGTCTATATAAACCGGAGGGTTTAGTCCGTAGAGGCTAACAGAATTCACAGAGGCAAGACATCTAGGGTTTAGTCATTACGATCTCCAGGTAGATCAACTCTTGTAACCCCTATGCTCATCAAAGTCAATCAAGCAAGAAGTAGGGTTTTACCTCCATTAAGAGGGCCCAAACCTGGGTAAACACCGTGTCCCTTTTTTCTCCTATTACCTTTGATCCTTAGACGCACAGTTCGAGACGCCCTACCCGAGATCGGCCGGTTTTGACACCGACAGGCTCACAATCACGAAAAATTTCCAAGATAGTGCATTTGCATGTGAAAGTTCTCTTCCTTATAGTAATCATTCAGGAATTGCTTGTATGACCAATATTGTGATTATCAAGCTTCAAAAGATTTCACTTTCAAGACCCAATGTGAAGCTACCACTAGGCATGATATGAACATATAATTTCATCTTGATGATATTCAATTCATTCAACAATTTACTCATAGGATATAAGTGAAGCACAAGAGTAAAGGACAAGTAGCTCGAAAAAGATATAAGTCAAGATCAAATGAGTAGTTAAGTAAATGGGTAGCTAATTTAGGACTCTCTGGAAGTGCATCTAGTGCCACCCCAAGTTGGTTTTGGAGTATTGACGACAAACCTGGTTGAGGGACTAATGTGTTTGTGAGAATTGCAGGATAACACAGGTAGTAGTCCCTCATTGATTCGGTTTACCTACCGGAGATGACCCCTAAAAATGTGAAGACATTGAAGACAATGGTGGTATGTGAAGACAATCACATCGAAGCTTATGACTCGAGAAGACATTCACGTGAAGACTATGGAGTGCGAAGACATAGTTGTTTCATAGTTTCCTTTTATTCTTAGTTGAGTCATAGGAACCACCGGACTGTTAAGTGGGATCCAAGTGAACAAAGTTAGAGTGAATGAAGTGATGCTCAACCAAATCCTATGTCTTCAAGCAAAGAGAATGAGAGCAAATCTTATCCACAGCTGGATGAGTCAGCTTTACTTGTAGCCCAAGTCAAGCTGCCGTGTGTGTTTGAAATCTGACCGTTGGAACACGTGTCAGTTCGTTAGTGACCCAGGGTCATTTTGGACAAATTAGGTCGGCTTGCCTAGTGACTATAAATAGCCCACCCCCTACACCATAAATTGGTGGCTGCTCAGAGTTAGTGCACGACTTTTGTCGTTTGAGAGCAACCCACCTCTCAAGCTATTGCTATGGTGTCGTGACGATAATATTTTCAAGTGCAACTTTCAGCATGCAAAGGCATCGACCACAGAGAACAAGAAGAGTTTCAGATGTGATTTCAACCCAAGGCCTTCTGCTCTGCGGGCTGATGGCACACGTGATGCCAATCCAAATATCATCGGCCCCTTCGAGAACTTTGATGGTCTCCTCTCCTACATCAGTGCTCAGAGGGCCACAGTGGATCGGTCTGGAGATGAAGATGATTCTGATGAAGCTCCTACTCCACCGAAGCCTCAAAAGCAGAAGAAACCCAAGGCTTCAAAGCCCTTCACCGCACCAAGAGCTTCGCGTGCAACGCCTCTGGCCATTGCTCCTCCTGCACCATGTGTGCATTCCGAAGATCTCTCTCGCATCTCCAAGTCTGAGAAGAAGAAGAAGCCCATGCAGACTACTGGTCAAGCACTGACCCCAGCTGCCGTTCTGAGGAATGAGAACGACGCCATTGATCTATCTAGTGACGACGATCTTGGCGATGATGCTCTTGAGCTGCTGATAAAGAGCAAGCAAGAGGCGGAAATCTTCAACGATCTTCCTCTTTTTGATGTGGACATCCCGAACAATTTCATTGATGAGTGGTTTGATAGCCCAAACCTCAGCTTTGATGATCTTCAGCTTCCTGTTGGCCTCAGCGTTTCATTCCATGGAGCCATTGCTCCTGAGCTGGCTCTAGCTCAGAGGATTGCTGAGCTAAAGAACAAAATTGACTATGAAAAAGCTCAGTTCAAGAAGCATATGGCCAAGCTCAGTGTGACTGATGTCCAAAACTTCAAGCAAATGATGCATGAGCTCAAGGAGGCGTTTCACAAGAAACATGACGAAGCTAAAGGTTCACGAGAGCGCATGAAACTCCTCGCTGCCAAATGTGTTCAAGCTTACAATGAAGCTGAGAAGCACAAGGCACTTGGGCGTCCCGGCATCGACCCCAAGATGGCTGCCAAGAAGAAGAAGAAGCCTGCTATGGATCAAGCTAAAGCATCCAGGCGGGAAGAACCTCCCATTGTCTTCCCCGCCAGTATGACAGGCGTGAAGCCAAAGGTCCCCATAGTGGCTTCAGAACTCAAGAAAACAAGGACATCCGAAGCCAGAAAGCGCAAGTCCAGGAACACCACTGACGAAGCTCCACCAACCAAGAACAGAAAAACCAAGAAGAAAGATCGGCCTGCTCCCACAGAGCCCCTTGTCGTCTAGCCAATCTCAGTTGCTCGTCCTGCGTCCACACACCAAGAGCTTCGGTTGATATCTAGTGCCACCCCTAGTTGGTTTTGGAGTGCATCTAGTGCCACCCCTAGTTGGTTTTGGAGTATTGACGACAAACCTGGTTGAGGGACTAATGTGTTTGTGAGAATTGCAGGATAACACAGGTAGTAGTCCCTCATTGATTCGGTTTACCTACCGGAGATGACCCCTAAAAATGTGAAGACATTGAAGACAATGGTGGTATGTGAAGACAATCACATCGAAGCTTATGACTGGAGAAGACATTCACGTGAAGACTATGGAGTGCGAAGACATAGTTGTTTCGTAGTTTCCTTTTCTTCTTTGTTGAGTCATAGGAACCACCGGACTGTTAAGTGGGGTCCAAGTGAACAAAGTTAGAGTGACTGAAGTGATGCTCAACCAAATCCTATGTCTTCGAGCGAAGACAATTAGAGCAAATCTTATCCATAGCTGGATGAGTCAGCTTTACTTGTAGCCCAAGTCAAGCTGCCGCGTGTGTTTGAAATCTGACCGTTGGAACACGTGTCAGTTCCTTAGTGACCCAGGGTCATTTCAGACAAATCAGGTCGGGTTGCCTCCTGGCTATAAATAGCCCACCCCCTACACCATAAATTGGTGGCTGCTAAGAGTTAGTGCACGACTTTTGTCGTTTGAGAGCAACCCACCTCTGAAGCTTTTGAGAGAGAGAAATCCTTGCGAGGACAAAGCCCAAAACACCCAGAGCCAAAGAGTGTTAGGCATCACTGAAGTCTTTCTGTCCGCGTGACCTGAGGACTTGTTACACTTGAGGACTGTGAATCGTCCAGCCGGTTAGGCGTCACGTTCTGAGAATCCAAGAGTCATTGTGGATTGCCGGTTAACGAAATCTGTGAAGGTTTGGAAGTCTACCTTGAAGACTTACGAGAGTGATTGGGCGAGGACTGGGTGTCCTTAGCTCAAGGGGAATAATGTGAAGACGTGGTCTTATGAGTTGAATCTCAGCCTCCCTAACCAGACGTACAATTGTCACAGCAACTGGAACTGGTCCAACAAATCCTTGTCCTCACCGAGCGACTGGTTCTATCTTCTTCCTCTCTTTACTTACAGTTTGTCTTCGTGAAGTCATTGCCTGCCTGTGCTACCTGGTTGACTTCACTATGTGACTACTATTGTTGTTTGGCTTCATACTATCTTCCATCCTGGTCATTACTACCTAGTTGTTCTTTGTCTTTGTGCTTTCACTTCATTGAATACTTGACTATGGCTTGTCTAGTGTAGTCTACCTTCCGCTGCATGTCAATAGGTTCATTTTTATTGTTTGTCTTCGAAACTTCCATGTTTTGAAGACTTTAATAAAAATTGCCTATTCACCCCCCTCTAGTCGATAACTAGCACTTTCACTCTCTCTTATTTAAAACTTTCCGATCTAAGTATTTTATTCAAACTGCAAGCAAAACAAAATAAAATGACATTTCAAGAATAGCACAACTCATGTGAAGAAGCAAAAACTTAGGCTCAACCGATACTAACCGATAATTGTTGATGAAGAAAGGTGGGATGCCTACCGGGGCATCCCCAAGCTTAGATGCTTGAGACTTCTTGAAATATTATCTTGGGATGCCTTGGGCATCCCCAAGCTTGATCTTTTGTGTCTCCTTAATTCCTTTTATATCACGGTTTCCCTAAATCTTAAAAACTTCATCCACACAAAACTCAACAAGAACTCGTGAGATAAGTTAGTATAAACTAATGCAAAAACCTCATCATTTTCTACTGTAGCAAATCACCAAAATTATTATTCAACATTTCATACTAAATGCCTCTACATATTTAATACTCCTATCCTCAAATAGAATCATTAAACAAGAAAACATATGCAGACAATGCAAACATAACAACAATATGCCAAAACAGTACAGTCTGTAAAGAATGCAAGAGTATCAATACTTATTTAACTTCAAAAATTATGAAAATTTAACACACTGTAGAGAATTTATCAGAGCTTATTTTTCAAAAAGTTCAACATTTTAGCACATTCTGACTTTTCTAGGGAATTTTTGCAACAACGATAAACTTTCTGTTTTGAAACAACAACATGTAGACTTGCAAAATAAGCATGGTGAAGGCTATCCTTGACATTTTTATTGAAAAGAAAGATGCAAAACATTATTCTAAATAACAGAAAGCAAATCCTAACAAAATAAAATGATGCTCCAAGCAAAACACATATCATGTGACGAATAAAAATATAGCTCCAAGTGAGGTTATCGATAATGTTGGAGACGAAAGAGGGGATGCCTTCCGGGGCATCCCCAAGCTTAGTTGCTTGAGCTTAGGGTCTTGTCACTCCATATTATCCTCATATCTATATCTCACCAAAAACTTGAAAACCTCAGTCACACAAAACTTAACGGAACTTCATGAGATAGGTTAGTATGATAAAGAGCAAACCATTTCACTTTGGTACTGTCAAAGACAAGATCCATAATTGTTACAACACAATGCCTACTGTAGCATATCATTTCCACAATTTATATTGACCAATATAAGCCATAGAAACTAGAAAACAAGCAAACTATGCATTGAAAACAGAATCTGTCAAAAACAGAACAGTCTATAGTTATCTGTACTCCAACCATATTTATGCTACTCCAAAAAATCTGAAAAATGAGGACAACATAGAGAATTTGTATATCTATCAGGTGTAAAAAAGTCAGAAGTTTTCCACGTTCCATTAAAATATAAGAATTTCTGCATTGGACGCAAAACTTTCTGTTTTTGCACAGAATCAAGTCAACTATCATCCACACTATCCCAAAGGCTTTTCTTGGCACTTTATTGAAACAAAACCTATGAAACATGATTGCTACAGTAGCATAATCATGTGAAAACACAAAAATAGTAGGTAAAAGTGTTGGGTTGTCCCCCAACAAGAGCTTTTCTTTAATTCCTTTTAGCTAGGCATGGTGAGTTCAGTGATGCTCGCATAAAAGATAAGAATTGAAACATAAAGAGAGCATCATCATCATAAGTTCCTCTCTCATAATAATTTTCAGTAGCATCATGAATAGATTCATCAATATAACCATTACATAAAGCATTCTTTTCATGATCCGAAAGCATAGAAAACTTATTACTCTCCACATAAGCAATTTTATTCTCATTCACAATAGTGGGAGTATCATATGAAACTTGAATACTAACAATTGTTCCAACATTAAGAGAGTAATGTTTAGTAAAAGGATATTCCAAATTATGACAATAATTATCACTACTTTTTATAACATAAGTATCATCACAATAATCATCATAAGTGGGAGGCATGCAATCATCATAGCAAATTTGATCATTTAAAGTAAGGGGACAAAAGATATCATCTTCATTAAACATAACATCCCCAAGCTTGGGACAAACATTAATTTCAGCAAATAAATTCTCAAACATGTCATTCTCATCAAACATAGCATCCCCAAGCTTGTATCTTGGCATATCATAAGCATAATCACTCTCATCATTAATAGTATGAATAGCACCAACGGTATTACAATTGCTATCATCATAATTTCCCACGTTGGTGCCAAAAAGATTTCTAAGATTATAAGAAGTATCATTATCTTCCCAATCATAATCATCACAACAAGAAGTAGGCATAATAAAATCATCATCAGGTGCATCATCTTCCACAATTATTTTTGATTCATTTTCATGAGGCATGACAATAATAGGAGCAACATTATTTGGGAGAGATACCTTTTTGCCTTTATTCTTTATTCTTTCTTCTTTTCTTCTTCTTCACCACATCACGTGTGGGTTTAATTGATTTTTTCAAGCTTCTTATTGATGAGATTCGTTGAATAGGAAGCTACTCCCTGTCACCTGTTTCATCATGAAAGACAATAGGAGGGAAAGTGGAAATATTTACCCCTTCATTATATTCCTTTTATATTCTATTGGTTTTCCCATCTTTCTATAGTTGGCAATATAAGCATTCTCATTGCAATTTACCATGCAAAACATATAGATATTCTTTAGTTTAGTTTCAATGTCATCCGTGAGAATGAATACTTCAAACCAACTATTTTTATGTGTCAATTCTTCACTCCCCAAAAATAGACAAAGCTCATTATAAAGTTTAAGGGTGACCAAGTTATTGCAATATTTGGACACAATTCGATCATAAAAAAGCATGCATTGGAAATTAAGGTGACCAACTTTATTGCTAAGATCACAAGTAATAGGACAAAGCGAACATAATTTTGTAGCAAATACATCTATCACTTTGAGCAAAGAATTGGTTCTATCATGTTTATGCTTCTTACAAAAGCTATCTTCCCTAGAAGGCACGTTTTCACAAACTTTATGCACTCCACAAAAATTGACATTCTTATAAGAAACATTTTTCTCATGACTAGTGCAATAACCATTAGCATTTTGGATATTCAAAGAATTCATACTAACAACATTGCAATCATGCTCATCATTCAAATATTTTGTGCCAAACATTTTATTGACTTCTTCTTCTCACAATTGAGCACAAATTTCTGATCCATCATATTCAAGAAAGATATTATAAAGATGACCAATAATATGATGCAACCTCAATTCCATTTTTATGTTGTTTTCTTTTATAAACCAAACTAGTAATAAAACAAGAAAGTAAAAGATTCAATTACAAGATCTAAAGATATACCTTCATGCACTCACCTCCCCAGCAACGGCGCTAGAAAAGAACTTTGTTGAAGGGATGTGAGTGCCGCTTACCTAGCCTCCCCGGCAAAGGCGCGAGAAAATAGCTTGATGTCTACTACGCAACTTTATTCTTGTAGACACGTGTTGGGCCTCCAAGCGCAGAGTTTTGTAGGACAATGACAATTTTCCCTCAAGTGGATGACCTAAGGTTTAACAATTCGTGGGAGGCATAGGATGAAGTTAGTCTCTCTCAAACAACCCTGCAACAAAATAATAAAAAGTCTCTTGTGTCCTCAACACACCAAATACAATGGTAATTTGTATAGGTGCACTAGTTCGGCGAAGAGATGGTGATACAAGTTTAATATGGATAGTAGATATTGATTTTTGTAATAAGAACAATAAAAAACAGCAAGGTAGCAATTAATAAAACGGAGCATAAACGGTATTGCAATGCTTGAAAATGAGGCCTAGGGTCTATACTTTCGCTAGTGAAATCTCTCAAAAATGCTAATATAATTGAATCATACCTCAACGTGCGATGAAGAATCACTCCAAAGTTCCTATCTAGCGGAGAACATAAGAATAAATTATTTGTAGGGTACGAAACCACCTTAAAGCTATTCTTTCCGATCGATCTATCCAAGAGTTCGTACTAAAATAACACCAAAGCAAATTCAGATTCCTAATACTCAATCCAACGCAAAGAATCTCAAAGAGTTCCCCAAGATTTCTACCGGAGAAACGAAGACAAGAACATGCGTCAACCCCTATGCATAGATTACCCCAATGTCACCTCGGGAATCCGCGAGTTGAGTGTCAGAACACATATCAAGTAAATCGATATGATACCCCATTGTCACCACGAGTATTCATATGCAAGGCATATATCAAGTGCTCTCAAATCCATAAAAGTATTCAATCTGATAAAACAAAATCTCAAAGGGAAAACTTAATTCATCACAACAAGATAGAGAGGGGAAAACACCATATGACCCGACTATATTAACAAAGCCCGCGATACATCAAGATCGTGACATCTCAAGAACATGAGAGAGAGAGATTAAACACATATCTACTGGTACAAACCCTCAGCCCCAAGGGTGGACTACTCCCTCCTCAGCGCGGTGGCCGCCGGGATGATGAAGATGGCCACCGGTGATGATTCCCCCCTCCGGCAGTGTGCCGGAATGGGGTCTAGATTGCTTTCTCATGGATATAGAGCCTCGCAGTGGCGTAACTTCTGATCTAGGTTAACCCCGAGGGTTTTTGGAATATTTGGGAATTTATAGGGTAAAGAGGGGGTGCAGGAGACCACCGAGGTGGGAACAACCCACCTGGGCCCAGGCGTGCGCTGGTGGGTTGTGCCCTCCTCGGGGCACCCCCAGGTGCTTCTCCAGCCCACTGGATGTCTTCTGGTCCATAAAAAATCCACAAAAAGTTTCACAGTGTTTGGACTCCATTTGGTATTGATTTCCTGTGATGTAAAAAACAATCAAAAAACAACAACTGGCAATGGGCACTGGGTCAATAGGTTAGTCAGAAAAAATGAGATAATGTTGCTATAAAATGATTGTAAAACATCCAAGAATGATAATATAATAGCATGAATACTTCATAAATTATAGATACGTTGGAGACGTATCAGTACTTGAGCTTGTTATGGACACCATTTGCTTCCAGATACTCCCTCCACCATGTGTTAGGTGCATCTCTACACTAGTGGAGAAATGGCTAGCCATAAGTTTTGTTTGTGGTGCGCCATTTCCCACCAACGCCAGCACTATATTTTCAAATAGTGCTAGCGTGGGTATATTTGGTACGATAGTGATATGACCTTAGTGCTGGTGTAGAATTTTTCTATTACACCATAGATATTTGGTGAGTTTTTTTTCTTTGCTACAGTTTGTTATGGCATGGCCAATTAGGCCTACACCAGCACTAGTCCATCTTCTAACTACCCTATCTAGTCAAAAAATCTAAGTCCGATTCACCCCATATCCTTTCTCCTTCGTCCCCCCCTCCCGACCAGCGTTGCCGCCGCCGCCTCCTCCCGACCACCTCGCTCATCGCCAGGAGGTTAGATCTTCCCTATCCCCGCACGCATCTTCTTCCCCTGCCCTAGTGTCGGTGGAAATGACACCTATGGGATCACGGGTAATCCCTTCTACGGTTGGCGGGCGCGGGGTTGTGGAAAGAGCGGGTTTAGAAGATCAACACGGGGATTTTCTCCTGGTTCGGGCCACTAGTGGTGCGTAATACCCTACTCCTGCTGGTTTGTGTTTATCTGGTGTTCTTGGACAAGCTACAAAGCGTGCAGGGTCAAAAAAGTCCGAATCCTTCTCCAGTATGCCTCGGGCCTCCTTTTATAGCCAAAGGGGTCGCCACAGTGGCACAGAGGAGGTGGAAAGTTTGTATTGTATACAAGTCTATCGCCTGGCACCATAGGACAAATGCATTTAATGCGCTGCCGACGTGCCCTCTCACTTTATGAGGGGCGGCAAGGAACCTCGTCTTGTCCGTCGCCGCCTCGTCTCGCTTTGACGCGCGTCCAAGTTGACTAGGCGTGCAGCGCCACGCTGGCTGGCTAGCTGCTGAGTTGGTGCGGTGGCAGAGTCTTCACGAAGATCTGCATGCCACCATGCAGGTGCTTGCTGAGTTGGCCTGGAAGCTGCACATCACCACGCAGGTGCCTGCCTTGTTGGCGGGTTGACTGCTGTATTGGAACGGCGGTGGAGCCTTGGCAGATGGGGGCATGGCTGTGGCCCCGTAGATGTCTCTGGCAAGGGTCTTGCCGGGGTCTCGTAGGCGTTCCCGGGAAGGGTCTTGCCAGGGGTTTCTGTCTTCTAGTTCTCATCTATTGTTGTATGTCCTTGGTCTTCATAAAGATCTGCATGCCACCATGCAGGCGCCTCCCGAGCCTTGGTTCCAATGTTGTCGATGGTGTCAGAACTCTTAGGCTCAAGGGTGGCGACTCTGCTGGTGTTGGGAAAGTTGCCCCGGGAAGGCCCTTACTGGGGCTACGTAAGCTGCCCCGGCAAGGCTCCTGCCGGGGAGAGCCCACCTTGTCCCTCTGCTCCTCGCGCCTTTGGCTTGGCGTTGCTCTCCTAGTCTTGTGTCTTTGCTTCCTCTTCTATTCCGCCAAGTGTGGCCGCAGGCGTGTGGCTGCGACTGCCCGTGCACAAGTAAAGGGGTACAAAAAGGACCCCTACTTATGTTTACCGACAGGAGCCCCCGGGCCTAGGCCACATATAAGCGCGGAGCATTATTGGGCCAGGCCCAGAACGGTGCACGGGTACGCATGGCAGAGTTTTACCATAGTAACTCTCTCGCCAGTTTCGCTTCCCCATGACCCGCGTTGAATGTATGACGTGGGGGTCGTGCATGGGGCGGTTGCAGCACGCTTGCGTCATATCATGGTAAATGGTAAAGAGGCGGCCCGCGCCTTCCCCATAAAAAGAGGAAAACGCAGGGGAACGACTCATTTACTAAGTGGACTCGAGTCGTGGCCTTCAAGGCGCCCGTGCACCACGATCACGGGGTGGAAAACAGTCGCTTCACTTGTCTTCTCGATCCTGGCCTGCTCGCCACGTGTCCTCCGTGCCCCAAGGATGGTAGGTGGTGGACACAGAGGGCACGGGCGTTAATGGCAAGGCGGGAAACCGGGTCGTCGCTGATTGGAGCAGCGAGTCGGTCCCGATTCCCTGTGCCCGTGGCGGTCGGATTGGTTAAGTGGTGCGGCCGAGCCCCGGCCCCGCCCCTTTATAATAAGGGGAGGGGGATGGCACCCTTCAATCCTCCAACATACATATCCTTCCATCATGACTCCTTTATTCCCTTTGCTATGGCGAGAGGGCGCGCCGGCGCTCCAATGGCAGCGACGAGAGTCTTTGCTCGACAGCTTGCCTCTCATTCCCAAGAGCTCGTGGCGGCGGAGCCGGCTGCGAGAGGAAGAGGGAAGGGGGAAGGGCCAAGACCAAGGCCGTCGTGGCGCTCGGGGGAGAGGAGGATGCGGCGGCGCACCGGCCTCGCCTCGGCCAACGGCTCCTCCCCCAATGGAGGGCCATGTCGGAGACCAGCCCCGTGAATTCTTCATCAGGCCGCACAAGCCAGTGCACGGTCACCTTCGTCTCCCCACTCCGTTCACTCGGGAGATGGAGCTCGACCAGCTACAGGCTTTGAGGCTGCATATGAGGGGGCTGCGGGAATGGCAGCATGCGGGTCGACGTGGACTTCCCCGCCCCTGATACGTCTTCAACGTATCTATAAATTTTTTTATTCCATGCTATTATATTATCTATTTTGGATGTTTAATGGGCTTTATTATACACTTTTATATTATTTTTGGGACTAACCTACTAACCAAAGGCCCAGTGCAAATTGTTGTTTGTTTGCCTATTTCAGTGTTTCGCAGAAAAGGAATATCAAACGGAATGAAACCTTCAGGAGAGTTATTTTTGGAACAAACGTGATCCAGGGGACCTGGAGTGGACGTCAAGAAAGAAGCGGGGAGGCCACGAGGCAGGGAGGCGTGCCGCCCACCCTCGTGGGCCCCTCGCAGCTCCACCGACCAACTTCTTCTAACTATATATACCCATATACCCCAAAAACATCCAGGAGCACCAGGAAACCCTATTTCCACCGCTGCGACCTTCTGTACCCGTGAGATCCCATCTTGGGGCCTTTTCTGGTGCTCCGCCGGAGGGGGAATCGATAACGGAGGGCTTCTACATCAACACCATAGCCTCTCCGATGATGTGTGAGTAGTTTACCACACACCTTCGGGTCCATATTTATTAGCTAGATGGCTTCTTCTCTCTCTTTGGATCTCAATACAAAGTTCTCCTCGATCTTCTTGGAGATCTATTCGATGTAATTCTTTTTGCGGTGTGTTTGTCGAGATCCGATGAATTGTGGGTTTCTGATCAAGATTACCTATGAACAATATTTGGTTCTTCTCTGAATTCTTTTATGTATGATTTTTTTATCTTTGCAAGTCTCTTCGAATTAATAGTTTGGTTTGGCCTACTAGATTGATCTTTCTTGCAATGGGAGAAGTGCTTAGCTTTGGGTTCAATCTTGCGGTGTCCTTTCCCAGTGACAGCAGGGGCAACAAGGCACGCATCGTATTGTTGCCATCGAGGATAAAAAGATGGGGTTTATATCATATTGCTTGAGTCTATCCCTCTACATCATGTCATCTTGCCTAATGCATTAAAATAACTTATAATCTTTTTACTCCTGGCCCTAGTGTTCGTCTGGTAGAAAATCTTGCAGAGGACCAGCTCCCGCTCCTTCTCTAGCTCCAGGTCCCCGAGGTGGTACTGGTGCATCACCCAGTTGGTCCTCTGCTGGTCGAAGTTCTTGTTGGTGTGCAGCACCAGAACCTTTTTTGCTGCCCGTCTGCCGGCCGTTGACCATCATCATCAAGGTATTGCCGGTCTTGTGCCACATCGCGTGCATGCCGCACTCCGACTGTATCTTGCGACGCGTCCACGCTCCCCTTTTGAACGCCCTGGAATTGCGCTGGAAGAAATGCTTCCGGCCACTCAGTGTGATACCTGCAGTATTGTGGAACACAGATTTTAGTGTACCTAGTTGGCATTTTCATAACATCTTTGGCATGTTGCAGTCACTTGTTTCACTTTTTATTAACTGTCAAATTGTAATTGCTTCACCAGGTCTGCGTGTAAAAGGAAAAATAGAGCTATAAACAAAGGAATATGTTTGTGCAAGTAGACGGCCGATCGATGTCTTACCTGGAAGTTTCTCAGGTTGGGTGTAACATATGCCGTGCTCGCTGTCGATGGTTGGTATGAACAAATCGATGAGAGACTAAAATCTCGTGCTGTCAGCACTCACTTTGGCCTCAAGTTTCTCAGGTTGGGCCAATCCTTCTTCGACTTGCATCGGTAATTCCAAAATACCCGAACACGCCGCCGGGATTCTTGTGTCACCTCACGCGCAGCGTGTTGTCACGTCAATTCAATGTGTGGACATGATGAATAATTTGACCGATGTATACTAGTACTTCTACTGTACTACTTACTAGTCGTATTTAGTTTCACAATTTATACATAGGTTTAACTAACAAGTACGCACTTGAAGCCTAACTGATATATATATATATATATATATATATATATATATATATATATATATATATATATATATATATATATATATATGGCTTCTGCACAACATCTCCATCATCATTATCAGTACATCCTACGCAGGTGAGTTAGGATGCACTTGATCCTAGGAAGGTATCTATCCTTCAAACCAGAGGAGTGCTTCAAACTAACAACAGTACATAATATCCAACAAAAGAGGGTTGTGCTACAGCAGCAGAATACATGGCTTAGTCTAAATATCAGCACGAATCAAGTTGTGCATATTTGTTGTTGGCATGAACCACATCGCCGCATGTCGGGTTTGCAAAAGCCATCCATCGCATGGAAGCTTGATGCCTTTCACACACTGAACATTATCTGGCAACAAGCTGTGTCGACGAATCTCTGGATATGGTGATTCATGAAACCCATGGTATGATCTGTAAACACAGCCCCCCCCCTCGCGAATGGAAGTCGCATAGCACAGTAATCATCGCCGGTGATATGATCGATGATTGGTTGGATGATCGGATAATTGAGCCCGAGGAACAAGGAGTGGTTGCCGAGGCTATAAACCCGCCTCCAGTTGAATACGCCTGGCCCAACGGAGCTGGGATCTTTCTCCAACACGAAGCAGCCATAGCCATCAATGTCACGAACGCCCCACGCATTGTACTGCATGTGGTTTGATGTACTGGTTTGGTCAATTTGGTACGTGCGAATGAGCATCAAATGACCGCCGTCAGCTTAACGTGCGATAAACCACCACCCATCGGCTGGTATGATTCTAGGTCCTGGAATCATGAAGGCCAGCGCATTTGCATCTGCTGCAATAATTCAAATTGGAGACCAAAAGGACAAAATAAACAATCATGTTCAGAGTATGTGTGGAATTAAGATTATTATAACAGTGACACATATCATAGACAGAGAATTGCAATGCCGTGGTCATAATCATACCCCAAGATAAAAAAAATAAGCCAATGGCTTTCATATTCTAGCAATATGTCATGGTTCAAACATCATGTAACAATGAGAGGAAAACAGCTATGACAGCGCCTACTCATATTCTACCATAGCACTTACTACTACTGTTCTCATATCAACTCTAAGCAATAACATGCGTTGTTATAAAAATCTTGTAAACGAGAGTAACATATAGCAATCATGATGTTATGCTCATAATATGTATTCTAACAATCATTAGATGCCAATTGTTCTCATATCAACTCTAACAATAACACGTGTGGTCATAAAAATCTAGGAAATGAGAGGAACATATAGCAATGATGTGGTTATAGACATGCTATGCATTCTAAATTTGTAACAAATGAACAGGCAGTCGTATTCATAAGGTAAAGATGAGATGAGATAGAACAATTACACGACGATAGATTCCACCAGTATAGGTAGCCAATCTGTGCGTCGACCGCGTAAACGATGCCATCGTGCACTATAGCATCAGACAGAAATGTTTCCTCAATAGGATTGATGATGAGCCATAACCATGTATGGTGACCGGATTCCAGATAGACTAATCCCTTGTTGAACAAGGCAATGAGCTTGTAATCCATGTAGTCTTCTGATGGTGTGGGCACTTCGCAGATTACAACTTTCTGCAAACAGAGGTCGAGCAAAAAGCTTGACGCGTCTTGTGCGTAGTAGGCAGGAGTGTCCGGCGGGCCGGGAGGCTCGATGGCGGCGGTATCCAAAGATGGAAGGGTGATCTCTCGGTGAGTGTAGATATCCACGAGGCACCATGGACTACCAAATTGGTGGATGAGGACGACCTAGTTGGCATTCATGCCCGCCCAGTAGTGGCCGCGCATGAAGGGCAGGTGGACGGGTAGTGGTAGCATGTCGAGGGGCACCATGGCAACCTCCGTAGGATCGTCAAGTCGGTGTCTGGGCCACCTACAAGGATCGGGCATCAGCAAGCAGGGTGTCTTGAAAAGAGCCGGCCGGTTGCAGACGAGTAGATGGTACAAAGACACCGAGCATGCGGCCAGACGGACGGTGCTGAGTAGGTCCATACGACTACACATCTGCTCCAAGAGAACATCAGGGAGGGAATTCCAATCATGGCTCTGCGTGTCAGTCGGTTCTGCCATTGGGGTTTTCGGTGCCTGCGAGCCAGCGAGGAAGTGGATTCGGGCGGGCGAGCGAAGAAGCTTCTCCTCGTGTGGCTGAGCAGTGAGCGGGGGGATATGGTACGCGCTACCTACCAAGGAAGATGGCGCGGGCGGGCGAGCAGTGAGCTGGGGTAAATGGTGTGCGGCCGACGATGGGGAAGAGAGAAGGAAGAAGAAGAGAGGAGGAAGAAGAGTGGAAGACGGGGAATAAAGTGCATTCAATCTCAATTCTACTAGTACTACTACCAGGATATACCGTCCTTCGGAGTGTAAATAGTTACACCGATGACATGTTGGTCTACTACAACAGGGCCCATATGTCAGTTAATGGAGGACAGAGGTGGGTAGGCGTATTTTTGGAAGCGTGCTCTACTGGCAAACATGATGGCAGTACTGGGTAAGGCTGGTTTAGTAACACCAACACGCTGGTTTAGCTTATTAATTACGTGTCCCATCTGCTGCAGCGTGTATTGTCACTTCACTGCGAAGACTAGTTGAATAGTTCTCTCTGACCGAGATGGGGAATAAATGGATCGCGAGGACTTCCTTTCTACAGTATCCCTATGCCTCTACACTCACTTCACTCATTTTTCTCCGTACCTAGTCACTTGTTGAAATCTGTAGAAAGACAAATACTCCATATTTGAGAACAGAGGGAGGCTTTTACTCCGTACTACTCCCTCCGTTCCAAAATAGATGACTCAACTTTGTACTATATTTGGGAACAGAGGGAGTATCACCATATGGAGGGAACAGAGGAAGCTTGAAATATGAACATGTCAATGGGAGGGAGTAAGCCCCATGCATGCATGCATGCATGCAACATGCAACACTCACACGTACACATGGATGCACGCAACCCTCACGCACCCATGCGGCACACAACACACGACGCAACACACACGCTCATGCTCAAGTGCTCAACCTACTCCCTACGTCCGTGAAAGACTGTACATTTAGAGATTTACACATTGATCAGGGCATAATTAACGCCCAAAAGTAGCAAACTTATGTGTCCATGCGACCATTGAGATAAGAATATTAAATGAAGGCTGTTGCATGCTGTAATTAAGGATAGACATGTAGCCTATACCTACAGCACAAGTTGGTGCATTAGTCAATCAATATCGATTTAGTAGATTAAAGGCTAAATGCATTGGAAGTGGTGATGTACATCATGTAGTACACTCTTTGTTGGAAGACCGAGGGAGGACACGTGCATGCACTCACATACACAACCAAGGCGGTTCGCGCGCATGGGTTGGACTCGTGTCGCGCCTGAGTAAAGTTTTGTTTAACTGATTTCGTTGGTCTGCAAACTGATAGGTGGGACCCAGAAACTAGGTGACAATTTAACCAATCAACAAACTGCCACGTCGACTATGTGGCCGGTCAGTAGGGTGCAATACGATGCTCTACTGGCACGCTTCACACTTGGTTACTTGTGCAGTTACATCCTGGAGGGCTGTCGGCCAAAAGAAACCTTGCCGGAATGCTTTGCCGGCAAGTGCTCTTGCGCCAATGTGGTGACCACAAATGCCTCCATGTATCTCGGCCAACAGCTTCTGTCCATCTTCCCGGTGAATACACTTCAATTTCACACCGTTGAGTCTTCTTCTGTACAGTGCGTTGTCGACAAACTGGTACATACTTGACTGCCGGGCTACTCTTTCCGCTTCTTCTTGTTCTTCGGGAAGTTCTCCTGTCTGAAGGAAACGGACGATCTGCTGTGCCCATGCTGGAGCTTGTGGCTCGACAACAAGGACTAAAGGCACATCTGCTGCTGTGGGAACATCCGCTTCTACGGCGAGAAACTACGGCTCAGCCGGAGCTTGACATTCCCCGGCAAGCTTGCCGGAGCAAAACTTGTCGGGAGCGTCTGCTTCAACAGAACAAACCCTAGGGTTTGCCGGAGCAGACGGCTCCCCAACACTCTTGGTGTTGATCTTGGGGACCTTTTTGGCGGCGGCTTCGGGAAGCTCTGCCGGAAAATAGTCACCAGAAATTAACTTCCTCTTCTTGCTCTGTCCAGTTGATGGCGTTACAGACGGTTGAGTCAGCTTGAGCACAAAGATCCCTGGTTCCACAGGTAACTTAAGTGCTGCGCACTTTGACAGGCCATCGGCAATGTCGTTCTGAGCTCTTAGAACATGTTCCATCTGTAGGCTGACAAAGTGCTCTTCTAGCTTCCTCACTTCATCAACGTAAGCTTCCATCAACGGACTCTGATAATTCTTGTTCACTTGGCAGACGACAAGCTGCGAGTCACCCCTGACAATGAGCTTCTTGATCCCAAGGTCTGCCGCGATCCTGAGACCGGCA
The DNA here is from genome assembly GCA_032464435.1 of Aegilops umbellulata. Lineage (NCBI taxonomy): Eukaryota > Viridiplantae > Streptophyta > Magnoliopsida > Poales > Poaceae > Aegilops > Aegilops umbellulata. Next base: position 259,894,476 of record CP136055.1, read on the forward strand.
AGCAAACCTTCATACTCTGCAGTATAGTTTGTTGCTTGCTCCTTGGGAAAGTGCATCTGGACTACGTACTTGAGGTGCTCTCTGGTGGGTGCGACAAGCAGCACGCCAACACCGGCGCCTTGCAGCGAAAAGGCACCATCAAAGTACATCAGCCACTCTTTGCTTGCTTCCTTGATGGGGATGCTCGTCTCTGAAATTTCTTCATCTGGTGTTGGCGTCCACTCTGCTATGAATTCTACCAATGCTCTGCTTTGGATAGTTGAAGTGCTCTCAAACTTGAGGCCAAAGCTCGACAGTTCCAGTGCCCACTCAACAATCCTGCTTGTTGCTTCTGGATTCTGCAGTATCCTCTTCAGCGGAAAACGAGTGACAACTGTTATCTCATGTGCTTCGAAGTAATGGTGCAGCTTTCTCGAGGCCATGAGAAGGCCGAAAAGCAATTTCTGCACACCAAAGTACCTTGACCTAGCCCCCTGCAGAAGGGAACTGACAAAGTAGACTGGGCGATGCACCATTTTCTTCTGTATCTCCTCGGGCGCCTGCGTAGATCCATCTTTGCCGGGACCAGAGCTTGTCGGGGACGCCCCCTGCTTGTCGCTGGATGCGCTCGCCGTGGTTGCTGGCTCATCATCTGCCTCCCTCTCCGCTACTAACGCAGCACTAACCACTTGATTGGTTGCCGCCAGATACAGCAGCAACTTCTCTTGTGGCTTAGGTGCGACAAGTATTGGAGTGGAGGACAGGTATCTCTTCAAGTCCTACAGCGCAGCCTCCGCTTCCGGAGTCCATTTCATTGGACCTGCCTTTTTCAATATTTTGAAAAACGGCAGGGCGCGCTCAGCAGACTTAGAAATAAACCTGCTGAGAGCTGCCACGCAATCGGCAAGTCTTCGTACATCCTTGACGCGCTTTGGTGCTTCGATCTGCTCAATGGCCTTGATCTTGTTGGGATTGGCTTCAATTCCTCGCTGAGACATGAAGAACCCGAGAAGCTTGCCGGAAGGGACTCCAAACACGCACTTCTCGGGGTTGAGCTTGAGGCTGATCTTGCGTAGATTTGCAAAAGTCTCTTCTAAATCTTGAATCAGAGTTGCTTTGTCCCTGCTCTTGACCACTATGTCATCCATGTAGGCTTCCACATTTCTGTGTATTTGCTGTCCAAAAGCAGTATGGACTACCCTTGCAAATGTTGAACCAGCATTCTTTAAACCGAAAGGCATCCGTATGAAACATTACGTGCCACAGGGAGTGATGAATGCGGTTTTCTCCTCATCCTCTTCTGCCATGAAGATCTGATGATATCCTGAGTATGCGTCAAGAAATGAAAGCAAATCACATCCGGCCGTGGATTCAACAATCTGGTTAATGCACGGCAAGGGAAATGGGTCTTTGGGACAAGCTTTATTAACATCGGTAAAGTCGATACAAAGCCTCCATTTCCCGTTTGCCTTGCGCACGACTACAGGATTGGCCAACCATGTGGGATGGAGCACTCCTCTGACGAGGCCTGCTGCTTCCAACTTCTTGATCTCTTCTGCGATGAATTCTTGGCGCTCCACTGCTTGCTTCCTGACTTTCTGCTTGACGGGCCGCGCATGAGGACAGACGGCAAGGTGGTGCTCAATTACTTTCCTGGGAACACCGGGGATGTCAGATGGTTGCCATGCAAACACATCGACGTTCGCCTGTAGGAAAGCAATGAGCGCGCTTTCCTATTTAGGGTCGAGAGTGGCACTGATGGTGAAGGTACCACCAGTGCCGTCCTCCTTGGCGGACACTTTCTTGGTTGCTGGCGGAGCTGCCATTGTCTTCTTACACTTGCTGGTGGAGCTCGTTGGTGCGTCCTTGACGGTAGCGCAGCACTCTGAAGAGGTGCGCTTGTCGGAGTGAGCATCAGAACTCTTGCCGGACTTGGTCTTCTTCTTCCCCCCGGGAGCTTCAGCGGCAAGTGTCTCGCGATCCGTTGCGGCTGCTGCTTCCCGGTAGATCTTGTCGGCACAGATAAGAGCATCTTTCTTGTCGCCAGGGACAGAGATGACACTTATCAGGCCTGGCATCTTCAGCATGTTGTACGCGTAGTGAGAGGCCGCCATGAACTTGGCGAGCGCTGGACGGCCGAGAATCCTGTTGTAAGGCAATGGAAAATCGGCAACGTGAAAAGTGATCCTCTCAATCCTGAAGTTCAACTCGCTGCCAAATGTCACCGGCAGCATGATCTTCCCCTTCGGCTTGCTCTTTCCCGGGTTGATTCCTTGGAATGTGCCGGTCTCTTCGAGCTCGCTGTCAGGGACTTGGAGTTTCCGGAGCACAGCGGAGGAGATCAGGTTCAAGCTGGCCCCGCCGCCAACTAGCATCTTAGTGACCTTGAGGTTGTGGATAGTTGGTGAAACCAACATCGGCAAACACCCGACCGTAGTTGTGCGATCAGGGTGGTCCTCAATATCAAAGATGATAGGCGTGCTGGACCATTTCAGAAGCTTGCGTGACTCGACGGGTGGTTCTGCTGCATTGACTTCCCGCACCCACTGCTTGAGTTGGCGGTGTGAAGTATGCAAAGAAGCACCACCGTCAACGCACAAGACCTCTGTGGCTTTCTGGAATTCCTGCTTACTGGTCTCGTCATCATCCATGTCTTCGTCGTCGTCATCTTCATCCTTGTTGCGGCCGCGGGGAGGTCTGTCTCCTTGCCGCTGCTTGGCCTTGCCGCGGCATCCTCCCCGGCCGGTGCGCTTCGTACCGGACCCTCCAGCACCTCCTTGGGCTTTCTCCTTGTCGCGTCGCTCGTATTCGGCCTTTTGCAGCTCGACAAGCTGCTCGACCTTCTTGCAGCTCTGGAGGTCATGGCCCTTGGTGCGGTGGATCTTGCAGTACTGTTTGTTGGTGCCGTCCTGCTTGTCGGCGGCCGCCACAGCCTGGCAGTTGGCGCATGCGGCAACCTCCTTGCCGGAGCTACCATCTTTGGCTTTCTTGGCGCCACCGTCGTTCCCGGACTGCTCAACAACTAGCACGTCTTTGCCTTTCCTCTTCCTGTTGTTCCGCCGCCGGCTTTTCTTTGTCGGGGCAGCATCATCGCTGTCAGATCCTCCTGTTCCTATATTCTCTCCAGGGAGTTTCCTCCCTTCCTCAGCACGTGCACACCTGTCGGCCAGGGCATACAGCTCACTGACGTCTCTGATCTTGCACATCGCCATCTCCTCCCGCATCCTGCGGTTACGCACGTTCTGATGGAACGCGCTGATGACTGCGGCAGGGTGGACATCTGGGATGTTGCGTTGCACTTGGCTGAATCTCTGGATGTACTTGCGCAGGGGCTCTCCTTCTTTCTGGGCAAGCAGATGAAGATCACTCTCCTGGCCATGAGGTTTGTGGCCGCCTGTAAAGGCGCCGACAAACTGATGGCATAGGTCTGCCCAGGAAGATATGGAGTTGTTCGGCAAGTGCATGAGCCAGGACCTGACGTTGGGCTTGAGCACCAGCAGGAAGTAGTTGGCAAGGATCTTGTCGTCGCGCCCCCCAGCAGCTTGCACCGCGATGGTGTAGATGCTGAGGAACTCCGACGGATGCAACTTGTCGCCGTACTTCTCCGGTATGTCTGGCTTGAAGTTCTTCGTGCTGGGCCACTGGATTTGCCGCAGCTCACGGGTAAACGCAGGACAACCTACCGCGTACGGCAGGTCGCCTGGTTCCCCTAGTGCATGCATGTCGACAGCGGGTCCAGCGCGCCGGTCTAATTGACGCCGCGCTTCTCTTCGGCGCTCGATGCGAGTACGAGCGTCTTCTTGCTGTCGTTCGTGAAGAACTTGGCGCTGATCGCGGCGAGCTCGCGGATCTGATGAAGCAGTGGAGTCGCTGTCGTGGTGGACCCGGCGAGTCGGCGATCTTGGCCTTCGGGGCGGACAGTGCACGGTGGTTGCACCCCCACTGGTCTTGTCGCCATCGGCTCGCACCTGGCTGGCTTGCCGCGGCTGCGATGTGGTCGGCTGCCGTGGAGTGTCGCCGTTGGCGAAGCCGATGAGACTCTGAATGGTGGCCCTCCAGTCGTCGATCTTGTCCGCCGTTGGATGGAAATCTAGGAGCAGTTGAGCTCGTGCCAAAGCTTCTGCTGGGGTGGCGGGTAGCGGTGGCGAACGGTGCGAGGAGCGGGATATGCTCGGACTTCTAACTGCGTTAGAAGGAGCAATATCCCGTCCAGGCGACCGTGCCTCGCTCGCGCCAGCACGTTGGCGCGCATGCTGGCCTGGAGCATCCCGAGATCCGCCAGCTCGATCTGGGTCCAGCAAGCGTATGGTACCGTGAGTACCACGACGCTGCTGGTCCTGCGCCTCCTGAGATGGGCGCGGTGCATCTACGGACGCTCGGTCGTCGTGGGATCCGGCTATACCGCAGATGGGCAGCGCAGCCTTGTCCTTGGACCTGGCGGCACCGTGGGCTCCCTCGTCGACGCCCGTTCTTTCGTCGGCGTCTTCCCCACCAGCCGTTTGCTCCGGCGGCGGTGGGTTCGACCCAGACGGAGCGGCCGCCTCCGAAGCCTTCTTCTTCGGCGGCATGTCGATGAAGTCGATGAAGATCTAGCTCGTGTGAACGCCGGATCAGGTTCACACAACCTCGACGCCCCCTACCTGGCGCGCCAATGATGTCGGGGAAATTGATCCACGAGCACCTATGGGGACGGAGCCCCTTTCGGTTCGGCGGGGGGCAGAGGTCGCACGAAGAGCAGATCGAGGCGGAGCACACGAGCGGTTTACCCAGCTTCGGAGCTCTCCGGAGAGATAATACTCCTACTGCTGCTTTGTGGTTTGTATTGAGTTCTTGCTCGGGAGCGCTGAGTGCTACAGTACACACAAGCGGCTAACGAGACCGAGCGTTCTTCCGTCCCCCCCCCCTCTACGTTGTGCATGGGCCTCCTTTTATATGCTCAAGGGGTCTCCAACAGGTGGTAACGTAGACAAGGGTAAAAATGGAAAGGTGCTGCAGTTGCACCCCCACCGGTCTTGTCGCCATCGGCTCGCACCTGGTTGGCTTGCCGCGGCTGCAATGTGGTCGGCTGCCGTGGAGTGTCGCCGTTGGCGAAGCCGATGAGACTCTGAATGGTGGCCCTCCAGTCGTCGATCTTGTCCGCCGTTGGAGGGAAGTCTAGGAGCAGTTGAGCTCGTGCCAAAGCTTCTGCTGGAGTGGCGGGTAGCGGTGGCGAACGGTGCGAGGAGCGGGATATGCTCGGACTTCCAACTACGTTAGAAGGAGTAGTATTCCGTCCAGGCGACCGTGCCTCGCTTAGCACGTTAGCGTGCATGCTGGCCTTGAGCATCCCGAGATCCGCCTGCTCGATTTGGGTCCAGCAAGCGTATGGTACCGTGAGTACCATGACGCTGCCGGTCCCGCGTCTCCTGAGATGGGCGCGGTGCATCTACGGACGCTCGGTCGTCGTGGAAGCCTGCTACGCCGCCGATAGGCAGCGCAGCCTTGTCCTTGGACCTGGCGGCACCGTGGGCTCCCTCGTCGACGCCCGTTCTTCCGCCGGCGTCTTCCCCACCAGCCGTTTGCTCTGGCGGTGGTGGGTTCAATGCGGACGGAGCAGCCGCCTCCGAAGCCTTCTTCTTCGGCGGCATGTCGATGAAGTCGATGAAGATCTGGCTCGTGTGAACGCCGGATCAGGTTCACACAACCTCGACCCCCCTACCTGGCGCGCCAAAGATGTCGGGGAAACTGCCTCCACGAGCACCTATGGGGACGTAGCCCCTTTCGGTTCGGCGGGGGGCGGAGGTCGCACGAAGAGCAGATCGAGGCGGGGCACACGAGCGGTTTACCCAACTTCGGAGCTCTCCAGAGAGATAATACTCCTACTGCTGCTTTGTGGTTTGTATTGAGTTCTTGCTCGGGAGCGCTGAGTGCTACAGTACACACAAGCGGCTAACGAGACCGAGCGTTCTTCTGTTCGTCCTCCTCCTTCTACGTTGTGCATGGGCCTCCTTTTATATGCTCAAGGGGTCTCCAACAGGTGGCAACGTAGGCAAGGGCAAAAATGGAAAAGGTGCTGCAGTAGGTACAGCTACCTACACAGTGTATCATACCTAACCCTGACGGCAGGGGACAAGGGCATTAAATGCCTATCTACGTCGCCCAAATAGTGCAGAAAAGGGACCGTCAGGGACGCCATCGCTCGCCACGATGGCGATCTTGTCAGCGCCGCTTGCCACAGTGCACCCCTGGCTGCACAGCCTCCCGCCACGTACGCCTGGAAGGGTCCCAGAGCGACACTTTGGTGGGTGTGCTGGAGCGCGGGTACAGGGTGGTTGCTAGCCGCGGCAAACGCCTTGCCGCGGCCATTGTCTTGTCGCGTCCGGGAGCTTGTCGCTCGCCGGGTCTTGCCGCGACGCGTGGTGCGTCGCGGTAAGTACCTTGAGATGCCTTGGTTGGCCTTCCCGGCAAGCTCCTCTTGCCGGGGCCTTGTCTCCTTGGCTTGAATACTTTGTTCTTGAATGGCTCCAAAGGAACCACAGAGGATATTGGCGGTCACCCGGCAAGCCTTGCCGCGGGACGCTGCGACTGCCCGTGCACAAGTTCGGGATACTAGGGTACCCCTACTCTAGTACACCGACAGTACTTCAAGGTCCAATGGGAAAACAATTTTCTTCGCTCATTCGTGCTTCTGGGGAGCACATTATCTTCCGAAAGAATTTCTTTGAAAATACCTAACATCTCTGTGAAGCCCTTGTTTGATAGACCGTTTGCTGCTTTAAATCTGAGAAGCGCCAGGGTAGCAATCAACTTGGAATATTTCTTTTTGCAACCTAGATACAATTATGTCTTGGAGTCGGCATCAATGGTTGGCAGATCCTTGTACCCAATCATATCCTTTTTTGGGCCCTTGAAATCTGCAATCATAGCAACAAAATATGGCATATCAAGACCGTCGCCATCTGCGTCGACGTCTTGGTTTTCCAGTGGGCGTTTCGGCTTTTCAGTGTTCCATTGGTAGCTTGACGCCTCTGCCCCGATGTTAGATTCAACATACATGTGACACTGATCGGGGTTTGGAATCTCGCAGCCCTGGGTATCTTCATCCATGACCCTTTCTTCGCTGTGTCTGGTCCAACGTGCATATCCATCCATGAATCCCCTAGAGACTATGTGGCATCCCGATCCGCATGGAGTAGGGGGCCTTCGCACGTCAGCCCAGGATAACACCTCACGCACGACAGGTCCATGATACAACATTCCAAGTACAAAAATATTCATCAAATACATGTGTATAAGGTTACATCATTGATGAATACAATTATTTGGCATAGCTCTTAAGGCTATTAATTGGCGGCGGAAGTCTTGGTTTGGCGACTCATCAACTCTGGCCGGGCTCCACAACTCATAGGACCGGCAAGGTTACGACCTAGCGTGACCAATCAAGCAAACAATCCAGGCACGACCTACAAACTGGCATGACACGCCAGGTCAGTACGTTGAATGTACTTGTAAGACAATGAAATACATAACATGCAAACAAGTAGAAGACAAAGCAGGAACCAAGCGCATGCAACAACCTATCTCATATCAATTACTAAACATGGCATGATATAGATCAACTAAGCATAAACAACATCATAGCATCTACTAACATGGCAAAAACGAGGCATATCGAAACATGCTTCTAACATGACAATAGAAAAACACTACATATCATCTCAATCATGGCATAATTTAACATATCAAACAAAGAATGGCATGGCATCAAGAGACTATGCTGAATATAAACTACCGGTCATATCCAGTGCAGACATAGCATGTTAACTTTATGCAACCATCTCCTGTTCGGCCATGGTTCTTTAAATGCAAATAACAACATATTACTCATGCAATGCAACCAAACTTGTGCACTGAGTCCCTCGGACTCTCGTACCAACGGGTTGCCTCGCAACCGAATGGTGATCATGACGAATCACAAATGGAACCATACTCGGTTGAATGGGTTACCTTGTAACCAAACGGTGATCGCTCATGGATCACAAACGGAACCACACTTGGTTCAACACTCACCGAGACCTCTTCTCGTGATCATATCAAAACATCACCACGACTTCTCACGACTATCTCATAGTCCAAGTCACCACATTCTTGTTATCACGTATTTATTTATCAACTTAGTTATTTCAGGTTTATCCTCCATTTCGACCAAGACCCGATAGTGTGACCTACTAAGAACTGTGCGGCTATCGATAGACTTAATAAACACTCTACAGAGGTAGCGCACTTTACCCACACCACGGAACCCATGGCCTCGTCATCCCATTCGGGTGGACCAACGGCATTCCGACAAAACCGACCTACTGCCATGACACTCTCCCCGCCACTCCGACCAACACCCCTTTTTGGGTTTAGTCTTGGGTGGCCCCGTGCCTACCAAAGACATCAACGACCACGGTCATGGCAAAACATAAACGGTCCCAAACGGGGACATGAGCTCAAAAACAAACTCGGGCACACAAGGCTTATGTCCACCTACCTGATCAGGGTAGCGCGTGCCCATAACCTTCCCTCGTTAGAGGCACCGGCGAGAGGCAGGACAATAGATCGCATTAAGGCCTTCCCAGAAAGGCAAATCTGGATGCACTGAAGAAGTTCAATTTGGTGGCACTATGACTCAATCCCATCGATGACGGAGGAGGTTTGTTATTATTAAGTCATCTTATTATCTTCTCAATCATCATGAGCATATTTAACATGAACGCAACAATGAGCATGCAGCATACAAATGCATGAACAAAATATCAAACTTCTCAAGTGCACAACTATATCATAAAGAATATGACAATACCAAGCACTAGCATATCAACGGTGCATTACAATCATCATAGCATTTTATAATGATGACATGAAAATAAAGTAGAGTGATGACATGGCATTATCAATAACAACATTCTAATTAGCATGGCAAAAGATATCATGAAAACACAAGCATGCATGATAAGCATAACAGAATAACTGCAGACAAAAACGATAAGGAACAACTGCAACTACACACACACAAGGTGCAAGCAAAGTCAATATGCAAGTTCGGGGCTCATGATAAGAGGTTGGCTTGCCTAGGGTTCGAGGAATACTCCGGGGATGGGTGCGATCCATTCTCGGAAAAATTTACCGGAGAAGGGTCCTCTCTCAGAGGGGCTGAATTAGAGCAAGGGAAAAATGGGAATTTTAAGAATGTGCAGTCATAAAGAAAATGATCCCATAAGAGCTCGACGAACAGAGAAAGTGAGCGTTGGAATCACCTTAATCGGAGTTGTGGTTGAAAAGATACGGCCGTTTGAATGACAGGGACTAATCTGTAAAATAAATATTCACAGACAGGCCCTTGTCGGTTAAAACAGAAGGCGCACTAAAGAAAATATGTTTTCAGAGAAAGGAAAGCGTATTACTAACCGAAGGCGACAGAAACTATGTTTTCAGAAAACGAAAACGCATTACTCTCTGAGGCACGGCGAAGTACGCTTTCATAAGATGAAAATGTATCCAAGGCAGGGCGTCTCCACTTATGTCAGGTCACTGGTCAACCCCTGAGTGGCTGACGTGTGGGGCCCGCATGGAGGTGGGGCCGTCCGGCATGTCCTTCTTCTTCCTCTACTCAGGGGCGCGACGAGCCGAGGGAGACGGCCGCCTCGACGGCGCTCGCCGGCGACTCCGGCCACCTCTCGGGTTGTGCGACCTACCGAAATGCTCAGGACAGAGAGGCGCATCTCGGGGTGGTGCTAGCTTCCGCCGAGGAGCACCAGAGAGGGAGCTGCAGGGCCTACGGTAGAGAGAGGCTCCGGCCGTTTGTGAAATAGGTGCTATGGTAGGGGAAACGGACGGGCACCGAGCCAGGGAGGATCGCTGGGGGTGCGGTGTGCTCGTTGGAAGGCTCGGACGGGGCAGGGGACGGTCGGAGAGAGGGGTTGGGCATGGAGCAGAGCGATGGGCTCGCCAAAAATCTGAGCGCTCCGGCGAGGGATTCGGTCGGGCTCGGGCACTGGAGTGCTCTAGAGGGAGGGGTGAGGGAGTCCTGGATTAGGCGGTCCTCGGGCGTCCGGCCCATGTGATGTGGGCCGAACTACTTGGCTGTGAAGATACAAGACCGAAGACTCTTTTCCGTGTCCAGATGGGACTCTCCTTTGCGTGAATGAGGCGTTCGGATATGTAGATTGCTTTCTCTATAACTGACTTTGTACAACCCTAGTCCCCTCCGGTGTCTATATAAACCGGAGGGTTTAGTCCGTAGAGGCAATCATAATCATACAGGTTAGACTCCTAGGATTTTAGCCATTACGATCTCGTTGTAGATCAACTCTTGTAACACTCATATTCATCAAGATCAATCAAGCAGGAAGTAGGGTATTACCACCATAGGGACGGCCCGAACCTGGGTAAACATCGTGCCCCCTGTCTCTTGTTACCATCGACCTTAGACGCACAGTTCGGGACCCCCTACCCGAGATCCACCGGTTTTGACACCGACATTGGTGCTTTCATTGAGAGTTCCGCTGTGACATTGATGACAGGATTGATGGCTCGTCTTGTTATCAAGGACAGCATCACCTCCGGAGGAGCCCTGGCCCCAGGCCAAACCCTCCGGCTGGGCGGCTTTACCATGACCGCCCGTCCGGCCGTTAAGCCGACGATGACTTCTCGGGTCATCAAAAATCGCCTCCATGTTGACTCTGAATACTCCAAACGGATCGATCTGATGGAGCTGTCGTCTTTAAACGAACTCCTAGATCGCATCGCTGCCTTGGGGTCGCTACAGACTATGATCGGATTGGGCTTAAACCCGACAAGAGAGAAATCAAATCTCCACTGATCACCCATCAGATAGCGGTAGTTGAGGAGCAAAACAACAACTCTTCCTCCATATTGAGGACGAACTATGTTCAGATTTCCAAGCTCGAAGAGCCGGATACCTGCCTGCGGAACGACCTATCCTCTGAACTTACAATCAGACGGCGGGCCTGAAAAATCAGTTGATATCCCGGAGCCCGAACTATTAAGCTCGGAAGTTTCTCAAACTCCGGACCCCAAACCGTGTCAGGGTTCGTATTTAAACCCACCCACCCACCCAGATATACGCGATCTCATGTACATACGACAACAGTCTCAGGAAATGGTCCATCACTTTTGGGCTAGATTCCTCCTTGTCAAGGACAAGATTAAAGATTGTCGTGACGAAGACGCGATCTTAGTATTCTCCAACAATTGCATGGACGAAGGAATCCTCAACGCCATCAACCGCCGTCGCGTATTACACTTCGCTGACTTGGCAACCATAGTACAGAAGTACTACGGAATGGAAAGCGCCTGGAAAACTCAGGATGTTCACTGGGGACCACCGGTTTCCGCTCAACCCCTCGTCCAGGCAAAAAGGATGCACTCTTGAGGGGCGCCCGACCCAATAGTAAAGAAATCTAAGCCCATTACGGGGCGCGGAACCGTTCTGGAGGGATGGCTCGATAGGCCATGCAAAATACACACAACACCGGATACCATACCAACTCACAGCCTTAGAGCATGTTGGATACTCCGGCAAGTGGCCAAGAGCGGCAAGGATATCCTCACCGAAAATACCCCAGAGCAACACCCCCCGGAAGACGACGACCTCAGAGTATTAACGGTCTTCGAGACTTTCGCTTCAAACAATAGGCGCAAAAGGGCACTCCGCAACCTTGCCGAAGTCTTCCAAGTCGCAGCAATAAACCCCTGGAATGACACGGCCATCACTTTCAATGTCAGTGATGAACCAAAATTCAGGACAGTCTGGGCACCAGCCGCATTGGTCCTCAGTCCAATCGTGGACGGCTTTCGTCACACCAAAGTACTCATGGACGGCGGCAGCCGACTAATCCTCATCTACGATGACACACTCAATAAAATGGAAATAGACGGGAGTCACATTGAGCAAAGTAGCACGACCTTCCGAGGAATCATTCCCAGTCGGGAGGCGCGATGTGCGGGAAATATCACACTCGATGTGGTATTCGGCAAGCCGGAGAATTATCGGTCCAAAGAGATAACCTTCCAGGTGGCCCCTTTCAACAGTGGATACCACGCCCTATAGGGGCGAGATGCATTTACGCGCTTCCAAGCTATACCTCATTATGGGTACATGAAGATCAAGATGCCCGGGCCCAATGGTATTATCACTCTCGCCAGTGATCCGAACATAGCACTCCGTGCCGAAAATAAAACCGCATCCTTGGCCCTTGAGGCATTGTATGAAGCCCTCGCGGCCGAAGAGTTAACCGCAGTGCGCTCCATGGTGGATAGGGATGACATAATCTTGGACAAGTGACCCAAATCCACCTCCTTTAAACCAGCAGACGAAATAGTCAAATTTCAAGTCCACCCGTCGGACCCCAAGAAGACAGCATCCATCGGGGCACAACTGGACCCAACGGTTGACGTTGTGCTACGAGAATTCCTGTGCGAGAACTGGGACATATTCGCCTGGCACCCTTCTGATATGCAAGGAATCCCACGCAAGTTGGACGAACACAACCTCAATATATTAAAGGGATATAAACCGGTCAAGCAAACGCTGCTGCACTTTTCCGAACCCAAACGCCAAGCTATGGGGAAGGAGCTAGCCAAGTTAATTGAGGGTGGATTCATCAGAGAAATAAAACACCCGGACTGGCTAGCAAAGAAGAATAATTCCTGGCGCCTATGAGTCGATTTCAAAGACCTTAATAAGGCCTGCCCTAAGGATCCCTTTCACCTCCCCCGCATTGACCAAATGATTGATGCTACTGCAGGACACGACTCACTGTGTTTCCTCGACACATACTCCGGATACCATCAAAGAAAAATGAAGGAGTCCGACCAAGCCGCAACGGCATTCATCACCCCATATGGGCCATTCTGCTTCAACACTGTGCCCTTCGGGCTCAAAAACACCGGTGCCACCTACCAACGCATGATTCAAACATGCCTGGAAAAACAGATCGGCAAGACGGTGAAGCATACATGGACGACGTTGTCATCAAAACTAGGCATGTAGAGTCCTTGATAGACGATCTACGCCTCACATTCAACAACCGCCGTACATATGACATCAAGCGCAACCCGGAAAAGTGTGTTTTGGCGTTCTCGCTGGAAAACTGCTGGGCTTCATCGTTTCCAATAGAGGAATTGAGGGAAACCCAGCCAAAATTTGATCTTTGTCACAATTGGCTACGCCAACAGACCTTAAACAGGTCCAAAAACTAGCCGGATGTGTGGCAGCTTTAAGCCGCTTTATCTCCAGACTAGGAGAAAAAGCACTACCACTTTATCGCTTTCTCCGACACACCGACCACTTCGAGTGGACGGATGCGGTAACGACCGGACTGGAAGAAATAAAGGATCTTTTAGCAAGCAACCCAATCCTTGCCACGCCGGGCGTTGCCGAACCCATGCTATTATATATATCGACAACGCACCAAGTGGTGAGCGCGGTGCTCATCGTCGAACGAGAGGAGGATGGACACAAATTCCCGCTTCAGAAGCCGGTATACTACGTATCCACTGTCCTCACACCATGAAAATCCCGGTACCCTCATTACCAAAGGGTAGCATACGCGGTCTTCATGGCATCCCAGAAGCTACAACACTACTTTCAAGAGCGCTCGATCATGGTGGCTTTCGAAGTACCACTGAACGACATAATAAACAACCGCGATGCCACGGGCCGGATTGCCAAGTGGGCCATTGAGCTCCTTCCATTCGACATAACATACAAACCGCGTCGAGCTATAAAATCCCAAGTACTGGCTGACTTCGTCGCCGAATGGACAGAGGCCGAACTCCCTAAAGAGTACGTCACATATTCCAACTGGGTCATGCACTTCGATGGCTCCAAAATGCTGGCGGGCTTAGGAGTAGGCGTTGTCTTAACGTCCCCCACTGGAGACACGGTTCAGTACGTACTCCAAATATTATACACGGACTCTAACAATGCATCCGAATACGAGGCCTTATTGCATGGCCTTCGGATGGCTGTCTCCATGGGCATACAACGCCTGGAGGTGCGCGGGGATTCAAACCTTGCAATATCCCAAATAAATGGAGATTTTGACGCCAAAGATCCGAAGATGGTGGCCTATCATAACGCCGTTCTCAAAATGTCGGCTCGGTTCAAGGGACTCGAGTTCCATCATGTGGCTCGAGAAAGTAATCAAGCGGCGGACGTCCTTGCCCGCATTGGCGCCAAGCGTGACCCCGTCCCGCCTAACATCTTTCTGGAAAGGCTCTTCAAGCCATCCGTGGTGTGGCAAGGGGAAAGCAGCATCACCAGTTCGGATCCGATTATACCCCCGGATTCTGAACACAATATCGATATCATCGGGGGCTCAGCCACCGAAATAACACCATCGACCCATCTTATAATTGCAGTAATTGCCCCATGGACCGAACCTTTCTTGGCCTACCTTAATAGGCGAGAGCTCCCTGAGGATCAGAATGAGGCTCGTTGCATTGTCTGGCGTCGAAAGCCTACAAGGTCCATGACGGAGAGCTCTACAAGAAAAGCACCACCGGAGTACTTCAAAGATGTATCTTCGAAGAAGAGGGACGCTGGCTCTTGGCTGAAATCCATGTTGTTCTTGGTGGTCACCACGCCGCAGCTCGGGCTCTTGTAAGTAAGGCCTTCCATACAGGTTTCTATTGGCCAACGGCCCAAGCAGATGCACAGGACCTTGTCCAACGTTGTGTCGGATGCCAGCTTTTCGCCAATCAAAGCCATATGCAACCCACCGCTCTACAAACAATCCCCATTACCTGGCCTTTCGCGGTTTGGGGGCTTGATATGGTAGGGCCCCTTAAAGGAGGAAGCCATAAGAAAAAATATCTGCTGGTCATGGTAGATAAATTCACTAAGTGGATAGAGGCCAAGCCGGTCAAAACGGCCAAAGCCGGACCAGTGATAGACTTCATCTCCGGTGTCGTGCACCGTTATGGTGTCCCACACGACATCATCACCGATAACGGCTCCAATTTCATAGCCGATGAGGTGAAAAGCTGGTGTGCTAATCTAGGCATTAAGCTCGATTACGCCTCCGTCTATCACCCACAAACAAACGGTCAAGTCAAACGAGCTAATGGTCTTATTATGAGCGGCATTAAGCCTAGGCTAGTGCGGTCTTTGAAATAATCAGACAAGCACTGGGATGAGGAGGTTGACTCCGTACTCTGGGAGCTGCGGACCATGCCCAATCATACTAGCGGATACACACCGTTCTTCATGGTGTACGGCGAGAGGCTGTGCTGCCCTGCGACATTATTCATGACTCACGTCGAGTGCGCATGTACGGAGAGAGAGGTCGAGCTTGATCGGTAGGACAGTTTAGACACCCTGGAGGAGGAGTGCGACGTTGCAAAAGCACGTTCTGCATTGTATCAACAATAGGCTCGCAGATATCAAAGCAGAGAAGTGTGGGCCAAGACTTATAATGTCGGCGAACTCGTTCTACGCTTGCCAGAGAAGAAAAAGGACAAACTCAAGCCCAAGTGGGAGGGTCCCTTCATCATTGACGAAGTTCTCACTGGAGGAGCGTACCATCTGTGGGATGCATCAGACAATCGCTTAGAGCCAAACCCTAGGAACGCTGCCAGACTCCGAAGATTCTACGCCTAGAGCTGAACTCTTTGTTTGTCTCCTTCTCCCTCTGTTTCCATTACTTTTTCCTCTCTTCCGCTTTTTTTAGATTCAAGCTCTCGTGCGGCTAAACTGCGCACCTGTGACGTACACATCCTTAAATATGTACGCCCATAATACCTGGGGGCTTCTTGTACATAAGCTTATTATTATTTTTTCAAACATCAAGCTCACCACATATGTGTCTTTTCCCCATATGTACCTTTTCTTCACCATTATATGCATCGTTATGACTTACGTTTTGGCCAAGATGGGTTGCATGGATCTTGTGCTTATGCCCTATGTTCCCGTTAGTTCAGCTAGGGCATAAAGGGAGCACCTCTGTGATTGTTACTGCCGGGTCATCCGGATGTGTACATCGGACTGGGTGAAGCTGAAAGCTAGCATTCTTAAGGGAATATTCGGTCGGCGGACTAAAGATGTTATCACACTCATTACACTATGAACCCCCAGATGTTACGTATACTGCGATTTTCCAATCACAGTTCGGGCATGCACATTAATGCATGTTCACCTAGGGAAAGGAACCCTTAATGGAACTATTCTCTCTGGAAGATGTTTCTTACAATTACAATGTAATATAACATAGCTAGCTAGAACAACTTGTCTGTTCAAGCAACTACGACCCCTACGCCTGGTTTCCATGCATACCCGAGTCTATCTTGCCTCTCAGGTATTCGGAAACACTCTGTACCTTCAGGTCCAGAGGTCGAAGAGAAAAGGTCTGCCATGACAATCGTTTTACAATCCGGCTAGGGACAAATATGTCAAAGAAAGTACATAGTCACTTGGACTCAAAAATTTCCTCCTCTATGTCGTCCAACAGGCTATCTAACTTGCAATCCCATTGGGAATATTTTGCGGCTACTCCTACTTGGTCATATACCAAACTAACGGGAATTTATTTTCCATCTGACCCTAGAGGTCCGACCCGGGCCATATGATTTGGATCAAGCTTGGTATACCATGTTTTTACCATGGCCCAGGCCTCTCACGCACCTTCTCAGTAGGCAGATATCTTCCATCATCGGAAACGCCGCCGCGCTCCTCTGAATAGCTACACAAGCTCCTCCATACTTCTTGGAGGGGAGGCAGATGGCCACAAGGCCTTGGCAACACTCCGCATTGCCTGCCGAGCTCACTCTTGCATTTGCGACAGCTCTTGCAGCAGATCGCTTGAAGATCCGAGCAGTTCCTCTTCGGGGCGGCCAGTCAGCATACCTACAAACATAAACCTGTTAGTTCCTTTCCTTGCCAAATTACATGGAGGTAAGTTCGAAAGCATACTAAATATGCCACCTCGTAGCCTCTTATTTCCCCTCACGGAGTCAGCTAGTTGGGCTCGAACATCTTTTAGTTCTTCGCCCAGTAGGGTGTTGGAATCCTGCTGCTTGTTTTATCCTCCCTAAGTCGTGTCAGCACACGTTCGCCCGCGACCAGTAGTCTTTTGGCTTCTTGTTCACCCGCTTGCGCGACTTTCAGCTCCTCCTTCAGTTGATCTGATGATCCTGCCATGAGATGTGCAATAGTGTTAGCATTGCTGGTATATAATTATGTTTTCTCGATGGAGGGGAACATTACCAGGTGATGCCTCCTTGGATTTCTCCAGTTCGGTGGTAGCAGCAGTTAGCTGGGTCCGACACTTTTCTAGTTCTTGAGACAACAGGTTGTTCTTCTCCGTAAGCACCTGGTTATGCAATGATCCTTAAATCAGTTGTATCAACTGCTTCAAGTCTCGGGGGCTACTGGTATATAATTATCAGATTTGCATAATGTGAACTTACCCGCATATCTATCAAATGCTGGTATGTGGCTCTGGTAAGCCCGTCTCGAGCAGCTCGGATGTATGCACCGCTGAGCTAAAGGCATTGAATGCCTCTTTTATAAAGCCGGGGTCGCGAAGAGCAGCCCTCCAGCGCCGATGTTCCATGGTGCTCTCCACTTCCGAGTTTATGACGGATACATCATCTGAATCCTCTGCCAAAGGACAATCCAGCGTCACTCTCGTATCAGCCCTTGTCTTTACGACTGGGTCTGGAACCTTACTGTTGGGGACGTGACCGGCAGGATCCCCGGACATAGTCCGGCGAATGCTCTTCCTGATAAGACACAACGAACAATGTCACAATTGGATGTGACTACCAAGGGGCATGTTTACAAAGCCATACCTCTTTGATGAAGGCTCGGTCGTGTCTTCGTTTTCCTTCCTCTTCGAAGGATTGCTCGACGTGGGCTCCTCTCTCTTTGGAGTCGCCTCTGGTGCAGCTCGGCGCACCGAGCGCCTCCCCTTTGGAGCACAAGACAGTGCGGTGGGTGAGGCAGAATGAGGAAACTCTTTCGGAGGAGATGTCTCCTGATTACTTACGTGTGAGGCCGAAAGGAGGCCAGGATAGTCGGCTATAATGGCCACTTCTGTGCCATCATAGCTTGTCTGGTAAAATACTCCCTCCTCAAGCTCCACAAATATGTCCGGATCCTCTTCGAATTCGGGGTTAAGATCCCGGTTATGGTCCTCCGGCTGTGGAGCAGGGCTATAGATCGCCGCCATGACCTTTCGCCATTCCTGTTACAAATGGACGGGTCGTATCAATTAAAAGTGACTCAGGGAAAGGATTGAGTAGGGTGGTGGGACTAAAACTCACCCAGCTAGGAGGATTGTACATGGAAAATCCCTCTCGGCGCTTGAGACGAGCGAACTCCTCTTTTTCCCCTTTATACAGATCAGCTAGTATTGCGGCCAGGGTTGTGAGGGAATCCGGACCCTTTCATTCGCAGCATGAGGCGTCATCTTCCCCGTTGAACTGCCACATGGGGAGCCCCCTATATTGGAGTGGCTAACCCCTCGTGCTATGGAAGTGGCCATTACCTCGATTATTGATAATCCAGACTGGGCGAGCATATTTATCTTGCCCATCAATTGGTGTACTTCCGTGCTATCTTCCTCCTCGAGGCTCCGAGGGCGCCAGCTGTGGTGTTTCTTCAACTGAGCGCATGAAAATTAAGGAAGACCCATTCGGACTGGGTCAGGGAGAACGACGTCCTCAATATAGAACCATCCGGAAGGCCACTCTTCGAATGCCTTCTTCGGCGTGCCGGATAGGTATCCGGTCCCGGCTATGCGCCATACCTCGGCACCGCCCACTTCAAATATCGATCCCTCTTGTTTGCGAGGGACGAAGCAGAATAGTTTCCTCCATAACTCAAAATGGGCCTCACAACCCAGGAATAGTTCACAAAGAGCAACGTAACCCACGATGTGCAGGATGGAGGCAGGAGTGAAATTGTGAAGGTGGAGGCTGTAATACTCCAGAAGTCCTCGGAGGAAAGGTGGATTGGAAATCCGACGCCCTTAGCAAGTAGGGAACGAAGCACACTCGTTCACCCTGGATGGATTGGGGATATTCTCCGCTCGAGCCCCGCCGTTGAAGGAGGTCAATCCTGCCCGAACGGGGACTAGATCCGCGGGGGTAAGAAATCCCTACGTTTGCAGCTTCACCAGCTGATCATGGGATATGGAACATCTTTCCTAGTCGCCTTTTTCGGAGCCGTGGGGGTAGGAGGAAGAACTGGGAGCGCTAGCCATGTTGGGGTGGTTTCTCCAAGCAAGCTCTGAGGATTTTTCCGCTTGGTGTGGAATGGATCTGAGATCCAATCTCTTTAAATAAACGCCTTTCTTACATGGCCGGGGTGTTATGTGCAGAAAATACCTTGACCTCTCGTATTCACTCGACACGTGGAAGTTGAAGCCGTGTATGCACAAGCCGATGGGTACGACATTAAATGGAAGGCCGAGTACAGCTGTTTGAAATCAGGTGCTTTGAAGTCATCGGAGGAAGAACCCGCCTTGCAATGCCAAAGACAATCTGCGCGCCGGATACCTCGTCATTGAAAGCCTGGTTCGGGGGCTACTGAGGGAGTCGTGGATTAGGGGGTCCTCGGGCGTCCGACCCATGTGATGTGGGCCGAACTATTGGGTTGTGAAGATACAAGACCGAAGACTCTTTCCCGTGTCCGGATGGGACTCTCCTTTGCGTGGATGACAAGCTTGGCATTCGGATATGTAGATTCCTTCCTCTGTAACCGACTTTGTACAACCCTAGTCCCCTCCGGTGTCTATATAAACCGGAGGGTTTAGTCCGTAGAGGCAATCATAATCATATAGGCTAGACTCCTAGGGTTTTAGCCATTACGATCTCGTGGTAGATCAACTCTTGTAACACTCATATTCATCAAGATCAATCAAGCGGGAAGTAGGGTATTACCTCCATAGAGAGGGCCCGAACCTGGGTAAACATCGTGTCCCCTATCTCCTGTTACCATCGACCTTAGACGCACAGGTCGGGACCCCCTACCCGAGATCCGTCGGTTTTGATACCGACAAGGGGGAAGGGGTTTGGGAGAGCTGGTGCTACTCGGGGAGTCGCGGGCTCCTTAAATAGCCGGGGCGAGGTGTGGCCGGGGCGAGGTGTGGCTGAGCCGAGTGCCGCCGGGCAAGTCCGGCCAACGCTCTGGCAGCCACAGCGGTCACGGGGACGCATGGGAAGGCGACGAGGGGGAAGCGGACGAGCGCCAGAGACTCATGGAGATGAGCAGCGCTCGGAGACGAATGGAGGAAGAGGACAGGGTACGCACTGTTCGGTCGTTGGCACGGCTCGCCGGAGAAGAAAATGGAGGGGGAACGGGGTCCAGCAGGAAGAGGACGACGAGGGGGAACTATAGGACAGTAATGGCGATGCCAGAGCCGGTCGGAGCAGCGCTGCCGACGAGAACAGTGGCTAGACCATCGTTTTGGGCTGGCATTGCCCGTGATCACCACCGACAACACGTGCTCTGGCATTCTACTCCATGCCAAACTATGTCCACAGCGTAGTCCCTCCAAGGTGGAGTATTACTACGGTAAAGAAACAGGCAAAGCCAAAGGGAGCTGAGTAACCTAAGCTGCACAAGTTTGCTGCTGGAAACTTGGCCACACTGTAGAGGTAAAACCAGAGAGGTTAAAAGGTAAAATTGTTGTCTGTGAGGCTTAGGGTAACAAGGACTACGGTCCTGGGAATTATGAGGTCATTAGGACAAGTATTTAACATAGTTGCAGTGCAACTGCTAAATTATGTCCAGAAATCAAATGATTAAGAAGCACTCACTAGGAGTGATGGATTGAGTTGAAAATGATCATGGCAAGGTTATTTGGACATACAGAGATGTTGTAAAAGTTTCGAACCATTTGGAGCTTCCAAAGTTGTCGTGGTTTTGTCACAGCAGATGTCCTCATCAAAGGACTTAGTCGTGGAGCCATCGCTATGGGTTAGCTTAAAGGGGCTAAAGCGGACAAAGGACGCAAGAGAGTTTTATACTAGTTCGGCCCCTTACGATGAAGGTAAAAGCCTACGTCTAGTTGTGATGGAATTGATGGGGTTTCGATGACCAGGGAGCGATTACGCTTTGCCTGAGTCTCGAGTTGTTGTCTATTGTCCTGAACCGCCGCCGGGTCATCCCCTTATATACGTGGGTGGCGCCCGTCGATTTACAGAGTCCTGAGACCGGCTCATAAGCATGTCCGGTTCGGTATCCACTCTTTCTATCTTACAATACAAGCTACATACCAAAAGCCGGTTTACAGCTACAGGCCTTCAACCATTTCTGGGCCTTGGGCCTTTACATAGCATCCTCATCTGTCTTCATGGGATTCAAGCATAATCAACTACTGATGAAGTTAACCCGGCCTCTCCTGGCCGGTTTACGCCCAATAGTAATATCCCCAACATTAGGCCCCAGATTGATTTGAACAGGTTCATGTCAACCCTTAAAAAAAACTTCGTCTTCAACATCTTCTCATAATTTGGTAAACCGCCGTGACGTCATCTTCTCAGATTGTGGTAAACCGTCGTGACGTCATCTTTTATTAAAAACTGTGTATGACACCTCTTCATTAATGGGTCTCCGACAATCGAGGCGACAGCTCTGCCTCACTTCCAAATTTCTGGCCCCTCGATTTTCGCGCCTGATACTTATCCCTTGCCTTTATAAATAGGACCGGGAGGTCATTTTCACCTTTTCCCCCTCGTGCCTCTTCGTGTCGTCTTCCTTGCGCCGCTCAGCCTCTGGAGCTCCGCCGCCACCGTCGACCGTCGCCTCTGCTCTGACCCTTGGCCGCTGCATCACCCTGAACGCACCAGAATACTGCGGCGCCTTTCCGCTTCCTCATCAGCTCCGGTAAGTTCTCTGCCTTTTCCGCCATAGATCTGTTCTAGGGTTTCGACGTTCTTTGTTCATACAATGATTCTTGACAAAATCCTGAATATCTGTTCTGCATGATGATAGCTTTTAACCTCTGTTTCCATTTACGCATCTCAAAACAGAAGATCTCATCTGAACCTTCACCCATTGGTTCGGTACTGCTTCTTAGGCTTTGAATATATTTCCATTTTCTGATATGCCTCAGAACCAAAATTGCAACATCAACTTGCGAAAGCTGTTTTCCTTCACTTACACATCTGCAGTCTTGACTCTTTGATGTTAGACTTGGCGGTTTAACTTTTTAGAAAACAATGACAACCCCGTATATACCATTAGTCCCCTTGTTGAACCGCCAAAGCCTTATTATGGCACTATTTCATTGTTAAACTCCGGTTTATAGATAGCTGACCCCGGTTTAGCATTATACTTATGTCTTTGCATCACCGTATAACTGCCCAACGTAATTCTTGAACCAGCAATTATTATATTGTAGATCTTTGTTGCCATGGCCAAACAAGTGTATGAATGCAACCGGGTCCCTTCTCAAGTGACTGAAGATCATTAGAACAATCTAGTCAAAACAGGTGCTTTAAGCAAGAAGGACGCCATTCACTGGAGGGTCCCTGGCCCGGAATGTCCTCCTACTCCCAAAGATGGAGAAGTTATTGTTTTTGCTGATCATTTAAGCCGGGGCTTCAACCCTCCCGGTTCAAAGTTTTTCCGGGATGTCCTAGCCAACTTTTAACTACGCCCACAAGATATCGGTCCTAACTCTGTAACCAATATCTGCCACTTCCAAGTTTTCAGTGAGGTTTACCTTCAGGAGGAACCTACAGTAGAGCTATTCATGGATTGCTTTCACCTGAACCGTCACACAGAATTCAAAGATGGACCCAACACAGAACTGGGCGGCATGGCGATTGAGAAAAGGAAAGAAGTCACCTTCCCTCATGCCAATCTTCACAGCCACCCCAAAGAATGGAACCAGACCTGGTTTTATTGCAAGGACACCTCTCCATCTGAGGAAAAACCCCTGCCGGGTTACCGTCCGGAATGTCTGAGCAACACACACCTTTTTCCTCTGAGGCTAACTGCTAAAGAGAGAGCCAAATATGCTCCTCAACTATCCAAGCTTAGGGCTTTTATGGCAAACGAGTTAACAGGGGTTGATTTTGCGCACTGCTGGATATCCTGGAGCGTACTACCCTTAAGCCAGTGCCCCGGTTTGATGTGTGAGTACACAGGAGATGTAAAGGATGCTCAGCGGCACATTGATATCCAGCTTACAGATGACAAAGTTACTGAAGCTGTAAAAAAGATGTTGAATGAACCGGAAGATGTCTGTGCTCAAACCAGCCTACTCCCTTTTTGCGCCATTAACAAACCGCCAGCTGTAAGAATCACACCATCTGCTTATCTAAAATTGCTTTTGTCCAAATATTCTTTGAAAATGTTATTATTTTTGACAGGGCGATGATCCGTTTTGGAATAAGAAACCTCCACGAGATAAACCGGTGAAGCCAACCCGCCAAAAGACCAAAGTTGTGAAAAGCCAGCCAACAGGAAGAGAACCACTGCATCCTCCGATCCACCGGCTGATGATGATGTGGGTAACCCGGACTTTGAGGTAGTGTCACCGCCCTAGAATTGTTTGCAACTAGTGGCATTGCATCCATGCATCATGTTTAAATTTCATGAAACTTGAAATGGGGATGACAGAAAACCTCAGCACAACTTAAACCAATTAGGGTTATTAAAAAAATACTTTTCAATGAACCTGAAATGCCCTTCCAAAATATTCATCATCTTTGCCTTGGTCTAGAACCTCTGACAAAAATGATGCACACTTTTCTAGGACAACAAAGGGTCACTGAATTAAATCATATAGTATTTGCATTTGGGCATTTAAATTCTATAAAATATTTTAAATGCTCAAATAATCATAAACTAAAATGTTTACTGTTAGATATATTCTAAGAAGTAGCCATGATTAGTTTTATGATTTTTGGAAATGCTCTGGCATTTTTTATAAAGCCCTGAAGTTACAGAAATAATAGAAAACAGTAAATAAAAGAGAGAGAGAGAGAGAGAGAGAGAGAGAGAGAGACTAACCTGGGCCAACTCACCTGTGCAGCCCACCTGGCGGCCCAAGTGGCCGGCCCAGCCCCCCAGCGCCCTTGTCATCTTCCTCCTCTGCCAGGAGGACAACCAGGTGCGTGGCGAGCGCCGACGCTGCTCTGGCCACCTCCTGCTTCCTCCCCGGACCTTCTAGCGATGCCACGGAGACGCCCCATGGCCCCTCGCTCCTCTCCCTCACTCTCTGCTCTCTCCTTCGCCCCCTAGTCCCCTCCACGAGCGCGACCGAACGCAACCGTCGCCGTCGACGAGCTCCCCCATGGCCACAGCCATCTCCGAGCCTCTCCGACACACCCCAAGCTCCGCCGTGAAGCCCCGGTCCTCTCCGCCGAGCCACATGACGCCGGACGCCCTGGAGCACCGTCGTCGACGCCATATTCGCCCTCTCCACCGACGGCCATCGTCGACCGATTCGTCGTCACCAGGCCATCCCCGACCACACTGAGATCATCGACGACCCCGCCGTGAGCTCCTCTACCGAACCCCTCTCTCTCCGCCGTCGTTCTCCTCCTCTAGCCCCGCTGTCCGCCGGACCCGAGAGCTCACCGCCGCCCAGCCATGTCGCCGCCGTGGCCACCGCCACCTAGAGCTGCACCCGAGCGCACCACCGTGCTCAGCGTGTCTTCGCGCAGCCGTAGCTACCACCAGCTCCTCCCCACGTGCCCCTAGCTCCAACCCGAGCACACCCGTAGCTCCGGCCGCCGCTCGACCCGTCGCCGGCATCGATTCCGGTGACCCCGTGACCTGCTGATGTCTCCACTAGATGCGCGGGAGCAAGGGCTATGCCCTGGTGCCCCTAGCACGCGAAACCGCCGCCTTTAGCGCATTCCCGAGCCGCGCCGCCATGTTTGGCCTTGCCGGCATCAAGCCGCCGGCAGGTCTGACCCTACTGACCAGGGGTTTGACCCCGCTGACCATTGACCATGTGGGCCCAGTTTGACCCCCTCGGTCACTGACGTGTGGGCCCCAGGCCACTAACTAAACTAGGATTAGTATTAGTTAACGCTAACTAAATTTAGTTAGTTAGCTAACCACTGACCAGTGGGTCCCACTGGTCAGGGTTGACCTGGACTGCGCCCATTGACTGCTGACATCACAGTGACGTCATGCTGACACAATAACTCTTTCTGGATTTATTCTTATTCAGGAAATTCCAGAAAATAATGCAAACTTCTAAAAATCATAGGAAATCAACCGTAACTCCAAATGCAAAGATTTATATATGAAAAATGATCAGAAAAATCCAATCTATCCATCTGTACCATTTGCATGCATGTTAGAACACTTTAACCCTACTGTTCCAGTGGAACAAGATAATGCACCATTACGACTATATACATGAGCTTACATTTGAATCTTTGATTGAAATGGGTTCAAATCAACCTGTCCTAGTATGCATTAGTCAAAACACATTCATATTGACATGTCATGATCATGCATCATATTGTGCATTGCATTGATTGTGTTTCTTTCTCTCTATTGTCGGTGACTGTCCCCTCTCAGTAGACGAGTTCCGACGATTATTCGATTTCGCCGATGAAGAGCTATATTATCTTCAGAAGTGCCATGCAAGCAAAAACCCCTTGTTCATTCCGATACAATCCCACTCTCTCGCTCCTGCTCTCTTTACTGCATTAGGACAACACCGTTTCAACTGTTACATGATGCGGTAGCTGAACCCGTTTCCTCTGCATGACCTGTCATTGCCACAGTAAATAGATGAAACCCACTAGCATGAGTAGGAGTTGTTTGAGCCATGATGTGCCTACTCATTCATGCTTGTTCGTCATGCCTGCTATTGCTTAGAGTTGAGTCAGGTCGGATTCATTGGGGATGAACTGGAATGTGGTGAACATGTCCTACTGCTGAGAGCTAAGTGTGTGAACACGATTTGGTAAAGGTAGCGGTGAGAGGCCATGTAGGAGTACATGGTGGGTTGTCTCATTGCAGTCGTCCTCAGGAAGTGAGTTCTATGTTTGTGATCCATGAACAGTTACTACCACACATTGGGCTTCGGGCGCTCCAAGCTCTCTCGACGTATTAATCAACCTGATCTCTGTCCATGAATTGCAGCTAGTTTCTGGTGTTTGTAGGTAGTGTTAGTAGTCTACCAAGTGGTACACGGTACAGGTGGGCTTGGGACTGATAACCCACAAGTATAGGGGATCAATTGTAGCCTCTTTCGATAAGTAAGACTGTCGAACCCAACGAGGAGCTAAAGGTAGAACAAATATTCCCTCAAGTTCTATCGACCACCGATACAACTCTACGCACGCTTGACGTTCGCTTTAACTAGAACAAGTATAAAACTAGAAGTACTTTGTAGGTGTTTTTGGATAGGCTTGCAAGAAAGTAAAGAGCATGAAAATAAAACTAGGGGCTGTTAAGGTAAAGACACAACTAAAGTAAATATAGCGAGTATGGAAAAGTGGTGATAGGAGTTGTGGAATTGTCCCTAGGCAACTGACTATGTTACTAGACCGGTAATCGTTATTGCAATTCTATTTTAGGGAGAGGCATAAGCTAACATACTTTCTCTACTTGGATCATATGCACTTATGATTCGAACTCTAGCAAGCATCCGCAACTACTAAAGATTCATTAAGGTAAAAACCCAACCATAGCATTAAAGTATCAAGTCCCCTTTATCCCATATGCAAACAACCTACTTACTCGGGTCTGTGTTTCTGTCACTCACGCCACCCACCATAAGCAAATCATAAACATACTGCAAACCCTACAGCGGGAATCCCTCACGCTTGCGCAACACGGAGGGCACAATAGGAAAGCACCAATAAAATATGCAACTCAAACCAATCATAGCAATTCATCAATCACCGATAGGACAATAGAAATCTACTCAGACATCATAGGATGGCAACACATCATTGGATAATACTATGAAGCATAAAGCACCATGTTCAAGTACAGGGTACAACGGGTTGCGGGAGAGTGGACCGCTGTAGATAGAGGGGGGAAGGTGATGGAGACGTTGGTGAAGATGACGGTGGTGTTGGTGAAGATCACGGTGATGATGATGGCCCCCGGCGGCGTTCCGGCGCCATCGGAAGCGAGCGGGAGAGAGCCCCCCTCCTTCTTCTTCTTCCTTGACCTCATCCCTAGATGGGAGGAGGGTTTCCCCTCTGTTCCTTGGCTCCCATGGCTTGGGACGGGCGAGTGCCCCTCCGAGATTGGATCTATCTCTCTGTTTCTGCGTTCTGTTGTGGCTCTGTTTCACCGTTTCGCATATATATGGAGATCCGTAACTCCGATTGGCCTGAAACCTTTTCTGTGATTTTTTTCCGAATATTATCTTTCTTGCGGCAAAATAAGAGCATCAACCGCCTTACGGTGGGCTCACGAGGGTAGGCGGCGCGCCCAGGGGGGGAGGGGCGCGCCCCCCTGCCTCGTGACCACCTCGGGCACAGTCTCGCGTGGATTTTTCTTCTGGAATTTTCCATATTTTCAAAAAATAAGCTCCATCCGTTTTTATCCCGTTTGGACTCCGTTTGATATGGATATTTTGCGAAACATAAAACATGCAACAGACAGGAACTGGAACTGGGCACTGGATCAATATGTTAGTCCGAAAAATAATATAAAAAGTTGCCAAAAAGTATATGAAAGTGAATAATATTGACAAGGAACAATCAAAAGTTATAGATACGACGGAGACGTATCAGCATCCCCAAGCTTAAATCCTACTCGTCCTCGAGTAGGTAAATGATAAAAAAAGAATAATTTTTGATGTGGAATGCTACCTAGCATAATCTTGATCATAAGTCTAATCATGGCATGAATATTAAGACACGAGTGATTCAAAGTAATAGTCTATCATTTGACATAAAAACAATAATACTTCGAGCGTACCAATAAAGCAATCATGTCTTTTCAAAACAACAAGGCCAAAGCAAGCTTATCCCTACAAAATCATACAGTTTGGCCATGCTTCATTTTCGTCACACAAAATGCCCCCATCATGCACAACCCCGATGACAAGCCGAGCAATTGGTTCATACTTTTTAACGCGCTTCAGCTTTTTCAACCCTCACGCAATACATGAGCGCAAGCCATGGATATAGCACTATAGGTGGAATAGGATATAATGATGGAGGTTATGTGGAGAAGGCAAAAAAGATAAAGTCTCACATCGACGCGGCTAATCAACGGGCTATGGAGATGCCCATCAATTGATGTCAATGTGAGGAGTAGGGATTGCCATGCAACGGATGCACTAAGAGCTATAAGTGTATGAAAGCTCAACAAAATAAACTAAGTGGGTGTGCATCCAACTTGCTTGCTCATGAAGCCCTAGGGCATTTGAGGAAGCCCATCGTTGTAATATACAAGCCAAGTTCTATAATGAAAATTCCCACTAGTATATGAAAGTGACAACTCAAGAGACTCTCTATATGAAGAACATGGTGCTACTTTGAAGCAAAAGTGTGGTAAAAGGATAGTAACATTGCCCCTTCTCTCTTTTTCTCTCATTTTTTTGGGCCTTCTCTTTTTTTGGCCTTTCTCTTTTTTTATATTTTTTTTTATTTTTTTATTTTCGTCCGGAGTCTCATCCCGACTTGTGGGGGAATCATAGTCTCCATCATCCTTTCCTCACTGGGGCAATGCTCTAATAATGATGATCATCACACTTTTATTTACTTACAACTCGATACTAGAACAAAGGTATGACTCTATATGAATGCCTCTGGCGGTGTACTGGGATGTGCAATGATCTAGCGTAGCAATGACATCAAAAAACGGACAAGCCATGAAAACATCATGCTAGCTATCTTACGATCATGCAAAGCAATATGACAATGAATGCTCAAGTCATGTATATGATGATGATGGAAGTTGCATGGCAATATATCTCGGAATGGCTATGGAAATGCCATAATAGGTAGGTATGGTGGCTGTTTTGAGGAAGATATAATGAGGCTTATGTGTGACAGAGTGTATCGTATCACGGGGTTTGGATGCACTGGCGAAGTTTGCACCAACTCTCGAGGTGAGAAAGGGCAATGCACAGTACCGAAGAGGCTAGCAATGATGGAAAGGTAAAAGTGCGTATAATCCATGGACTCACATTAGTCATAAAGAACTCATATACTTATTGCAAAAGTTTATTAGCCCTCGAAGCAAAGTACTACTATGCATGCCCCTAGGGGGATAGATTGGTAGGAAAAGACCATCGCTCGTCCCCGACCGCCACTCATAAGGAAGACAATCAAAGAAACACCCCATGCTTCAAATTTGTCACACAACGGTTACCATACGTGCATGCTACGGGACTTGCAAACCTCAACACAAGTTTCTCTACAATCCACAACCACCCACTAGCATAGCTCTAATATCACCATCTTTATATCGCAAAACTATTGCAAGGAATCAAACATATCATATTCAGCGATCTACAAGTTTATGGAGGATTTTATGACTAACCATGTGAATGACCAATTCCTGTCATCTCTCTAAATAGATATAAGTGAAGCAAGAGAGTTTAATTCTTTCTACAAAAGATATGCCCAAACTCTAACAAATATAAGTGAAGCAAAAGAGCATTCTACAAATGGCGGTTGTATATGTAAAGAGAAGCAGGCAATCCAAACTTCAAATGATATAAGTGAAGCACATGAAGCATTCTATAAAGCCATGCTCAAAAGATATAAGTGAAGTGTAATGAGCATTCTATAAATCAACCAAGGACCATCTCATACCAGCATGGTGCATAAAAGAAAAAATAAAAACCTAATTGCAAAAGACGCTCCAAGACTTGCACATATCGCATGAACGAAACGAATATGAAAACATACCGATATTTGTTGAAGAAAGAGGGGATGCCTCCCCAGCATCCCCAAGCTTAGACGCTTGAGTCTCCTTGAATATTTACTTGGGGTGCCTCGGCCATCCCCAAGCTTGAGCTCTTTCCTCTCTTCCTTCTTCTCACATCGAAACCTTCTCAATCAAACACTTCATCCACACGAAACTTCAACAGAAAACTCGGTAAGATCCGTTAGTATAATAAAGCAAATCACAACTCTAAGTACTGTTGCAAACCAATTCATATTTTGTTCTTGCATTGTGTCTACTGTAGTATAACTTTTTCATGTCTTAATCCACTCATATATATATATATATATATATATATATATATATATATATATATATATATATATATATATATATATATATATATTGATTGTTTCATCAAAACAAGCAAACTATGCATCAAAAACAGAATCTGTCTAAAACAGAACAGTCTGTAATGATCTGAACATTCACCATACTTTTGGTACTTGAACAATTCTGCCAAAATTAGGAAAAATAAACAATTTGTACAGAAAGACATTGCATGACGTTCCAGTAAAAAATTAAAATTCACGCACTACAGCCCAAGTTTCTGTCCTGCACCGCACAAACCAACAAGCATTGTAAACATCCTAAAGGCAAACCTTGGCACATTATTTTTATAATACAATGGAATTTTACAAAGGGATAATTATTTTTGTTGAAAATTTTCTGTAATTAAGATTCACAAAGTTGTCGTGAGCATGAACAAAGTTCAAGGAGCTCTCCCACTTCAACAATGCTTGTCTTTCTCACTTTCACTTTCCTTTTTGAAAAAGTTTTGGGTTCCCCTCTTTATTTTTGTTGTTTTTAAACTATATGAAAGCACTCAACAGAAATAAATGAATCTCTAAAACTTCCGGGTTGTCTCCCTGGTAGCGCTTTCTTTAAAGCCATTAGGCTAGGCATATAGTGCTCAAGTAATGAATCCACCCGGATCCCAAGGTATATCAAAGCCAATTTTAATTAGCAATGATTTGTTATTTAGTAGTGAGCACAAAGTAATATACATCATGTAATGACGAAGTCTAACTCTTTTCCTATGCATCGACATGTCATAAAAGAACAATTCATGCACACAAAGTAAAGGCCAATGCATAATATAAACAGTTTCTTGCAATTTTATCGTGTTGGAAACATAGAGAGGTGGAGATATAGTTCCTCTCTCATAATAATTGCAAGTAGGAGCAGCAAGCACATGCATATTATATCTATCAAAATCATCATGTGAACGGTAAAAGGCAACCCATCAATATAATCCTTAATAAGTGCAAACTTCTCCGATATAGTATAATCGTGAGAATATAAAAAGATAATAGGACTATCATGCATGGGTGCAATAGCAACAATTTCATGTTTAACATAAGGAACTATAGCAAGTTCATCTCCATAAGCATAATTCATATTGGCATCTTGGCCATAAGCATAGGAAGCATCATCAAAAAGGGATATTTCAAAAGAATCAACGGGATCATAACAATCATCATAGCAATCATCCTTCGGTAAGCACGAAGGGGAATTAATAATGTATGAGTTGGAGGGTTACTCTCATTAGAAGGTGGGCACGGGTAGCTAATCCGCTCTTCCTCCTTTTGTTCTTCGCTCTCCTCATCATCTTTTTCATCCAATGAGCTCACAGTTTCATCAATTTCTTCTTCCATAGACTCCTGCAAAATATTAGTCTCTTCTTGGACAGCGGAGACTTTCTTAATAAGTCCATTAATTTCATAATTGTATTTATAATTCTCATAGCAATATTTGAGGACAGCTAAATTTTCAGATCTATAAACAGCATCATCAAAATCCTCAAACTCTTTACACATAGCTTCAATTTCATAAGCACCCATAAAAGCAACAAATTCTTCTATTTGTTCCACATCATAGTAATCATATATACCTCTAGCATAAGAATCTAAGGTTTCATTATCATTAAATTTGCATGAAAAGGGAAGTTGTGGAGAATTCATCATAGAGCAACAAGTATAATCATATTCCACGCATAGTTGCCAAGCATAACACTTCAATATATGAATTTGATCCCATAATAGTTTCCCTTTTTGTGTCAAGTGATAATCCCTAAAGTATTCACGTTGATCCAACATTACTCCCATTACATAATTGAATGGGGTTTTCTCAGGATTATTAAAATAGTACATAATATCTTTCACATAACCACAATCGAGGGTTTTAGGAGGTTCCCCATCTCCATGAGTGACAAGTACACCTAATTCTTTTGGTATTTCGTGTTCCATATCCATAACTAAAGATAGAGAACAACTAAGAATAGCAAATAAAAATTACTTAATGATAAAGCAAACAAGCACACACGAGAATATTCACCCCACGCTATTGCTCCCCAGCAACGGCGCCAGAAAAAGGTCTTGATAACCCACAAGTATAGGGGATCAATTGTAGCCTCTTTCGATAAGTAAGAGTGTCGAACCCAACGAGGAGCTAAAGGTAGAACAAATATTCCCTCAAGTTCTATCGACCAATGATACAACTCTACGCACGCTTGACGTTCGCTTTACCTAGAACAAGTATAAAACTAGAAGTACTTTGTAGGTGTTTTCGGATAGGCTTGCAAGAAAGTAAAGAGCACGAAAATAAAACTAGGGGATGTTAAGGTAAAGACACAACTAAAGTAAATATAGCGAGTATGGAAAAGTGGTGATAGGAGTTGTGGACTTGTCCCCAGGCAACTGACTATGTTACTAGGCCGATAATCGTTATTGCAATTCTATTTGAGGGAGAGGCATAAGCTAACATACTTTCTCTACTTGGATCATATGCACTTATGATTTGAACTCTAGCAAGCATCCGCAACTACTAAAGATTCATTAAGTTAAAAACCCAACCATAGCATTAAATTATCAAGTCCCCTTTATCCCATACGCAAACAACCTACTTACTCGGGTCTGTGTTTCTGTCACTCAAGCCACCCACCATAAGCAAATCATAAACATATTGCAAACCCTACAGCGGGAATCCCTCACGCTTGCGCGACATGGAGGGCACAATAGGACAGCACCAATAAAATATGCAACTCAAACCAATCATAGCAATTCATCAATCACCGATAGGACAATAGAAATCTACTCAGACATCATAGAATGGCAACACATCATTGGATAATAATATGAAGCATAAAGCACCATGTTCAAGTAGAGGGTACAGCGGGTTGCGGGAGAGTGGACCGCTGTAGATAGAGGGGGGAAGGTGATGGAGACGTTGGTGAAGATGACGGTGGTGTTGGTGAAGATCGCGGTGATGATGATGGCCCCCGGCGGCGTTCCGGCGCCACCGGAAGCGAGGGGGAGAGAGCCCCCCTCTTTCTTCTTCTTCCTTGATCTCCTCCCTAGATGGGAGGAGGGTTTCCCCTCTGTTCCATGGCTCCCATGGCTTGGGTGGGGCGAGAGCCCCTCCGAGATTGGATCTATCTCTCTGTTTCTGCGTTCTGTTGTGGCTTTGTTTCACCGTTTCGCATATATATGGAGATCCGTAACTCTGATTGGCCTGAAACCTTTTCTGTGATTTTTTTCCGAATATTATCTTTCTTGCGGCAAAAGAAGAGCATCAACCACCTTACGGTGGGCTCACGAGGGTAGGCGGCGCGCCCAGGGGGAGGGGCGTGCCCCCCTGCCTCGTGACGACCTCAGGCACCGTCTCGCGTGTATTTTTCTTCTGGAATTTTCCATATTTTCCAAAAATAAGCTCTGTCCATTTTTATCCCGTTTGGACTCCGTTTGATATGGATATTCTGCAAACATAAAACATGCAACAGACAGGAACTGGCACTGGGCACTGGATCAATATGTTAGTCCCAAAAATAATATAAAAAGTTGCCAAAAAGTATATGAAAGTGAATAATATTGGCATGGAACAATCAAAAATTATAGATACGAAGGAGACGTATCAGGGACAGACTAGGCACCGTGGCACGGTGTACCAAGCGTAGATCCATCCGTCGAGGTGGGCTTGGGAACCCTGCACACACCGTTTGGGGCCGTGAGCGACACCCCGGCCGGATCTCCATGCGGATGGAACCCGAATAGGCGATAAACCTGGACTAGAGACTTGTGTGGTTAGTCAGGTCGTGGCCGACTCCCTCGCCAGGCTTCCGCTTGAAGGTTGCCGAGGTACATGACGTGTACATGGTGGTAAGTGGCGAGAGCGTGTGTGAAGAAGTACACCCCTGCAGGGTTATCATTATCTATTCGAATAGTCGGATTCCTCAGATATGGAAACTTGGACCCATTGCATAGTTCATAGACAAGTGAAAGTGGATACTCTAAAACTCGCAAGATAAGCGTGAGTGCTATGGATGGCGTTCTCGTAGGAAGACGGGAGCGGATCCATAATGGTGTATTGATATGGTGAATATGTGGACTCGTGTGCGCCACCTCAAAAGAGTTACTTGCAGTCGTAGTTTAGGATAGCCACCGAGTCAAAGCTGGCTTGCTGCAGTTAAACTCCACCACCCCCTTTGTTGATACCGATGCATATGTAGCTAGTTCTGATGTAAGTCTTGCTGGGTACATTTGTACTCACGTTTGCCTATTTTATGTTTTTGCAGAGAGACGTCAGTCTCGCTAGTAGTTCCGTGTGGACTTCGACGTTTAGCTTGTTACCTCAGCTACGATCTTGTGCCCTCGGCAGGATCTGGTAGATAGTCAGGCTTCTCAACCTTTTTCATTTGTAGATGTCTATACTCAGACATGTTAAGCTTCCGCATGTGCTTTGACTTGTATGCTCTGAATGTTGGGTCATGAGACCCTTGTTTGTAATATCTTGGCTCCTCGGAGCCTAACGAATAAATACTTGTGTCGTAGAGTTATGTTGTGATGCCATGTTGTATTTACACATATCGAGCATATTGTGTGTATGATTGAAATGCTTGGTATGTGTGAGATTCGACAACCTAGTTGTTTATCCTTGGTAGCCTCTCTTATGGGGAAATGTAGTCTTGTGCTTCCATGAGCCATAGTAGTCCGCTACAGCCCGGTTCACCGGAGTCCTGCTAGCCCAGCACTACTGCTTCGGAACACTTGACTGGCCGACATGTGATTCACTTCGTTCCTGTGTCTGTCCCTTCGGGGAAATGTCACGCGGTGACATCTGGAGTCCTGCCTAGCCTGCTACAGCCCGGGTTCCCGGAGTCCTGTTAGCCTAGCGCTACAGCCCGGATTCACACGCTGCTGACCAACATGCTCGATGTTGTTTCATGTATGCCTGTCCCTATAAGTTAGTGCCACTTTGGGTTCACGACTAGTCATGTCGGCCCGGGTTCTTTGTCATATGGATGCTAGCGACACGATCATATACGCGAGCCTAAAGGCGCAAACGGTCCCGGGCCAGGTAAGGTGGCACCTGTGGGAATACCATGCGTGAGGCTGCAAAGTGATATGATGTGTTACATGCTAGATCGGTGTGACTTAGGATCGGGGTCCTGACAGCGTTGGTATCAGAGCCTGACTGCCTGTAGGATTACCAAGCCAAACTGGTCGAAGTTGAGTCTAGAAATGCTTTAGTTATATAAGGGAATTGATTGTGGAAGGGAACATAAGGCTCTTTTTACTCCTTTACCTTATGCCCTTATGATCTGAGTCAACCTCTTCTCTTCTACGGGGATTAAGAACTAGGCCTTCTCATCTATCTATCAGGATGACGTGTTACTAATCCATAGACTTATAGGATTGTTAGTTACCAGCCTCAGTTCAGTTTCTAGTATGTTGCCAGTTGAACCAGAACCTTGATATGTTGTTGTTAAGTGTCTATGCAAACTGTTGTGAATGTCTCAAATCTTTTTCTGAGCATTTACAGCCGTTATGCTGTCCGAGTCATCCCAGATTCTAAATAGTCTGATGCATTTGCAAATCCCTTCTTTCCATTCTCGATGTTCCTTTGGGCCAGATTAACCACACTAATCGTCAAGTTGAGGAACTCCGTTGCCTCGGCATATATGTTGGAGCCATTATTATGACCCTAGGCATCTTAGAGAACCACCCATAATCTAGCCATGCTTTATATTCCCAGTGTGAGGATTCTAGCCACCATTCTCGAGAGCATCCCGTGATGCCATTTAGTAGTAGGTATTCTATTCCTGGGGTCTTGAACCCGAGATTCACCCTACTTACCTCATGTTGATAGTGTTGCTAGTTCCTTTAGGATATTAGTAACCTTTGCGATAGTCCTCGAGGTTCGTGGTACATCCTTCTTCCAATTACCATGAACCATTCTTGGCAGGAGTTCTTTTGAACCAAAAGGTCACAACCAGAGTGGTCTTGAGGAGTACTCCATTCATATTGTGACTCTGCCAGTTCCATCATTCTGCATGGGTTATCCGTAAGAAACCTGTTGAACTTGGTTCGACATACTGACCTATGAATCCACAACTCAAAAAGTTATATGTTCCTTGAGTTGTCCCTTTTTAGTTGTGTTCTGACCCTTGTCTATCAATTGATAGTCAAGAGTGTGTGTGCGATCGTGTTCATCGATGCCTATTATTCTTGTGGTCCGTCAAGCCATTCTATTTCAGAATGACTAGGAGAAACAAACTCAAGTACCTCATCCATTTCCGGGATTGGGTGAAAGCAATTGTATTCCGCGGATCAAAATGCCAATCCAGCTTTTGATTCTGTTCTACCTTGTAGTATTACCATCTTTATATCAAGATTGTCATGGAAATTGCACACCATCCTATGAACTCTTGATACAGTGATACTTCTTGCCATCATTATTCATTCCTCGGTCCCCGTGTTATTGTAACCGGATCACCGACAAGTGAACCATGATGTGTGAAATCTATACTCCTAGCAACCGTGTTGCTTGGTAGTTAATGGGCAATATTCTCATTCTTAGCGTGTTGGTTATTAAATCTTCATCCTAAGATTGATCGTGCCACCTAGTCCATTTTCCCTGGTGCACCCCTCGATCAATGAGTTAGGATCGTGACAATCCCTCACTTATTTGATCACATCATCTTGCCTCGGAAGCAAGATTGTTCTCAAGCTTAATAACATATTGGTGGTTCGTGATTTTCCGACTATCTTCTCGGAAGTATTACCAGGTTGTCCCCCTGACCCATATGTTGAGCTCGTGATCAAGCTGGTTTCTTGAAAACCATCTATTCTCCAAGATTCCGTGTTGGATACCTATGAGCTAGTTCGATAAGCTAAACAATAACTTGGAGAGTTGGAAGATGAAAGCTTGTCCCACTTAGTTCATATTCAAAGGGATATCCTTGTGTTGTGTGTTAGTTGAAGAAAGATATCTTCATCGATTGGTCCCTGTGATCAATTGCCGGACCTATTGTCTTATCCAATTCTTGGTTTGAGTATGGGTTATCATCAAATCAAATCAGAACCAACGATGTTCGTAATGTTGTCTTACTCGTGGTTGTTTCCTCTAGTATACACCCTTATATCCTTGGGTCTGACCAATGCTATCATCTTGTTCACATAATTATGGAATTCCACTTATATGGAAACCTGGATAAATTGTTGTTGAGCCCATCGACTACATCCTTATCTTCTCCACAATTTTGCTGGACATTAAGCTAGTGTTGGAAACTTTGAAACAATGTCATCGAGTCCCGTCCCTGAGGTATATGTTTGGGTGAGAGAAGTGACTTCGTCTAATTCACGTGTATCTGATGTAAGTTGCCGCCGTGAATTTGAGAAAGTTTGTTTTGTTGGAAATATGCCCTAGAGGCAATAATAAATTGGTTATTATTATATTTCCTTGTTCATGATAATCGTTTATTATCCATGCTAGAATTGTATTGATAGGAAACTCAGATACATGTGTGGATACATAGACAACACCATGTCCCTAGTAAGCCTCTAGTTGACTAGCTCGTTGATCAATAGATGGTTACGGTTTCCTGACCATGGACATTGGATGTCGTTGATAACGGGATCACATCATTAGGAGAATGACGTGATGGACAAGACCCAATCCTAAGCCTAGCACAAAGATCGTGTAGTTCGTATGCTAAAGCTTTTCTAATGTCAAGTATCATTTCCTTAGACCATGAGATTGTGCAACTCCCGGATACCGTAGGAATACTTTGGGTGTGCCAAACGTCACAACGTAACTGGGTGGCTATAAAGGTACACTACAGGTATCTCCGAAAGTGTCTGTTGGGTTGGCACGAATCGAGACTGGGATTTGTCACTTCGTGTGACGGAGAGGTATCTCTGGGCCCACTTGGTAGGACATCATCATAATGTGCACAATGTGATCAAGGAGTTGATCACGGGATGATGTGTTACGGAACGAGTAAAGAGACTTGCCGGTAACGAGATTGAACAAGGTATCGGGATACCGACGATCGAATCTCGGGCAAGTACAATACCGCCAGACAAAGGGAATTGTATATGGGATTGATCGGATCCTCGACATCGTGGTTCATCCGATGAGATCATCGTGGAACATGTGGGAACCAACATGGGTATCCAGATCCCGCTGTTGGTTATTGACTGGAGAACGTGTTCTTACCAAAAGATATAAGATAGTAACGATAGTACCACCTACTTGTGGCACTGCCATGTAAGTCATATTGGTATAAAACGCATGAAGAAGCTCCATGTTGATGGATCTTTGGACTCACTCTTTTTGAAAAGGATTGAGACATGCGAACCATGCCTATTGGTATATATGCATGAAGAAACTCCATGAAGATGGACCGTTTGGACTCACTTGATTTTGAATCGCTTGAGACATGCAAATCATACCACATGGGCAAGATGACTGAAAGCTTCGGTTTCAATAAAATGGAACAAGAAAGCAACTTGTTGGAAGTAACATATTTCGATGTGTGCAGTCCAATGAGTGCTGAGGCACGCAGTGGATATCGTTATGCTCTTACTTCATAGATGATTTGAGTAGATACTGAGTATGTTTACTTGATGAAACACAAGTCTAAATTATTGAATGGTTCAAGTAATTTCAGAATGAAGTTGAAGATCATCGTGACAAGAGGATAAAATATCTATGATCATAGAGATGAATATCTGAGTTGCGAGTTTGGTACACAATTGAGACATTGTGGAAATTGTTTCACAACTAGCACCGCCTGGAACACCATAGTGTGATGGTGTGTCTGAACATCATAAATGCACCCCATTGGATATGGGGCATACCATGATGTCTCTCATCGAATTACCACTATCGTTCATGGGTTAGGCATTAGAGACAACCGCACTCACTTTAAATAGGGCACCACGTAATTCCGATGGGATGACACCGTGTGAACTATGGTTTAGAGAAACCTAAGCTGTCATTTCTTAAAAATTTGGGGCTGCGACGCTTATGTGAAAAGGTTTCAGGCTGATAAGCTCAAACCCAAAGCGGATAAATGCATCTTCATAGGACACCCAAATCAGTTGGGTATACCTCCTGTCTCAGATCCGAAAGCAATAGGGATTATTTCTAGAATCGGGTCCTTTCTCGAGGAAAGGTTTCTCTCGAAAGAATTAAGTGGGAGGATGGTGGAGACTTGATGAGGTTATTGAACCGTCACTTCAACTAGTGTGTAGCAGGGCACAGGAGTTGTTCCTGTGGCACCTACACCAATTGAAGTGGAAGCTTATGATAGTGATCATGAGACTTCGGATCAAGTCACTCCCAGACCTCGTAGGATGACAAGGATGCGTACTACTTTAGAGTGGTACGTAATCCTGTCTTGGAAGTCATGTTGCTAGACAACAAAGAACCTATGAGCTATGGAGAAGCGATGGTGGGCCCGGATTCCGATGAATGGCTCGAGGCCATAAAATCTGAGAGAGGATCCATGTATGAAAACAAAGTGTAGACTTTGACAGAACGGCTCGATGGTCGTGAGGCTGTTGAGTACAGATGGATTTTAAAAGGAAGACGGACAACGATGGTAAATGTCACCATTAATAAAGCTCGACTTGTCGTTAAGATGTTTCCCAACAAGTTCAAGGAGTTGACTACGATGAGACTTTCTCACTCGTAGCGATGCTAAGAGTCTGTTGGAATTAGCAGGTACTGCATTATTTATGAAATCTTGCAGATAGGATGTCAAAATATTGTTTCCTTGTTCTTGAGGAAAGGTTGTATGCGATACAACCAGAAGATTTTGTCGATCCTGAAAGATGCTAACAAGTATGCAAAGCTCCAGCAATCCTTCTAAGGACTGGAGTAAGCATCTCAGAGTTGGAATGTACACTTTGATGAGATGATCAAAGATTTTGGGGTTTATACAGAGTTTATGAGAAACTTGTATTTCCAAAGAAGTGAGTGGGAGCACTATAGAATTTCTGATAAGTATATGTGGATGGCATATTGTTGATCAGAAATGATGTAGAATTTCTGGAAAGCATATAGGGTTATTTGAAAGGTGTTTTTCAATGGAAAACCTGGATTAAGCTACTTGAACATTGAGCATCAAGATCTAGAAGGATAGATCAAAACCGCTTAATGGTACTTTCAAATGAGCACATACCTTGACATGATCTTGAAGGTGTTCAAGATGGATCAGTCAAAGAAGGAGTTCTTGCCTGAGTCCTAAGGTATGAAGTTAAAAGTTAAAGCTCGACCATGGAAGGAGAAAGAGGAAGGACGAAGGTCGTCCCCTATGCTTTTTTCATAGGCTCTATACGGTATGCCATGCTGAGTACCGCACCTGATGTGTGCCTTGCCACATGTCTGGCAAGAGGGTACAAACGTGATCTAGGAGTAGATCACCAGATAGCGGTCAAAATTATCCTTAGAGGAATAAGGATATGTTTCTCGGTTATGGAGGTGAAAAGAGTTCGACATAAAGAGTTACGTCGATGCAAGCTTGACACCTATCCAGATAGCTCTGAGTAGAGATACCGG
Source organism: Aegilops umbellulata (assembly GCA_032464435.1). Lineage (NCBI taxonomy): Eukaryota > Viridiplantae > Streptophyta > Magnoliopsida > Poales > Poaceae > Aegilops > Aegilops umbellulata. The sequence continues at coordinate 259,935,196 of CP136055.1, forward strand.
ATACGTATAATGGAGCAACAATTTAGAATAGCTCCAAGTAGAACAGTTATTTGAAATGGCTCCAAATATAGCGTAGAGATTTGCAAAGTACATACGGATCTGAATGTTGCAGACCCGTTGACTAAAACCTCTCTCACAAGCAACATGATCAAACCTAGAACTCATTGAGTATTAATCACATAGTGATGTGAACTAGATTATTGACTCTAGTAAACTCTTTGGATGTTGGTCACATGGCGATGTGACCTGTGAGTGTTAATCACATGGCGATGTGAACTAGATTATTGACTCTAGTGCAAGTGGGAGACTGTTGGAAATATGCCCTAGAGGCAATAATAAATTGGTTATTATTATATTTCCTTGTTCATGATAATCGTTTATTATCCATGCTAGAATTGTATTGATAGGAAACTCAGATACATGTGTGGATACATAGACAACACCATGTCCCTAGTAAGCCTCTAGTTGACTAGCTTGTTGGTCAATAGATGGTTACAGTTTCCTGACCATGGACATTGGATGTCGTTGATAACGGGATCACATCATTAGGAGAATGACGTGATGGACACGACCCAATCCTAAGCCTAGCACAAAGATCGTGTAGTTCGTATGCTAAAGCTTTTCTAATGTCAAGTATCATTTCCTTAGACCATGAGATTGTGCAACTCCCGGATACTGTAGGAATACTTTGGATGTGCCAAACGTCACAACGTAACTGGGTGGCTATAAAGGTACACTACAGGTATCTCCGAAAGTGTCTGTTGGGTTGGCACGAATCGAGACTGGGATTTGTCACTCCGTGTGACGGAGAGGCATCTCTGGGCCCACTCGGTAGGACATCATCATAATGTGCACAATGTGATCAAGGAGTTGATCACGGGATGATGTGTTACGGAACGAGTAAATAGACTTGCCGGTAACGAGATTGAACAAGGTATCGGGATACCGACGATCGAATCTCGGGCAAGTACAATACCGCCAGACAAAGGGAATTGTATATGGGATTGATCGGATCCTCGACATCGTGGTTCATCCGATGAGATCATCGTGGAACATGTGGGAACCAACATGGGTATCCAGATCCCGCTGTTGGTTATTGACTGGAGAACGTCTCGGTCATGTCTGCATGGTTCCCGAACCCGTAGGCTCTACACACTTAAGGTTCGATGACGCTAGGGTTATAAAGGAAGTTTGTATGTGGTTACCGAATGTTGTTCGGTGTCCCGGATGAGATCCCGGACATCACGAGGAGTTCCGGAATGGTCCGGAGGTAAAGATGTATATATATAGGAAGTATGGTTTTGGCCACCGGAAGAGTTCTGGGCATCACCAGTAGTGTACCGGGGCCACCGGAGGTGTCCGGGGGTCCACCAAGTGGGGCCACCAGCCCCAGAAGGTTGCGTGGGCCAAGTGTGGGAGGGGACCAGCCCCAGGTGGGCTGGTGCGCCCCCCCCCCCCACCAAGGCCCAAGGCACCTCCTAGAGGGGAAGGGGGCAAACCCTAGGGTAGATGGGCCCTAAGGCCCACCCCTGGTGCGCCTCCCCCTCTCCCCCCCTTGGTCGCAACCCTAGATGGGTTTTGGGGCTGCCGCCACCCCTAGGGAGGGAACCCTAGATGGGGGCGCAGCCCCTCCCCTTCCCCTATATATACTTGAGGTTTTGGGGCTGCCCAAAAAGACGATTTGATCTCCCTCTTGGCGCAGCCCTACCTCTCTCCCTCCTCCTCTCTTGCGGTGCTTGGCGAAGCCCTGCAGGATTGCCATGCTCCTCCACCACCACCACGCCGTTGTGCTGCTGCTGGACGGTGTCTTCCTCAACCTCTCCCTCTCTCCTTGCTGGATCAAGGCATGGGAGACGTCACCGGGCTGTACGTGTGTTGAACGCGGAGGTGTCGTCCGTTCAGCACTTGGTCATCGGTGATTTGGATCACGGCAAGTACGACTCCATCAACCCCGTTCACTTGAACGCTTCCGCTTAGCGATCCACAAGGGTATGTAGATGCACTCTCTTCCCTCTCGTTGCTGGTTTCTCCGTAGATAGATCTTGGTGACACGTAGGAAAATTTTGAATTTCTGCCACGTTACCCAACATGTTTTGCTCCCTCTGGAATCAACCAAAGTCAGTCAAGCATGTGCGAGGTATTCTGTGGTTTGATAGATTGATCATCTCCATTCCATATGTAATCCCTAGCACACCAAGCCACTGATTGATTTGTTCAAGGAGAAGAAGCTCCTTCTTAAGAATCATGACTTATGTTAGGACTTCATTATCCTCGATGATGGTTCCCAACCTGAACTCGGTAGTGTTTCATTGTAAGACTACTATGTGGTCATGCTTGTCTAGGGCAGCATGTTCACATGGGTTTAGCAGAACCAACTCACGTTTTGGAGCATGCTACCGTAGTTCATTTCCTGAGAATCTCGCAACATCATCTCGTCGATTTGTGTTGCAACCTTTCATTTTCTTTCTAGACTTGATGAGTCTGGAATATCCTGTTACCAACCAGATCTGAATCTCAGGCAGGTATGATGGTTGGAACATTTGCAAGATCTATGATGTAGGTCCCGACGAGGTTGATGTTCTGGCCAACACAGCTAGCCGGAAGATCTATTATTGTAGTATCTTGAACGAGCAATTCGACCATCTTCTGCATGAGGATTTGGTATGACTTATTCCACCAGTTGTTCCTTATGGATTTTTGTGCTCCCAAGTCTGACCTTTACTTGATGGCCATGTTGATGCTTTTAAGCATTGACCGTGGTACTTAGTACATCAAGGAGAACATTAGAAGCGGAGTGCTAAATGTCTCTCGGTCGATCATCCAGATTTGCTTCTTTGGCATTGCTAAGGAAAAATCTGAGAAAGTGATGTCCTCCTTTGCATCTGCATCCTCCATCGCCGTTTATCATGGTAGTATGATGTGTTGCCAGGATCCTCGGCACGGATGTTGGTAAAACCTTGATGAATACGGAAATGCTCAAGTTCTTGAGAGCACGCTCAGTCATTGTGTTATATCCTCGGTATCAATTGGAATGTGCCTTCCATTGCCGAATTGTCCTATGACCCTAGTTTCCTCTCGAAACTGAGTATGCCATTCTTTCTAATTCATTCAAATGATCAATTGTGATTTTCCTTAGGCTAGTATAGAGAGTTTCAATGATCTCTGCATCAAAAGTAATTCTTTTTGTCACTTAAGGGAATAATTCTACGAGTTACCTTCCCTAAGGTGCCCCATTACGGAGTCATGGCAATCAATCTCCTCGCTACTTTGAAACCATGCGCCCTCCTATTCTAGCGTGGAATTGTTGCCTACCAAATTGAACCCTTGTCATCTGCTTCTTTCCATTGCTCATGATGTGTGTGTTATGTCTCAGTTCGAGAGATGTTATTACATCTCATTCCGTGAGTTGATCATGTTTTGCTTGATCTTCGTGAAGATCGAATCCTGTAGAGCCTCCCTCTCTTTCCATTGTCGTGTTGGATGAAGTTCTCAAAGCAAGATGTCAATATCAAGATGATGATCGAATCAACGTTCTTATGAAGTGCAATCTGGATCGTGAAGACCGTGATAGTTTGTGCCCCTCTGTCTTCTTACCTCACGTCTTGAATCTTAGGACGAGATTCTTGTTTAGTGGGGGTGAGATGTCACAGCCCTAGAATTGTTTGCAACTAGTAGCATTGCATCCATGCATCATGTTTAAATTTCATGAAACTTGAAATGGGGATGACAGAAAACCCCAGCACCACTTAAACCAATTAGGGTTATTAAAAAATACTTTTCAATGAACCTGAAATGCCCTTCCAAAATGTTCATCATCTTTGCCTTGGTCTAGAACCTCTGACAAAAATGATGCACGCTTTTCTAGAACAGCAAAGGGTCACTGAATTAAATAATATAGTATTTGCATATGGGCATTTAAATTCTATAAAATATTTTAAACACTCAAATAATCATAAACTAAAATGTTTACTTTTAGATATATTCTAAGAAGTAGCCATGATTAGTTTTATGATTTTTGGAAATGCCCTGGCATTTTTAATAAAGCCCTGAAGTTACAGAAATAATAGAAAACAGAAAATAGGAGAGAGAGAGAGAGAGACTAACCTGGGCCAACTCACCTGTGCAGCCCACTTGGCGGCCCAAGTGGCCGGCCCAGCCCCCCAGCGCCCCTTGTCATCTTCCTCCTATGCCAGGAGGACAACCAGGTGCGTGGCGAGCGCCGACGCTGCTCTTGCCACCTCCTGCTTCCTCCCCGGACCTTCTAGCGATGCCACGGAGACGCCCTATGGCCCATCGCTCCTCTCCCTCACTCTCTGCTCTCTCCTTCGCCCCCTAGTCCCCTCCAGGAGCGCGACCGAACGCAACCGTCACCGTCGACGAGCTCCCCCACGGCCACAGCCATCTCCGAGCCTCTCCGACGCACCCCGAGCTCCGTCGTGAAGCCCCGGTCCTCTCCGCCGAGCCAGATGATGCCGAACGCCCTGGAGCACCGTCGTCGATGCCATCTTCGCCCTCTGCACCGACGGCCGTCGTCGACCGATTCGTCGTCACCAGGCCATCCCCGACCACACTGAGATCATCGACGACCCCGCCGTGAGCTCCTCTACCAAACCCCTCTCTCCCCGCCATCGTTCTCCTCCTCTAGCCCCGCTATCCGCCGGACCCGAGAGCTCACCGCCGCCCAGCCATGTCACCGCCGCGGCCACCGCCACCTAGAGCCGCACCCGAGCGCACCATCGTGCTCAGCGTGTCTTCGCGCAGCCGTAGCCACCACCAGCTCCGCCCCACGTGCCCCCTAGCTCCAACCCGAGCACACCCGTAGCTCCGGCCGCCGCTCGACCCGTCACCGGCGTCGATTCCGGTGACCCCGTGACCTGCTGCTGTCTCCACTAGATGCGCGGGAGCAAGGGCTATGCCCTGGTGCCCTCAGCGCGCGAAACCGCCGCCTTTAGCGCATTCCCGAGCCGCGCCGCCGCGTCTGGCCTTGCCGGCAGGTCTGACCCTATTGACCAGGGGTTTGACCCCGCTGACCATTGACCATGTGGGCCCAGTTTGACCCCTGGGTCACTGACGTGTGGGCTCTAGGCCACTAACTAAACTAGGATTAGTATTAGTTAACGTAACTAAATTTAGTTAGTTAGCTAACCACTGACCAGTGGGTCCCACTGGTCAGGGTTGACCTGGGCCGCGCCCGTTGACCGCTGACATCACAGTGATGTCATGCTGACGCAATAACTCTTTTCTGGATTTATTCTTATTCAGGAAATTCCAGAAAATAATGCAAACTTCTAAAAATCATAGGAAATCAACCGTAACTCCAAATGCAAAGATTTATATATGAAAAATGATCAAAAAAATCCAATCTATCCATCTGTACAATTTACATGCATGTTAGAACACCTTAACCCTGCTGTTCCAATGGAACAAGATAATGCACCATTATGACTATATACATGAGCTTACATTTGAATCTTTGATTCAAATGGGTCCAAATCAACCTATCCTAGTATGCATTAGTCAAAACACATTCATATTGACATGTCATGATCATGCATCATATTGTGCATTGCATTGATTGTGTTTCTTTCTCTCTATTGTCGGTGACTGTCCCCTCTCAGTAGACGACGTTCCGACGATTATTCGATTTCGCTGATGAAGAGCTATATTACCTTCAGAAGTGCCATGCAAGCAAAACCCCCTTGTTCATTCCGATACAATCCCACTCTCTCGCTCCTGCTCTCTTTACTGCATTAGGACAACACCGTTTCAACTGTTACATGATGCGGTAGCTGAACCCGTTTCCTCTGCATGACCTGTCATTGCCACAGTAAATAGATGAAACCCACTAGCATGAGTAGGAGTTGTTTGAGCCATGATGTGCCTACTCATTCATGCTTGTTCGTCATGCCTGCTATTGCTTAGAGTTGAGTCAGGTCGGATTCATCGGGGATGAACTGGAATGTGGTGAACATGTCCTACTGCTGAGAGCTAAGTGTGTGAACACGATTTGGTAAAGGTAGCGGTGAGAGGCCATGTAGGAGTACATGGTGGGTTGTCTCATTGCAGTCGTCCTCAGGAACTGAGTTCTGTGTTTGTGATCCATGAACAGTTATTACCACACATTGGGCTCCGGGCGCTCCAAGCTCTCTCGACTTATTAATCAACCTGATCTCTGTCCAGGAGTTGCAGCTAGTTTCTGGTGTTTGTAGGTAGTGTTAGTAGTCTACCAAGTGGTACCCGGTACAGGTGGGCTTGGGACAGACTTGGCACCGTGGCACAGTGTACCAAGCGTAGATCCATCTGTCGAGGTGGGCTTGGGAACCCTGCAAAAATCGTTTAGGGCCGTGAGCGACACCCCGGCCGGATCTCCTTGCGGATGGAACCCGAATAGGCGATAAACCTGGACTAGAGACTTGTGTGGTTAGTCAGGTCATGGCCGACTCCCTCGCCAGGCTTCCGCTTGAAGGTTTCCGAGGTACATGACGTGTACATGGTGGTAAGTGGTGAGAGCGTGTGTGAAGAAGTACACCCCTGCAGGGTTAACATTATCTATTCGAATAGCCGGATTCCTCGGATATGGAAACTTGGACCCCTTGCATAGTTCATAGACAAGTGAAAGTGGATACTCTAAAACTCGCAAGATAAGCGTGAGAGCTATGGATGACGTTCTCGTAGGAAGACGGGAGCGGATCCATAGTGGTGTATTGATATGGTGAATATATGGACTCGTGTGCACCACCTCAAAAGAGTTACTTGCAGTTGTAGTTTAGGATAGCCACCGAGTCAAAGCTGGCTTGCTACAGTTAAACTCCACCACCCCCTTTGTTGATACCGATGCATATGTAGCTAGTTTTGATGTAAGTCTTGCTGGGTACATTTGTACTCACGTTTGCCTATTTTATGTTTTTGCAGAGAGACGTCAGTCTCGCTAGTAGTTCCGCGTGGACTTCGACGTTTAGCTTGTTACCTCAGCTACGATCTTGTGCCCTCGGAAGGATTTGGTAGATAGTCAGGCTTCTCAGCCTTTTTCATTTGTAGATGTCTGTACTTAGACATGTTAAGCTACCGCATGTGCTTTGACTTGTATGCTCTGAATGTTGGGTCATGAGACCCTTGTTTGTAATATCTTGGCTCCTCGGAGCCTAATGAATAAATACTTGAGTCATAGAGTTATGCTTTGATGCCATGTTGTATTTACACATATCGAGCATACTGTGTGTATGATTGAAATGCTTGGTATGTGTGGGATTCGACAACCTAGTTGTTTATCCTTGGTAGCCTCTCTTATGGGGAAATGTAGTCTTGTGCTTCCATGAGCCATAGTAGTCCGCTACAGCCCGGTTCACCGGAGTCCTGCTAGCCCAGCACTACTGCTTCGGAACACTTGACTGGCCGGCATGTGATTCACTTCGTTCATGTGTCTGTCCCTTCGAGGAAATGTCACGCGGTGACATCCGGAGTCCTGCCTAGCCTGCTACAGCCCGGGTTCCCGGAGTCCTGTTAGCCCACTGCTACAGCCCGGATTCACATGCTGCTGACCGACATGCTCAATGTTGTTTCATGTATGCCTGTCCCTATAAGTTAGTGCCACTTTGGGTTCACGACTAGTCATGTCGGCCCGGGTTCTTTGTCATATGGATGCTAGCGACACTATCATATACGCGAGCCAAAAGGCGCAAACGGTCCCGGGCCAGGTAAGGTGGCACCTGTGGGAATACCGTGCGTGAGGCCGCAAAGTGATATGATGTGTTACATGCTAGATCGGTGTGACTTAGGATCAGGGTCCTGACAGGTAGAACTTGACTCACTTGGTTCGTTTTTCATACGCCTTATTGATGATGATTATTGCCAGGACGACGCTGAAGTCAGTCACGCCGATGTTGTAGAGGTAATCGTTCTTTCCTCCGATTCAAACCCTTTGCCTTCACTAAAAACCCGTCGGGCAAATCGGAAAGTTAAATTTTCTCATCCTCTTGCTTACTTGGATCCGAACTTTCTTGTGAAGACACAACAGCACGAGGCTCGCCGCGTAACCCGGCATAGCGGCCAGGTAGTTACCTCCGCCGGTTTATCGAACAGTCCAGTTCGGAAATGCCGTTCAGAGGTCTCTAATTCTCCTGTCACTTCACATCCTAAAGCGGGTTGTTTTCGTCAACCTCTTAATCCGTCTGATTCCAATTACCAGGGCACTTCTCATTCATACTCTAGCGAGTCGTCAGCCACCAAGCTTCCACCCCTCAAAACGGTTATTGGGTAAGTTGTTCACTTGCTTTATTTTTAACACACCTTTTATACGTTATACTGATCTTCATGCTTTACTTTCTCAGTGCCAAACCCAGACCAAGCAAGAAAGCTCGCCGGAACAAAACGACAGAGGAAAACACAGCTGCTGAACCGGAGAAAACACCAGACCCTGAAGAGGCCAACCTTGATGTCACGTCCAAGATGCGACCATATCCTAAAGGAACTCGAAGGTCCCACCAAGGATAGAAGCGCATCTTGAAGACGCTTTTGCAAGGTGGATATCATTACATCAACATTACATAATAGTGGGGATACAACCAAGACATACAATGTCACATGAGTACAACAATACATCATATACAAGATCAACATCCGACTACGGATGAAACATAAACAGAAAATCAAACAATATCCACCCTGCTAGCCCAGGCTGCCAACCAGGAACCTATCCCTCAATCGAAGAAGAAGCAGAAGAAGAACTCCAACACAAATAAACATCGCTCTCACGTCATGATCATCGCATAACCTGTACCTGCAACTGGTGGTGTAGTAATCTGTGAGCCACGAGGACTCAGCAATCCCATTACCATGGGTATCAAGACTAGCAAAGCTTAATGGGAAAGGAAGGGGTAAAGTGGTGAGGCTGCAGCAGCGACTAAGCATGTATGGTGGCTAGCTTACACAAATAAGAGTGAGAAGAGAAACAAAGCAAGCGATCGTCAGCTAGTAATGATCAGGAAGTGATCCTGAACTCCTACTTACGTCAGACATAACCCAGAAACCGTGTTCTCCTCTCGATCAACCCCGAAAAGAGAAACTCACGGTTACACACATGGTTGGTGTATTTTAGAAGAGTTTACTTTAAGTTTACTACAACCGGACATCAACAAATTCCCATCTGCCCATAACCGCGGGCACGGCTTTCGAAAGTTCAAACCCTGCAGGGGTGTCCCAACTTAGCCCATGATAAGCTCTCGCGATCAACGAAGGATATTCCTTCTCCCCGGGAAGACCCGATCAGTCTCAGAATCCCGACTACAAGACATTTTGACAGTAATAAAACAAGACCAGCAAGACCGCCTGATGCACCGACATCCCGATAGGAGCTGCACATATCTCGTTCTCAGGGCAACACCGGATGAACAATACGTACGGCAACCGACGATACCCCAAGTTGCCCAGGGGCGGCACCGCAAATGGCTCTAGTTTGGACCAACACTTAGACAAGCATTGGCTCGGGGGGCTAATAAAGATGACCCTTGGGTTAATTACTCCCAAGGAAAAAGTAGGTGGTGGTGAGGCAAATGGTAAAACCAAGGTTGGGCCTTGCTAGAGGAGTCTTATTCAAAGCGAACTGTCAAGGGGGTCCCATAAATCACCCAACCGCGTTAGGGACACAAAATCCGGGAACATAATATAGATATGACGGAAACTAGGGCGGCAAGAGTGGAACAAAACACCAGGCATAAGGCCGAGCCTTCCACCCTTTACCAAGTATATAGATGCATTAATAATATAAGAGATATTGTGATATCCCAACAATAACCATAAACATAATCCAACATGGAGCAATCTTCATCTTCACCTGCAACTAGCAACGCTATAAGAGGGGTTGTGCAAAAGCGGTAACATAGCCAATCAACGGTTTGCTAGGAAGGGTATCAAAGGTCAGGGGCTATCATGCAATTTGGGAGGCTTGAGCAACAAGTGGTAGGTAACGCAGCATAGCGATAGAACGAAGCAACTGGCATAGCAACGATAGTAATGAGATCCAAGGTGACGGTCATCTTGCCTGAAATCCCGCAAGAAAGAAGAACGAATCCATGAAGAAGATGAAGCCACGAAGACGAACCAAGCGTAGATGAACGAATCCTCACGATCGCAACAAAACGGGAACTAGCAAGAAGAAGCACACAACACGGTAAACACACCACACATGAACAAGGCATGATGCTCAACCAAGTATGATGCATGACAAGGCTACATGAAGCTACTCATGGTAAGAGATGATGCATACAAGAACAACACATCAAAGCAAGTTTAAATGAGGCCGGAAACAACATAGAACAATTCCGGTAAGTCCTCATATGCAAATTTCGAAATTGGTCCAGATCTGAATAAACATTAAGTTCAAGTTGCTAAACAGAAAGTTAAGATGCACCACAATGACCTACATGAAATTCTAGTCAAGTTACATATAAAGTTCATTAGATTCGGAGCTACGGCCTAGAAGATATGAGCAAAACAAGTTAAGCATGGCATTGATGCAAAATGCATACAAACATCAAGCAAACACCTCAAAACAAGGATGCAACATGATAATATGAGACTACATGCAAAACTAAGCAAGTTTCATATAGAGCACACTCAAAACGGAGCAACGGTTCAACACATACACTCTATACAAGATGTGACAACAATCTGTCCATAACAGCAACTAGGCATATAACAAGCACCAAAACAACAAGCTACAGCACGATAACATGATAACAAAAGGCATGGACATAAAGTACAGGTAAAGCATGACAAAACATGAACACTGAGCTAACTCCAAAAACTCCTAGAACATGCTCAAAAGGACATGGCAAGATTGCAAATAATAACAGGTTCACAGACTTGGCAGAATTCACAGGGCATGGCAGAAATAACATCAGGTTGCCATATTTAGAGCTATCAAACAACATGTTACAGCAAGCTATCATGTCAAACTAGAGCATGGCACGAATCTACGCAAAGCATTTAACAAAAGTCCCTTACTGACCATAAGCCAAAAGGGATGAGAGAATACAATTGCAAGCATGTGAACATAGCAAAAACATAAACAGATTCAGACTTAGTGAAGAACTGGAGCATGGCAAAACAGATAACAAGTAGGCATGTTGGTGAGCTCAATGCACTCACTACGAGGCATTGCACGACAACCCAAGCATACAAACAGCAACTAGACATGGCATAGAAGCTAGACATGGCAAGAACAATAACATAGCATGCACGGATCAATAACAACAAGCTAGGCAAAATTGCTAAACATGTTGGCAATCTGCCAGGAACATTTTATAGCAAAAGTAGAGCTCGATTGAGTCAAGTTATGGCACTCCATAATTGCTAAAAAAGTCACGGACAGATAGAGGACATCCATATGTTCAAAACATCCTTACTGATCATGCTCCAAAGAGGCATAGATCTCTCTGAAACAACATGAACACATGGCATAAAAATAACAGCAGGAAGTGACTTGGTGAAATTACTAAGTCCCTGAAATCAGCAACATTATGAAGCCTAGTTTGAATGCTTGTTTTAGTCACCACATAGATCACAAAAATACATGGCATACACCCCTGTAAATATGGCATAGCATATTTCAAAACACATGTAGAGCTCAAGTTCATAGGGTGCACACATCAATCATGGCAAAAATGACAAAAGTGCATGTTCTGCTGAGAATCTGAAACTAACATCACATAGCTCTCTTCTAACAGCATTTCGGGCATCAAGATCACCTCAACCAAACATGGAACAATGGAACAAAATGTAGATCACAACCAGATGAACACTTCTATATCTCATACGCACGAAACGGAGTAGTACACACGGAGATATGATGCGATGAAGATGCACACTTAATGCTAGGATCTTGGGGACTTAGCAGAAATAATGGACCTCGGGGAAAGTCAACGCGGGCGGGATCCGCCGGAGGAGCTCGGGGAAGACAGGGGCCGCCGGATCTGGGTGGGGATGGGCCGATCCCGGCCGGATCCGGGCTGTGGCCGGCCGGCGACGAGGAAGGCGGAGGGAGGCGGCGGCGCGGGCCGCGGGCGGCCTCGGACGGCGCGGGCGGCGCGCGGTGGCGGCGAGGGAGCTCGGGAGGCGCGCCGACGGGGCGGTGGCAGCACACGCCGGCGAGGAGGCGCGGATGCGGGCGAACGGGCGAGGTGGCGGCGCGGGGTCGGGGCGGCCCCGGGCCCCGATGGGCTTCGGAGGGGCCCGCGCAGGCTCGGGCGGGCCGGCGGCGGCGGGAGGAGAGAGGCGGCGCGGTGGAGGCGACGGGGAGCTGACGTGCCGCCTCCTGATTGGCTGCAAGTGGCAGCGGACGCGTCCGGCAACAAGATGGACATGTCCGGCGGCGAGGTGGGACGATGGCTAGGGTTTTGGACCCGAAATTTCGGAGGGGGAGGTGTATTTATAGGTAGAAGGGGCTAGGTAGCTCCAAATGGAGTGCGGTTTTCGCCCACACGATCTTGATCGAACGACCGAGAGGATGGAGGGGGTTTAGGTGGGTTATGGGCCACTTTTGAGGGGTGTTGGGCTGCAACACAAAAGAGGTCTTTGAGGTTACCCGGTTAACCGTTGGAGTATCAAACGAACTCCAAATGGCACGAAACTTGACAGGCGGTCTACCGGTGCTATACCAAGGCCGCTTGACAAACCTTGGTCCATTCCGAGACCGTTTAACACCCACACACGAAAAGAGGCAAAAGGGGGCGCCGGGGACATAGGAGTGCCGGATTGCAAAACGGACAACGGGGAAAATGCTCGGATGCATGAGACGAACATGTATGCAAATGCGATGCACATGATGACATGATATGAAATGCAGATGATGACATGGAAAAAAATGCAACACGCAAGCACATGACATGGCAAGGACGGCGAATAGCTGACGGACACCTGGCGCATCAGATCCGGGGCGTTACACTTGATGATATGTTGAATGATCCGCCATCTCAACATCATGACTTCGTTGCTGAACAGGCAGAAATTGACACCACAAGCCCTGTTGAACAGCCGACCAGCTCTATCCGGACTGATAAACCGGCAAGTCCAGCAAAGAATACTGACAAACCGGCGACCCCAATGCGCACCGCTGAAGAAAAAGATGATGATGTGCTTATTACTGGCTTTGGCAGTACTGAACTAAGTAATCATGTTGCTTTGTGTCAATATGATGAAAGAAAAATATGAGGTAACTTCCTCTATGCTTCCCTTCTTGTATTATTTGGTAGCTTATCAACTCCAATAGCCCTCAAGTGATGGTTTAAGATATCAACGTAAACCGGGACTTTTAGTAAGTATTCAATGTGAACCTTAATGCATCTTAACTTTGCTGACGTAGCCCCCAAGGGCCAGTTTAACTTTATAAAGATAAACCGGGACTTTATAGAAGAAAATTCCTGTATGAGTAGTCTTTGAATAAATAGCCATTAGCCCCCAAGTGCCAAGTTGAATACTTGTATTAAGCTTGGGACTTTGTAGAAAATGTATGACGAAGAGCAAATATGCATTAGCCCCCAAGTCCGAGGGCATAACTTATTATGTGGTTGGTACTTCAAGTATGTACTGTCATTTAATCATATAACTGTCTCTGTGCAGGCTGAATTGAGCAAGAGAGAAAACCAAACCGCTGACCTGCAGAAGAACCTTAAGTCGCAACAGGCTGAAACCTCCAAGGCAAAGGAAGAATTGACCAGCACTTTGAGCGCTATGGAGAAACTTAAGGAGGGCTTCAACAAAGAGAGGGTGGATTGGGAGACTGAGAAATCCGCTTTGGCGCAAAGAGCTGAAAAAGCAGAAGCCGCTCTTAAATCGGTGGTTGACGAATTGACCAACATGAAGCGGCAGGTTCATGCCATGACTGCAGCTGTGTTTGGTAAGCATCCTTGTTTACCAAATTGAGAAGATCTTTTCACGTAGTTGCCGGTTTACTAATTCTTGCACTGATACAGGAACTCGTATTGGCCACTTGGGATCGGATGTTCGGAAGAAGTTAAAAGTTGCCTACACTCTCATAGAGCAGCTGTATTCCGGTGCACAACGGATTATCTACACTGCTTCCCACAACAATCCGCCGCCCAATTTGATCAAAGATACCATTGGAAGGTTATATATGCTTCCTGCCCGGGTTGAGGAGCTGAAAAAAAATCTGCTGCTAGAACGGGTGCTTTGGCCGCCCTAATCCGGGCAAAAGCAGGGGTGCCTGATTTTGATCCTATTGAAGCGGCCCAGGGCTATCCTAGCTTGAAGGAAGACGGGACAGAATTTAATGAAGATGATCTCCGAATCATAAACCGGGAAGTGCGCCCATTGGCTTGTCAACTGGTTGAAGAGGCGGATCTTTCCCACTATCAAGCCAACTATGATGATAAAAACAAGCGGGTTGTTGCACCAATTCCTGAAGCTGAGAATCTTATCCCGCCAATCCGTAAGCACACTTACGCCCCTGACATTGAACTGTCCCTGCTGATAAGTGATGAAGCTGTATTTCAAGCCTTAACTGGGATCAACTGCGCAACTGTTGATTTCCAGCCACTGGGTAGGGAGGAAGAAGTTGAACCGGCGCGAGATGATCCGCAACCGTCAGGTCAAGCCAGTGACCAAGCGTAAACCGGAGGCCGGTTTAGACTACTGCATGCTATGACATGTATTTGATAAAAACAATTATCTTTTTGGGCACTGGAACGCCTTGTAATAGGCTAATTAATATACTTGGTCTGGTATGCCTTCGTGCATATTTATCTTCAACAGATGCTTGTTTGATTCGTCATACTTAAGATATGATATCCATATTCATTTTTCCAAGTTGTTTCTGCAGTCAAGAAGCTTAAAATGCCCTGGCGGTTTACCGCCGGGCGGGTCATGATACCCATGTATATAGAACCAAAGATGATAACTTAGGTTATAACATATAACCAAATATAGAAACATATAATACCTGCCACCTTCAGGCATGATGTTGGCTGGCCAACCTTGTAGCGGGGCTTATAATCCAAATTTTGGAGGAGAAAAACAACTCCTGTTGATATAAGGCCGGTTTATAATATAAACCGTTCCGGGCTATGATAAACACCGGTTTACTCCATAATAAGATTTTAACAGAAAATCAGACCGGGCAGATAGTCTTCGGATTATGATTTGACCATGTTTCGTCAATTTGTAATTGATAGTCGAAACGGATTATTAATGCCGGTTTGGAAAAGCAACAAATAAACCTTCATCAGAAAAGAGAACAAAATTCAAACAAAAGCAAAATAAAACCATTATAAGCGAGGCTTTGAACCGATCAAGAGGTATTACCACGGTCGGACACGACCAAGCCCCCAAAAGGTGTAGCTATGGTTCGAGTCAGCCAGGTCCCCAAATGATGCTTTGGCATTACGCCGATCAAGAGCTGTAGCTATGGTTCGGGTTCGACCAAGCCCCCAAGTGATGTTGTGGCCTTGCGCCGATCAAGAGGTGTAGCTATGGTTCGGATACGACCAAGCCCCCAAGTGATGTTGTGGCATTGCGCCTATCAAAAGGTGTTGCTATGGTTCGGACACGACCAAGCCCCCAAGTGATATAATATAAAGCCTTTCAGAAGCTAAATCAAGGGGTAAACCGGACGCCGCTTTAAGAATAGAAGCTCCATGTAACCACTCATGATGTAAAAATAACAGATACCCCGCTTTAGCTGAGGTTCCGGTTTATTGTATTGATCATAATATATACATTGTCATAATATGTACATAAGCAGAGCCTACAGCTCAAGTATAGTAGGGCCGAAGATGAGCAATATTCCATGGTCGATTGGTCTCCTCCTCCGACTTACGTGAGTCTTTGCGCTCTCGAACATTGATTAGGTAGTATGACCCGTTGTGTAGATTCTTGCTGACCACAAAAGGTCCTTCCCAAGGTGGGGATAACTTGTGCATATCCGTCTGATCCTAGATGAGCCGAAGCACCAAATCTCCTTCTTTAAAGGTTCTGGTTCTAACCCGGCGGCTATGGTAGCGACGCAGATCCTGCTGGTAAATCACCGAACGGGCCACCGCTATGTCATGCTCCTCATCTAACAGGTCAAGAGCTTCTTGTTGTGCCTTCTCGTTATCAGCTTCAACATATGCCGCTACACGAGGTGAGTCATGACGTATGTCACTGGGAAGAACCGCCTCTGCTCCATAAACCATGAAGAATGGCGTGTACCCTGTCGATCTGTTGGGTGTGGTGTTGATGCTCCATAATACAGAAGGTAGCTCCTCAACCCAACAACCCGGCGTCCGCTGCAAAGGCACCATAAGCCGGGGTTTGATGCCTCACAAGATCTCTTGATTAGCCCTCTCCGCTTGACCATTGGATTGCGGGTGAGCCACTGGTGATACATCAAGTCGGATGTGCTCACGTTGACAGAACTCCTTCATGGCACCCTTTGATAGATTGGTACCATTGTCAGTGATAATGCTATGTGGAAAGCCAAACCGGAAAATCACCTTTTTGATGAATTGAACTATCGTGGCCGCATCACACTTGCTAACTGGCTCTGCCTCTACCCACTTTGTGAACTTGTCAACCGCCACCAAAAGGTGGGTCTTCTTATCCTTGGACCTCTTGAAAGGCCCCCAAGTCGCAAATGGCCAAGTAATTGGAATCATCCTCAATTCTTGAGCCGGTACATGGGCGCGTCTTGAGAACTTCTGACAGCCATCACATTGTCTGACCAAGTCATCGGCATCAGCATGAGCTGTCAACCAATAAAAACTGTGATGAAACACTTTGGCCACCAAAGATTTTGAACCGGCGTGATGACCACAGTCTCCTTAATGAATTTCACGCAAAATTTCACAGCCTTCTTCAGGAGAGACACACAACGCTGGAACGCCCCTGTCACACTACAATGATGCAACTCTCCATTGATTATAGTCATGGACTTGGACCGCCAGATTATCTTCCTGGACAAAGTCTCATCCTCTGGTAACTCGCCCTGGTTCATATACGCTAGGTAAGGAACTGTCCAATCCAGGGTAATATGAAGGGCCGCCACCAACTAAGCTTCCGAATCAGGAATAGCCAAATCCTCTTCACCAAGGAGCTTGACACACGAGTTATGCAGAACATCCAAGAAGACATTAGGCGGAACCGATTTACGTTGAGAACCCAGGCGGCTTAAAGCGTCCGTCGCTTCGTTCTTCTGCCAGTCCACATGATCCACCTGATACCCCTTAAAGTGACCTGCAACAATGTCCACCTCCCGACGATATGCTGCCATGAGTGGGTCCTTGGAATCCCAAGTTCCAGACACCTGCTGAGCCACCAGGTCCGAGTCACCAAAGCACTTAACCCGGCTTAAGTTCATTTCCTTAGCCATCCGAAGACCATGGAGTAAAGCTTCATACTCAGTTGCATTGTTAGTGCAAGGGAACATTAAACGGAGAACCTAACAGAACTTATCACCTCGTGGGGAAGTTAATACGACTCCAGCCCCCGAGCCCTCCAATTGCCTGGACCCATCAAAGTGGATAGTCCAATAAGTGTGATCCGGCTTCTCTTCAGGTGCTTGTAGTTCTGTCCAATCGTTGATGAAATCCACAAGTGCTTTAGATTTAATCGCCGTTCGGGGTATGTATTTCAACCCGTGAGGCCCAAGCTCTATAGCCCACTTGGCAATCCGGCTAGTTGCTTCCCTGTTCTGGATTATATCTCCCAAAGGAGCAGAGCTGGCCATTGTGATGGGATGACCTTGGAAATACTGCTTAAGCTTCCGGCTTGCCATGAAAACTCCATACACCAACTTCTGCCAATGCGGGTACCTTTGCTTGGACTCAATAAGTACCTCACTGATATAGTAAACCGGACGTTGAACCGGATATTCCTTGCCTGCCTCCTTGCGCTCCACCACAATAGCCACGCTGACTGCGCAAGCGTTAGCTGCCACATATAACAATAATGGTTCCTTGTCGACCGGAGCAGCAAGAACCGGTGGATTAGCCAGCTGCCGCTTTAAGTCCTCAAACGCCTCATCTGCGGCAGAACTCCAGACGAAGTTATCGCTTGTTTTCAGCATCTGATACAAAGGAATCGCCTTCTCGCCGAGGCGGCTGATAAACCGGCTCAACGCAGCAATCCGGCCCGCCAACCGTTGAACGTCATTGATACACTTCGGCTTAGCCAAGGAGGTGATCGCCTTGATCTTTTCCGGATTAGCCTCAATGCCCCTGTTAGATACCAAAAATACCAAAAGCTTGTATGTTGGTACACCAAAAACGCACTTGGTCGGGTTAAGCATCATCTTGTAAACCCGCAGGTTATCAAAAGTTTCCTTCAAATCATCAATCAAAGTTTCCTTCTTCCTTGATTTGACCACAATATCATCCACATAGGCATGAACATTACGGCCGATTTGCTTATGAAGGCAATTCTGCACACACCGTTGATAAGTCGCCTGGGCACTCTTGAGCCCAAAGGGCATAGACACATAGCAGAAGGCTCCAAAGGGAGTTATGAAGACCGTCTTTTCCAGGTCCTTAACTGCCATCTTGATCTGATGATAACCAGAATATGCATCCAAAAAGCTCAAACGCTCACAACCCGTCGTAGCATCAATAATTTGATCAATACGGGGGAGAGCAAAAGGATCTGCTGGACAAGCTTTGTTGAGATCTGTGTAGTCCACACACATACGCCAGGTGCCGTTCTTCTTAAGGACCAGCATCGGATTAGCCAACCATTCCGGATGGAAAACTTCAACGATAAATCCAGTCGCTAAGAGCCTGGCCACTTCCTCTCCAATAGCCTTGCGCCTTTCTTCATTGAACCGGCGGAGAAACTACTATACCGGTTTATACTTAGGATCAACATTAAGAGTGTGCTCAGCGAGTTCTCTCGGTACACCTGGCATGTCAGAAGGCTTCCACGCAAAGATGTCCTGATTCTCACAGATGAACTCGATGAGTTCTCTCGGTACACCTGGCACGCCAGGTACGAAGTCAACAAGCTTACTCTCATCAGCCGATTTAAACTTCAGGGTCGGATCATGCTCTATAGTTGGCTTCTTTAATGAAGTCATGTCTGTCGGATCAACATTATCTTTGTAAAAATTTTAACTCTTCCGTGGCACAAACCGACTCAGCATAAGCCGCATCACCTTCTTCACATTCCAGAGCGATCTTGCGGCTCCCATGGACGGTTATAGTTCCCTTGTGACACGGCATCTTGAGCTGCAGATAAACATAGCAGGGTCGTGCCATAAATTTAGCATAAGCCGGCCGTCCAAACAGGGCGTGATACGGACTTCTGATTTTCACCACTTCAAAGGTCAATTTTTCTGATCTTGAGTCATGATCATCTTCAAAAGCCACCTCCAGAGCTATCTTACCGACATGATATGCCGATTTACGAGGCACCACGCCATGGAACACCGTATTGGATGGTTTAAGATTTTTATCTGTCAACCCCATGCGATGGAAGGTTTCATAATAAAGGATGTTGATACTGCTTCCTCCATCCATGAGTACCTTGGTGAACTTATAACCTCCAACCTGAGGCGCCACCACCAATGCCAGATGACCTAGATTGTCAACCCGGGGTGGATGATCCTCTCTACTCCATACAATTGGCTGCTCAGACCAGCGTAAGTAACGGGGCACCGCCAGTTCAACGGAATTCACTGCCCTCTTATGAAGTTTTTGGTCACGCTTGTCTAAGCTAGTGGTGAATACATGATATTGCCCACTGTTTAACTGCTTCGGGTTGCTCTGATAACCCGATTGCTGTTGTTGCTGCTGATTGCCCTGATGATTATAATTATCTTGGTTGCCCTCACTACCTTGATTAGCATGTCTGCTCTGATTACCATGGAAACCTGAACCGGAATTTTATCCACCATAACCCGGCCCATGAGATCCAGAGCCTGAACCGCCACCTGGTCCGTGATCATACCGGAAAGCATTAGAATTTTTGAACTCTTGCATGATGTAGCAGTCCTTCCAGAGGTGTGTCGCCGGCATCTCCTTCGTCCCATGTTTTGGGCAGGGTTGGTTCAACAGGTAAGATAGGCGGTCCGGGTTAGGATTAGGCGCTCCGTTGCGCTGGGGCGGCTTACCCCTATGTCGCTGGCCCTTATCCTGCGTGCTGGTGTTAGCCACAAAGTCCAAGCTGTGATCCGCTTTACGTTTACCGCCGTTTCCATGACCCGTCGGGTAGTGGTGTTGCCCCTTAGTGTTGCTGCTCTTCTTTCCCTTCCCTGTCTTGTCATCGTCAGACTCGGGATCCTTGGTACTATCAGAGTCAGCATACTTCACTAAAGCGGCCATGAGGGTTCCCATGTCATTGCAATGGCATTTCAATGTCCCAACTTCAACTTCAGAGGTTCAAACCGGCAATTGCCTTCCAATGTTAGCATCGCGGTGTCAGCGTTGATGCGATATGACGAATGCAAAATTTCCGAGACCCGGCGCACCCACCGGGTTGTTGACTCTCCTTCCTCCTGGACACAGACAGCTAAGTCCATGATCGACATGGGCTGCTTGCAGCTATCTTTGAAATTCTGGATAAACCGGGCTCTCAACTCGGCCCATGATCTGATAGAGTTAGTCGGTAGACTCTTTAACCAAGTACGAGCCGTTCCTTCTAGCATCATGGTGAAGTACTTCACACATGCTACATCATCCACATATAGCATCTCCATGGCCATCTCATAGCTTTCAACCCATATCTCTGGAGAACAATCGGCGGTGTAGTTTGGCACCTTGCGCGGGCCCTTGAAATCCTTGGGCAGGCGCACATTGCGCAACGCTGGAACGAGACACGGCACCCCCAAAGAACTAGAGGTAACCCCTGGCTCTGTTGACGTGGTTGGTCGAACTGGAGTAAGCTGACGGGCTTCATGCTGCGCTGCTAACTCGGCCTCTCTGCGTGCACGCCCGGTCCACCACTTCCTGAGCGTCGCCAACTCCCCCTGCCGGGTTGTTGCCACGGGGCGGTTCATGGTTTCGTGCATTACTTGACACGGCCGGTTCATCCATACGCCTGATGTAACTCTGGCTCGGGCGGGGGGTGGAATGAATCCGATCACGACTATATGAGTAAGCCTCCTGTTGAACCAAAGCTGTTCGAAGGAGCTCTTTAACCTGACACGTCTCGACCGCCGCCGGAGAATCACCTTCAATTGGGATAGCCTCCGGCCGTGAAGCGGCAGCGACGAGATTGTTCATTAGAGTAGAGTAATGACCCGATGGTGTTGAGACAGGTTGCATCACAATGTTGTTCTGACGAGGCAGGTCCATCAAACGTGGCTGAACCAGCGCGCCCGCTCCAGGTGCCTCCGCTCGGTTTGCTACCGGCGGGTTACTGGTCCCTGCTCCCGGGGTGTTAAAGAGGTTCCTAGCATCGTAAACCGGAGGTAGGCGAGACTGGTGCCTTCTCTTCAGGACTTCGTGTGATGCATTCTGATCCAGCATAAGCCGATAAGCCTGCACGTCCAAAGCGGCCCGCTCCGCGGTCATCCTGGCATCCTCAGTCGCCAAATCGGCCTTGGCTTGAGTGATCTGATCCTTTATTTTTGTGATTTCCACATTGTGGGCATCCTGATCCGCCGGATTAGGCTCTGCCATCAGCATTGCCAACGCATCAAATAAATCAGATAAGACTTGAGCTGGCGGTCGCACAGGGCCTCCTGCCCCGGCTGCCGTCGCCGCTACTGATCCGGAAATCATCGTCGTTGCGGTCGAAGAGTGGATCGCCGGCTGTGTACCGGCCATGAATATTCCAACCTGGTTGGGCGGATCAGAGGGGTCCGGAATACTGGCGCCATCGGAACCGCCTCCAATCCAGCCATCTTGTAGCTGATATAACGACTCGGTCTCTCCGGTCGACGACTCGTCGCCGGACTAAATGACGGTCTCGCCACCAGATTCTGATCTGTCCTCATATTCCCCTCCATGGATGACTCCCACGAAGGCACGCTTCATGGCAGGCTTAACCTGGGCAGATCGTGCATGCTGCGCCGTTTTGACGAGGTCGGTGTAGATGTCCGGCTCAGGGCCCGGTTCGCCGATCTTGCCGATGAAGACGTGTATGCCCCCAAAGGGGACCCGGTACTCATACTCAATTGAGCCGGCCTCGGGGCCCCATCCTGCATCGTCGATGTAGAGCTTGCCACGACGACTCTTGGTCATCCGGCCCACAGCGTAACCCTTGAGTCCTTCGAAGTTGCCCTCCAAGAACTTGAAACCATCGTGCGATAGCCCCACGGTGGGCGCCAACTATCGTGGTTTTTTCACGGCAGATGTCCTCATCAAAGGACTTAGTCATGGAGCCATCGCTACGGATTAGCTTAAAGGGGTTAAAGCGGACAAAGGACGCAAGAGAGTTTTATACTAGTTCGGCCCCTTACGATGAAGGTAAAAGCCTACGTCTAGTTGTGATGGAATTGATGGGGTTTCGACGACCAGGGAGCGAATACGCTTTGCCTGAGTCTCGAGTTGTTGTCTGTTGTCCTGAACCGCCGTTGGGTCGTCCCCTTATATACGTGGGTGGCGCCCGACGGTTTATAGAGTCCCGAGACCGGCTCATAAGCGTGTCCGGTTCGGTCTCCACTCTTTCTATCTTACAATACAAGTTACATACCAAAAGCCGGTTTACAGCTACAGGCCTTAAACCGTTTCTGGGCCTTGGGCCTTTACATAGCATCCTCATCTGTCTTCATGGGCTTCAAGCATAATCAACTACTGATGAATTTAACCCGGCCTCTCCTGGCCAGTTTACGCACAAAAGTGGTACTTGTTTCACAAGCATCTCCTCTGTCCAGAAACTTGGAAAAAATCCTCAGGGCAAATGGCTAGCTGAAATGATCCAAAATTTGTTGGAACTAGGTTATAGGAGTAGGAGAAACTCCAGGAAAATTCTCAACCATAATGGAGCAAGATAAAATACACTTGCTTCACAAACTAAAAATTTGGGCAGAAAACAAGAATTGCTCCTGTGCACATAGTTCAATTGAATGAACTAAATTTAGGTGGATGCTAATTATTTGAGATGCTGGAGAAGATGGAAAATTTTCATCCCATTTGGAAACTCTATGAAGGTACTTCCTTCACCAAGTTACAACCTGGTCAGAAACTTTGAAAAATTGCACAGGGAGCTAGGAGGAAGGGATTGAGCTCATCTTTGGTATCCATGGGCTATTTATCCATGTTAATCACCCTGCCAAATTGCAGCTCAATGGGAATTAGGAATAAAGCACTTCCTTTGCAAAATTTTAGAGAAGGTAGAAACTTGCATTGGATCATGTGCCCAATTTTGAACTGATGAACATGAGATAAGGATGGGACTAATGATTCTATAGCAAGGACAAGCTCCACAGTTTATGTGGGAATTTTCTCTGCTATAAAAATAGTAGTTCCTTTAGAAAATGGCAGGATTGGAATAGTGGAATAAAATAAGAAAAGGAATTTTTCCTTATTTAATTATGGCCAATATATTTGCCAGAGCTTGGATTAGTCATAAACATCAACTCCACCAATTCTCATGAATTTAGGAGATGGCTAGCTATGCCTTTGGAATTTATTCCTCGGAAAGGCAAGAAAAGGAATAAATCACAAATGAAAAATATTGCATAGGACTTAGCAATATTTTTGCATATCCAGGGTTCAAAAAGGTAGAAGGGTCTCTGGGAACAATTGGGATCATCAAAATATCAAGGAAAATGATGACTCCTTTGTAATCACAAAGGGCACATTCAAATTCCAAAAAATTGGAATTAGGGTTTGAGATGATGCAATTGAGGTCTTGCCCACTGAAAAAGACATGAGCAAGATTTTGAAAGGTTGGAAATGGCAAGAATCCTTAGAGTCATCCAGCAAACTCAGGAGAAAGATTTTGAAAATGATTGCCAGGAAGGAATAACAACACAAAAATTGATAACCCAATTTTGGGGCCGTTACAACTCTTCCCCCCTTAGATCAAACTCTTGAAAAATTGCTAGATGCACCCCAATGAACAGTGGTTTCACCTGCTGACACGTGGGTCCAGGGCCCACTAGTAGCCTCCTTCTTCTACCTCCGGCTTGGTGCTTCTCCTACGCTGCTGCTCCACGTGCGACTTGGTGCAGTGCGCATCTAACTCCTAGGGCGATGAGGACCCTAGTGTTGTAGTGCGTGGCGTGCACGACGCCGGTGCAGCGGGCACTCACGTCGCGGGCCAGCAACTTGTTGGCACTGCTCATGGATTCGCCTCCTGGACGCTGGTGATCGGGCGGCGAGCGGTTTTCCTGGACCTCGCTCACCGTACACCGGGGTTGGGATATAAAAGACGGGAACGCGGCTCTCCTCCAACACAGCAACACAATGCCGCTCTACTACCTCTTTGGTTTGGGCGAGATCGAGCTGAGCTCCTTCGGAGAGGAGGTGTTCTTAGTGGCGCTGCAGTTGTTCCTTGCAGCGCTGCTGGGCACGTTGATCGGCTCATCGATCCTCCTGCTGATACTTATCAGGAATGATCGAGCTCGGGACAACACGCGACTGGGCGCAGTGGCGCGAGATGCGGGAGATGATGGTGCACTGGGTGGTGGTGACGTGCCTGCACCATGCGAGGAAGAGAAGATGGTGGTGGTGGGGTCCAGATGCAGGTGAGGTGGTTGCGGCAGCTCAGAATCACACTGGGGTACAAGGGAAAATTTCGTGGATTGCTCCATGAAAAAGTAGGTATCGAGGTAGAATTGGGGTTGAAATCTGTATCGGGAGTAGATACTGGATCGAGTGAAATAAAGTTGGCAGTGTTCCTCCAGAAATGAAATCAGGAAAAAGAATTAGGGAGGAGGAATTGCCATATGTAAATGCCTCTGCGAGGCTCTGGATTGAAAATACGGCACACGGGGTATGCACAGATAGAGAGGGATATGTGACTTTGCATTCCCTCGAGTACTGCCCGAATGTACTCATGGGTGAACCGGGTATTCATGTTGTATGCAGTATAATCTAAACTAGCAAACAGACAAAGGCAATAATCATGAAAGGAAAAACACATCGGACAAATCATACTAAAGTGTTTTAATGATAATGGGTATATGTAATCCTGGTATACATATACCTACACCAGCGCACATTTTATTATAGACTCGAGACGAGTCCATGTTGTTTAGTGTATGTGCTCTACTGATTAAAATCTGGTTAGAAACACATTGCCAACCCTGTCAAACATTTCTGCCTGACAGAGAGACAATCAAGAACAAAACCAAAAGCAAGAAAGCATACATAAACACATCATACGGGTTACAAATAGTGCAAGCATACAACAAAGTACGAACGTGCTACGCGCTAAAAGAAACAACTCATCTCGGAATACATAGTTCTATCCTCATATCGAGGATGAACAGACTGACTGACCTACTCGCAGAAACACCTAACTACGTGACTAAGGTCATGCAGAGGACTGGCCTTGCTGGGGCTCTCCGGGAGGACGAAGACTGAGCCAATCTCCATCTTCATCGTCCGACACTACTATGAGTTGGGGTTCGACTGCTGGGGGTGTGGCTGAAATTGATCCAAGCAAATGTTGCTAGTGGATTCGGTAAAGAGCCTTGTCGAGGGTGACGATGTTTGGTCTAGGCCACAACACAGGCTGAGAGGGTAGCACTAGTTCGGATGGCGTTGGGTGAACGGCTTGGGATGCAAATTTACGAGCCTCACGATAAGCTTCCGTGACAACTCGTACCGCATCGTTGTCCATAGTTCTAAACTCGGCAAGCATCTTGGCAATCATCATCCCCTGGGCAGTGATATATTGCACCAGGCAAGCCATTGTTGGGTCATCTCCTGGAACAGTGGTAGGAGGCTGAATTCCTACTTCTGTCACCACGGGGAAAAAGCAGAACTCTCGCCTCTCTGCCACTTGCGGGAACTTGGTTCGAAGGTATAGGATAGCCTCCACAGTAGCAGCCTGAATGGCCAAATCAGTAGTGGGCTTGGCTCTGCCCTGAAAAACCAAAGGCTGACCATCTGCCGTGGGACCTGGGCGGATTTGCACTCTAGCATCATAGCGGTAAAGGTGAGGGATGGGTGCCGATTGGAACACCAGGTAATCGGTGCTAGCATTACAGCCAAAGGCTTTGGTGAGCATCTCAGCAAGAAGAGGTGGAAAGCCTGCATGGTTGACAGCAAAGGTGTGAGTGTAAAACTTGGGAGCTTTGAGAGCGCGAGTCATTGCTGGGGTGTTACTAGCTAGGCTTCTATGTAGGGACATGGCTGACTGAGGAGTGAACGATACGGCTAGCGGAAAGGGGGCTTTTATAGGCAGCTATGCGGGACATGCCCGCATGGTTTGACCCCTTTCCCTTAATGGCGAAGGGTAAGCGGTGCGGCCGACCAGAAAGGATATGGTTGCTATTCGTTCCACGGATAACTAGGCAGGGACAGCGGGGTGAGGACGTGTCGGTCCCCACTGTGCCACCTGTTGATTAACAGTGGCCATGCCGGATGCCAGGGATGGGTCAAATCCCTTAGGGTCATTACGGTTTAATGGTAGCGGTGATCTAATGCTAGGATAACATATGCCAGCCTAGCTGCTCTGATACCATCTCTTGTGGCACCCCGATCCGCATGGAGCAGGGGGCCTTCGCACGTTAGCCCAGGATAACACTTGACGCGCGACAGGTCCATGATACAGCATTCGAGGTACAAAAATATTCATCAAATACATGTGTATGAGGTTACATCATTGATGAATACAATTATCTGACATAGCTCTTAAGGCTATTAATTGGCGGCGGAAGTCTTGGTTTGGCAGCTCATCAACTCTGGTTGGGCTCCACAACTCACAGGAATGGCAAGGTTACGGCCTAGCGTGACCAATCAAGCAAACAATCCATGCACGACCTACAAACTGGCATGATATGCCAGGTCAGTACATTGAATGTGCTTGCAATGCAACCAAATACATAGCATCCAAACAAGCAGAAGACAAAGCAGGAACCAAGCGCATGCAACAACCTATCTCATATCAATTACTAAACATGGCATGATATAGATCAACTAAGCATGAACAACATCATAGCATCTACTAACATGGAAAAAACATGGCATATCGAAACATGCTTCTAACATGGCAATAGCAAAACACAACATATCATCTCAATCATGGCATAATTTAACATATCAATCAAAGCATGGCATGGCATCAAGAGACTGTGCTGAATATAAACTACCGGTCATATCCAGTGCAGACATAGCATGTTAACTTTATGCAACCATCTCCTGTTCGGCCATGGTTCTTTAAATGCAAATAACAACATATTACTCATGCAATGCAACAAAACTTGTGCATCGAGTCCCTCAGACTCTCTTACCAACGGGTTACCTCGCAACCGAACAATGATCATGACGAATCACAAATGGAACCATACTCGGTTCAACGGATTACCTTGTAACTAAACGGTGATCACTCACGGATCACAAACGGAACCACACTTGGTTCAACACTCACCGAGACCTCATCTCGTGATCATATCAAAACATCACCGTGACTTCTCACGACTATCTCATAGTCCAAGTCACCACATATTTATTTATCAACTTAGTTATTTCAGGTTTATCCTCCATTTCGATCAAGACCCGATAGTGTGACCTATTACGAACTGTGCAGCTATCGATAGACTTAATAAACACTCTACAGAGGTAGCGCACTTTACCCACACCACGGAACCCATGGCCTCATCATCCCGTTCGGGGGTACCAACGGCATTCGGATGAAACCGACCTACTTCCATGACACTCTCCCGGCCACTCTGACCAACACCCCTTTTGGGTTCAGTCCTGGGTGGCCCCGTGCCTACCAAAGACACCAACGGCCACCATCGTGGCAAAACATAAACGGTCCCAAACGGGGACATGAGCTCAAAAACAAACCCGGGCACACAAGGCTTATGTCTGCCTACCTGATTAGGGTAGCACGCGCCCATAACCTTCCCTCATTGGAGGCACCGGCGAGAGGCACAACAACAGATTGCATTAAGGCTGATACGTCTCCAACATATCTATAATTTTTTATTGTTCCATGCTATTATATATTCTGTTTTGGATGTTTAATGGGCTTATTTATACACTTTTATATTATTTTTGGGACTAACCTATTAACCGGAGGCCCAGCCCAAATTGTTGTTTTTTTTGCCTATTTCAGTGTTTCGAAGGAAAGGAATATCAAACGGAGTCCAAATGGAATGAAACCTTCGGGAACGTGATTTTTGGAACAAACGTGATCCAGAGGTTGGAGTGGACATCAAGAAACACATGAGGAGGCCACGAGGCAGGGGCGCGCCTACCCCCCTGGACGCACCCTCCACCCTCGTGGGCCCCTCGTGGCTCCACCTACCTACTTCTTCCTCCTATATATACCTACGTACCCCCAAACCATCGAGGAGCACCACGAAAACCTAATTCCACCGCCGCATCTCTCTATACTCGTGAGATCCCATCTTGGGGCCTTTTTCGGCGTCCTGCCAGAGGGGGCATTGATCATGGAGGGCTTCTACATCAACACCATAGCCTCTCCGATGATGTGTGAGTAGTTTACCTCAGACCTTCGGGTCCAAAGTTATTAGCTACATGGCTTCTTCTCTCTCTTTGGATCTCATTACAAAGTTCTCCTCGATTCTCTTGGAGATCTATTCGATGTAATCTTATTTTGCGGTGTGTTTGTCGAGATCCAATGAATTGTGGGTTTATGATCAAGATTATCTATGAACAATATTTGAATCTCCTCTGAATTATTTTATGTATGATTGGTTATCTTTGCAAGTCTCTTCGAATTATCAGTTTGGTTTGGCCTACTAGATTGATCTTTCTTGCAATGGGAGAAGTGCTTAGCTTTGGGTTCAATCTTGCGGTGCTCGATCCCAGTGACAGTAGGGGAAACGACACGTATTGTATTGTTGCCATTGAGGATAAAAGGATGGGGTTTATATCATATAGCATGAGTTTATCCCTCTACATCATGTCATCTTGCTTAAAGCGTTACTTCGTTCTTATGAACTTAATACTCTAGATGCAGGCTAGATAGCGGTCGATGTGTGGAGTAATAGTAGTAGAAGCAGGCAGGAGTCGGTCTACTTGTCACGGACGTGATGCCTATATACATGATCATACCTAGATATTCTCATAACTATGCTCAATTCTATCAATTGCTCGACAGTAATTCGTTTACCCACCGTAATACTTATGCTCTTGAGAGAAGCCACTAGTGAAACCTATGGCCCCCGGGTCTATTTTCCAGCATATTAATCTCCCGACAACAAGCTATTTCTGGCGCCGTTTATTTTGCTTTCTTTACTTTTACTCTTTATCATAAAAATACCAAAAATATTATCTTATCATCTCTATCAGATTTCACTCTCGTAAGTGACTGTGAAGGGATTGACAACCCCTTTATCGCGTTGGTTGCGAGGTTCTTATTTGTTTGTGTAGGTGCGTGGGACTTGAGCGTGGCCTCCTACTGGATTGACACCTTGGTTCTCAAAAACTGAGGGAAATACTTACTCTACTTTACTGGATCACCCTTTCCTCTTCAAGGGAAAACCAACGTCGTGCTCAAGAGGTAGCAAGAAGGATTTCTGGCGCCGTGGCCGGGGAGTCTACGCACAAGTCAAGACATACCAAGTACCCATCACAAACTCTTATCCCTCGCATTACATTATTTGCCATTTGCCTCTCGTTTTCCTCTCCCCCACTTCACCCTTGACGTTTTATTCGCCCTCTCTTTTCGCTCGCCTTTCTTTTGCCATGGCCGAATCAAAAGGGGCTAGGGGTTCTTTCCTAAGCTTCAATGCCTTGGATAGTCCTTCCGTCTTCTCTAAGCTCATAAATAATGATGCTATGGAAAAACCTACTAGGGTTATCAATGAGAATCTGAATAATTTTGATGAAGATGATCCTGGAATATTTCATTATTTACTCGATGAGTCTTTGAAAGATGCTTGGGATAGGTTACTAAGAATCCGGGCTAGCTATGTGCCCCAATATCAAATTGAAATATACTTAAAAAGCTTTTATGTTGCCTTACCTTCGTCGTTTAAGCATGTCTTAGACTCTATTTTTTAAGAAGGTTTTCTTGAAGGGGATGCGGTAGATACCTATGAAAAGATGAAAACCATATTTGGGCACCCCATGAATGAGAAGGTTGAATCTACCTCTCTTTTGCTTTCCTATCAAAACGAAACTATCAAAGAGATGAAGGCTAGCTTAATGCAAATTTCCGTAATGTGCTTAATCTTTCTTCTACCATCAAAACAGAAAGATTAATGCCATAGATAATAAGTTTGCTCTTTTTTTCTTTCCTAAAGCCAAAGATGATAATACTTAGATCTATCCTTGTTTTTATGCCTAGCTAAGGGTGTTAAACGATAGCGCTTGTAGGGAGGCAACCCAATTTTATTTTAGTTTTTTTGTTTATTGCTCCTGTTTAGGAATAAATATTTGATCTAGCCTCTGGTTAGATTTATTTTTATGTTTTAATTAGTGTTTGTGCCAAGTTAAACCTATAGGATCTTCTTGGATGATAGTTATTTGATCTTGCTGAAAAAGTCAGAAACTTTCTGATCATGAAAAAAATGTTAAAATCACCAGAACGTGATAAAATATTGATTCCAATTGCAGTATATCAATAAACAAATTATTTAGGATTTCCTATTTTTTCAGATTTTTCGGAGTTACATAAGTTTGCGTTAGATACAAATTACTACAGACTGTTCTGTTTTTGAAAGATTCTGTTTTTGTGTGTTGTTTGCTTATTTTGATGAATCTATGGCTAGTAAAAGAGTTTATAAACCATAGAGAAGTTGGAATACATTGGGTTTAACACCAATATAAATAAAGAATGAGTTCAATACAGTACCTTGAAGTGGTGTTTTGTTTTCTTTCGCTAACGGAGCTCATGAGATTTCCTGTTGAGTTTTGTGTTGTGAAGTTTTCAAGTTTTGGGTAAAGATTTGATGGATTATGGAAAAAGTATTGGCAAGAGCCTAAGCTTGGGGATGCCCAAGGCACCCCAAGGTAAAATCCAAGGACAACCAAAAGCCTAAGCTTGGGGATGCCCCGGAAGGCATCCCCTCTTTCGTCTTCGTCCATCGGTAACTTTACTTGGAGCTATATTTTTATTCACCACATGATATGTGTTTTTCTTGGAGCGTCTTTTATGATTTGAGTCTTTGCTTTTTAGTTTACCACAATCATTATTGCTGAATACACATTTTAGAGAGACACACATGATTCGGAATTTATTAGAATACTCTATGTGCTTCACTTATATCTTTTAAGCTATATAGTTTTTGCTCTAGTGCTTCACTTATATCTTTTAGAGCACGGCGGTGGTTTGTTTTATAGAAATTATTGATCTCTCATGCTTCACTTATATTATTTTGAGAGTCCTAAACAGCATGTTAATTTGCTTTAATTATGATAGGCATCCAAGATTAGTAAAAAACTTTCTTATAAGTGTGTTGAATACTAAGAGAAGTTTGATGCTTGATAATTGTTTTGAGATATGAAGATGGTGATATTAGAGTCATGCTAGTGGAGTGGTTATGAATTTGAGAAATACTTGTGTTAAAGTTTGTGATTCCCGTAGCATGCACGTATGGTGAACCTTTATGTGATGAAGTCAGAGCATGATTTATTTATTGATTGTCTTCCTTATGAGTGGCGGTCGGGGACGAGCGATGGTCTTTTCCTACCAATCTATCCCCCTAGGAGAAAGCGCGTAATACTTTGTTTTGATAACTAATAGATTTTTGCAACAAGTATATGAGTTCTTTATGACTATGTTGAGTCCATGGATTATACGCACTCTCATCCTTCCACCATTGCTAGCCTCTCTAATACCGCGCACTTTTCGCCGGTATCAAACATCCATCATATACCTTCCTCAAAACAGCCACCATATCTACCTATCATGGCATTTCCATAGCCATTCCGAGATATATTGCCATGCAACTTACCACCGTTTCATTTACTATGACACGCTCAGTCATTGTCGTATTGCTTTGCATGATCATGAAGTTGACATTGTATTTGTGGAAAATCCACCTTTCATTATCTTCATACATGTCACTCTTGATTCATTGCATATCCCGGTACACCGCCAGAGGCATTCACATAGAGTCATATTTTGTTCTAAGTATTGAGTTGTAATTCTTGAGTTGTAAGTAAATAAAAGTGTGATGATCATCATTATTAGAGCATTTTCCCAAGTGAGGAAAGGATGATGGAGACTATGATTCCCCTACAAGTCGGGATGAGATTCCGGACTAAATTAAAAAAAGGACAAAGAAAAAAATAAGGCCCAAAAAGAAAAGAAAAAAGAGAAAGAAAAAAGAAAGAAAATGAGAGAAAAGAGAGAAGGGACAATGCTACTATCCTTTTTCCACACTTGTGCTTCAAAGTAGCACCATGATCTTCATGATAGAGAGTCTCCTATGATATCACTTTCAAATACTAGTGGGAATTTTTCATTATATAACTTGGCTTGTATATTCCAATGATGGGCTTCCTCAAGTTGCCCTAGGTCATCGTGAGCAAGCAAGTTGGATGCACACCCACTTAGTTTCCATTGTTGAGCTTTCATATACTTATAGCTCTAGTGCATCTGTTGCATGGCAATCCCTACTCACTCACATTGATATCTATTAATGGGCATCTCCATAGCCCGTTGATACGCCTAGTTGATGTGAGACGATCGATCTTCTCCTTTTTGTCTTCTCCACAACCACCATTCTATTCCACCTATAGTGCTATATCCATGGCTCACGCTCATGTATTGCGTGAAGATTGAAAAAGTTTGAGAACACCAAAAGTATGAAACAATTGCTTGGCTTGTCATCGGGGTTGTGCATGATTTAAATATTTTGTGTGGTGAAGATAGAGCATAGCCAGACTATATGATTTTGTAGGGATAACTTTCTTTGGCCATGTTATTTTGAGAAGACATGATTGCTTTGTTAGTATACTTGAAGTATTATTATTTTTATGTCAATATTAAACTTTTATCTTGAATCTTTCGGATCTGAATATTCATACCACAAATAAGAGAATTACATTGAGAATTATGCAAAGAAGCATTCCACATCAAAAATTCTATTTTTAGCATTTACCTACTCGAGGACGAGCATGAATTAAGCTTGGGGATGCTTGATATGTCTCCAATGTATCTATAATTTTTTATTGTTCCATGCTATTATATATTTTGTTTTGGATGTTTAATGAACTTACTTACACACTTTTATATTACTTTTGGGACTAACCTATTAACCGGAGGCCTAGCCCAAATTGCTGTTTTTTGCCTATTTCAGTGTTTCGAAGGAAAGGAATATCAAACGGAGTCCAAATGGAATGAAACCTTCAGGAACGTGATTTTTGGAACAAACGTGATCCAAAGGACTTGGAGTGGACGTCAAGAAACACACGAGGAGGCCACGAGGCAATGGGGCCCCGCCTACCCCCCTGGGCGCGCCCTCCACCCTCTTGGGCCCCTCGTGGCTCCACCAACCTACTTCTTCCTCCTATATATATACCTATGTACCCCCAAACCATCGAGGAGCACCACGAAAACCTAATTCCACCGCCGCAACTCTTTGTACCCATGAGATCCCATCTTGGGGCCTTTTCCGGCGTCCTGCCGGACGGGGCATTGATCACGGAGGGCTTCTACATCAACACCATAGCCTCTCCGATGATGTGTGAGTAGTTTACCTCAGACCTTCGGGTCCATAGTTATTAGCTAGATGGATTCTTCTCTATCTTTGGATCTCAATACAAAGTTCTCCTCGATTCTCTTGGAGATGTATTCGATGTAATCTTCTTTTGCGGTGTGTTTGTCGAGATCCGATGAATTGTGGGTTTATGATCAAGATTATCTATGAACAATATATGAATCTCCTCTGAATTATTTTATGTATGATTGGTTATCTTTGCAAGTCTCTTTGAATTATCACTTTGGTTTGGCCTACTAGATTGATCTTTCTTGCAATTGGAGAAGTGCTTAGCTTTGGGTTCAATCTTGCGGTGCTCGATCCCAGTGACAGTAGGGGAAACGGCATGTATTGTATTTTTGCCATCGAGGATAAAAAGATGGGGTTTATATCATATTGCATGAGTTTATCCCTCTACATCATGTCATCTTGCTTAAAGCGTTACTCCGTTCTTATGAACTTAATACTCTAGATGCATGCTGGATAGCGGTCGATGTGTGGAGTAATAGTAGTAGAAGCAGGCAGGAGTCGGTCTACTTGTCACGGACGTGATGCCTATATACATGATCATACCTAGATATTCTCATAACTATGCTCAATTCTATCAATTGCTCGACAGTAATTCGTTTACCCATCGTAATACTTATGCTCTTGAGAGAAGCCACTAGTGAAACCTATGGCCCCCGGGTCTATTTTCCATCATATTAATCTCCCGACAATAAGCTATTTCTGGTGCCGTTTATTTTGCTTTCTTTACTTTTACTCTTTATCATAAAAATACCAAACATATTATATTATCATCTCTATCAGATTTCACTCTCGTAAGTGACCATGAAGGGATTGACAACCCCTTTATCATGTTGGTTGCGAGGTTCTTATTTATTTGTGTAAGTGCGTGAGACTTGAGCGTGGCCTCCTACCGGATTGATACCTTGGTTCTCAAAAACTGAGGGAAATACTGATGCTACTTTACTGCATCACCCTTTCCTCTTCAAGGGAAAACCAACGCAGTGCTCAAGAGGTAGCAAAGGCCTTCCCAGAAAGGCAAATGTGGCTGGACTGAAGAAGTTCGATTTGGTGGCACTATGACTCGATCCCATCGATGACGGAGGAGGTTTGTTATTATTAAGTCATCTTATTATCTTCTCCATCATCATGAGCATATTTAACATGAATGCAACAATGAGCATGCAGCATACAAATGCATGAACAAAATATCAAACTTCTCAAGTGCACAACTATAGCATAAAGAATATGACTATACCAAGTACTAGCATATCAACGGTGCATTACAATCATCATAGAATTTTATAACGATTACATGAAAATAAAGTAGAGTTGTGACATGGCATTATCAATAACAACATTCTAATTAGCATGGCAAAAGATATCATGAAAACACAAGCATGCATGATAAGCATAACGGAATAACTGCTGACGAAAACAATAAGAAACAACTGCAACTACACACACACAAGGTGCAAGCAAATTCAATATGCAAGTTCGGGGCTCATGATAAGAGGTCGGCTTGCCTGGGGTTCAAGGAATACTCCGGGGATGGGTGCGGTCCATTCTTGGAAAATTTTACCGGAGAAGGGTCCTCTCTCACAAGGGCTGAATTAGAGCAAGGGCAAAATGGGCATTTTTTCAGATTGTGCGGTCACAAAGAAAATGATCCCATCGAAAAGAGCTCGACGAACAGAGAATGTGAGCGTTGGAATCACCTCAATCGGAGTTGTGGTTGAAAAGATACGGCCGTTTGAATGACAGGGACTAATCTGTAAAATAAATATTCACAGACAGGCCCTTGTCGATTAAAACAGTAGGCGCACTAAAGAAAATACATTTTCAGAGAACGGAAGGCGTATTACTGACCGAAGGCGACAGAAAGTACGTTTTCAGAGAATGAAAACGCATTTCTATCTGAGGCACGGTGAAGTACGCTTTCGTAAGACGAAAACTTGTCCAAAGCGGGGCGTCTCCACTTATGCCAGGTCAGCAAGCCGGGTCAACCCCTGAGTGGCTGACATGCGGGGCCCGCATGGCCTGGCCTTCTTCTTCCTCCGCTTAGGGGCGCGACGAGCCGAGGGAGACGGCCGCCTCGACGGCGCTCGCCGACGACTCCGGCCACCTCTCGGGTCGTGCGACCTACTGAAAAGCTCAGGACGGAGAGGCGCATCTCGGGGTGGTGCTAGCTTCCGCCGAGGAGCACCAGATAGGGAGCTTTAGGGCCTACGGCGGAGAGAGGCTCCTGCCGCCGGTGAAATAGGTGCTCTGGTGGGGGAAACGGACGGGCGCCGAGCCAGGGAGGATCTCTGGGGTGCGGTGTGCTCGTTGGAAGGCTCGGACAGGGCAGGGGACGGTCGGAGAGAGGGGTTGGGCGGAGAGGAGAGCGATGGGCTTGCCAGAAATCTGAGCGCTCCGGCGAGGGATTCGGTCGGGCTCGGGCACTGGAGTGCTCTGGAGGGAGGGGAAGGGGTTTGGGAGATCTGGTGCTGCTCGGGGAGTCGCGGGCTCCTTAAATAGCCGGGGCGAGGTGTGGCCGAGCCGAGTGTCGCCGGGCAAGTCCGGCCAACGCTCTGGCGGCCACGGCGGTCACGGTGACGCACGGGAAGGCGACGAGCGGGAAGCGGACGAGCGCCAGAGGCTCACAGAGATGAGTAGCGCTCGGAGACGGAAGGAGGAAGAGGACATGGGCGAGGAAGAAGACGAGCTCACAGGCACGCACTGCTCGGTCATTGGCACGGCTCGCCGGAGAATAAAACGGAGGGGGAACGGGGTCCAGCAGGAATAGGACGGCGAGGAGGAACTGTAGGACGCTAATGGTAAGGCCAGAGCCGGTCGGAGTAGCGCTGCCGACGAGAACAGTGGCTAGACCACCGTTTTGGGCTGGCATTGCCCGTGGTCACCACCGGCAACACGCGCTCTGGCATTCTACTCCATGCCAAACTATGTCCACAGCGTAGTCCCTCCAAGGTGGAGTATTACTACGGTAAAGAAACAGGCAAAGACAAAGGGAGCTGAATAACCTAAGTTGCATAGGTTTGCTGTTGCAAACTTAGCCACACTCTTGAGATAAAACCAGAGAGGTTAAAAGGTAAAATTGTTGTCTGTGAGGCTTAGGTTAACAAGGACTATAGTCCTGGGAATTATGATGTCATTAGGACAAGTATTTAACATAGTTGCAGTGCAACTGCTAAATTATGTCCAGAAATCAAATGATGAATAAGCACTCACTAGGAGTGATGGATTGGGCTGACAATGATCATGGCAAGGTTATTTGGACATACAGAGATATTGTAAAAGTTTCAAACTATTTGGAGCTTCCCAAGTGGTACTTGTTTCACAAGCATCTCCTCTGTCCAGAAACATGGGAAAAATCCTCAGGGCAAATGGCTAGCTGAAATAAACCAAAACTTGTTGGAACTAGGTTACAGGAGTAGAAGAAACTCCAGGACAATTCTCAGCCATAATGGAGCAAGATAAAATACACTTGCTTCACAAACTGAAAATTTGGGCCGAAAACAAGAATTGCTCCCGTGCTCACATAGTTCAATTAAATGAGCTGAATTTAGGTGGATGCTAATTATTTGAGATGCTTGAGAAGATGGAAAAGTTTCATCCCATTTGGAAACACTATGAAGGTACTTCCTTCACCAAGTTACAATCTGGTCAGAAACTTTGAAAAATTGCACAGGGAGCTAGGAGGAAGGGATTGAGCTCATCTTTGGTATACATGGGTTATTTATACATGTTAATCACCCTGCCAAATTGCGGCTCAATTGGAATTAGTAATAAAGCACTTCCTTTGCAAAATTTCAGAGAAGGCAGAAACTTGCATTGGATCATGTGCCCAATTTTGAACTGATGAACATGAGATAAGGATGGAACTAATGATTATATAGCAAGGACAAGCTCCACAATCTATGTGGGAATTTTCTCTGCTATAAAAATAGTAGTTCCTTTAGAAATGTCAGGATTGGAATATTGGCATCAAATAAGAAAAGGCAATTTTCCTTATTTAATTATGGCCAATATATTTGCCAGAGCTTGGATTGGTCATAAACATCAACTCCACCAATTCTCATGAATTTAGGAGATGGCTAGCTATGCCTTTGGATTTTATTCCTCAGAAAGGCAAGAAAAGGAATAAATCAGAAATGAAAATTATTGCATAGGACTTAGCAATATTTTTGCTTATCCAGGGTTCAAAAAGGTAGAAGGGTCTCTGGGAACAATTGGGATGATCAAAAGATCAAGGAAAATGATGACTCCTTTGTAATCACAAAGGGCACATTCAAATTCCAAAAATTTGGAATTAGGGTTTGAGATGATGCAATTGAAGTCTTGCTCACTGAAAAAGACATGAGCAAGATTTTGAAAGGTTGGAAATGGAAAGAATCTTCAGAGTCATCCAGCAAACTCAGGAGAAAGATTTTGAAAATGATTGCCCGGAAGGAATAACAGCACAAAAATTGATAACCCAATTTTGGGACCGTTACAGACTAAGTGCAACCGGACATCTGCAACTTCATGTGACTCTGTATTGGCACAATCAGTACATGGACACAGGATGTAATCCGCATCACCAATTCTCCTCTTTGTACTTTGAGCCAGATTCATGAACTCTGTTACGCCACTGATAAAATCTGCGGTTTTCTGATTCTTCATCCATCGAGATCGTTCCATCTGCACCACATGAATGATAATTAAAAAAACATCAATGCACTGATTAACTGCTAGCCGAAGATGCATGCATAAATCACAAGGTTTTATTTTCATAATTACTGAGCGCGCTCCATATTGCTATCTAGACGTGGCATCTGCACCACATGAATGATAATTAAAAACATTAATACACTGATTAACTGCTAGCCCAAGATGCATGCACAAATCACAAGGTTTTATTTTCATAATTACTGAGGGCGCTTCATATTGTTATCTAGACGTGCAATGACAAAAATTAATGGCCAGTCAATTTACACGCAGAGTAGTAGTACAACACTACCCTTAGGAATTGAATACCTTAACTAAGCCAATCACGAAAATAATACCTTAATTAATTACCGCGCGGCGACCTCCACCCAGCAGACAGAGAAGCGCGATACGGCGGCACACCGAGACAGCAGGGTCGAGGAGCTAAGCTTATGCGGTTGCCGCCTGAAGTTCGACCACCACTATCCCGCCATCGACCACGATGGATGTGCTCGAATCACGCCGACGCCGACCTCGATGGTTGAGCTCCTCCTATCTCCCGCCGTAGATCGAGGATTGACCTCCTATGACGCCGCCACCGCCCACCGACCGAGGATTGACCTCTTCTCCGGTAGCTGCTGCCTAGGCCACCACCGCCATCTCTATATGCAGAGCGGCTATTTTTTACGGATATCCGCAGAGCGGCTTTTTACACGGTATCATTGTAACTCAATTATATGGATAGCGTAGTACATCACATACGGTTATGTAACGGCAACCCTGTCTAACCTACGTTGTCTTCTCACATAGTGTGTCGTATACAACATATAGTGCCATAAGTAGTTCCCGACCGTTAGCTTATCCCCACAGTTTCCCCATTTCCCCCAAATCCCTACATAGCATCCAAATTCCCTCGCGTGGCGCTAACATTGGGGGAATGCGAACGAGTGGTGCTGATGGTTTCGGTGCGGCTGCTCCTGCTCGTATCGCCGCCGAGCACTTGCCTAAGGTCATCAGAAGGCAGGTGTACTACGGATCCGAGTCGTCCTGTCAGGTTCCAATCTATCCCGATCTTTTTTAGCTTGTCCAAAGTATAGCTCATTGTTGAATCCGTCCTGAATGACCACCCCCCCCCCAGGAAAGCAATCTTTCGCCGGATCCGGAGCATGACTCCAGACTCCCGCAACACGAGTTCGACTCCGAGTTTTGCGCCACTGAGAAGTACCAAAAGTTGAGTTGTGTGCACGGGCACACTCCCGCTCGACGTGTATGCATGGAGGGATTCGACATTGGCAGGCGGTTTCTCAGTTGCCCCTTAGAGGTTAGTGCTAAGTTCATCATTTTACTTCAGTTAATGCCACCGCTCATCCTGAATACTATTTAACATTGGCAGGGATATGAGGCTTGTGCCTTTGTTAACTGGCTGGATGAAGAATGGCATGGGAGGGCTCGGAGTGTTATCACCAAGCTCACAGAAGATAACATAAAGCTGAAGAAGAAACTGTCTGATCCGGAATGTACAATCAGTACGATGAAGCAAGAAAGAATCAATCACATGCAACAGATGAAAGAAAGAGACAAGAAGGAACTAACATGTGTACTTGTGGTTGTCGCATTAGCCATGTTCTATGCACTGTATGCAATGATGATTAGGGGTTTTGTTTGACAGTATTGCTAAAGCATATCTAGATGTGCTCTAAGTAATGCACATCTAGGTCCTATGCCATTGATGTTACGTGAAGATTCATGCAGATATTTTCCTTTTCTTTTTTTCTTTTCCTTTGTAGTTTGATTATTACTGGCTTTATCAATAAGAAGAGCTCAATGTTTTGCTTGCCAACTGTCCTACTCCATTCGCACCGATACCAGTGCATAATCCCAAAACTCGTTCCTTCTTTTGTCCTTAAAAAATAAACCAGCCAATAGGAGTCCTGCGCAACCCCGGGAATTTGGAGCGACTGGGTACAAATAATTGCGGTTGATTATATCAGCAGTTAGATAATACGTCAACCCCCGCTTCAATTGGCATTTCCTATTCTCTTCATACCCCACTTAAGTGTCCACCGTCTTCATCGTCCCCGGCAGGCCGCGCTACACACTCGCACACACTCTGCAGCCATGTCGAGCGACAACGAGGATGACGGTTCGGCCAGCAGTCTGGCGCCCGATGATAGGTCAACATCGGAATTATCCCACTCGTCTTCCATGAGTCCGGCATCGAGCCCAAACCTCGATTATATCCAGATCATGGAAGGGACGTTGCCTCCGGAGACGTCAGACGACAACCAGACGGATGAGGAGCCGTTGGAGGACGGAGAAGAGGACGACGATGATGAGGAGGAGGAATGGTCGAACAAGGAGGAGGACGACAATAGCAACGACGATGACGATGGCGGCGACGACGATGAAAAGCCAACCCTCAGCGGCAATAAGCATCCTCGCCAAGACGATGTCGCGGGGCCATCCAACAACAACAAGAAGAAGAAGAAAGACTAAATTAAGTAGACCGTACATATCTCTGTTTCCGTTTGCTCAGATTATTTTGAAATCTCTGTTTATCCTGTCAATCTCATTGCAGACGGTTAGTAATACGTATTCGACAGAGATCTTCTACATTATCACCCACAGGTTGGTTTGTTGAACTGTGTGCCCTGATGAGCACACAATTCACAAAAAAAGACCGTATGGGTTGTCTATAATGATCGCACACAATTCTGATTACCGATCTGTTTGACGGGTATCACACACATCTTGTTACGTCGAATCGTTTGTGTTCACCTCGATCATCGCAAACAGTTCATCGGAGCGAATTGTATGTCGTATATCGCACACACATTGATATGGCTGCTCGTTTCTGTTGTTCTGTCTAATCGCAAACAATTCGTATGGATCAACCGTATGCCTAGCATCGCACACGCAACTAAAATATGAACCGTGTTTGATGTTCCCGCCATCGCAAACGGTTTGCACCTTCTTTGATGGTTATTTTATACCACTGTTTGCGATTATTGCATCGCACACAGTTTCGTCGAAGGGTTTCTGATCGTAGTGTCGCGTTAGCAGCATCCTGCAGTAGTGAGGAGATCAGAACGCACATCAACACTGCTTCAAATTTGGAAATGGTGGAAATTAAAAGGAGTTAAAGAAGGGGAAGATCCCTGGCTGTCGTGTTTCCTTTCTGTACTTCTTTTTCTTTTGAGAACAAGTTCCATTTCTGTACGTGCGCGTCTAAGTGTGATGAAGTTTTTTAGGGAAGTGTAAGTGTGATGAAATAGAGTGACCCAGTTAGGTGAGGCCCAAATTGCAAGAGAGAAGGGGGGGAAGATGATGGGCTTCGCCCATTCGGATGGAGGGAAAAAATAAAGAAGAGAGGAGGCAGACTTGGCTAGGCCCATTCTGTTTGGAGGGTGTATGGTTGCACCTAGGTGCGAGGGCTATGCCTCGGGTGCTCCTAACGAGCGCTTCAGGCGCCGGCTGGCTCTACCGACGCTCGCTAGCGACGCGTTGTGGGCCGGCCAACCAACCGAGTCAACAAAGCAAACGCGAAAAAGAAAAAACTTCCTAATGAAAAAAATTGGATCTGCTGGGAATCGAACCCACCACTGCACTCTTCGTGGACTGATGCATTAACCACTAGACAAAGCTAGTTCTTTTGTACAATCCTATAAATAACCGTCCTAGTTAACATTTTCTTTCGTAAAACCAATATAAATTATTTTAAGAAAAACAAAAGGATAAATTTGAAAAGAAGACAATCGATTTTTTAGAAAAGTTAATCATTTTTTGTAAAAAGTTCATTGATTTAGAAACAACAATTTTGAAAGTTCATCAATTTTGAAAAAAATGAAAAAGAGTTCATCAATTTTGAAAAGAGTTCATCAAATTGAAAAGAAGTTCATCGATTTTGAAAAAAAGTTCATTAGTTTTGAAAAAGAGTTCATCCATTTTGAAATGAGTTCATCGATTTTGAAAAGAGTTCACCGATTTGGAAAAAAAGTTCATCATTTTTTAAAAAGAGTTCATGGATTTTTAAAAGATCAGTTCATCGATTTTGAACAAAATTCATTGGTATTAAAAAAGAGTTCATCCGTTTTGAAAAGAGTTCATCGATTTTGAAAAGAGTACACCGATTTAGCAAAAAAGTTCATCGTTTTTTGAAAAGAGTTCATGGATTTTGAGAAGAGTTCATCGATTTTGAAAAAGATTTCATCGGTTTTTAAAAGAGTTCACCTATTTGGAAAAAAAAAGTTCATCAATTTTGAAAAAAAGTTCATTGGTTTTGAAAAAGGGTTCAACGATTTTAAAAACAGTTCACGAATTTGAAAAGGTTCCATCGGATTTTGATAAAGAAAATCACACATTTAACAAAGAAAAAGAAAAAGGAAAAATCTAAAAAATCGTTCCAGCATAGGAGAAAAGGGAACAGGAAAAGAAGGAAACAGTAAAAAAAAGTAGAAAGAAGATGTTTTAGAACACATCTGGAGTGGTTGGGCGGTTG
The DNA here is from genome assembly GCA_032464435.1 of Aegilops umbellulata. Classification (NCBI taxonomy): domain Eukaryota; kingdom Viridiplantae; phylum Streptophyta; class Magnoliopsida; order Poales; family Poaceae; genus Aegilops; species Aegilops umbellulata. The sequence goes on from CP136055.1 coordinate 259,978,113, forward strand.
GTTACCGCTGCTTACTTAGAGTGAACACGTCGTGGGTTCGATCACCATCGACGCACATCAATTTTTTGCGGGATAAACTGAGAAAAAAAGAACGTGGATGGGCCGACCCAAGTCACCGCGGGGGGTATGCGCCCGTTAGTGAAAACAACTAAAACGGGCGCAGCAGGCGCCGTTTAGGATTTACCCTATGCCTCGCTCCTACAGATTCCTATTGTGGGAATCGCCTACGGGCAAGCAGACCAAGCTGGCCCATTAGTGCAGCTGCCAGTATGTCGTTCTATGTTCCCTCGAATTGCTCCAGTTTTCTTCCCTTTCTTCTTTTCTTATCTTTTCCCTCTGGTTTTCTTTGGTTTTTCTTTGTTATACTTTTGCGTTTTTCGTATTCTTCTGTTTTCTTTGTTTCTTTTCTTGTTTCTTTTTTCAATTTTAAACGGGTTTTTTCGTGCAGTCTCTCTTTCCTCAGTACACAATGGACATTTTAGCGTACACGTGAAATATATTATTGATACACTTTTGACATTTTTCATGATGTACATTTTTTCAAATACATGGTTTGATCACTTTGTTGAATACACACATTTTCCAAATATACGTTGCATATTTTTTTAATGATGGTTAAAGTTAAGGGGCTGACGTTTTGGCTCCAGGGAGCATATGCTCCCGGGTGAATAGTAACACAAAAAATATATTAAATTGTTTATTTTTTTATTTTTTTGTAGATGATTGTATTAATGTCGCAAACATGCATGTCAATTTTCATGCGAAACGGAGCGACGGTGCTTTCATCGGCAAAAAAATAAAATTGGGGTGACATTTTGGGATAACTTTTGGTGTTTAATTGTGAAAGTGCAAGTGCACATGCATGCCTAAAGTTGTGAAAGTGCAACTATCCCTAGGTGGTTTTGGTAATTCATAACAACATATATCTCATTGAGCTAATGCTATTCCAAGGTGATTATTTCAGGAAAGATCAATGATTGGCATGGCATGGATGGTGAAAGTGGAACCCTAAAAATGTTAAGGACAAAGGATTGGTTCAAGCTCAAAAGCTCAAGGCTCTTCATTTTACATTTTAGTGATCCAAGATCACATTGAGTCCATAGGAAAAGCCAATACTATCAAGGAGGGATGAGGTGTTGCTTAATGAGCCCTTTGCTTCATGTGCTTAATGATATGCTCCAAAATCCTCAGCTACTTTCTCATATCCACTCTTGACCTAAACCCAAAGCCAAACTCGGTCCTACCGATTCTTCCTATCCGGCGCCACCGAGTTTCACATGTCATAAGCCACTGCCAAACCCTAGCAAATCGGTTCTACCGATAGGGATCTCGGTCTCACCGAGATGGGATTGCAATTTCTCTATTTCCTTTTCGTAACTTTTCGGTCTCACCGAAAGAGCGGATCGGTCCCACCGAGATTGCAATGCAAACTCTCTGTTTCCTTTTTGTAACTTTTCGGTCTCACCGAAAGAGCAAATCGGTCCCACCGAGTTTGCCTGACCAACTCTCTGGTTAGCTTATTACCAAATCGGTCTCACCGAGTTTGTGTAATCGGTCTCACCGAGATTACGTTATGCCCTAACCCTAACCATATCGGTCCTACCGAGTTGCATATCAGTCCCACCGAAAATCTCTAACGGTCACTAGGTTTACTATTTCGGTCCGACCGAGTTTGTTGATTCGGTCCCACCGAGATTGGTAAATTGTGTGTAACGGTTAGATTTTGTGTGGAGGCTATATATACCCCTCCACCTCTTCTTCATTCATGGAGAGAGCCATCAGAACACATCTACACTTCCAACTCATATGTTCTGAGAGAGAACCACCTACCCTTGTGTTGAGGCCAAGATATTTCATTCCTACCATATGAATCTTGATCTCTAGCCTTCCCCAAGTTGCTTTCCACTCAAATCTTCTTTACACCAAATCCACATCCCGTGAGAGAGAGTTGAGTGTTGGGGAGACTATCATTTGAAGCACAAGAGAAAGGAGTTCATCATCAACACACCATTTGTTACTTCTTGGAGAGTGGTGTCTCCTAGATTGGCTAGGTGTCACTTGGGAGCCTCCGACAAGATTGTGGAGTTGAACTAAGGAGTTTGTAAGGGCAAGGAGATCGCCTACTTCGTGAAGATCTACCGCTAGTGAGGCAAGTCCTTCCTGGGCGATGGCCATGATGGGATAGACAAGGTTGCTTCTTCGTGGACCCTTCATGGGTGGAGCCCTCCGTGGACTCGCGCAACCGTTACCCTCCGTGGGTTGAAGTCTCCATCAACGTGGATGTAGGATAGCACCACCTATCTGAACCACGACTGTTGGTGTCAAAACCGGCGGATCTCGGGTAGGGGGTCCCGAACTGTGCGTCAAGGTCGGGTGGTAACAGGAGACAAGGGACACTTTATTTTACCCAGGTTCGGGCCCTCTCGATGGAGGTAAAACCCTACTCCTGCTAGATTAATATTGATGATATGGGTAGTACAAGAGTAGATCTACCACGAGATCAAGGAGGCTAAACCCTAGAAGCTAGCCTATGGTATGATTGTGTATGATAATGGTTGTCCTACGGACTACAACCCTCCGGTTTATATAGACACCAGATAGGGTTAGGGTTACACAGAGTCGGTTACAGTGGTAGGAGATCTTGAATATCCGCACGCCTAGCTTGCCTTCCACGCCAAGGAAAGATCCTTCCGGACACAGGACGAAGTCTTCAATCTTGTATCTTCATAGTCCTGGAGTCCGGCTGAAGGTATAGTCCGGCTATCCGAACACCCCCTAATCCAGGACTCCCTCAACGACAAAAATATCCTTGTCTCCAATTGCGTTTGAATTCTCCAAACCCTTCCCTTTACATTTTTGCAAGTTGCATGCTTTACTTTCCGCTGCATATATACTCTTTGCATGCTTGCTTGAATTGTGTGATGATTGCTTGACTTGTCCTAAAATAGCTAAAATCTGCCAAGAACTAAAATTGGGAAAAGGTTAAGTTTTTATTTGGTCAAGTAGTCTAATCACCCCCCTCTAGACATACTTTCGATCCTACAAGTTGCCATCCAAATTTGTCACCACCCTTCGCTATTTCTTCTTCCCTCTACCCGACAGCCTTGTCCCAAGCCTTTGCGTGCATACCTCAGCAATCATGGCATGTCCGAGGCCCGCCACCGCCGCACTCCTCCTTCTCACCCTTGCGTCGTTGGCCACGGCCACCACGACAAAGTTCAATATTACCGAGGCCCTCAAGGAATCTTGCAACTCAGTTTAGAATCGTGAAAACGCCACCTTGTTGTCTTTCTTGCTGGACTTTCAACCGACTAGAGAGATGGTTGTGTGTTTCGTCAACGGTGAACAGAAAATCTGCTCCAAACAAGTGCCACGGTCATTTGATGCTTCAAAACAAAGAGGTTATGAATGTAGGCCCTATTTGAAGTAGCAAGCTACCCAACAAGGTCAAGATTTTCACTTGACATCTCTTTCACAATCGACTCAACCACAAAGCAACCTTGCTTACAAGAAAATAACTATCATTATCTAAAGTGTGGCCATGACCATGCCCTCTTGTTTGTGAATTGCGGTAGCGGATTGCCATTTGCCCAGTATCCAACATTCTAGCTTTGTTTGTCTGCCAGCCTCCCTTAGGCCTTCATGGTTCTATTTGGCCTTACATTATGTTAGTCATTTTCGAAAGATTTGGGACTCACGAAATGCATCTTCACGAGTCAAACACATGGATAGCAACCTCACCCTAAAACTGAGACCGCAATATTTGAGGAGCGTTCCTTCGGAGTTTTTTTTTTGGCAAACTTGCTATGACAAAACAACTACTGTTGTCATGGTAACTTTGTAGGATTTGCCACGATAGGATGCGGAAATTGTCATGTAGTGCAATAAAAAGCAAAAACAATTACCATATTTCATGGAGAAAATAGTCTTTCCCTGCAGCTGCCTCCGGGACGCCTCCTGGCGATTCCGAGGCGTCCCCGCCGCAACCCTCTCGAGCCCTCTCCTAGATAGATCCCCTCGCTGCCGCCGTTGCTAGCCACCCCCACGGCGGCGGCCGGCCGCCCCTCTTACACGCAGCTCCACCTCTCCTTCGTCTCCGTCCAGATCAGATCGATCTGCACTGCTTCAGGTCCGCCTCCAGGATCCTCATAGCTTGGCTTTCCTTAGCAGTGGATCCTGGCCATGTGAGCAGCGATCTGGAGCTGCGATGGGGTGGTTGCGATGGTGGTCGTAGGCGGTTCTTGGTGCCCCCAATAAAGCAGTGATTTCCCCTTTTTTGGGCCTAGTGGTCCTCTTCCGTCCTTCTCGCCAATCTACTACTGCCGGTCACCTTCGATCTAGCCGCTAACGAGTTCTGGATCTCTCCACTGATGGTCTTTACGGATTGGCAAAGTGCTCCTAGACCTATGATTTGGAGAGGATCCAGCCCGACACGTCCACAATCATCAGCCCGTGGGGCTTCAAGGGGCGTGTTGCGAAGCTCCGCTATCAGTCGACATCATGCATGGGACATGTCGAAGTTGCGATTTCCATGGTGTTGGCAGAGGCGGGGAATGTAAAGATGGCTAAGATTGGAAGACCAGATGGGAACGGCGGAGGTGGGATCCTGGGCGCGATGAAGACATTGCTTCACGGACTGTCGTGTGGGTTTGGCTGTGAGACTTCTCCTGTCCAAGCCGCATATACGGTGCCCATTAGCCTGGTGATCGGTGATTTGCAACAGCAGCATAGGCAAGTGGGGACGGCAGCACTGGAGGACCTCATCTTTCTTGGTGCTCCTCGAGTACCGAGTCGTGATTTCCAGGGTGAAAACCCAAGGTCTGGCCTTTATCGGTTGAACCTGGCAATGGTCTTCTTGAAGACAATGTTTTTGGGAACGCAGACTTTCTTCGGGGTGAAAACCTAAGATCTTGGATCGGGCAACGACAACGCTTGTGCATTGTTTCCTTTTTGGAGGCGTTGCTTATGGAGAACTATTTTTGTAGTCCGGGTGCTGTCTTCGGTGGTGGTTAAAGTGTTGCTGCTACGAGTGATTGATCACCTTGACAAGGTCTTTCTTCTCTTTTTTTCTTTTATTTTTTGGTTGTGTGCATCTTTGATGTTTTCGGGCATCTTACTGGTGCAGAGGTTGGGTGTAATTGATATCTTCACGATATTAATATATTCCCTTTATCAGAAAATATTTCACGACCAGACGGCTTTGAGGGCGTTTGTTGGGAGGCACAAAAGATCTGGCGTTCGCCCATTATCATTTTCTTAAAGCTGATCATTGACAACTTAGCTATCTTCACTCCTCGGTTTATAAAAACGAGTAATAAGGATGGGAATCGTTGCGTGCCGGCGGACCGAGTAATAAGGATGGGAATCGTTGCGTGCCGGCGGACCGGCTGAAGCGATGCGCCGGTTGCGCGTGCGTCGCTGGATCCCTCACGATTTAACACCATCGATCTGTGCCACGTCACGCTGCTGTGGGCTCCGCGCGCACCGCTTTCGGCATTCCTTATCTACACCGCTTAGCTTCCTGTCCACTCGTTTCTTTTTATTTCTTCTAGCCTGAGCTAGCCGCTTCCCATCTCTCTCGTCTTTTCTTCTCAGATTCCATCGGGGTGCTGTGCTCTGGTCATGTCCAAGCGCACCGCAGGGCTGCTGCACCACCACCGCTGCAAGCTTTAGATTGGAAACTGCTCCCCCTATTCCCCTATCTCCTCCGCTGTCGTGGTGTCGTTCGCCCCCAACCTTTTCTTCGGCTATGGCAGGGGTCCATAGGCAAGGCCATACTCCTCCCCTCCTCCCCGTTGTGCGCCAGGAAGCTTCAACGGTGGACGACGGGGACAACTGCGATCGGCACCGGTGCTTTTTTTTTGCTGCTGAGATTTGATTTTGCTGGAACCAGTGTTTCTTTTTGCTGGAACTAGCTAATTTATTTGCTACAAATAGATTGTTGGAGTTTTCTGCCGATGAGATTTTTGCTGGAACCATCAGTAAATTTTGCTGGAACCGGCAAATCCTTTTGCTTCAATCTAGTAGCCCGTAGGATGATTTTTGCTGGAACCATCAGTAAATTTTGCTGGAACCGGCAAATCCTTTTGCTTCAATCTAGTAGCCCGTTTGCTTCAACCAGCATTATGTTTTGCTGGAACCAGCTAGTCTTTTTGCTACTATCTTTTTTCTTTGAAGTTTGTTGTTGTGGCCTTTTTATTGCAACCAGTGTTGTTGTTGGAGCCGGTGACGCGAGATTTTTTATTGCAACCAGTGTTTTGCTGGAACCAGCTAGTCTTTTTGCTACTATCTTTTTTCTTTGAAGTTTGTTGTTGGAGCCGGTGACGCAAGATTTTTTTATGCTACAACCATACGACTGTGTGCTGGAAACCTGAAACCGGCCACATTCTAGTTACAGCCATCGACTGCAGAAGCCGGCACAGAGCAGTGGCCGTGCTGCAATCCCAGCACCCTCAGACAGGGACGACAAAGCTAGCACCAGCGCTGGTGCTGCCAGGGTCGGCGCCGCCGACGAACCCGGCCACTGCGTCTTGCGAAGGAGCCCGACAGAGGAGACGTAGTGTGCAGCAGCTGCGAGCTTTTCCCTTGTGCGCACTCTGTGGGGGCGGAATGTTAGGGACGAAAAAAGATGGATCTGAACGGCTGGGAGTGAAATAATCGAATGGACAAGGTGCGACCAGCCCAAGTTTAGGCCGGCACACCGGCGCCTATCAGCGCCCAGTAAGGATACCGTATCGCCTACCCGTGGTAACAATATCTAATACCTCATGTTCGAACGTGACCGTATGACTGGTTACAACTTCCTACAAAATCTCAAGTCACCAGTGCATGCACACCCCCAAAGTTGGCATCCAAATTTGTCACCACCTTCGCTATTTCTTCTCCTCTCCACCCATCATCACTACCAGACGGCCTTGCCCCAAGCCTGTACGTGCGTACCTCAGCAACCATGGCATGTCTGAGGGCCACCACCGCCGCACTCCTTCTCACCCTTGCGTCGTCGGCCGCGGCCACCGCAACAAAGTTCAACATTACCGAGGTCCTCAACGAATCCCCCGAGTTCTTGACCTTCAACAGCCTTCTGTCGAAGACGAATCTCGCTGAGGAAATCAACAAACGGCAGACCATCACCGTTCTCGTGGTCGACAACTCCGCTGCCAGCGGCATCATGTCGCTGCCGACAGACACGCAGAAGAAGGTGCTCGCCGTGCACGTCATCCTCGACTACTACGATCCCATGAAACTCGAAACCATCGAGAAGGGGACGGCGCTCCTTACCTCGCTCTTCCAGACTACCGGCGCCGCCACCGATCGCATGGGGTTCGTCAACTACACCCGGAGCGCGGACGACCAGATGGTGTTTGGTTCAGCCGAGCCCGGCGCACCGCTCAGCTCGCAGCTGGTGAAGGTCGTTGCGTGCCGACCGTACAATCTATCCGTCATGCAGGTCAGCGCAGCAATCATTCCACCGAGCATCAGCTCGTCGGGCACGGGGAGCTCAGAGGCACCCGGTCCAGCCTACGGTTCATCGCCCAACGTGAGTGTCCCGACCATTACCGAGGCTGAGACGCTTGAATCGTCCGACGAGGCCAGTGCCCTAGACGATGACGCTCCTGCATCATCGCCACCCGTGCATAGCGCTGACGCGGCCGCAGGCGCGCACACTTCGGCGGGGAACACAGTGGTGGTCCGCACACGTGTTTGGCTCATGGGGCTTGTGATGTTGATGGTTTAAAATTGAACGCACAAGCAACGACCGATGTTTTAGCTTTACACGTCTAGTTTTTTTGCGGGGATTTACACGTCTAGTTGTGTAAGAAGTACTTTGTATGTTGGCTTGTTAATTCGTTCGATGGATGCCCTTGATGTAAATTAAACGACATTTTGTTTTCCTTTTTTTCTCGGTCAACCAAGTTTTTTTTGCACCCATCCCTACTGACATTGACTTTTTCTTTAGAAGGAGCCAGGAAAACGCCTAATCTATTTTATATCTATACCTCTATACCTTCTTCCCTAATCCTTATTATCTATCTACTAATAAAAGGGCTATTGTTTCTGCCTGTTCACCGTCATTTTTTTAAAACAAAAAACCCTTTTGTTTTGGACACTCCAAATTTGCTTCTGCTCGTCCGTTTCTTCATACGCTATGTTGGACGTCTCTCAGATGGGCCTAGCTGGGCTTGCGCCCGTGGTAAAAATTAAATGAGAATCCAATGCACTATTAATCAAGGTAGCCTGGAATAGTACCACATTGCTCTCATTGAATAATTTCTCGCCAAGTTAAATAAGATTGCATGTTCTTTGCAATATCAACGAGCAGCGAGCACACATGAGGAAGCAGAAACAGGGCGGGCTAGCTGGTGCTGGTGTGCAGAGAGACAAGGAGGAGGCTAGCAGTGAGGGCCAGATGCACAGCCATCGGCATGAGGGGGGCCATGGCGGAGTAGGTGGCGGACGTTGACCCATAGCCAGCAGAAGATAGCGGACGTCCACGAAAAGGGGGAAGCAGGAGAGAGCTGTCGGGGGATCCCGGCGGAGGAGTGAGCCAAGTACATCGTCGGACTCCCGGAAGCGCGTGGATCTCCCGCCTGTGGCGGCGGCGGCGCGGCTAATGTTTCTGCCCGCTCACCGTTACAACATTTTTATAAAACAAGCCCCTGTGTTTTAATATATTCAACCTGCAGTCCTTTTTAACTGGCTAATCTGATTAAACGTTTTAGTTTTGCAAAAAAAAAAAAACCTGCAGCTCATCCCCACACATCGCATCTCATCCGCAACCGCCGCAACCCTCCCTGCTCCCGCCGCCACCCTCCCCGCTCCCCAACGCATAGCTCCTCCCTGCTCCTTTTTCCTTTCTCCCCTACTTCTCTCTTCAACCTTCGTCCCGGCCAGCGGAGCGGTGCCGCACGGGAGCTACGGGACACCCACTATGCACCTCAGGAGGAGCCATCTTGGGGTGGATCAAGGCCCAACCCCGGCTAAGAGGAAGATGACGGAGGGAAGGAACAGTGGCGATGGTGATCGTCTGGTGGCAGCGAATGCCGAAAGAGGAAAGAGTGGGGAGATGGACCATCCACGGAAGGTCGGTGACACCACCGCTGCCTTCTATCTGTTGTTGTGATGTCACTATTGCTTCGTGTTTAGTAGGGGATCTGGGTTGCTTAGCTGGAGTAGGACGCAGCGACGGTGGTGGTGATGGAGGCCAGTTGAGTGGAGGAAGAGCAGAAGGAAGAGTCAAGAGTACTATAATGGAGGGCGCATGCCATGAGTGACAGTGATGTGCACCTACGTGGCGCATGGACCGGTAGAGGTGGAGGTTCTTGGCCCAGACGAAGACGTCACCGCAGCCAGGGAAGGGGAAAATGGCGGCACAGATGGACGAGCCGCCGCCTGCGGGGTCCACCACCATGTGGCACTCATAGCACCCCGACAGCCGCCGCAGCCGGAACGACGACCCACCGCCGCCCGCCATCGACGAGGATGAGAATGCAGCGGACGACCCCCAGTGCCTCGACGACAAGCCCACCACCACGGCGCCCGCCGCCTCGCTCTGCCCCTGTTACGGCTGCTGCAGGAGCTTCTTCACCCGCCACTCGCCGACACCGCTGACTGGCGCCCATTGCAGCATCGGAGGACAGCTCCTCCTTGGCGGGCGGGTGGTGCAGCGTGACCCATGCGGGCTGGCATCACGGAGCTTGCAGACGGCGGCGGAGCAGTCGAGTTGTGTATGCTTCTTGGACTTCTTCTTGCACCTCCTGGCCACGTCACCTGCCGCCGCCGGCTGCGGTGGGGCAGCACGCTGGTTGTGCTGGTGCTGCACTGCATGGTTGTTCCGGCAGGAGAAGAGGCTCCTGAGAGCCAGCCTGTAGGAAGGGCTCTCCACAGCTGCAGCAGCGGCCCCTGCGGCGACATGGCTGCTCTGCTGATTCTTGACGCCTTGATCCGCTGGCTTCTCCTTATCCTGCTTGGGGGTGGCTGGTTATGTTGCCGTCAGCTTCTTCTTCCTCACGCCAGTGGTGGTGGTGGAGCTCTTAGCACCGGACGATCTGCTCGGTTCCACCATTGTCATCCTCTGAATCAAGTGAGCTCACTAGTACAGCGATGTGCTATACAAATGGCTTTTAACCCTTTCCCGCATCCGTCGCCAAGTGAGTGTGGGTGATAGGGGGTCCCTCACGCACGACCCAGAAACCGTCGGGGATAGGCCCTTCGGTCACACACACTGGGCAAAATGAGGTCGTGTGTGACGAGCGAGCGATCAAATACGGTTATACGTATAGTTATGTTAAAAATACAATTATACAGGCCCAATCGTTTCCAGTCGTAAGTATATCCCACACAGTCAATCCCAGACAAACGTTTCCGTATGTATGTATATTCCACACAGTCAATCAATGAATACGTTTTCGTTCGTATGTACATCTCACACAGTTAATTCAAGAAATACGTTTCCGTTCCTATATACATCCCACACAGTCAATCTAGGGAAAACGTTTCCGTTCATACGTACATCACACACAATTTCCTCCATTAAATCGTTTGTGATAGTGTTGCCATTGTAGACGATATTAACAATTTTACTGTTTACATTATTGAATACATCACACATAGTGCATAGAATAAACTGTGTGGTATAGGCTGTCCATCACACATACTTTTTATGTGGTAAACATTTGCGCATGCTGGCATAACGCAAACAGTTTTTAAAAGAAAGTCATGTGTGATTGTTCATTGATCCAACACATTTTATTCCTAGAAACTGTGTGCGTTGTATGAGATCATCGCCCATGGTGTTTCTCAATAACCATTTGCAAGAGAAAATCCCAATTAGCAGGCTAATTGGCCTACTATTAATAATCTATTTCTTAATCTAATTGGCATTTTATATTAAGCACACAATATATTTCATTTTCATATTAAGGAAGCAGGATTTCATAATTGAAACATATCAGAGTACAACATTATATAGCTTCAGCACTCAGCTAGCCCATTACACAACTGTACCAGCACAAAGTTTCACATGCAACATCTATAACCTTCTGAAATTAGTATCATAGACGGTACATAGACAGATGAATCTCATCTGGAAAATTGCTGAAGCGGAAGACAAATATTGAGTCTTCATTGATGTTGAAGGTCTTTGCAACTTTACGCCAGTGCCTGTGGATGATTGACCGTCCATCCTTCGTCCTCTTCAGGAAGACTTCAATATTGAACCGTGGGTGTTATATGAATACATTTCTCGCCTCCTGACCATACAGGTGGTTTAAGAGGTAATCATAAATGAACTGCTTTGGAAAACCCTGAAAACAAGGATATGCATAAATATCTTCTCTAGATTTGAATAGGCGCAAAGGAATAAAAAGACAAGGTACAACAGTTAGTACCTTCCTGTAGTGAACTGAGATCTTCTTCATTATGCAGACAAAGATCTTGTTGTTTTTATTGCTAATTTCTTTATCCTAACAATCTTTCTGAGTTTCTTGACTTGACTGATATTCATGGATAACTCATTTTCCCATATGCAAAAACGGTCGAACAGTGGGTCAAAACCTCTGACAGCAGGACCTACATGTGCAAGACCAAATTGCTAAAAAACCTAATATTTAGAAATGGTTCCTGCAATTGCACAATAATATGCTATTAGACAAGGGACCATACATGTGCAAACCTCGATTGTAAACCTTAGTGCTTCTCATTGTTTCCCTGCAACACATATAAGGTAGTTAGTGATCATGTTAAGTGAGGGTTGTCATGCTATCAATAAAATATGTCGGTGAAAAATAAACACATTGCAGATTCATCAGATTAATTCGAGCCACATGGAAACCCATTTATCCAAACCAAGCATGATTAAGAACTAGAAAATATAGCAATTGTATATGTTTCTCATGTATTAAGTGCAGCCAAATTCGAATTGTTCCTTGTATGCATAACAAGGCAAAATTCTATCCACAAAAATTGGACATCGCATTGCAGAATCGAATCAAGCAGTTAATTAAACACCACAACAAATGAACTAAACATTAACTGAGCACCACATTGCACAATATAACATACGTCTAATAGAAGATCAGACAGTTAACCAAACCAAGTATGCTTAACAACTAGGAAATGATGCAATTGTATATGTTTCTCATGTATTTAGTACAGCCAAATTCGATTTATTCCTCACATGCATAACAATACAAAATTGTACCCACAATAATTGAACATCGCATTGCAGACTTGAACCAAAAAGTTAACTAAACACCACAACAAATGAACCAAACATTAACTAAGCACCACATTCGACAATATATAACATATTAGAAGATTAGACAGTTAAGCAAACCAAGCATGCTTAGATCCCATGCAAGAAATGGGAATGAATGTCAAACACCTTGCCACCGTCGCTCGGCCGCTAACATTGAGATGCATGGCTTTTAAATTCTATTAAATCAAAAACTCGTCTGAAATTTATGAAACTCGACATGCTATCATGGAACGGCATCAACATGTCGTGGTAAAAATATTTTCCTATTTGGGGCAGGTTGGGGTATAACCTTCTCACAAACCAGAGCTTCTCACAACAAGCCTCATGGTTATGATAGGGAATGTTTCGCCTTTGTGGATGAAACGATATCCGTTGTCTCTTCTTGCTTTTAAAAAAATTTCTAGTGTCAACATAGAACAATAAGAGTGTTGTGTTAATTTTTGGAATTTTTGGGGTTCGTTTGGACATTTTTATACATTAACTAATTCTTCTATGCCTTTATGTGCATAACTCAAATTTAAACTACAGGCACATGCTCTAGTGCATATAAATTGGTTGAAAAATCAAATTTGTGTCCTTGGTTGCATGCTTAGGTCCAATGCAATAAATGGGAATGAATGTCGAACACCTTGCCACCATCGCTCGGCCGCAAACATTGAGATACATAGTTTTTAAAATCTAGTAAATCCAAAACTCGTCTGAAATTCATGAAACTTGGAATGCTATCATGGAACGACATCAAGATAATGTGGTAAATATTTTTTTTCCATTTGGGGCAGGTTTGGGTATAAGCTTCTCACACAACAGAGTTTCTGACAATAAGCATCATGGTTCCGGTAGGGAATGTGCCCCCTTGGTGGATGAAACTATATTCATTGCCTCTTCCCATTTTTAATTCTTTTTTCCTAGTGACAACATAGAGCAACATGAGTGTCGTGTTAAAATTTGCAATTTCGGGGTTCGTTTGGACATTTTTATACATTAACTGAGTTTTCTAGGCATTTTATGTGCATAATTCAAATTTGAACTACATGCACATGCTCCAGTGCAGAAAAATGGGTTGACAAATCAAATGTGTGTCCTTGGGTGCATGCTTAGGTCCCATGCAAGAAATGGGAATGAATTTCAAACAACAGGGCACTGTTGCTTACCGGCAAAACATTAAGATACTTTGTTTTTAAATTCTAGAAAATCCAAAACTCGTCTGAAATTCATGAAACTTGGCATGCTTTCATGGAATGGCACCCGACATGTTGTGATATTTTTTCCTGTCCATTTCGAGAGAAGGCGCACTCGAATAACAGCCAACAAAGGATTTTGAAACAAATAGCTGCCACTTTAACATCTGAAATGTTTGTATAATTTAAATCATGCGTGTTCTGTTAACCATTCACGTGAAGCCATGCATCACACTTTTAATGGCTAGGAGGTGCCGTGCGGACAGCTGCTTAAGTAGACGGGAGGCGTGCGAGTGCAGTTCGCTGCGCAGGCTGACCGAGAGGCATGCAAGCTATCCTCCAATGCATTGGCTCACCGGGAAGCGTGCGAGTTGTACGCGGCGCAGGCTCACTGGGAAGCGAGATCTTTGACTTCCATGGCCGCCCACCTTGCTCTCATCCTCTCCATTAATGACGCCCGAGCCGCTGTTTAATACGGGCGGCCTTACTGTTCGCCTCCCATTCCCCTCCTACAGACCTCCACCAACGCCGTGGCGCAGAAGGATCATCTGCTACTAGTCTTCCAGTTTGGTGAAGTCGACTCCGAGCCGGATCAGATAGAAAATAAGGAGGAATGGGGCCTCATGGACATGGCCCTGAACAAGCTGGCCGCGGCGGTTGCTACCCCGCACCCATCCCAGCTCCCATCCTCGCGCCCGCGCCAGCGATCATCCCCGTAGCATTGACGGGCCGGTCATCGAGCACTATCATAGAGCTGGAAGTTGCGGGCGTCAGCGAGGTCTCCGCGGACCCGCGCGAGCTCGTGTACATGCCAGCGCCAGCGCCCGTGCTCGTGCGCACCCCTGCACCCACCACGGCGCCGGTCCCCGTGCGTTTACCTGCACCCGCCACGCCCGTGCCCGCGCGCGTGCCCCCTTCAGCGGCATGGGACGCCGCCATCGACCGCTACCTCGCAGCACCGTGAGTTGCCGTCCTCCCGCACCCCGCCCGTTGATCGCGCGACGACATGATGTATGATTTCCAAGTGAAGAACATTCGGTACTGCCTTGAAGACTTCAACAACGGCGTCCCGGAGGACAACAACGACAATGCCGGCGCGGCACGCCGCCTCCGCCGCCGCTGGAATTAGTTTTTTTAGGTTTAATAATGTATCTTGATCGTATGAATATAAATTTGCAGTGTGACTGAATGAAGGATATGGTTTGAACGAACTTGCGTTTTTCTCTCTGAATGTACGGACTTATCAAACAATTTTCTTTAAAAAAAAGTCAATGGTTTTTAAATATAAAACACTCATCGCAAACATTTTAGATAGAACACCCGTATGCAAACCGACAGCTTCCACAGTAAGCCAAGGGAAAATGTGTCGAGCAGGATTTGTGCAGCTCTTCATCGCAAACATTTTAGATAGAACACCCGTATGCAAACCGACAGCTTCCCCAGTAAGCCAAGGGAAAATGTGCCGAGCAAGATTTGTGCAGCTCTTCATCGCAAATGTTTTAGATAGAACACTCGTGTGCAAAGTAAGAGCTATGGTCTTCCCCAGTAAGCCAAAGGAAAAATTCCCATGCAGGATTTGTGCATCTCTTCAACGTAAACAGTTCAGATTGAATACGGTACGCAAAGCGAGACTTCACCGCTAAGCCAAGAGAAAATCTGGCACGCGGGATTTGTACATCCCTTCAACACAAACAGTTTTTTCGGATGATCCGTGTGCAACCACGTACAAACAATTATATTGCTATTTGTCAAACTAGAAAGATTGACATTTGTTGATCCAGTAACATTTCCATTTGTCAACCTTGTAACCCTGCCATTTGTCAAAATTTGCAGCTAAAAATCA
Organism: Aegilops umbellulata; assembly: GCA_032464435.1. Taxonomy (NCBI): domain Eukaryota; kingdom Viridiplantae; phylum Streptophyta; class Magnoliopsida; order Poales; family Poaceae; genus Aegilops; species Aegilops umbellulata. The sequence goes on from CP136055.1 coordinate 259,993,390, forward strand.
CTAGCACTATCTAAATTTGCAACTGAAATTCAGTAAGCATAGATTTCATTCATAGATTAAGCAATCGTTCTTTATACAAACAGTTCAACTTGACAGCTGAACCGACCAAACTTTTCCCCAATTGTTGCCAACCACGTACTGGAATAGCTAGTTTAACTATATATACTAGCTAATTTTAAGTGTGTAGTACAGTTCAACCACATCTATAGTCAGATGAACTGAACAAAATAGTCCCTAAATACGACTACTATGGAGGGGCTTTGTACTACTTCCGGCAGCCTTTCCTTTGTCGAGCGCGTACAGTAAGAGGCAGACGAGGAGGAGCCTACCGACGAGCTGGACAACTGGAACATGGTGCCTGCCGTTGCTGCACCTTTAGCGATGCTCACCTCAAACGCCATCTGCCGCTCCAGACGACCCCTCTTGAAGAGGCGGGACTCCTCGTAGATCTCCTCATTCCGCGCTCTGCGTCGGTGTGTGCTGCGGCCATGGCGGTGGTAATACTCTTAGCATGCTCGACTAGGCACTCCTCCTCCTCCCGCAGGAACTCGATGTAGCACACAAGGTCACTGACGCGCATGCGGGGCTCAACCTCCACCTCCCGCCTACGGACGGCGGTGGTGGAGCAGGTGATGACCCCGGCTGTCGTGGTAATCCCACATCAGATGCCAGGGGATGGCTTATCGCGGGTGGAGCCATGAGGACGTCGTCGGGTTTCAGAAGCGAGAGTGAGCACGAGCTCGGAAACACACGAGACGTACCCAGTTTTGGGGCTCTCCGGAGAGATAACACCCCTAATCCTGCTAAGATGACTATGGTCGATAGTATACAAGCTTGCTCCTGGAGCTGTATGGCTAGAGGAGGAAGAAGGGTTGAGCTCCCCCTCTTCTCCTAGCTATGGTGTGTGTGTGTGTGGAATGAAGGTTGAACCCTTTGCATGGGTGAGCCCGGGGGAATCTTATAGGCCGACCCCCAGGGGTACAATGGTAATACGACCAGGTGTAGGACCAGGACGTCGTGTCTAAGGTCGCCGGGTTCTCCGCCGGCTGCTGGGGCCCGCCTCTGGAGGGCCTCGCCGGCTGCCGAGAATCCGGCCGACAGGTAGGACCCGCCGCCTCCGGGCCATGTTTATTGCCTTTTGCTATAGCTCTGTCCTCGCTGACAAGGGCCGCATCATGAGTTGTATGTTGGGGAACGTAATAATTTCAAAAAAATTCCTACGCACACGCAAGATCATGGTGATGCATAGCAACGAGAGGGGAGAGTGTTGTCTACGTACCCTCATAGACCGAAGCGGAAGCGTTGACGCAACATAGAAGAACTAGTCGTACGTCTTCCCGATTCGACCGATCCAAGCACCGTTACTCCGGCACCTCCGAGTTCTTAGCACACGTTCAGCTCGATGACGCTCCCCGGGCTCCGATCCAACAAAGCTTCGGGGATGAGTTCCGTCAGCACGACGGTGTGATGACGATGATGATGTTCTACCAACGCAGGGCTTCGCCTAAGCACCGCAACGATATGACCGAGGTGGAATATGGTGGAGGGGGGCACCGCACACGGCTAAGGAACGATCACGATGATCAACTTGTGTCTACTAGGGTGCCCCCTGCCCCCGTATATAAAGGAGGGGAGGGGAGGGCGCGGCCAGCCCCCAAGGGGTGCGCCAGGAGGAGTCCTACTCCCACCGGGAGTAGGACTCCTCTCCCTTGTCTTGTAGGAGAAGGAAGGAGAGAGGGGGAAAGGAAAAAGGGGGGCGCCCCCCCCCCCTTCCTTGTCCTATTCGGACTAGGGGGGAGGGGCGCGCGGCCTGCCCTGGCCGCCCCTCCTCTTTTCCCTTAAGGCCCATATGGGCCCATTAACCCCCGGGGGGGTTCCGGTAACCCCCCGGTACTCCAGTAAAATGCCGATTTCACTCGGAACCATTCGATGTCCAAATATAGGCTTCCAATATATCATTCTTTATGTCTCGACCATTTCGAGACTCCTCGTCATGTCCGTGATCACATCCGGGACTCCGAACTAATTTCGGTACATCAAAATGCATAAACTCATAATAACTGTCATCGTAACTTTAAGCGTGCGGACCCTACGGTTCGAGAATAATGTATACATGACCGAGACACGTCTCTGGTCAATAACCAATAGCGGGACCTGGATGCCCATATTGGCTTCTACATATTCTACGAAGATCTTTATCGGTCAGACCGCATAACAATATACGTTGTTCCCTTTGTCATCGGTATGTTACTTGCCCGAGATTCGATCGCCGGTATCCAATAACTAGTTCAATCTCGTTGCCGGCAAGTCTCTTTACTCGTTCCGTAGTACATCATCTCACAACTAACATATTAGTTGTAATGCTTGCAAGGCTTATGTGATGTGCATTACCGAGAGGGCCCAGAGATACCTCTCCGACTATCGGAGTGACAAATCTTAATCTCGAAATATGCCAACCCAACAAGTACCTTTGGAGACACCTGTAGAGCACCTTTATAATCACCCAGTTACGTTGTGACGTTTGGCAGCACACAAAGTGTTCCTCCGATAAACGGGAGTTGCATAATCTCATAGTCATAGGAACATGTATAAGTCATGAAGAAAGCAATAGCAACATACTAAACGAATGGGTCAGGTCAACCAGACCATTCAACTAATGATGTGACCTCGTTAATCAAATACCAACTCTTTGTTCATGGTTAGGAAACATAACCATCTTTGATTAACGAGCTAGTCAAGAAGAGGCATACTAGTGACATTCTATTTGTTTATTTATTCACACATGTATTATGTTTCCGGCTAATACAATTCTAGCATGAATAATAAACATTTATCATGATATATGAGGAAATAAATAATAACTTTATTATTGCCTCTAGGGCATATTTCCTTCAGTCTCCCACTTGCACTAGAGTCAATAATCTAGATTACACAGTAATGATTCTAAGACCCATGGAGTTTTGGTGCTGATCATGTTTTGCTCGTGGAAGAGGCTTAGTCAACGGGTCTGCTATATTCAGATCCGTATGTACCTTGCAAATCTCTATGTCTCCCACCTAGACTAGATCCCGGATGGAGTTGAAGCGTCTCTTGATGTGCTTGGTTCTCTTGTGAAATCTGGATTCCTTTGCCAAGGCAATTGCACCAGTATTGTCACAAAAGATTTTCATTGGACCCGATGCACTAGGTATGACACCTAGATCGGATATGAACTCCTTCATCCAGACTCCTTCATTTGCTGCTTCCGAAGCAGCTATGTACTCCGCTTCACATGTAGATCCCGCCACGATGCTTTGTTTAGAACTGCACCAACTGACAGCTCCACCGTTTAATGTAAACACGTATCCGGTTTGCGATTTAGAATCGTCTGGATCAGTGTCAAAGCTTGCATCAACATAACCGTTTACGATGAGCTCTTTGTCACCTCCATATATGAGAAACATATCCTTAGTTCTTTTCAGGTACTTCAGGATGTTCTTGACCGTTGTCCAGTGATCCACTCCTGGATTACTTTGGTACCTGCCTGCTAAACTTATAGCAAGACACACATCAGGTCTGGTACACAGCATTGCATACATGATAGAGCCTATGGCTGAAGCATAGGGAACATCTTTCATTTTCTCTCTATCTTCTGCAGTGGTCGGGCATTGGGTCTTACTCAACTGCACACCTTGTAGTACAGGCAAGAATCCTTTCTTTGCTTGATCCATTTTGAACTTCTTCAAAACTTTGTCAAGGTATGTGCTTTGTGAAAGTCCAATTAAGCGTCTTGATCTATCTCTATAGATCTTGATGCCCAATATGTAAGCAGCTTCACCGAGGTCTTTCATTGAAAAATTCTTATTCAAGTATCCCTTTATGCTATCCAGAAATTCTATATCATTTCCGATTAGTAATATGTCATCGACATATAATATCAGAAATGCTACAGAGCTCCCACTCACTTTCTTCTAAATACAGGCTTCTCCAAAAGTCTGTACAAACCCAAATGCTTTGATCACACTATCAAAGCGTTTATTCCAACTCCGAGAGGCTTGCACCAGTCCATAAATGGATCGCTGGAGCTTGCACACTTTGTTAGCTCCCTTTGGATCGATAAAACCTTCTGGTTGCATCATATATAACTCTTCTTCCAGAAATCCATTCAGGAATGCAGTTTTTACATCCATCTGCCAAATTTCATAATCATAAAATGCGGCAATTGCTAACATGATTCGGACAGACTTAAGCATCGCTATGGGTGAGAAGGTCTCATCGTAGTCAATCCCTTGAACTTGTCGAAAACCTTCTGCGACAAGTCGGGCTTTGTAGAGAGTAACATTACCATCAGCGTCAGTCTTCTTCTTGAAGATCCATTTATTCTCAATTGCTTGCCGACCATCGGGCAAGTCAACCAAAGTCCACACTTTGTTCTCATAGATGGATCCCATCTCAGATTTCATGGCTTCAAGCCATTTTGCGGAATCTGGGCTCACCATCGCTTCTTCATAGTTCGTAGGTTCACCATGATCTAGTAGCATGATTTCCAGAACAGGATTGCCGTACCACTCTGGTGCGGATCTTACTCTGGTTGATCTACGAGGTTCTGTAGTAACTTGATCTGAGTTTGCATGATCATCATCATTAACTTCCTCACCAATTGGTTTAGACGTCACAGAAACTGGTTCCTGTGATGTGCTATTTCCCAATAAGGGAGCAGGTATAGTTACCTCATCAAGTTCTACTTTCCTCCCACTCACTTCTTTCGAGAGAAACTCCTTCTCTAGAAAGGATCCATTTTTTAGCAACGAATGTCTTGCCTTCGGATCTGTGATAGAAGGTGTACCCAACAGTTTCTTTTGGGTATCCTATGAAGACACATTTCTCCGATTTGGCTTCGAGTTTATCAGGTTGAAGTTTTTTCACATAAGCATCGCAGCCCCAAATTTTAAGAAACGACAACTTTGGTTTCTTGCCAAACCATAGTTCATAAGGCGTCGTCTCAACGGATTTTGATGGTGCTCTATTTAACGTGAATGCGGCCGTCTCTAAAGCATAACCCCAAAACGATAGCGGTAAATCTGTAAGAGACATCATAGATCGCACCATATCAAGTAAAGTACGATTACGACGTTCGAACACACCATTACGTTGTGGTGTTTCGGGTGGCGTGAGTTGCGAAACTATTCCGCATTGTTTCAAATGTAGACCAAACTCGTAACTCAAATATTCTCCTCCACGATCAGATCGTAGAAACTTTATTTTCTTGTTACGATGATTTTCAACTTCACTCTAAAATTCTTTGAACTTTTCAAATGTTTCAGACTTGTGTTTCATTAAGTAGATATACCCATATCTGCTTAAATCATCTGTGAAGGTGAGAAAATAACGATATCCGCCACGAGCTTCAATATTCATCGGACCACATACATCTGTATGTATGATTTCCAACAAATCTGTTGCTCTCTCCATAGTACCGGAGAACGGTGTTTTAGTCATCTTGCCCATGAGGCACGGTTCGCAAGTACCAAGTGATTCATAATCAAGTGATTCAAAAAGTCCATTAGTATGGAGTTTCTTCATGCGCTTTACACCGATATGACCCAAACGGCAGTGCCACAAATAAGTTGCACTATCATTATCAACTCTGCAACTTTTTGCTTCAACATTATGAATATGTGTATCACTACTATCGAGATTCATCAAAAATAGACCACTCTTCAAGAGTGCATGACCATAAAAGATATTACTCATATAAATAGAACAACCATTATTCTCTGATTTAAATGAATAACCGTCTCGCATCAAACAAGATCCAGATATAATGTTCATGCTCAACGCTGGCACCAAATAACAATTATTTAGGTCTAATACTAATCCCGAAGGTAGATGTAGAGGTAGCGTGCCGACCGCGATCACATCGACTTTGGAACCATTTCCCACGCGCATCGTCACCTCGTCCTTTGCCAGTGTTCGCTTAATCTGTAGTCCCTGTTTCGAGTTGCAAATATTAGCAACAGAACCAGTATCAAATACCCAGGTGCTACTGCGAGCTCTAGTAAGGTACACATCAATAACATGTATATCACATATACCTTTGTTCACCTTGCCATCCTTCTTATCCGCCAAATACTTGGGGCAGTTTCGCTTCCAGTGACCAGTCTGCTTGCAGTAGAAGCACTCAGTTTCAGGCTTAGGTCCAGACTTGGGTTTCTTCTCTTGAGCAGCAACCTGCTTGATGTTCTTCTTGAAGTTCCCCTTCTTTTTCCCTTTGCCCTTTTTCTTGAAACTAGTGGTCTTGTTAACCATCAACACTTGATGCTCCTTCTTGATTTCTACCTCCGCAGCCTTTAGCATTGCGAAGAGCTCGGGAATTGTCTTATCCATCCCTTGCATATTATAGTTCATCACGAAGCCTTTGTAGCTTGATGGAAGTGATTGGAGAATTCTGTCAATGACGCAATAATCCGGAAGATTAACTCCCAGTTGAATCAAGTGATTACAATACCCAGACATTTTGAGTATATGCTCACTGAGAGAACTATTCTCCTCCATTTTGCAGCTATAGAACTTATTGGAGACTTCATATCTCACAATCCGGGCATTCTGTTGGAACATTAACTTCAACTCTTGGAACATCTCATATGCCCCATGACGTTCAAAACGTCGTTGAAGTCCCGGTTCTAAGCCGTAAAGCATGGCACATTGAACTATCGAGTAGTCATCAGCTTTGCTCTGCCAGACGTTCTTAACGTCGTCAGTTGCATCAGCAGCAGGCCTGGCACCCAGCGGTGCTTCCAGGACGTAACTCTTCTGTGCAGCAATGAGGATAATCCTCAAGTTACGGACCCAGTCCGTGTAATTGCTATCATCATCTTTCAACTTTGCTTTCTCAAGGAACGCATTAAAACTCAACGTAACAACAGCACAGGCCATCTATCTACAATTAACATAAACAAGCAAGATACTATCAGGGACTAAGTTCATGATAAATTTAAGTTCAATTAATCATATTACTTAAGAACTCCCACTTAGATAGACATCCCTCTAATCTTCTAAGTGATCACGTGATCCAAATCAACTAAACCATAACCGATCATCACGTGAAATGGATTAGTCTTCAATGGTGAACATCATTATGTTAATCATATCTACTATATGATTCACGCTCGACCTTTTGGTCTCCGTGTTCCGAGGCCATATCTGCATATGCTAGGCTCGTCAAGTATAACCCGAGTATTCTGCGTGTGCAAAACTGGCTTGCACCCGTTGTAGATGGACGTAGAGCTTATCACACCCGATCATCACGTGGTGTCTGGGCACGACGAACTTTGGCAATGGTGCATACTCAGAAAGAACACTTCTTGATAATTTAGTGAGAGATCATCTTATAATGCTACCGTCAATCAAAGCAAGATAAGATGCATAAAAAAGATAAACATCACATGCAATCAATATAAGTGATATGATATGGCCATCATCATCTTGTGCTTGTGATCTCCATCTCCGAAGCACCGTCATGATCACCATCGTCACCGGCGCGACACCTTGATCTCCATCGTAGCATCATTGTCGTCTCGCCTATCTTATGCTTCTACGACTATCGCTACCGCTTAGAATTCCTTGACTGCAGTTAATTAACATCCAAAACACCACTCGTACACAAGATTTTAGAGACGGTAATGTTACCTGACTGACGTTTGTCGAGAAAGGAGTGGCAAGCGAATGTCATTTGATGGCAGTTTTAGTTGTGAAGAAAAATCAAACGGCGGCAGTTTAAACAAAAATGTCTTCTCTGAAGAAATTGTCATGTCGCTGTGAAGAAATTGCCACCCCGTCAGAACTAAAATTGTCATCTAAAACGTTCGCGTGTGCCAGCCTCCCTGACGATCGTTCGCCAGTTACGAGCGTCCTTTAAAAATCGGCCAGCTCACACGCGTACATAGCCTCTTACCACACGTAGTACTATACCCTGCACGTATCCGCCGTAGCCTCTTGCCACAAGTTGTATTCTTCCACGACTGAGTACCACCCTGCACGTATCCGCCGTAGCCTCTTGCCACACGTTGTATTTTTCTACGACGACGAAGTACTCCCTCCGTTTCTTTTTAGTCTGCATATAATATTTGATCAAAGTCAAATTTTATAGAGTTTGACTAATTTTATATTAAAAACTATAAACATTCAAAATATGAAATCAATATTATCAGATGCACCATGAAACGTATTTTCATACTATATAATTTTAGTATTGTAGATGTTCATATTTTTTTATATAAATTTGGTCAAACTTTGTGTAGTTTGACTTTGACCAAATCTTATATGCGGAGTAAAAATAAACAGAGGGAGTACCACCCTGCATGTGTCCGCTTCGGATAAGTGGCCCGAGTTCAATGCAAGCCCGTTCACCAGACCGGTTGTCTGGTATAACGATGAAAACGTGGAAGGGATACAGCTCGGTCCCTCTCCCTCGCACTACCTGGATTGGAAGTTCGAAACTCGCTCGGCAACATCTGCGCCATGGCGACCGAACAATCCCGATACGGCCACAGGAAGTTGATGGTAAGCTACGGCGGGAAGCTCCAGCGCTTCTCCGAAGGCAGCGGACCGCAGTACATCGGCGGCGAGCACCAGGTCGTGAGTGTCAGCCAGTCCATCTCGCTGCAGGAGCTCCGCGACCGGCTAGCCACGGCCGTGGGCTGCTTCAACATCGCTATCCAGTACGTCCGCCCCGGCAAGCCCCTGGACGCGCTCCACGATGTGGTGACCGCTGGCGACGTCCGGGACCTGCTAGACTGGGTGCTATACCGGGACATGCATATCAAACTGCTCCGCGCAAACCCAGCGGACGTCCCCCAAGTCCGGGTCTTCGTGGTCCGCGTGGATGGGCGGCCGCCGCTCCCCGAGGCGCTCTTCACTCCCGCTCCAAGCACGCCGGTCGCGGCGCCCACCAAGGCGCCGGTGTCTCTGTCCTCGCTCAAACGGCGAAGTGCGTCGGCGCCTTCGCTGTCCGCAAAGTTGCCGGACGGCACGTCGGAGCTCCTCTCTCCGGCCCTCATCCATCGGAGCGTATCGGCGCCTTCCCTGTCGCCGCCGTCGACGGGGGACGACACAACGTCTTCGACTACGACGACAACTGCCGGAAGCACCCGTGCGACCCAAGATGTCGCCCCCAACGCGGCAATGCAGAGGAGTCTGGCGCGCCCGGCTCCGGTGTTCCTGGTGCCAGTAGCACCGGTCATAGTGTACCAGCCGGTGATCCCAGTGTACCAGGTGTTCGTCGTGCGTGATTGTGCTGTTCACCGCCTCAATCAGATCAGGTAAATCTCACCGATTAATCATCGTATAGAGAGTACAAACGTTATCGTCTTTTGATAAAAGAAAGTGTATTCTTATATGCAGGTGTCTACCAATTAGCTATGATATGGACAATATTACAGAAGCCGCAGTACAAGGAGCCAACCAAGCTTTGGCGTGAAGAACTCAATCTCAAGTTTATTATTATTAGTGTTTTGGATTTGGATGACGCAAGTGATAGAGTTTGGAGTATAAGAACGTTTAGCTGGCATGACCATCCTATTTGGTCCATGTGTTTAAATTTTCCTCCTTTGGGCAATGTCAAAGTTTGATCTCTCACTTTCCCTTTGTAAAGAAGTTTGATCTCTCACTTTCCCTTTGTAAAGAAGTTTGATCTCTTTTTAGTAAACAATGTGATAAATTTGTTTATATGTATCTAACATGCAGAGGTCAGGATAACAAAACATTTCAATGTCTTGAATAAAAATAGTACAAGTACTCTCAAACTAAAATATACTACTCCACAACACTTATTTTGAAACGGAGGGAGTACTTAGTTAATCTCTCTCAATCTTTCCTTTCTCCTCTTCTTCTATTACCTTTCATCCCTGTGGACTAAAGTCCAGGTGCGTGGCATTTTACCAATATAGGGAAAATGTTATTTTACCAAATGAAATTTTCAATTTGTCATGAGGAAATATTTACACGCTAGACCTCCCCTCACCTCTGCCTTCTGAAGAAGTGAAGAAAATCATAAGAAATAAGAAGGAAATCGAATTGATTACTGAAACAAGTATGCATCAAACCATCTAACCTGGTAATAACAGATTTATATCTTGGGGTTCTATTCATATGTGTCTTGAGTATTTCAGAACATAGGAGTATCAGATATGAATATAGATATCACCCAATCCCAATATTCAGAGAGTATTAATTTCGTAATGTGAGATTTAATTACTCTTTGCACGCATACACCACATGGTTATTTTATTTACTAATTTTATGTTAATTTCACTTTGCATCTAGTATCACCATAGCTGTGTAGTTGCAGCACAGATCAGATGTCCATTAGTTACGTTATTGCACGGATACAACACAAATGTACCTTCATTTCGGTCAAATGTGACATGGATAATGCAGATTAAAATTGTCACCCTATGAACTGCACAAGCAAACATTCTAACAGATCAATGCTTGCCATTGCAAATATAATGTCTTCCACGATACAAACAGAAAAGGATTATAGGACTACAATTTAGGAAGCAAATAAATTGCTTACACTCGTTAATTTGACTGACTTGATACCTTGACACGGGCAGATTGATCCTGCTAGTTGTAGCAAAAGAGGCAACGACCTTCATGCTTCAATGCACTTCCAAATCCAACTTTACACATAGCAGCTTGGCTACCGACAAGCACGTAAATATATATCACTACACTTTCTGCATCTTACCACTAAGCTCCGTTGTCTTGGCAGCCTTGCCCGGATCCATCTCCTGCCAATAATTAGTGAGGAAATGTTAATTAACTGGTGAATATAATTACAAGGGAAATGTTAATTAACTGGAAAACAAAATTAAAATAATTTTGCTTTTAAAATCAATAAACTAAACTCGATTCGGTATTATATCCGGTGGTGAATATCATGAACATGAAACAATGCATCTTGGATACAAACCTACGGAACAAATAACCGGTAAAATTCTAGTTCTATTTCCTCATTTGATGAAACCTTTACTCATCATGGGTACACCATACGGGAATGCATAAACAATGGTTTTCTGTATAATAGTGACAGCACAAATGCAGAACCAATATGGCAATTACACAAACGTGGTTGTAAGAAACCAGTGAAGATAGAATCTAGAGAGGCAGCTACAAATTTTATCATGTTATGACCAATCTGAAGTGCTGAATTGCACTTGGCGCTTAAGGTAGTTAAAGTACGAGACGCAGAGTATGGCATTTTATTTTCCTGTGTCTAAACAAAATAGTTTCTGCAAGTCCAAACAGACACTATCATCATCCTATAATAGAAAATTACATCTTTCAGAGATATCTCTCTACCTAAATTTAACAGCTCAATTCACATAAATTAAGGCTGCAGCAAAAACACCCTAGTTAAAAAACCAATTCATATTGTAGACACATCTTTCAATCAGAGAATTCTGGTAAAACCATAATATTTCCCCTTTTATCACTATAACAATACACTTGGACTAGTGTGACATCCAACAACTAAAACAAATTAATTTTGCAACATTGTAATATTGGCAATGCCCTGTACAGCAAATGCATCAGCTGCTGCACCTCCACTCCAATTATCCTCGCAGTTATGTTCAGAGATGTTTATCATGTTAGTACACGGATATTTGCAAATTTTGGTGCAGATATATGGCTGCAACTGTGTTGTGGATGTTAGTTTATGGTAGTTCAGTTGCAACTGGCCCGGATGGCAGGAAGGTCAATGCTATGGACGTATTGCAGTAACAGGAGGTCACGTGTTGATCAAGCACATGCAACAGCAAGCAAACTGAAGGGAGAGTCTTTTAGGATGTTTAGAATTGAATGATTCTAGTTTATTAGGGGTCTGTATTGTGTTACTAAAGGAAATGGGACCTAAGCATCCACTATATAAGGATGTCATGTATCTATGCTTGAGACAAGCAAGAACAATCAATCTAACCTCTCCCGGTTACTCTCTCAGAATAATCCCTATGTCCACACAATCCCACGCTTCAGCATGGTAGTTATCGGGTTGTGGATCTAGGACCACAAAATTTCGTATCAGAGCAGACCACAATGGCTTTTGCTGCCAAGATGATGTCATGAAGGATCACTCGCGTCATGATACGGCATGGTATCTACCCTAACACAGAGAATGTGCTTCATTAAGTCTTTCATCCTTATGGAGCAGGGGAGACATTGAATTTTTTCAGTAAAGTCAAAGATCATGATCTCCATCAAATATGGTTTAGACCATGATGCAGCACGAGCTTTCAGGAGTTGACAAGGTCGCAACACCTACGACGGCTGTTGTGAGCTTGATACTACGTTAATCCCTATATTGAGCAGTGTTACATTGACAGAGCCAAGTTGACAGTGGTGACACGACATAATGCAGTGGTGTTGGCGGCCCATCAGCAAGAAGCAGCAGAGGCTTCAAAGGCACAAGCAGCAACAGATCAACCGCCACAAGCAAACAAATTTAAGCACTAAAACAGTTGCGTGGAGCGCGGCAGAGCCAGGTGCAGCCAAACTAACAGCAGGAAAGCTAGATGCAGCAGCTGTGGTAGACATAATAGCAGCGACAGCAACCGCCTTGGCGAACTTAAAATCAACGGTTCTTGCAAAGGCAACCAGAGGCAAGACATCTCTGGGTCAGCACCTGCCTGCAATTTGGATGAATCATGCCCATGGCCATGGACTTTTATTCGGCTTGAGGATCATGAGGAACAAGAAACCAACGTCCCCGCTTGGACTTGTTTACCGTACTAGAAAAAGAAAGAGGAAGCTGCATGTATGCATTTGATCCTGGAGATTTGCAAGGATATATGCCAGACGATGTGGATTTCCGGCATCAAAGGAAAGGAGGCTCCATATTTCTTGCCAATAAGAGGTATTTCCGCAAAACAAATTTTCCATGGGTCATGTACTAAACAAGCATCGGAGGAGCCATACGTTTGGTTTCTAAAAAGTTGGCAGGAAGTAAAAGTAAGCAAACCAAAAATAAATTTTAGTTATGTGCACATCTACAATACAAGGCACCTGCGCCACAACCTTCCATGTACATGGGGTTACAGTGGGCTGCAACCATGGCCGCCACCTGCAGCTTGAGGATAAGCTGCTTGTCCAGGTGGGGTGTAGTGTTATGGACATCAGCATATGGTGGTTCGGTACTTAATTGCAGACGGCCTGCCAGCAAGAAGCCAATGCTATGGGTGTATTGGAGTAACAGGACGCCCCGTGTTGATCAAGGATATGCAACAGCAAGCGAACCAAAGGGCGAGAGAGTCCTTTAGAAATAGTAATGTATTAGGAAGTTTTAAGATTGAAGTCTAGTCTATTAGGAGTCTACATTGTGTTAGGAAAGGAAAAGGACTTAGCATCCACTATATAAGGATGCCATGAATCTATGTTTGAGACACGCAAGAACAATCAACCTACTCTCTCCCGGTTTCCCAACTCAACGAATCTCTACCCAATCCCTTGCAGCCACAATGTCTGGCTATCTTCAGCACCGTAGTTATCCCATTGTGGATCTAGGCCCACACCAATGCGCCATACACAAAATAAACAAGTTTTGCGTCTCCGAATAGCAATTTCTTAGTGTACTTTTCATGTCTTCATGAACATCCATGACGGTTTTCAATTTTTTCCAGAACTTTTCATATTGGGTTTAGTGGAGAGATCATAGGGTGGAAAGAAGCCCTAGTGGAGAAAATCCAATTTATAGTTGATGGCCTACAATTCTCCTATGAAATTACCATGTGAGAAAATCCGATTTACAAAGAGTTTGTGGAACATTGTGATGAAAGGTTTTGCATGCTTCAAACTGGTCCAAAAAAAAAGACAGAACAACACCAACTGCTACTGCAAGTTGATACAGAATCAAATACAGATGATGTCGATAAATGATTTTTACATACACACTCCACGAGTTTTGAACAAAAATAGCATGCAGCTATAACTGTAACAGCTTTAATGGGTAGATAACATGCATGGGCATAAACCGTTCCTGACATTTTTCACTGACTTCAAACGGAAGGTCGCACTTGGTCTAATAGTACAAAGGTACTCCCAATTCACAACATCCAATATTCAACCACGAATTTGTGCGTAGCATCATTCTAAATAATCAAAAGGTACTTTTTTGTTGAAAATCAGCAATGTGCTTATACCACAATAAAGAAGCCAATAACAAGAAAGAGCAAGCCTGTCACATCTTGATGCATACTAACTCTGTACTATAAAAATGGGCATATAATCACATGATAACAACTTCTTAGTTCTTACTATTTTACTAATTGGCGCGGACGGCCTTAAATAGCAATTCAATTTTATGACCTAATCCCCGTCTACAGGGTGGTAAAAATAGAAATTATTAAGAAAAAAATTAACATATTAGTAGCAATGTCAAGTTTCAAAGTGTGGAGTGCGGGTGAGTCTCAAAAGAACAAGTACACATAGTGTGGAAATTACAGTTATCTAATTTTAAGATCAATCAGCAGCTTCTCTAGGAGAGGAAGCTTTCTGTGCCTCACTTGGATTTTATAATACGTCATTTGCGCATCCTCCAGCATGATGGATGGCATCTCAAATTCATTTTCAAGTACAACCATATATGACAAAGGCCCATTTGAGGCATCAATAAATCTATACAAGTCATAACCATCAAAGCACAAGTCACAGCTGCAGAATCCAATGTAAACCAACACACGCTTACAACTCTTACCATGAATACTTAATCAAGCCCAAACGTGGTGGACCACCAAAAGAAAGCCGTAACTACATCCACAAAGAAAGAGATGCCGTAGAATACAACATGGATTAAAAACACTATGACAGAAAAGTTCAATAAAAACACTCTGACAGAAAAATTCTACAAAACACTAACAAAAGTGAAGACACAGCTGACTACTAAGTGATCTGACCTAAAAAAAAAAGGGGACGCCCTAAAGCACAACCACCATTCAAATGCGTTGCAACTTGCAAATATTCCCCAAAACAGCTTTTGGCAGCACACCACCGAACAGACAGCACGTCTCTATCAACATTTTGCAAACCTTAAATGGCACTAAATCACACACATGATCACAACCGGTGACAGCTAATTGTCTACGACCAAGAATTAGCCTCACAAGAATAAGCTACAGCATTCCAGTTCCGTACAGAACCAAGGAAGAGTGTAGCCCAGTTGGACGCGCAGGAGATATGGATCTTCGCTGAGTTAACCCCAAATCACCGTAAATTTGCATATAATCGAAGTCCCGGATACAGATCAGACAATCGGGTGAGCATAACAATACAAGAGAAGCACAAATTTTAGAGTTGAAAGTGAAGGCAAGAACCTTTCCGGTGCTCTCGTAATAGTCGTTGAGCGCCCACTGGTACTTGGATTGATCCAGCCCGAACCAATTCGAAATGTACTCATCCAAGCTTGCGTGCGCTGTACATGGAGTGGAAAAACACACAGATCAAAACCACATATCAAAAGAATATACAAATTTAACGCACCAAACACTCTCCCGGGTCACCTTCTTGCACGCGCAAAACCGCGTCCCAGAAGAACCCGAACGCCGATCCATCCGTCCTAGCCTCTGCCTTCTCGAACTGCGGCGGAGGCACCTGCACTGGCGAGGCCTGGAACAGCTTGGCTGGCGGCAGTGGCGGGGAGACCGTCTTGACCGGCGGAGGCGGCGAGACCATCTTGGCCGGCGGAGGCGATGTGGCTATATGCTCTGGCGGCGGGGACGCAGGAGACGCCACCGAACGGGGAGTGGAATTGGGGGTGGAAAACTCAGATCCTGGCGACTCGGCCGAACGAGAGGTCGGGGTATCCACTGGAGGCGGCGTGGCCGGGGGCGTAATGAAGACAGTGAGGTTTCCCGCCTTGCCGATTACCGGCGGCGGTGTGGACGCCATCGTCGAACAAAGGGAAGCGGAGGTGCGCGCTGGCGTTGAAGCTAGGGTAAGCGAGTGCTCGTGTGAGAGTGAGCCGACTGCGCCATTGGGGGAAAGGGGGGCGAAGCTTTTGTTACGCCTTTTTCGACATTTATCCTTTTCTTCGTGTAAAAAAAGGGAAATGATTTCTGACCACACCATGTTCTCGTCGTGTAAAAATAATCGAAATATAATACTCCCTCCTTTTCAAAATAGATGACTCAACTTTGTACTAACTTTAGCCTTTCCATAATATAGATGCAATTTCTTTTTCTACTCAGATTATACATTGAAAAATGCATCACAAGTGATGCAAAAATACCTTCACTTTTGTTAGTGTTTTGTAGAATTTTTCATGCTTTAAACTGGTCCAGAAAAAGACATAACAACACCAACTGCTACTGCAAGTTGATACAGAATCCCAGATGTAAAACGGCCAGCAGCCAAGAACACCAAACTACCCACCGCGTGACCGTTGCCTTGCTTCCCGTCAAACCATGCCGCCCACCCATCGGACCCCGCTCACTCCGTTGCCGCCAGATCCGACCTCCCCACCTCTGCCACTGTCGTATCCGCCGCATTTCCACCGCTCCGCCGCCGCCACGGGATTCAAGCTTCTTCGTCTCGTCCTCACAGCCTCCGGCCTCCTCACCCCTGCCGTCTCCGGAGCCGCCACGATTGGAGTTCCACCGCCGCAGCAAGGTTTGGAGCTTCTCCGCCCTGAAAGTCGCACCTGCTCGATTTTTGGACGTTGTGCGCCTCGACTTCTTCGGTCGTCTAGAAGCCGCACCTGCACCGCCACCATGACGCCAAAGAAGGTCTTTGAGAACACACGCTTCTTCAAGGTGTTGACGAAGCCGCCCGGGAACTTTGGGCGGAATCTCCTTCAAGTGATGTAAAATACAACACTTGAAGATCCAAATTTGCATCACCAGCTGCCTGGTGATGTAAAACGCCCAGCCGCGTGCCAAACCCCAACCGACAAATCTGAATCTGAAACTTCCATCCGCCCGCCAACTCCCACTTGCCTCCCACGTGTCGCCCACTGGCCGCTGCGAGGCCCCATGGCCGACTCCGACGACCCTGTCGTTGCCTTTGCCGGTTTGACCCACCTCGCCGCGGCTGCCACCGACGCTACGACCTTCCCCGATCCCCTCCCCCACCGCCGCAATGCCGCCCCATCTCGTCGCGTCGGTTCCGCCCCACCCCGGCAGGTCGCCCGCGCGGGAACCAGTGCGTCCCCGACGAAGAAGCAGACGGCGGACAAAACCCGTGGTGGCGGCGCGCAACCCCGCCGCTGCGCCATCTCGGGCTACTTCGGCCGATTCGATGCCACCGGCGGCCGCAGCAACTATCGTCGGACATGGGTCACCTCCTCCTCCGCCACCGCAAGCCACGCCATCGGCCATGGAGGAGACCCCGACCACGCCCGCGGCCGCCACTTCAAATGTGCTCGACGAAATGTCACGAAGGTAAAAAAAACTTTTTTTTTCCTTTTGCTTGTTCTTTTCATTTCTGGTACGAATAGAATGTGAGATTGTGTGTACTTCCATGTGTAGTCTTGATGATGAAGCATTCATGTGCGCGACATATGTCGCAAACGAAGATTATCTCTCAAGAGTATGCATCACAAGAATATGTACTCAATTTGATGATGGTAATCTCGACATGGACAACAAGGGGTTTATTGCCAACGGAAGAACCACAAATTATACCAACGCCGATGATGTGTTGATTGCAGCGCATGGAAGCGGATCTCTCTTAATGCATCCATGGGGACTGACCAAGCTACCGCCACCTACTGGGACCGCATCAAGAATTCTTCGACGGGCGCAACACTAGTGGGCACTTTCAATCAAGGGATTATATTCGTCAATGTTGGGGCACCATTAATAGCGAATGCCAAAAGTGGGTGGGTTGCTTTATTGATGCTGATCCCATGAATCCTAGTGGTTGTGGTGATAGTGACTGATAACCCACAAGTATAGGGGGTCGCAATAGTTTTCGAGGGTAGAGTATTCAACCCAAATTTATAGATTCGACACAATTGGAGCCAAAGAATATTTGTAAGTATTAGCAGTTGAGTTGTCAATTCAACCACGCCTGGAGATTAAATATCTGCAGCAAAGTGACCAGTAGCACAGTAGTATGATAGTTTTGATGGCAGTGGTAACAACAATAGTAACGATAACAGTGATAGCAATAATTCTGTAGCAGTTGTAACAGTAGCAGTAGCAATAGTAACTTAGCAAGAACAATATGTGAAAAAACTCCTAGGCATTGGATCGGTGAATTCGTTCGATGATATTCATCATATAACAGTCATAACCTAGGTCGACATAGAACTAGCTCCAGTTCATAAATATAATGTAGGCATGTGTTCCATAAATAGTCATACATGCTTATGGAAAAGAACTTGCATAACATCTTTTGTCCTACCCTCCCGTGGCAGCAGGGTCCATAAGGAAACTAAGGTATATTAAGGCCTCCTTTTAATAGTGAACCTGGACAAAGCATTAACACATAGTGAATACATGAACTCCTCAAACCACGGTCATCACCGGAAAGTATCCCAATTACTGTCACCCTAGGGTTTACGGATCATAACATATAATAGGTGCATATGACTTGCAAGATCGGATCTAGAATAGGGATGGCACCCGCCGGGTTTGGGTACGGGTGGAGTTACCCCATACCCTTACCCACCCTCCTTGAGCTTATCCATAACCCGTACCCATACCCATCAGCGGGTACAATTTTTCCCCATACCCTTCACCCGTGAGGGTAAATGGGTACCCACGGGTAAAAATACCCACGCGTGCATAGGTTAAGTTGAGCAAGAAATAATCATAAACGATAGCATATCATCATAATTAATTTTAAACAACGGAGATGAGCTCCAAAAAGACATCAAGCACTGAAATTATGATGCTCATATATACAACAGAACATCTCTATGTATCATGTATATACAAAAAAAAGTCGTATTCATCACATCAGCTATATACATCATGTATAGGCCGAAATCGATGCTTATATGCACGACGAGCACTGAAATTACGATGCTCATATATACATCATAACATCTCTACGTATCAGGATATACAAAAAATCGTATTCATCATAGCAGCTATATACATCATGTATAGGCAGAAAATCAATACTAAAAAACATCATATCATCACATCATCTATACATCTACGCATCATCTGCAAATGCATCACATCATCTATATACAAAACAGAAACTACAAGATCAATGCTCATATTCATAAAATCATACACAAAATTGGAACTCACCAAACCAAATTGCCTTGCTCTTGTTCTTGTGCTTGGTGGCAGCAGAGGATCGACAAAAGCGGGCTCGGGCGAGGCGGCCGGTTTGACGTGTTGTGACGGTGCTGCACCTTGGATGACAAGGCAGGACGTAGAGGTCATTTACGTCAGCCGGGGGCTGGAAGCGCTGGCGACAACGAGGCAGTGAGCAGCTAGACGCGTTGGTTCTTAGCGGCCAGTGATGGCAGATGGCCGAGGAGGCGAGTAGACAAGGAGACGAGACGAAGAGGATATCAATCTCCGGCCCTCTGAATATGGGAAGTGATCACGTATTCATTATTCACCTTAGCCTAAATCACGTTAATCACGCAAAGAATGAGAGATATATGGGATTACTTCTATCATTCCATGTACGTAACGTGTGTGCGTGGGCTGCTCATGTATCTTTCCGAGGGGAAGCTAGTATCTACATAGACTGATTTTGTGGGAAGTTAGATTAGAAAGGTCCACTTAGCAGATTTTATGTGGGTATATGGGTACACGGGTATGGGTTATGATATCCCATACCCATACCCATTCTACCCGATGGGTTTAATATGTTCCTATTTATATACCCATGGATAATTTTTTATCCCATACCCTTACCCTAATAGGGTTTTTACCCGCCGGGTACGCGGGTAATGGGTACCCATTGCCATCCCTAATCTAGAACATAGATATAATGGTGAAAACATAAACGGTTCAGATTTGAAATCATGGCACTCAGGCCCTAGTGACAAGCACTAAGCATAGCAAAGTCATAGCAACATCACTCTCAGAACATAGTGGATACTAGGGATCAAGCTCTAACAAAATTAACTCGATTACATGATGAATCTCATCCAACTCCTCACCGACCAGCGAGCCTATGAAGGAATTACTCACTCCGGTGGGGAGCATCGTGGAGTTGGTGATGAAGGAGGGTCGGTGATGATGAAGACCGAAGATTCCCCTCTCCGGAGTCCCGAACGGGCTCCGGATCTGGCCTCCCGATGAAGAACAAGAAATGGCGGTGGCTCCGTATCATGAAACGTGATGAAACTCCCACTACTGTAGGATGCTGCTAATGCGACACTACGATCAGAGACCCTTTGACGAAAACTGTGTGTGATGCATTAATCACAAACGGTGATGTAAAAAACGCCAAAAAAGATGCAAAACATTTGCGATGAAGGATACATCAGACACGGTTCAGAGTTTAGTTGCGGGTGCGATGCGGGGCATACGGTTGATCCATACGAACTGTTTGCGATGAGACAGAACAACAAAAATGGGCAGTCAGATCAAGGTGTGTGCGATATGCGGCATACAATTCACCCCAATGAACTGTTTGTGATGAGGCGGGACAACATAAACGGGCAACCAGATGAAAGTGTGTGCGACTGAGGGCATACACTTTAGACGGATAAACTGTTTGCGATTAGGCAACACAAAAGAAACGGTTAGCCAGATCAAGGTGTTTGCGATCGACGGCATACACTTCACACGGATGAACTGTTTGCGATTAGCCACAACAAACATAAACAGTTAGACAGATCAATGTGTGTGCGCTAGACGAGCACACATTCTAATTAAA
This sequence comes from Aegilops umbellulata, assembly GCA_032464435.1. Classification (NCBI taxonomy): domain Eukaryota; kingdom Viridiplantae; phylum Streptophyta; class Magnoliopsida; order Poales; family Poaceae; genus Aegilops; species Aegilops umbellulata. Next base: position 260,014,219 of record CP136055.1, read on the forward strand.
AGAAGCATGCGCGATGGTAATAACGAGTGTCGTGGGAAACCACCTGTAGCGACCTGACCTCAAACGGTCAAGTCTCTGTGCTTCAGTGTCATCCCTGAATCGGTAATGCTGACACACACAGTACTCGAAGGATTTATAACAGAGTAGCAATCACACACTTATTACATCGAACGTCTCAAAAGAGAACTTATTACAATAAATATGGCTTAAGGCCATCTAATATGATAACAACGGAAGGCTTGGAAGATAAAGTGAGTCCATCAACTCCAACGACATCACTGAGTGAAAGACCACGACCTAAGGCTCCTTACTCGTCGTCTGAAAAGTCTGCAACATGATACGTTGCAGCCCGAAAACGGTCCAACACATGTAATATGCTGGCAATTTAACACAAGAGAGTAACGAATAGAATAAAGCTATCACTATATGCATATATGGCTGGTGGAGGCTGTATGGTTAATATGTTTTGCGAAAAGCCAATTTTTTCCTACAACAAAGGAATAAATTTTATTTAACTACAAAGTTGGTTGAAAACATTGAGAATGGTAAACCCCGTCTCAATCCCAATTAAGAGTAATTAATAACCAAATCAAATTTATATTAAGAGTGGTGAGATTCACATGATAATCCAAGAACTAGATACTCAAGATGTCCATAACCGGGGACACGGCTAACCATGATTAGTTTATACACTCTGCAGAGGTTTGTGCACTTTTCCCCACAAGACTCGGTCTCCTCCGTTGGTTTTCTCGCACTACATGATGTTTGAGAAACGGATGACCGAGACACAGTCTTTCCGAAGAGGTCCCCTTAACTGATAGATAGGCATGTACACCTACAATCCCCTACATCTGCTAGCCCACCATGGAAAGGTATCCCCACAACTTACTCAACTATGCCAGAGCCCATAATGGCATGTGGCTGCACACAGAAGTTTCTAGCATGAATAATCTTATGATCCCTTTGAGCCTGGGTGGCAGTCCATAGGAGAATCACACGGTACCCCGGGATTTTCAAAAATACAGACAACACTGGGTTCCCCAGGTGCCTCAATCCACCCAGATGTGTATTAAAGTTGCCACCTTAAGTTGAACCATTAAGTAAAAATCTCACATCTGTCATGAATACACTCAAACCCAAACCACATCTACGAGCATAGCATAGCAATATAAGCAACGTAGAAGGAACTCCCATAGGTTTGATAATAACCAGGTGAATAGGTACTACCTCATCTACTTCCCAAACCCACAATTTAATCAGATCCTAACCATTCAATTGTGTGAGGATTGATCTAATGCAATAAAACTGGGTAGTAAAGAAGTATGATCAAAGTGTTACTTGCCTTGCTGATGATCCGTGAAACCTAGAGACTCGTAGTAGCACGCTTCGCACTCCGGGTACTCTATCGCAAACAAACAAACATACAATAAGCAATCAAGTAAGGGGCATGGGTAAAACTCAAATAAGAAGATCTAACCAGAAAGTTCAACTTAAGAACACCGATTTGCAAAAAAATCAAATCAAACGAGGCAATGAAACTCAAACTGCGAAAGAAACAAGCTTCGTTTACTAATCTGGACTAAAGTCAAATTTTACAGTAGCAAAACCTTGTTTAAGTTGATTAAACAGAAATAGGGCTTCGAGATGAAACTCTAGGCGCTTGAATCGCCTAATTCCGATAAACGAGCGAAAAGATAAACTAAAACGAAAATTGGATCAGAAATCGCGATCGAAAATAATCGCGGAAAATCCGAGAAAAAGAAAAACTGACGAACAGACTAACGAACGAAGGTTCACTGTCAGCGGCTAAATGGTGAAAACCGTTCGTTAAAACGAACTCAAAAAGGGGCGTTTGCTAAATAACTAAACCGAGAAAAAATCGATCTAAAATAAAAAAACGGAAACTAGGGTTTCAAAAAAAACGATCGGTTTTCTCGTGAAAACTGAGGTGGCGGCGGCTACCTCCGGCGAGGTCGGGCGAAACAGCGGCGGCGGCGGGCGGCTCCTTCGGCGGGGTCGGGCGGCGGGGCTGCAGGGCGGTGCGGCGTCGCGGGCGGCGGCGCGGCGAGGCTCCGGCGGCGGCTAGGGTTTTGGGTGCGGGGCGGCTGGGCTAGGGTCTCGGGCCCCTGGCTTATATGGGCCGGCCGGGCCAGGAGTCCTAGACGGACACGACCCGGTTAGGTCGGTTGATTTTTTTAAAAATTATTCCACAAAGAAAAACGAAGAAAAAAAATACTAAACAGACTCCAAAAATCCTGCAATAAATTTTCGCCGTCCTCTAAAAATCTACCGGACAAGGTGAACATTTATTTGGGACTCTAATGCAATTTTGAAAAACGCATATTTTTCCTAATTCAAGTAAAATAGCAATAAAACTCCAAATAAATTCTTATTTGATTTTAATATTAAATCCCCAATATTTCTTTATTTTGAGGTAGTCATTTTATCCTCTCTCTTTTATTTTCATAAAAGAAATATTCGGAGAGAAAATAATTAAAATCAAACGATCCTCTTTTCCAAATTTGAGAAAAACTCAAATATGAAAATAACGAAATCCCCAACTCTCTCCGTGGGTCCTTGAGTTGCGTAGAATTTCTAGGATCAAACTAGAATGCAATAAAATATGATATGCAACGATGATCTAATGCATAACATTCCAAATTGAAAATTTGGGATGTTACAAACCTACCCCCCTTAAGATGAATCTCGCCCTCGAGATTCGGGTTGGCTAGAAAATAGGTGAGGGTGATCTTTCTGTAGGTCTTCCTCTCGTTCCCAGGTGGCTTCATCCTCGGTACGGTGGCTCCACAGAACTTTGCATAACTTGATAACCTTACCGCGTGTAACTCGGCTAGCAAACTCGAGAATCTTAACTGGTTTCTCCTCGTAGGTCAAATCGCTATCCAACTGTATCGCTTCCAGCGGCACCGTATCTCTAAGAGGGATATCAACCATCTCTGTGTGGCACTTCTTCAATTGAGAAACGTGGAACACATCGTGAACTCTCGACAATCCTTCGGGCAATTCTAACTTGTAAGCAACTTCTCCCATACGTTTCAAAACTTTGTATGGTCCCACAAAACGTGGTGCTGACTTTCCCTTAACTCCAAAGCGCTTCACTCCTCAAAGTGGGGATACACGAATATACACTCTGTCTCCAACTTCGTAAACTGTCTCCTTGCGTTTAGAATCCGCATAACTCTTCTGCCTGGACTGGGCTACCTTGAGTCTATCGCGAATCAGCTTAGCCTTCTCTCAAGACTCTTTGATCAAATCTGGTCCAAACAACTGACGGTCTCCAACTTCATCCCATAACAACGGTGTTCTACACCTCCTTCCGTACAATGCTTCGAAAGGGGCCATCTTTAAACTGGCTTGATAACTGTTGTTGTAAGAGAACTCTGCATAAGGCAAATTGTCATCCCAACTAGATTCATAGTCTAGCGCACAAGCTCTCAACATGTCCTCCAGAATCTGATTTACTATCTCAGTCTGTCCATCCATCTGTGGGTGAACAACTGTACTGAACTCTAGCCTGGTTCCCAAAGTTTCATGCAACTGATTCCAAAAATTTGAGGTAAACTGGGTTCCTCTATCTGATACAATGGTCCTCGGAACTCCATGCAAACATACGATCCTGGTCATGTATATCTTTGCCAACTTAGCACTAGTGTAAGTGGTCTTCACGGGGATGAAATGAGCTACTTCCGTCAAATGATCGACTACAACCCATATCAAATCATAGCCTGAATGAGTCCTGGGCAATCCTGTGATAAAATCCATGCCTAGCTTATCCCACTTCCATTCAGGTGTCGGCAATGGCTGTAGCAATCCTGCTGGCTTCTGATGCTCTGCCTTCACTCTCTGACATACATCACAAACTGCTACATACTCTGCAATATCCTTCTTCATTCCGGTCCACCAGAAACTATCCTTCAAATCCAAGTACATTTTGGTATTTCCTGGGTGAATCGAATATGGCGAATCATGGGCCTCTTGCAGAATCAGCTTCCTGATCTCCTGATCATTTGGCACATATACGCGGTCCTCAAACATAAGGTATCGTGCTCATCCTCGCGAAAACCTTTAGCGTTTCCTTTGCTCATCCTTTCCTTTATCTCAGCAATCTCCTTGTCCGTCTTCTGAGCTTCTCTGGTCTTATCCATCAAAGTAGATTGCATCTCCAAGGCTGCTACATAGCCTCTCGAAACTATTTCCAAACATAGCTCGCGAAGGTCCTCTGCTAACTCCTTGGGTAATTCTCCGGTCATGAGTTTATTGACATGACTCTTGCGGCTCAACGCGTCGGCTACTACATTAGCCTTTCTGGGATGATAATGCAATCTCATATCATAATCCTTAATGAGCTCCAACCATCTCCTCTGCCTGAGATTCAACTCCTTCTACGTGAAGATATACTTCAAACTCTTGTGATTCATGTATACCTCACAATGGTTTCCGATGAGAAAATGTCTCCAAGTCTTCAACGCATGCACTACGGCTGCTAACTCCAAATCATGCGTAGCATAATTTAACTCATGGGGTTTAAGCTGTCGTGAGGCATATGAAACAACTCTTCCCTCCTGCATAAGCACGGCTCCAAGTCCTCGACGAGAAGCGTCGCAATACACTTCATAATCCTTGCGTTGATCTGGCAGAATCAACACTGGTGATGTAACCAAGCGTTTCTTCAACTCCTGAAAACTGGCCTCACATTCCTCAGTCCATCTGAACTTGGTGTCCTTCTTTAACAACTCCGTCATAGGCTTAACAATCTTCGAGAAATTCTCAATGAACCTCCGGTAGTATCCTGCGAGTCCAAGAAAACTCCAGATCTCCCCAACTGACATGGGTGCCTCCCAATTTGTCACAGTGACAAACTTTGGTGGGGTCTACTGCTATTCCTTCTCCGGATATAACATGTCCAAGAAATCCAACTTCCTTCAACCAAAACTCACACTTGCTGAACTTGGCGTATAGTTGATGTTCTCTAAGCTTCCCAAGTACTAAACTCAAATGCTCTTTATGTTCCTCTTCATTCTTCGAGTAGAGCAGAATATCATCAATGAACACCACGACGAACTTATCCAAAAACTCCATAAACACTTTGTTCATCATGTTCATAAAATAGGCAGGTGCGTTAGTCAGGCCAAATGACATAACGGTATACTCATATAGCCCGTACCTCGTGGTAAAAGATGTCTTAGGTATATCCTGCTCTCGAATCTCCAGCTGGTGGTACCCTGATCGCAGATCGATCTTGGAAAACACCTTAGCTCCTTGCAGCTAGTCAAACATATCATTGATCATCGGTAGTGGGTACTTGTTCTTGATCGTTACTTCATTCAATCCTCGATAATCAACAACCATCCTCAATGATCCATCCTTCTTCTCCACTAGAAGTACTGGGGATCCCCAAGGTGACGAACTTGGGCGAATATAACCTTTATCCAGTAACTCCTTAATCTGCTTCTTAATTTCCTCCAAATCCTTTGTGGGCATTATGTACGGTCTCTTAGATATTGGCCCCGTGCCTGGCAGAAGCTCAATCAAAAACTCAATGTCTCTATCCGGTGGCATGCTTGACAACTCTTCTGGAAATACGTCTGGGAAATCCTTCACCACTGGTACTTCCTCATGTACAACTCCTGATAAGGAATTTACTTGAGTCCTATTCGGCACATGCCGGGATACATACTTGATCCTTCTTCCTTCTGGGGTGGTGAGCAAAATCGTCTTACTGGCGCAATCGATGTTTCCTCCATACATCGATAGCCAATCCATACCCAGAATCACATCCAAACCTTGCGATTCCAAAATTATCAGATCTGAGGGAAAAACATGTCTACCTATGGTCAATGGCATCTGAAAACATCCTTTGCTTGCGATGTACTCTGCTCCTGGCGAGCTTACTAACATAGGTGTACTAAGAACTTTGGTGGGCAGTTTATACTTATCCACAAATCCCCTTGATATGTATGAATGCGATGCACCAGTATCAAAAAGAACGACTGCAGTAAATGACTTAACCAAAAACTTACCTATTACTGCATCCAGCTGGGCTTCAACCTCCTCCACGTTAACGTGGTTCACTTGTCCCCTGTTGAAAGGGCTGGGCTTCTTCCCAGAGCTTCCATTGTCGTTTCCATTCTTAGGTTCAGGACATTCATTGGCGTAATGTCCGGTCTTCTGACACTTGTAGCAAGTAACATGGCTTAGATCTTTCTTGGTGGGCGTTGCTGGATTGGAACGGTTCTGTCCGTTGCTTCCTCCATTACCATTCCCATTCTTGGGGCCACTATGGTTGTGCGAACTTCCTCCAGTGTGATTGTGACCTCCATGGTTATGCTGAAGGGGTCCTCGAGAGTTCGGGGTAAAGCGGGGTCTCTACTAAGCTCCAGAATTATACTTCCCTTGTCCATACTTCCTCTTGCGGCTGTCAATCTGCTGCTGCTTCCCTTCAATCATCAGAGCTCTATCTACCAACTCCTGGTAGTTATTGAAATTTGCCACCATCTACTGCATGCTCAGCTCATCATTCAGTCATTCCAAAAACTTCTCCTGCTTAGCTGCATCTGTAGCGACGTCATCTAGGGCATAACGTGCTAGCTTACTAAAGTCATCCACATACTGGCCAACGGTGCGCCCTCCTTGGCGTAAGTTGCAAAACTCGCGCTTCTTCATGGCCATAGCTCCTGTTGATACATGGGCAGTGCGAAAAGCCTGTTTGAACTGGTCCCATGTAACAGTGTCGATGGGGTAAGTGGCTATGAAATTCTCCCACCATGATGCTACGGGTCCATCAAGCTGATGTGCGGCAAAACGCACTCTCTCCGCATCTGTGCATCCTGCAGTGGTCAACTCCCTTTCAGTCTTGCGGAGCCAATCATCTGCAACTATCGGCTCGGTGCTACTAGAGAACACCGGGGGATTCAGGCTTAGAAAACGGGCCAAGTGATCAACAGGTGGTGGTGGTGGTGGGTTGTTGTTGTTGTTCCCCTGATTCTGATTCTGGACTAGTATATGCATCAATGCATTCTGCTGCTGGATCAACTGAGTGAGCTCCGGTGGGAAAGCAAATCCATTGTCGCGTCTCGGAGGCATCTGTTGGGTTTAGAAAAGGTGAGAAAACAGAGTAGAATGAGGTCTAGGGGAAAACACTACCCATATGCATATGAGACAAACACAAACATATCACTCAATCAATCAAACAAGTGCATACAATCGGTCTAGAACTATCGTTACAGAAGTGCTCGGACTATACTATATACATGGTGGAATACTACTACTGATATGGTGGTCGACTATAAAAATTGATCGATCGAAGACTCCATGATATCCGCTCCAGCTTCATCAACATAGTCATCATCGCTATCGTCGGGGTCCGAGTCGGTGTCGTCGATGATGATGTAGTTCTCCAGGCAAGTGGAACCGTCATCTTCTCCTCCTGGCGCGGGGTCTCCCATGAATACTCCGATCTTCCTTGTCAGGTCGTCATTCTTCTCCACTAGTACGACGATTTCCTCCTCATAATCTTCGCGTGTAGCGTTGAGTTCATCCTCCAGCTCCATGATCCTTGTCATCGCCTTCTTCAAATCTGTCATGCCTGCGCACATCTGGTTCTCCTGGCGTCGAATGTGCTGGTTTAACTCCTAGATGAAAGCTGCAATTGATCTATCCTTCCTGGTGCTGATCATCTCCCATTGCTCATCTCGGCACCCACAAATGTGATAGATAGTATCCTTGAGATCCTTGTGGTAAACTTCTCCAATGCGTCCCATGGTGATGTGGGCTGCCATACTCTTTCCTAGACTCCAGGTTGGTGCATCAAAGGAAAACTCTATGGGCTCAGTGACTGGCGTGAATGTCCTTCTTGGAACTTGAACTTGAATCATCCAGTGCTCCTCTTCTGGTAAAGTGGCGTTGTAAGTCCCGGTGAAGCTTGGTATTCCGATGTTCAGGTACCTAGTGACTTCCTTCAAGTGGCGTCCAAAAGGGGTGTCTTCATCCGGTTGCGTGAACTTGATCCTTGCATCCGCCATCCTAAAGAGTAGAAAATGGAGAGGAGTTAGAAATGAGAAGAGAGTAGTGATCTAGGGCTTTAGCTTAGTGGTCGTGTCCTACAGTCAGCATGTACTCTGATACCATCTTGTAGCGACCCGACCTCAAACGGTCAATTCTCTGTGCTTCAGTGTCATCCCTGGATCGGTAATGCTGACACACATAGTACTCGAAGGATTTATAACAAAGTAGCAATCACACACTTATTACATCGAACGTCTCAAAAGAGAACTTATTACAATAAATATGGCTTAAGGCCATCTAATATGATAACAACGGAAGGCTTGGAAGATAAAGTGAGTCCATCAACTCCAACGACATCACTGAGTGAAAGACCACGACCTAAGGCTCCTTACTCGTCGTCTGAAAAGTCTGCAACATGATACGTTGCAGCCCGAAAACGGTCCAACACATGTAATATGCTGGCAATTTAACACAAGAGAGTAACGAATAGAATAAAGCTATCACTATATGCATATATGGCTGGTGGAGGCTGTATGGTTAATATGTTTTGCGAAAAGCCAATTTTTTCCTACAACAAAGGAATAAATTTTATTTAACTACAAAGTTGGTTGAAAACATTGAGAATGGTAAACCCCATCTCAATCCCCAATTAAGAGTAATTAACAACCCAATCAAATTTAAATTAAGAGTGATGAGATTCACATGATAATCCAAGAACTAGATAATCAAGATGTCCATAACCGGGGGCACGGCTAACCATGATTAGTTTATACACTCTGCAGAGGTTTGTGCACTTTTCCCCACAACACTCGATCTCCTCCGTTGGTTTTCTCGCACTACATGATGTTTGAGAAATGGATGACCGAGACACAGTCTTTCCGAAGAGGTCCCCTTAACCGATAGATAGGCCTGTACACCTACAATCCCCTACATCTTCTAGCCTACCATGGAAAGGTATCCCATAACTTACTCAACTATGCCAGAGCCCATAATGGCATGTGGCTGCACATGGAAGTTTCCAGCATTAATAATCTTATGATCCCTTTGAGCCTGGGTGGCAGTCCATAGGAGAATTACACGGTACCCCGAGATTTCCAAAAATACAGACAACACTGGGTTCCCCAGGTGCCTCAATCCACCCAGATGTGTATTAAAGTTGCCACCTTAAGTTGAACCATTAAGTAACAATCTCACATCTGTCTTGATGAACACTTGAAGAATGAATTAAATCATGACAAGCCGCCATGAAATACTCCGGTAACAAAGGATGGTGAGATTGAATTGAGGCATGAGAAGAAATAAGATTAAAGCCTTGCGATGATTCGGATGGAGCTTCGTGATGAGACAAGCGAGAAGACTTGGAACTCCGGAAAAGAAAAGACGAACAACTTAGAACCGAGAAATTATTCAACATGAACAATCTCCGAAGGAAGGAATTAATCAATTTGATGAAAGAAGAATAAGAATTATGTTATGCTTATCCTTCACCAATTAAATTGATGAGAAGCAATGGATTTGCATACAACTTATTCACGTTGGAAAAGATTAGGGGGGAATATAGCGTCAAATTTGGGAAGGTCTTCATGAGTCATCGGTAGGATTGAAAAGAACGAATGAATATATGATAACAACAGAAAAGAAATCTTAAACGAACCACCGTAAGAATTCAAAATTGAATGATGAAGGAGAATGAATCACCGGGAAGAATTAGAGCAAGCACGAAGATATTTGAGAGAATTTGATACCCGCGGAATGAAGAGGTCTCGAAGTGATTACAGATTACTTGAACAAAGCACCGGAAGAATATTGAGACGAACGAAGGGGCACGGATATAGAATAATTGGAGAACGAATTTGAAAACTTAGAACAAAGAAATATTCCGAAAAGATGGCCTTCGGATGATCGAGACGGAAAAACAACTCCTGAAATACTCTGGATGGATGAAAAGAATTGCACGACTGGAGACAAATAGATAGGATAACATCGAGCTAGCACTGCGAATCTCCGGGGGAACGGACAAGATTTAAGAGAAATTCTTCTTCGGTCTTCAAATGATGAGAATGACAATGAGAAACACCATCAAAATTGTTGAAATACTCCAGGAGAATGAAAATAGGAAAGATTTCCCTGAACATGAAAGAACTTGAAAACGATCTTGGAGAAGGCATCTGCCTGATGAAATTCATACTTACGTCAAATTTCAACAAGAATTTTAGAATAGCTCCGGAAAATCAGAAGAGTCAGGTAAGATCCTGGGAAAAGACCTATGCCCACTGAAAAGAAACACCGTTGGAAAGGATTGTCGAATGAGAAATGATGCACCGGAACGATTGAAAGATTTGAATGAGGTGACAACCTCGAAATAGTTGAATGCAAACGCGAATCTTCTGAGATGACTTCATCACTCCGGAACGATTAAATGGCGAGAGGCGAACGAGCATGGGAAAATAATTAAGTCGAAGGAAAGAGTATGATCAACTACGAAAAACTTGAATTGAATCCACCGGAAATAAAATGCGACGAACAATGATGAACTAGACGAGACTTCGCCGGTTGAGATAATTGAGGAAAGGCTGAAGATACTCCGCACAAATGAAATTGATTGCTCGAATAAAGGCTCAGACTCCAGGAATAAAAAGGGTGGGAGGGTGGGAAAACAAGACAACTTGGAACAGGGAACCTATGAATAACTTGAAGAGAAGACACCGGTTGAAATAATTTAGGGAAGAATGCAAAGACTTCGCACGAGTAGAATGGATACTCGATTACAGACTCCGGTTCCGAGAAGAAGAAGGGAGGGCAGGTGAAAAAAAAGGACAACTTCAGACAGGGAAACACCATCGATTGAGAAGAACTGGGGATTGATCTCGCAAAAGACAAAGAGGTTCGAGTCAACTTGACGAGAAATGCACCGGACAACAAAGGAAGGACAACGAATAAAAACTAATCGCGTGATTCTAAAGAAAATTTTGAAGGGGAAGAGGAGTAGTTCAAAACACCTACGTCAAGATTCCTTACCAGAGCGACGAAGGGGCAGAGGAGTAAACAGAAATCCTACACTCCGATATAACTAGAATCTGAAAAGTTTTCTTCTAGACTCAACATCGGCCAAACTACATGATCAACCAAGGGGCTCCTAGGGTCGGACGAGGCTCTGATACCAACTTGTCACGCCCAAGATGCGACCCTATCCTAAAGGAACTCGAAGGTCCCACCAAGGATAGAAGCGCATCTTGAAGATGCTTTTGCAAGGTGGATATCATTACATCAACATTACATAATAGTGGGGATACAACCAAGACATACAAATGTCGCAAGGATACAACAATACATCAAATACAAGATCAACACCCGACTACGGATGTAACATAAACAGAAACTCAAACAATATCCACCCTGCTATCCCAGGCTGCCGACCTGGAACCTATCCCCTGATCGACGACGAAGAAGAAGAACTCCAACACAAGTAAACATCGCTCTCACGTCATGATCATCGCATAACCTGTACCTGCAACTGGTGGTGTAGTAATCTGTGAGCCACGAGGACTCGGCAATCCCATTACCATGGGTATCAAGACTAGCAAAGCTTAATGGGTAAGGAAGGGGTAAGGTGGCGAGGTTGCAGCAGCGACTAAGCATGTATGGTGGCTAGCTTACGAAACCAGAGCGAGAAGAGGAGCAAAGCAAGCGGTCGTCAACTAGTGATGATCAAGAAGTGATCCTGAACTTCTACTTACGTCAAACATAACCCAGAAACCGTGTTCTCCTCTCGATCAACCCCGAAAAGAGACACTCATGGTTACGCACACGGTTGGTGTATTTTAGAACGGTTTACTTCAAGTTTACTACAACCGGATATTAACAAATTCCAATCTGCCACATAACCGCGGGCACGGCTTTCGAAAGTTCAAACCCTGCAGGGGTGTCTCAACTTAGCCCATCACAAGCTCTCGCGATCAATGAAGGATATTCCTTCTCCCGGGAAGAACCGATCAGACTCGGAATCCCGTTTACAAGACATTTCGACAATGGTAAAACAAGACCAGCAAGACCACCCGATGCACCGACAATCCCGATAGGAGCTGCACATATCTCGTTCTCAGGGCAACACCGGATGAGACAGGCTACGAGTAAAAACCAGGCCTCGAGTTTCCCCGTGGTGGCCCCGCAGGCGGCTCGGTTCGGACCAATACTTAGAGAAGCACTGGCCCGGGGGGGCTAAATAAAGATGACCCTCGAGAGCGCGACTCCTAAGGGAAAAGTAGGTGGTGGTGAGGCAAATGGTAAAACCAAGGTTGGGCCTTGCTGGAGGAGTTTTATTCAAAGCGAACTGTCAAGGGGGTCCCATAAATCACCCAACCGCGTTAGGGACGCAAAATCCGGGAACATAATACCGATATGATGGAAACTAGGGCGGCAAGAGTGGAACAAAACACCAGGCATAAGGCCGAGCCTTCCACCCTTTACCAAGTATATAGATGCATTAATAATATAAGAGATATTGTGATATCCCAACATAAACATAATCCAACATGGAGCAATCTTCATCTTCACCTGCAACTAGCAATGCTATAAGAGGGGCTGAGCAAAAGCGGTAACATAGCCAAACAACGGTTTGCTAGGAAGGGTGACAAAGGTTAGAGGTTCATGGCAATTTGGGAGGCTTGATAAGCAAGTGGTAGGTAACGCGGCATAGTGATAGAACGAAGCAACTAGCATAGCAATGATAGTAATGAGATCCAAGGTGACGGTCATCTTGCCTGAAATCCCGCTAGGAAGAAGAATGAGTCCATGAAGAAGATGAATCCACGAAGACGAACCAAGCGTAGACGAACGAATCCTCACGATCGCAACGAAACGAGAACTAACGAGAAGAAGCACACAACACGGTAAACACACCACACAAGAACAAGGCATGATGCTCAACCAAGTATGATGCATGGCAAGGCTACATGATACTACTCATGGCAAGAGATGATGCATACAAGAGCAACACATCAAAGCAAGTTTAAATGAGGCCGGAAACAACATATAACAAATCCGGTAAGTCCTCATATGCAAATTTTGAAATTGGTCCAGATCTGAATAAACCTTATGTTAAAGTTGTTAAAAATCAAGTTAATATGCACCACGTTGATCTACACAAAATTCTAGTCAAGTTACATATGAAGTTCATTAGATTCGGAGCTACGGCCTAGAAGATATGAGCAAAACAAGATAAGCATGGCATTGATGCAAAATGCATTCAAACATCAAGCAAACACACTCAAAACATGGATGCAACAAGGTAACATGAAACTACATGCAAAACTAAGCAAGCTTCATATAAAGCACACTCAAAACGGAGCAACGGTTCAACACATACACACCATACAAGTTTAAAGGACAAGCTGTCCAAAACAGCAACTAGGCATATTGCAAGCACCAAAACAACATGCTACAGGATCTCAACATGAAAACAAAAGGCATAGGCATGATTTACAGGTAAAGCATAACAAAACATGAACACTGAGCTATCTCCAGAAACTACTACAACATGATCAAAAGGACATGGCAAGATTGCAAATAATAACAGGTTCACAGACTTAGCAGAATTCACAGGGCATGGCAGAAATAACATCAGGTTGCAATGTTTAGAGCTACCAAACAGCATTCTACAGGAACATATCATGGAAACCAAGGGGATGGCATGAATCTACTAATTACATATAACAAAAGTCCCTTACTGGCCATGAGCCAAAAGGGCACATAAAATATGATGGAACCCATGTAAACATAGCAAGTTCCGTTACAGATTCAGACCGTGAAAATAACAGTCCATGGCATAAACAGAATTATGAAGGCATTTTTGCGAGCTCGATTCACTCATCACAAGGCATTGCATGACAAGATAAGCATACCTACAGCAAGAAGACATGTTCATGAAGCTAAGCATGTCAAGAACAAGTTCATAGCATGCATGGATCACTAACAACAACTTTGGCAAAATTGAATAACATGTAAACAATTTGCCAGGAACATTTTATAGCAAAAGTAGAGCAAGCTTAAGACATGCTAGAGCACTCTATAAATACAAACAGGGGTATGGATGGATAGAGCATAACCATATGAACAAATGATCCTTATTGAACATACTCAAAAGAGGCATGGATCTCACTGTAGCAACATGAATACATGGCATGAAAATAACAACAGAACAAGGACTTTGCAAGCTTGAAACAATCAATACATGAAATATCATGACGATTGGGTTGCACCACATCGAAGATGGCATGTTATAGCTCATAACACATGTAGACTTCATGCTCAAAAGAAAATCACACAAAAAGATGCAAAAATGACAAATGAGCATGTTCTGATAACAGGCAGCAGACAACATTAGATAACACTTTTGCAACGATGATTTGGGCATCAAGATGAACTCAAATGAACATGGCACAATGGAGCAAAATGAAGAGCATAACCTGATGAACATTTTGATATATTACACGCACAAAACGGTGCAGCACTCGTGAAGTTATGGCATGACAAACATGAGCACCAGAATGTAAACAAACAGGGACTTGGAGGAATTAACCACCTCGCGAAAATGGACGGGAAGATCCCGGGACGGAGGGATCCGGGCACGGGGGATACGTTTGGATGAGATACCGGTGGATCTTGTCCCAATCCACCGGATCTCACCGGAGACGACGGAGATGGCCGGAGAAGAGGCGGGGCCGGCCGGATCCGGCGAGGGATGCGGCGGCGCGGTGTAGGATGGCGGCAGGGACCGGGTCCGAGCACGGCGCGGCTCCGAGCGGCGTGGGCGCGGCGCTGCTCCGGGCGAGGTGGAGCAGGGCGGCGGTGTCCCGCGGGCGGGGCGGCGCTGCGGGGGCGCCGGGGCGGCGGCGGCGGCGCCTTGCGCGGCTGAGGCGGCGGCGGCCAGCGCAGGCGCGCATGCGATGGTAGACGGCGGGCACGGGATCGAGCCCGGGCCTGCCTTCCTCGGGCCCTCGCGGGCCGATGGGAGGCCGGGGCGACGGGAGCCCACGTGGCGGTGGCGGAGTGGATCCAGGTGGTGCGAGGCTGACGTGGCGGCCGCCGATTGGCCGATGCGACGTGTCCGGCGGACATGTCCGGCGCGGATGGACATGTCCGACGATGCGAGGAGGAAGAACCCTAGGGTTAGGGCGGATTCATCCGCAAATTTCGGGGGAGAGAGTCTATTTATAGATAGAGGGAGCTAGGAGACTCCAAATGGAGTGCGGTTTTGGGCCACGCGATCGTGATCGAACGACCGAGAGGATGGAAGGGATTAGGATGGGTTATTGGGCTGTCTTGAAGGGGTGTTGGGCTGCAACCCAAAAGAGGCATTTGCGGCTACCTGGTTAACCGTTGGAGTATCAAACGGACTCCAAATGGCACGAAACTTGACAGGCGGTCTACCGGTGGTGTACCAAGACCACATGTCAAACCTCGGTCCATTCCGAGAACGTTTAACACCCGCACACGTAAAGATGTAAAAGGGGGCGCCGGATGACATAGGAGTGTCGGATTGCAAAGCGGACAACGGGGAAAATGCTCGGATGCAATAAACGAACACGTATGCAATGCAATGCACATGATGACATGGCAAAATGCAACACGCAAGCAAATGACATGGCAACGACAACGAATAACTGGCGGACACCTGGCGTATCGGATCCGGGGCATTACATGTGTCCCTACTATCAGCCTCTCACGTACAGTCATCTTTCGATGACTCTCTGTTGTTGACCACGTTGACCACACCGTGCCGAGCGCACCCAGACTGGAACGACCCGGAGATGGGGAAGACGGGGCAGTGGAGTCGCAGATGGAGTGGAGTGGGAAACTTCACTGGTTCGGGTGCGCGGCAGCACACCCGCGGTGCCGCCCACGGGAGACAGGAGCAAGAACAGAGGTTGAAGAAGGAGCACGGCTGTTGGATTAATATCCAACAGTCCAGCTACTAGAATCATTTGTTGATTAAGTTGACAAAGCCGTGCGTACACATCCGCTTAGTAGGCCCACAAGTCAGTCGCCAAATCTGACGGGTTCCAGCTGTCAACGGGATGAATAATGTTTTTCGCAAAACAAGGAGGCACTTCCTTCCGTGCGAAGATACAACCGGTGGGTCCTAGCTGTCAGGTGGAGGAAACATTTTTTTCAGCTTAATAAGGAGGAACTTTCCTTGCGTGCGACCATGGACCTCGTGGGTCCCAGCCGCCAGACTCTCCACGTACAGTCCTCTTCTGATGACTCTTGTTTGTTGACCACGCCGCACCGAACGCAGCGAGGCGGTGGACGACGGCGAGGCCCCGGACGGGAACGACTCGGAGATGGGAAAATGCGGTAGTGGAGTCGCAGATTGAGAGGAGGAGAAGGGTTATAACTGGTTCTGTTGCGGCGTGGGGCTGTAGTCTGTGGAGAATAATAGGAGGTGTTGAGGGGTGGAGGGATAGCCTGGCCGGCGGTGGGGTAGCGCTTCGTAGCGATGTGTGCTAAGCAGAGCCGCTAGCCGCCGGAGGCCGGACCAGGAGGTCCCGGCGACGCTGGAGGAAGAAGACGAGAGATTGAAGGTGCATGCCGGCCGTTGGATATAAATCCAATGGCTGTGGATGACACAATCATTTGTTGACCAAGTTGACAATGCCCTGCGTAGGCTTCGACCTATTGGCCCACATGTCAGCCTGCAAAAATGTGGCATATATTTAACCCATGTTTTCTAGAATGTACAGTCCATTTGCTGGGCTGGGTGAACAAATAATTTCGCGTCAATCAGGCCCATTTATATTTTCTAAGAAATCCCAGCCCATATGCACTTCCTTGAAATACACGTATTAGATGGGCTTGTTATATATATATATATATATATATATATATATATATATATATAGTAACACACTATGTAAAATGTAGTAATTTTCGTAAAAATGTAGTAAATTACAAACTTGGGTGATAAAAAAATATTTTCCGAATTACTTCATTTTGTACATCGTTTTACTAGATTTTGTGTATAGCGTTACTAGGGGGTGTAGAATAAGCTATTCTACACTCACGCTTAGAATAGCGTTACCCTATATATATAATGTTATGTTAGAAGGAGCAATTAATATCAAGGAATAAACCGGAGAGGCACATTATATATATATATAATTAAGAAATTAGTGAGTTATTGCTCAAAATAAAAATGAGCGCGTTATTATTAAATTGGTCCTTAAAATCTTCGCAAGCTTTTGTACGCAATCACAAGGATTTTCCTTGCCTGTGAGTCAAAAACAATCAGGATCTTACTTGCCAACTTTCGTTAAACATTTACTTTTATAAGTTAATAACACGTGGGATGTTTTTATAATGTATATATAAGTCTCTATAAAATATACGATAATAGTAATAATATAAATATATATAATGTGGTTAGAAGGGAAAACATAAATTGGACACAACATTACTTTTATAAGAGACCCGCGTTTCATACCCCACAGTAGGCATACTAACAAGTTCACACACAAATACAAAAGAAAAGGCAAACATTCATATCAAACTCAGGTTCATAGGACACGTTCATATTCATAGCCAACATTCACTATCAACAACTCAAAAGATTCATATATACACAAGCTCAACATATCTATGCATCCAAATGATTGATAGATCACACGACAATATTCATACATAATTCATAAAAAGATTCAGATATACACATGTTCAGTATGTTTATGCATCCAAATGATTGAGATCACAACCAATATGATCCATGGACGAACTTTAATTACCTAGGGTACAGACTGGTAAATGGTGTTCAATAGGAGGTACTTCTTGCTAAAATTAGTTTCGAGTACATAAGAGGCAGCACAGACAATCTGAACTTTGCTTGTAGGTTTATCCTCAAATAGTGGCCTCGTGCCGAGGGAGGTTTGAGCAACTTGGCCACTACTTTCATCCAACTAGTTTACTGGCTCATCTTGGTCCTGTATCTCGCCAAAATTCTACATTGCAGACGAGAAAGGAGGCGGTTGAGAAAATGAACCACCCAAATTTTTTGTGCAGTTCAACTGAAATGGAGCATCCTTGGCATGCAGACTGATTAAGTGCCAGATGAATATACGTGTCAACCAACTTGTCTGGAATCTTTAGACTCCATGCCATATAGTTCGCTACCATATGTGCCGATAACCAAAAGGCACAAGTTGGGACCAAAGACTGGACTGCGTTTTTCTGGGCTATGCACCAAGCAATATTTTTGGCGTTCACTCTCCTAATACTTGGAGTCTGACAATTAGTTGACGCCGGTTGATACTCGAATGAATATAGGAACTTCTTGTCAACATCGATGCTTCTCTGAGTGAACTTTGGAGTACATAGCAGCAGCACAAGTACCTGTCCATCTGATCATTTTGTGCAGTTCTACTGAAATCACCCGATGTAATGATTTGCCTGCGAGTTCAGGCTCCAAATTACTCCTTTATGAAATCGGCAAACAGTAGCACAATACCAAATTACCAATACATATGACAGGCACAATAATCAGGATAAAGACCAGTACCAACCTGTGTGAGGTAGCATATAAATTACTATTTCCTTTGACTGGAAGCCGAGATAAGCCAAGCGACTGACAGCAAAGGAAGAAAGCATGCGGAGTTTAGCGACTGACAAGAAAGGACGGAAGCTGTCGAGGCAATGAAGCACCCAAAGTTTTTGTGCAGTTCCACCAAAATCGAGCATCCCTGTTGGCACATATATTGAGAGAGTGAGATTACTGTAATAGTGGGACTAGTTGATGAAACATACACTAACAAATAGAAGCACCCTCATTATCTTAATGGGTAAAGTTAACAACATAGTAGTCTTGCTTAAAAAGAGGTATTAGTTTATTTAATCAGTGCCAATTAGCTCAACTCAACACTCAAAGCATTGCCATTTATCATAGGTTGCAAAACTTTAACGTGCAAAGATAAAGGAGTTTCTCATGACAGTAGCACGATACAAATAGAGATGACAACAAACTAATATGGGTGAAGGCCTTAGGCCCGTACCAACCTGAGAAAAAAAAGCTTATTCATGTAGTCCCATAAGAGATGATAAAGCACTCACTGGAATCACACAATAGTATATATTTTTGTGCACTTCAAATGTATGGTTGAAATCACTCTTGTTTACCAGTGCTGAGATTATATCGAAAGATTATCAAGAACTTCCAGCAGAGTTAAAGCACTGGCTGGGATACAGTTCATTGTATTGTCTTGTGTAGTTCCACTAAAATGTATGATTGGCACAACATGATCCCTGTTTGCACAAGTAGGAACAAGGTGAAACCTTCATTAGCTTAGTGAGAAAGGATAGGAAGACATTAGCATATTACTCAAATAGTAGCATCAAATTCATGATGGACAATACTCAAAACATTGCCTCAATGAACCAGTGGCAATAAATTGACATGCAAAACAATAACACTATTATGTCATGACACTAATAATATTCCCTCCTTGCTCCACCACATGATTCACCTCCATAGACAAACATACACACGTGCATGGTTCAACATAGGGTCCTACTAAAGATTTGTTTAACTCCAATAGGAAAATTAGGCAGTAATAAATTAGTGGTACTTAAGTACTCCTAATTAATTAAGTGAGACAATAGAAGTGGAAGGGCTCCCTGGAGGATCGTCTCACATGTAAGGTAGTTGTTGCCGGAGCCCTTGAATGGCCTCGACTGAGGCCTCTGACTTCAGCAAGATCGCCTTGGCACTGTTTACTCTTCTTCTTCTTCCCCTTCATGCTCTGTTTCTCTTTCTCCTCACCAGTTGGTGAAACCAAGTACATGATTGGCCTTCTAATTCAGAATTGGTTTTGTCAGTGAGGGAGTACAAGTGTACTAGTAAAAAACAGCATTATTTTCTCATGGCAGTCGGAAAATAGAGATGAACACATGCATTAAATATCATTCTTACCTAAAGGAAGGTTATGGTGCCAATATGGATGATGAGGATTGGAACACAGATCTCCCTTTGTGCAGTTCCACCAAAATGAACCAACTGTTCCATTCTGACATTCCAGTTAAACAACACAAAAGTCACTTCTTTTAAGAAGAGTTTTGTGCAGTGCACCAAAAGGTCACAACAGTAACCAGGTGAATTGGATATCGCTGTTTGCACAAAAAGGCACAGAGGAAACAGTCAGAGTCTCAAACAATTACAGGCAAAAACATTTGGCTAAACTTGTCATGGCTTATAACAGTGGCATGGCTTCATTTTTACCAGGGACATCAGATTAAGAACAGCTAAGGCTGCGTTCGGTTCACAGGTTTGGTGCAGGATTTTCGTAGGAACACAATTCCTACGGTATTCTTTCCCTTCCAACCGTTCGAAACATGGGAAAGGTGAATAGTGTTTCATAGGAAAGCTGGTTTGGTAGTACTGATTCCATAGGATTAGAAACATCCACGCGCTGCTCATTTTTTGGGCGGAAGCCCGAGGCAGGCGCTCGCTGCCATGCGTTAGACAGGTTGCTGTGCTGTGTTGCCAGAATAAAAAAATCAACCTATGTGTGGTACGTGAGGTGAGGACAAGAGTAGTCACTGTGCAGCTGAATAAACAAATAGCATCTCATACTGCCAATCATGCTACTCTAAAAAAACAATTCTGTACATTTCGTAGTCCATCCGAACACATTCTCTTGAAAGTTTCCTCCGGTTCGCCGTTCCATAGTTTTATACCTAAATTCCTTTCCTATTCCTCTATTTTCATCAAGACCTATGTTTTCTGCCCCTTTATTCCGAACGGAGCCTAAATATTTGGTATAAGGGCATGGGACAGTGGGTGCACCAGCAGTCCAGCACCATGTACGTAAACATGGGCATAAAGTGGTTATTCATAGTTTGTTGCCGCGAGAAACAAACATCCAAGAAACATATCTGGGTTGGTCCCATTTTTGTTCACTCTAGCCACCTACTCCTATGTGTGGATAGCAAATCTAGTCCTGGTCATACCATTGTGTACAGCGTTACCCTTATATTTCCCTTTTTGACCAAGAGACCGGTTGGATGACCAGTCTGTACTACTTTGACCCCCTTTCCTTCCTGTTTGTACCAAGTCCAATGTACATACTAAATTCCCCCACCCCCACTTTATTTCTTGTTTGAATCAAGTACTCCCTCCCTCCGGAATTACTTGTCATCAAAATGGATGTGTCTAGAACTAAAATACATCTAGATACATCCATTTCAATGACAAGTATTTTCGGACGGAGGGAGTACAAGATTCGACTCCATGAAGTAGCTTTACCTCTAACAATAGAAGAAAAAAATATGTGACGTTGGACCATCCGATCGAGAGGGGCTGAGAGGTAGAAAATGATGCACATGCAGCGATGTAGCGAGCTGGGGAAGTAGAGCTAAGGCGGTTTTGAACGAATATATACATGAAGGTCATCGGTATGTGGATAGGTGGGCGGCGGGAGGCCTTATCCGCCCACAGGCAACGATGAAGGGATCGGAGGACCTCCCGCGCCGGCGCTCGGCCAGAGATAACGGTGCGGCCGGCAGTGGGTCTGTTCCTCGCTATCGACGATGGCCTAAACGCTGCCCCTCCTCCCCTTCACCAGCGGAGGGGGATACGTCCAGATCTGTAACCAGTGGTGAGGATAGAAAGCCAATGTTTTTTGAAGGGAGAAAAACAGTGTTACTACCCCTATCTTGTTTAGATCTGGAGAGGATGAGAGTGTGTGAATAGAGCAACCCTAGCAAGCAAGCGCGGAGGCTCCGGCCTATATATACGTAGTGAGCAACCCTAGCAAGCAAGCAACCCCTATCTTCGTCAACTCGTACAAGACCGAGAAATTTGATTACTACAACGCCCTCTCCCTCTCGGACTGAGCTACGGTGCCTTAACTGCACCTGCCTTTGGCTGCATGACAGGAGGGCCAACCACCTGTTGGGCCCACCTGTCATAGACGCAAAGGCAGGAGCAGTAAGTAGAAGATTTCGCTACACGCTATGCCTCCCGCACGAGGTGGACGAACATGCAGCAGTGGATTCGATACTGTAGAAGTAGGAGTAACATCATTGTTCGTCTTCTCGAAGAGGCGAAGAGCCAAGCGCAACCCGAACGTGGCAGTTGCGAACGCTCGCATGGTACGGTTCCTTGGAGTACTAGCCAGGCTCTTGCATGAGACGAAATTGCTATTGTTTAACAATTAAACTCCATTATCCATTGGTTGATACTCATTCTGCATAGGTCCACGCGCTTAGCACCGTTTCCTCCTAGGGTCACCAATGTTTATTTGCTAATTAATAGCATTGCATGCAATGAACTAGCCATTGCAAGTCATTAAAAGCATGCACACCTATCATCTCTTATTGGTTGATATGTCAAGAAACAAGAAACAAGGTAGAAGTTAATGCACCGCGCCTAAGTGTTTTGGGACTATTTGGTTTTCGTAAGATGACTTACACACCTAGACGGAGGGACTAGTTGAAGGAAATATTCCCTAGAGGCAATAATAAAGTTATTATTTATTTCCTTACATATCATGATAAATGTTTATTATTCATGCTAGAATTGTATTAACCGGAAACATAATACATGTGTGGATACATAGACAAACAGAGTGTCACTAGTATGCCTCTACTTGACTAGCTTGTTAATCAAAGATGGTTAAGTTTCCTAACCATAGACAAAAGGAGTTGTCATTTGATTAACAAGGTCACATCATTAGTTGAATGATCTGATTGACATGACCCATTCCATTAGCATAGCACCCGATCGTTTAGTATGTTGCTGTTGCTTTTATCCATGACTTATACATGTTCCTTTGACTATGAGATTATGCAACTCCCGTTTACCGTAGGAACACTTTGTGTGCTACCAAACGTCACAACGTAACTGGGTGATTATAAAGGTGCTCTACAGGTGTCTCCGAAAGTATTTGTTGGGTTGGCGTATTTCAAGATTAGGATTTGTCACTCCGAATGTCGGAGAGGTATCTCAGGGCCTTCTCGGTAATGCACATCACATAAGCCTTGCAAGCATTGCAACTAATGAGTTAGTTGCGGGATGATGTATTACGGAACGAGTAAAGAGACTTGCCGGTAACGAGATTGAACTAGGTATTGGATACCGACGATCGAATCTCGGGCAAGTAACATACCGATGACAAAAGGAACGACGTATGTTGTTATGCGGTCTGACCGATAAAGATCTTCGTAGAATATGTAGGAGCCAATATGGGCATCCAGGTCCCGCTATTGGTTATTGACCGGAGACATGTCTCGGTCATGTCTACATTGTTCTCGAACCGTAGGGTCCGCACGCTTAAGGTTACGATGACAGTTATTATGAGTTTATGAATTTTGATGTACCGAAGGAGTTCGGAGTCCCGGATGAGATCAGGGACATGACGAGGAGTCTCGAAATGGTCGAGACGTAAAGATCGATATATTGGACGACTATATTCGGAGTTCGGAAAGGTTCCGAGTGATTCGAGTATTTTTCAGAGTACCGGAGAGTTACGGGAATTCGTATTGGGCCTCATTGGGTCATACGGGAAAAGGAGAGAAAGGGCCAAAAGGTGGCCGCGCCCCTCCCCTTGCTCTAGTCCGAATTGGACTAGGGAAGGGGGGCGCCCCCTTCCTTCCTTCTCCTTCTCTCTTCCCTTTCCTTCTCTCCTACTCCCCCTACATGGAAGGACTCCTAGTTGGACTAGGAAAAGGGGAATCCTACTCCCGGTGGGAGTAGGACTCCCCTTGGCGCGCCCAAACATAGGCCGGCCTCCCCCCTCCCTTGCTCCTTTATATACGGGGGCAGGGGGCACCCCATAGACACACAAGTTGATCTTCGTGATCGTTCCTTAGCCGTGTGCGGTGCCCCCCTCCACCATATTCCACCTCGGTCATATCGTTGCAGTGCTTAGGCGAAGCCCTGCATCGGTAGTACATCAAGATCGTCACCACGCCGTCGTGCTGACGGAACTCCTCCCCGAAGCTTTGCTGGATCGGAGCCCGGGGAACGTCATCGAGCTGAACGTGTGCCAAGAACTCGGAGGTGCCGGAGTAACGGTGCTTGGATCAGTCGGATCGTGAAGACGTACGACTACATCAACCGCGTTGATATAACGCTTCCGCTTCGGTCTACGAGGGTACGTAGACAACACTCTCCCCTCTCGTTGCTATGCATCACCATGATCTTGCGTGTGCGTAGGAATTTTTTTGAAATTACTGCGTTACCCAACAGTGGCATCCGAGCCTAGGTTTTTATGGTTTGATGTTATGCACGAGTAGAACACAAGTGAGTTGTGGGCGATACAAGTCATACTGCCAACCAGCATGTCATACTTTGGTTCGGCGGTATTGTTGGATGAAGCGGCCCAGACCGACATTACGCGTACGCTTACGCGAGACTGGTTCTACCGCCGTGCTTTGCACACAGGTGGCTGGCGGGTGTCAGTTTCTCCAACTTTAGTTGAACCGAGTATGGCTACGCCCGGTCCTTGAGAAGGTTAAAACGGAGTCTATTTGACAAACTATCGTTGTGGTTTTGATGCGTAGGTGAGATTGGTTCTTGCTTAAGCCCGTAGCAGCCACGTAAAACTTGCAACAAACAAAGTAGAGGACGTCTAACTTGTTTTTGCAGGGCATGTTGTGATGTGATATGGTCAAGACATGATGCTAAATTTTATTGTATGAGATGATCATGTTCTGTAACTGAGTTATCGGCAACTGGCAGGAGCCATATGGTTGTCGCTTTATTGTATGCAATGCAATTGCCCTGTAATGCTTTACTTTATCACTAAGCGGTAGCGATAGTCGTAGTAGCATAAGATTGGCGAGACGACAACGATGCTATGATGGAGATCAAGGTGTCGCGCCGGTGACGATGGTGATCATGACGGTGCTTCGGAGATGGAGATCACAAGCACAAGATGATGATGGCCATATCATATCACTTATATTGATTGCATGTGATGTTTATCTTTTTATGCATCTTATCTTGCTTTGATTGACGGTAGCATTATAAGATGATCTCTCACTAAATTATCAAGAAGTGTTCTCCCCGAGTATGCACCGTTGCCAAAGTTCGTCGTGCCCAGACACCACGTGATGATCGGGTGTGATAAGCTCTACGTCCATCTATAACGGGTGCAAGCCAGTTTTGCACACGCAGAATACTCGGGTTATACTTGACGAGCCTAGCATATGGAGATATGGCCTCGGAACACGGAGACCGAAAGGTCGAGCGTGAATCATATAGTAGATATGATCAACATAATGATGTTCACCATTGAAAGCTACTCCATTTCACGTGATAATCGGTTATGGTTTAGTTGATTTGGATCACGTGATCACTTAGAGGATTAGAGGGATGTCTATCTAAGTGGGAGTTCTTAAGTAATATGATTAATTGAACTTTAATTTATCATGAACTTAGTCCTGGTAGTATTAGCATATCTATGTTGAAGATCAATAGCTCGCGATGTTGCTTCCCGTTAATTTTGATATGTTCCTAGAGAAAATTGTGTTGAAAGATATTAGTAGCAATGATGCGGATTGGATCCGTGATCTGAGGTTTATCCTCATTGCTGCGCAGAAGAATTATGTCCTTGATGCACCGCTAGGTGACAGACCTATTGCAGGAGCAGATGCAGACGTTATGAACGTTTGGCTAGCTCAATATGATGACTACTTGATAGTTTAAGTGCACCATGCTTGACATCTTAGAATCGGGACTTCAAAGACGTTTTGAACGTTATGGACCATATGAGATGCTCCAGGAGTTGAAGTTAATATTTCAAGAAAATACCCGAGTTGAGAGATATGAAGTCTCCGACAAGTTCTATAGCTAAAAGATGGAGGAGAATCGCTCAACTAGTGAGCATGTGCTCAGATAGTCTGAGTACTACAATCGCTTGAATCAAGTGGGAGTTAATCTTCCAGATAAAATAGTGATTGACAGAATTCTCTAGTCACCATCACCAAGTTAGTAGAAATTTGTGATGAACTATAATATGCAAGGGATGACGAAAGTAATTCCCAAGCTCTTCGTGATGCTGAAATCGACGAAGGTAGAAATCAAGAAAAACATCAAGTGTTGATGGTTAACAAGACCACCAGTTTCAAGAAGAAGGGCAAAGGGAAGAAGAAGGGGAACTTCAAGAAGAACAGCAAACAAGTTGCTGCTCAAGCGAAGAAACCCAAGTCTGGACCTAAGCCTGAAACTGAGTGCTTCTACTGCAAGCAGACTGGTCACTGGAAGCGGAACTGCCCCAAGTATCTGGCGGACAAGAAGGATGGCAAGGTGAACAAAGGTATATGTGATATACATGTTATTGATGTGTACCTTACTAGAGCTCGCAGTAGCACCTGGGTATTTGATACTGGTTCTGTTGCTAATATTTGCAACTCGAAATAGGGACTACGGATTAAGCGAACACTGGCAAAGGACGAGGTGACAATGCACATGGGAAACGGTTCCAAAGTCGATGTGATCGCGGTCGGCGCGCTACCTCTACATCTACCTTCGGGATTAGTATTAGACCTAAATAATTGTTATTTGGTGCCAGCGTTGAGCATGAACATTATATCTGGATCTTGTTTGATGCGAGACGGTTATTCATTTAAATCAGAGAATAATGGTTGTTCTATTTATATGAATAATATCTTTTATGGTCATGCACCTGTGAAGAGTGGTCTATTTTTGATGAATCTCGATAGTAGTGATACACATATTCATAATGTTGAAGTCAAAAGATGCAGAGTTGATAACGATAGTGCAACTTATTTGTGGCACTGCCGTTTAGGTCATATAGGTATAAAGCGCATGAAGAAACTCCATACTGATGGAATTTTGGAGTCACTTGATTATGAATCACTTGGCACTTGCGAACCGTGCCTCATGGGCAAGATGACTAAAACACCGTTCTCCGGTACTATGGAGAGAGCAACAGATTTGTTGGAAATCATACATACAGATGTATGTGGTCCGTTGAATATTGAGGCTCGTGGCAGATATCGTTATTTTCTCACCTTCACAGATGATTTAAGTAGATATGGGTATATCTACTTAATGAAACACAAGTCTGAAACATTTGAAAAGTTCAAAGAATTTCAGAGTGAAGTTGAAAATCATCGTAACAAGAAAATAAAGTTTCTACGATCTGATCGTGGAGGAGAATATTTGAGTTACGAGTTTGGTCTACATTTGAAACAATGCGGAATAGTTTCGCAACTCACGCCACCCGGAACACCACAGCGCAATGGTGTGTCCGAACGTCGTAATCGCACTTTACTAGATATGGTGCGATCTATGATGTCTCTTACAGATTTACCGCTATCGTTTTGGGGTTATGCTCTAGAGACGGCCGCATTCACGTTAAATAGGACACCGTCAAAATCCGTTGAGACGACGCCTTATGAACTATGATTTAGCAAGAAACCAAAGTTGTCATTTCTTAAAGTTTGGGGCTGCGATGCTTATGTGAAAAAGCTTCAACCTGATAAGCTCGAACCCAAATCGGAGAAATGTGTCTTCATAGGATACCCAAAGGAAACAGTTGGGTACACCTTCTATCACAGATCTGAAGGCAAGACATTTGTTGCTAAAAATGGATCCTTTCTAGAGAAGGAGTTTTTCTCGAAAGAAGTGAGTGGGAGGAAAGTAGAACTTGATGAGGTAACTATACCTGCTCCCTTATTGGAAAGTAGTTCATCACAGGAACCGGTTTCTATGACATCTACACCAATCAGAGAAGAAATTAGTGATGATGATCATGAAACTTCAGATCAAGTAACTGCTGAACCTCGTAGATCAACCAGAGTGAGATCCGCACCAGAGTGGTACGGCAGTCCTATTCTGGAAATCATGCTACTAGATCATGACGAACCTACGAACTATGAACAAGCGATGGTGAGCCCAGATTCCGCAAAATGGCTGGAAGCCATGAAATCTGAGATGGGATCCATGTATGAAAACAAAGTGTGGACTTTGGTTGACTTGCCCGAGGATCGGCAAGCAATAGAGAACAAGTGGATATTTAAGAAGAAGACTGACGCCGACTGTAATGTTACTGTCTACAAAGCTCGACTTGTCGCAAAGGGTTTTCGACAAGTTCAAGGGATTGACTACGATGAGACCTTCTCACCCGTAGCAATGCTTAAGTTTGTCAGAATCATGTTAGAAATTGCCGCATTTTATGATTATGAAATTTGGCAAATGGATGTAAAGACTGCATTCCTGAATGGGTTTCTGGAAGAAGAGTTGTATATGATACAACCAGAAGGTTTTATCGATCCAAAGGGAGCTAACAAAGTATGCAAGCTCCAGCGATCCATTTATGGACTGGTGCAAGCATCTCGGAGTTGGAATAAACGTTTTGATAGTGTGATCAAAGCGTTTGGGTTTGTACAGACTTTTAGAGAAGCCTGTATTTACAAGAAAGTGAGTGGGAGCTCTGTAGCATTTCTGATATTATATGTAGATGACATATTACTGATTGAAAATGATATAGAATTTCTGGATAGCATAAAGGGATATTTGAATGAGAGTTTTTCAATGAAAGACCTCAGTGAAGCTGCTTACATATTGGGCATTAAGATCTATAGAGATAGATCAAAACGCTTAATTGGACTTTCACAAAGCACATACCTTGACAAGATTTTGAAGAAGTTCAAAATGGATCAAGCAAAGAAAGGGTTCTTGCCTGTATTGCAAGGTGTGAAGTTGAGTCAGACTCAATGCCCGACCACTGCAGAAGATAGAGAGAAGATGAAAGATGTTCCCTATGCTTCAGCCATAGGCTCTATCATGTATGCAATGCTGTGTACCAGACCTGATGTGTGCCTTGCTATAAGTTTAGCAGGGAGGTACCAAAGTAATCCAGGAGTGGATCACTGGACAGCGGTCAAGAATATCCTGAAGTACCTGAAAAGGACTAAGGAAATGTTTCTCGTGTATGGTGGTGACGAAGAGCTCATCGTAAAGGGTTACGTTGATGCAAGCTTTGACACTGATCCGGACGATTCGAAATTGCAAACCGGATACGTATTTACATTAAACGGTGGAGCTGTCAGTTGGTGCAGTTCTAAACAAAGCGTCGTGGCGGGATCTACATGTGAAGCTGAGTACATAACTGCTTCGGAAGCAGCAAATGAAGGAGTCGTGGATGAAGGAGTTCATATCCGATCTAGGTGTCATACCTAGTGCATCGGGTCCAATGAAAATCTTTTGTGACAATACTGGAGCAATTGCCTTGGCGAAGGAATCCAGATTTCACAAGAGAACAAAGTACATCAAGAGACGCTTCAATTCCATCCGGGACTTGGTCCAGGTGGGAGACATAGAGATTTGCAAGATACATACGGATCTGAATGTGGCAGACCCGTTCACTAAGCCTCTTCCACGGGCAAAACATGATCAGCACCAAGACTCCATGGGTGTTAGAATCATTACTGTATAATCTAGATTATTGACTCTAGTGCAAGTGGGAGACTGAAGGAAATATGCCCTAGAGGCAATAATAAAGTTATTATTTATTTCCTTACATATCATGATAAATGTTTATTATTCATGCTAGAATTGTATTAACCGGAAACATAATACATGTGTGGATACATAGACAAACAGAGTGTCACTAGTATGCCTCTACTTGACTAGCTTGTTAATCAAAGATGGTTAAGTTTCCTAACCATAGACAAAAGGAGTTGTCATTTGATTAACAAGGTCACATCATTAGTTGAATGATCTGATTGACATGACCCATTCCATTAGCATAGCAACCGATCGTTTAGTATGTTGCTGTTGCTTTTATCCATGACTTATACATGTTCCTTTGACTATGAGATTATGCAACTCCCGTTTACCGTAGGAACACTTTGTGTGCTACCAAACGTCACAACGTAACTGGGTGATTATAAAGGTGCTCTACAGGTGTCTCCGAAAGTATTTGTTGGGTTGGCGTATTTCAAGATTAGGATTTGTCACTCCGAATGTCGGAGAGGTATCTCAGGGCCTTCTCGGTAATGCACATCACATAAGCCTTGCAAGCATTGCAACTAATGAGTTAGTTGCGGGATGATGTATTACGGAACGAGTAAAGAGACTTGCCGGTAACGAGATTGAACTAGGTATTGGATACCGACGATCGAATCTCGGGCAAGTAACATACCGATGACAAAAGGAACGACGTATGTTGTTATGCGGTCTGACCGATAAAGATCTTCGTAGAATATGTAGGAGCCAATATGGGCATCCAGGTCCCGCTATTGGTTATTGACCGGAGACATGTCTCGGTCATGTCTACATTGTTCTCGAACCGTAGGGTCCGCACGCTTAAGGTTACGATGACAGTTATTATGAGTTTATGAATTTTGATGTACCGAAGGAGTTCGGAGTCCCGGATGAGATCAGGGACATGACGAGGAGTCTCGAAATGGTCGAGACGTAAAGATCGATATATTGGACGACTATATTCGGAGTTCGGAAAGGTTCCGAGTGATTCGAGTATTTTTCAGAGTACCGGAGAGTTACGGGAATTCGTATTGGGCCTCATTGGGCCATACGGGAAAAGGAGAGAAAGGGCCAAAAGGTGGCCGCGCCCCTCCCCTTGCTCTAGTCCGAATTGGACTAGGGAAGGGGGGCGCCCCCTTCCTTCCTTCTCCTTCTCTCTTCCCTTTCCTTCTCTCCTACTCCCCCTACATGGAAGGACTCCTAGTTGGACTAGGAAAAGGGGAATCCTACTCCCGGTGGGAGTAGGACTCCCCTTGGCGCGCCCAAACATAGGCCGGCCTCCTCCCTCCCTTGCTCCTTTATATACGGGGGCAGGGGGCACCCCATAGACACACAAGTTGATCTTCGTGATCGTTCCTTAGCCGTGTGCGGTGCCCCCCTCCACCATATTCCACCTCGGTCATATCGTTGCAGTGCTTAGGTGAAGCCCTGCGTCGGTAGTACATCAAGATCGTCACCACGCCGTCGTGCTGACGGAACTCCTCCCTGAAGCTTTGCTGGATCGGAGCTCGGGGAACGTCATCGAGCTGAACGTGTGCCAAGAACTCGGAGGTGCCGGAGTAACGGTGCTTGGATCGGTCGGATCGTGAAGACGTACGACTACATCAACCGCGTTGATATAACGCTTCCGCTTCGGTCTACGAGGGTACGCAGACAACACTCTCCCCTCTCGTTTCTATGCATCACCATGATCTTGCATGTGTGTAGGAATTTTTTTGAAATTACTGCGTTACCCAACAGTAGTATAGCCCTATAAACCGGAAAGGAGTATTTGCCTTTCTAGAGATTTCAACAAGTGACTAGACTACACCGTGTGCAGTACTCCCTCCCTTCCGGTTTATAGGGCTCAAATCTCAAATCTCATGAACCAAGGCATTTTGCGATTGGAGGAATGTATCTCGTACTTTACAAAACTACCCTAATTAAACTCATGCATTAATTATGTAGTTCTCTCGTTTTCCTCTCCGCCTTGGTCGCGGTGCACAATATTGAGCACTCCTACTCCCTCCTTTCCGGTTTATAGGGCTTATCTCAAAATCTTAGTTTTTTCATTTTATAAGGCTCAATTTGTATTTCCCCATCACAAGTTCAGATTCCAAGGTGCATTAAATAATTGCATGCAGGTATTAAGAGAAATAATTGCAATTAATACATTGGTAAACATAAATTTTTGAAGAAAACAAGAGCATTAATTGGGTGCTTTTGCAAATTACAAAAAGGATTCCACCACTCACCATCTACCTTGGTTGGTGAAACTTTTGAATTGAGCCCTATAAATCGGAAAGGAGGGAGTATATGACTAGCCGCTCTATCTACATGCGGGACATTTCAAAGCATCCGGGCCCGCATGCCATCCACCAAATCACAACGAGGTGCTACAGTCGAGACTCACCTGTCACCCCGATGTGGCCGTCATGACCCGTCATATCACAAAACCCACACCTTTACCAGTAGTGGTAAGGTGGCCTCCAAGTTGGACTGGACGAAGCAACCATCATTTCACTGGAACGCTTGTTCAAGCCCTTTCTTTCCTTTCTTGAAGAAAACCTCACTCCAGGCAACTAACTTCTGCCATTTTCTTCTGTACCGACGAAGGAAAGGTGGGCGAATCAGTTATGCTACTGTGTTTTCATTCCAAGAATCTTATTTTTGCGAAGCACCGGCCGATTCTCACATCCTATTCTTTTCCCGTTTTCATTGCGATTGTGGTTTCCTTTTGATTGCTTTTTGTTTGTCAGTTCATTGATGGATCCTGGAGCACTAGGCAAAGAGTTGCCGGCGGATAACCCACTGGAGATAGCGATCTCCAGGAAGCGAGCACCGACCAACGAGTTGACCATGTTGGCGGGCCAACCCATGGAGATGAAGAACTCCAAGAAACAAGCACTGGCCCAAGAGTTGAGGACGTTGGCGGACGAACTCCTCAAAGAAAGTTGGAAGAACAGCAAGGGCCCCACCGTGCCTACCCTAGGAACTCTGATTGCCACCTATGTGAGGCTCAAGACCGAGTTTGAGGAGATAGTTGCCGTTGAGAAGCAGTATTCCCCTGGCAAGGTGATGGCCCTCATCGAGGACGAGGAGATGGCCCCTGGAGGGATGAGATCCCTCAGTGAGCTGCACAAGGTAAAAAATAATGGCTTATTACCATAGTTGTGGTTCTTGATTATTTGCAATGTGCTTGCTAATATGTTAGGGTTGTGCAGGTGCTGGTGGATGTCCTTGATGATTCCGATGTCGTGGCCCGTCCTATTGGCATCGCCCCGGAGATCGATTCCGATGCCGCTGTCCATCCTATGGACATCGCCCCAGAGATCGATTCCGATGTCGCGGTCAGTCCTGCAGACATCGCCACAAAAATCGATTCGCATGCCGCTGTCCGTGCTGTGGTCATTCCCTGAGAGATCGATGACAAGAAAAAGTTGGTCGCGCTAATCCTTCAGGGTAGTTTGCATTGCCCTATGTTTAATTACTAGAAGGATGCGTGTTATCAAACCATCTTAGGGCTAGTGCACTGTCTTGTGTGGGCGGATCTTGCTACTTTTGTTTGATAGTGAATCATGCAATGAATCATGCGTGTCGGTGTACTAGAGTAGGGGTACCCTAGTATCCCGAACTTGTGCACGGGCAGTCGCAGCGTCCCGCGGCAAGGCTTGCCAGGTGACCGCCAAGGACCTACTTGGTTCCTTTGGAGCCATTCAAGAACAAAGTATTTAAGCCAAGGAGACAAGGCCCCGGCAAGAGGAGCTTGCCGGGAAGGCCACTCAAGGCACAAGACCCCGGCAAGAGGAGCTTGCCGGGAAGGCCAACCAAGGCATCTCAAGGAACTTGCCGCGACGCGCCACGCGTCCCGGCAAGACCTGGCGAGCGACAAGCTCCCGGACGCGACAAGACAACGGCCGCGGCTAGCAACCACTCTGTACCCGCGCTCCAGCACACCAACCAACGTGTCGCTCTGAGACCCTTCCAGGCGTACATGGCGGGAGGCTATGCAGCCAGGGGTGCACTGTGGCAAGCGGCGCTGACAAGATCGCCATCATGGCGAGCGGCGGCGTCCCTGACGGTCCCTTTTCTGCACTGTTTGGGCGACGTAGATAGGCATTTAATGCCCTTGTCCCCTGCCGTCAGGGTTAGGTATGATACACTGTGTAGGTAGCTGTACCTACCGCAGCACCTTTCCATTTTTGCCCTTGCCTACGTTGCCACCTTTTGGAGACCCCTTGAGCATATAAAAGGAGGCCCATGCACAACGTAGAAGGAGGAGGACGAACAGAAGAACGCTCGGTCTCGTTAGCCGCTTGTGTGTACTGTAGCACTCAGCGCTCCCGAGCAAGAACTCAATACAAACCACAAAGCAGCAGTAGGAGTATTATCTCTCTGGAGAGCTCCGAAGTTGGGTAAACCGCTCGTGTGCCCCGCCTCGATCTGCTCTTCGTGCGACCTCCGCCCCCCGCCGAACCGAAAGGGGCTCCGTCCCCATAGGTGCTCGTGGAGGCAGTTTCCCCGACATCTTTGGCGCGCCAGGTAGGGGGGTCGAGGTTGTGTGAACCTGATCCGGCGTTCACACGAGCCAGATCTTCATCGACTTCATCGACATGCCGCCGAAGAAGAAGGCTTCGGAGGCGGCTGCTCCGTCCGCATTGAACCCACCACCGCCGGAGCAAACGGCTGGTGGGGAAGACGCCGGCGGAAGAACGGGCGTCGACGAGGGAGCCCACGGTGCCGCCAGGTCCAAGGACAAGGCTGCGCTGCCTATCGGCGGCGTAGCAGGCTTCCACGACGACCGAGCGTCCGTAGATGCACCGCGCCCATCTCAGGAGACGCGGGACCGGCAGCGTCATGGTACTCACGGTACCATACGCTTGCTGGACCCAAATCGAGCTGGCGGATCTTGGGATGCTCAAGGCCAGCATGCACGCCAACGTGCTGGCGCGAGCGAGGCACGGTCGCCTGGACGGAATACTGCTCCTTCTAACGTAGTTGGAAGTCCAAGCATATCCCGCTCCTCGCACCGTTCGCCACCGCTACCCGCCACTCCAGCAGAAGCTTTGGCACGAGCTCAACTGCTCCTAGACTTCCCTCCAACGGCGGACAAGATCGACGACTGGAGGGCCACCATTCAGAGTCTCATCGGCTTCGCCAACGGCGACACTCCACGGCAGCCGACCACATTGCAGCCGCGGCATGCCAACCAGGTGCGAGCCGATGGCGACAAGACCGGTGGGGGTGCAACCACCGTGCACTCTCCGCCCCGAAGGCCAAGATCAACGACTCGCCGGGTCCACCACGACAGCGACTCCACTGCTTCATCAGATCCGCGAACTCGCCGCGATCAGCGCCAAGTTCTTCACGAACGACAGCAAGAAGACGCTCGTACTCGCATCGAGCGCCGAAGAGAAGCGCGGCGTCAATCAGACCGGCACGCTGGACCCACTGTCGACATGCATGCGCCAGTGGAACCAGGCGACCTGCTGTACGCGGTAGGTTGCCCTGCGTTTACCCGTGAGCTGCGGCAAGTCCAGTGGCCCAGCACGAAGAACTTCAAGCCAGACGTACCGGAGAAGTACGACGGCAAGTTGCATCCGTCGGAGTTCCTCAGCATCTACACCATCGCGGTGCAAGCTGCTGGGGGGCGCGACGACAAGATCCTTGCCAACTACTTCCCGCTGGTGCTCAAGCCCAACGTCAGGTCCTGGCTCATGCACTTGCCGGACAACTCCATATCTTCCTGGGCAGACCTATGCCATCAGTTTGTCGGCGCCTTTACAGGCGGCCACAAACCTCATGGCCAGGAGAGTGATCTTCATCTGCTTGCCCAGAAAGAAGGAGAGCCCCTGCGCAAGTACATCCAGAGATTCAGCCAAGTGCAACGCAACATCCCAGATGTCCACCTTGCCGCAGTCATCAGCGCGTTCCATCAGAACGTGCGTAACCGCAGGATGCGGGAGGAGATGGCGATGTGCAAGATCAGAGACGTCAGTGAGCTGTATGCCCTGGCCGACAGGTGTGCATGTGCTGAGGAAGGGAGGAAACTCCTCGGAGAGAATATAGGAACAGGAGGATCTGACAGCGATGATGCTGCCCCGGCAAAGAAAAGCCGGCGGCGGAACAACAGGAAGAGGAAAGGCAAAGACGTGCTAGTTGTTGAGCAGTCCGGCAACGAAGGTGGCGCCAAGACAGCCAAGACTGGTAGCTCCGGCAAGGAGGTTGCCGCATGCGCCAACTGCCAGGCAGTGGCGGCCGCCAACAAGCAGGACGGCACCAACAAGCAGTACTGCAAGATCCACCGCACCAAGGGCCATGACCTCCACAGCTGCAAGAAGGTCGAGCAGCTTGTCGAGCTGCAAAAGGACGAATACGAGCGACGCGACAAGGAGAAAGCCCAAGGAGGTGCTGGAGGATCCGGTACGAAGTGCACCGGCCGGGGAGGACGCCGCGGGAAGGCCAAGCAGCGGCAAGGAGACAGACCTCCCCGCGGCCGCGACAAGGATGAAGATGACGACGACGAAGACATGGATGATGACGAGACCAGTGAGCAGGAATTTTAGAAAGCCACAGAGGTCTTGTGCGTTGACGGTGGTGCTTCTCTGCATACTTCACACCGCCAACTCAAGCAGTGGGTGCGGGAAGTCAATGCAGCAGAACCACCCATCGAGTCACGCAAGCTTCTGAAATGGTCCAGCACGCCTATCATCTTTGATATTGAGGACCACCCTGATCGCACAACTGCGGTCGGGTGTTTGCCGATGTTGGTCTCACCAAATATCCGCAACCTCAAGGTCACTAAGATGCTAGTTGACGGTGGGGCCGGCTTGAACCTGATCTCCTCCGCTGTGCTCCGGAAACTCCAAGTCCCTGACAGCGAGCTCGAAGAGACCGGCACATTCCAAGGAATCAACCCGGGAAGGAGCAAGCCGAAGGGGAAGATCACGTTGCCGGTGACATTTGGCAGCGAGTTGAACTTCAGGACTGAGAGGATCACTTTTGACGTCGCCGATTTTCCATTGCCTTACAATGGGATTCTCGGCCGTCCAGCGCTCGCCATGTTCATGGCGGCCTCTCACTACGCGTACAACATGCTGAAGATGCCAGGCCCGATAAGTGTCATCTCTGTCCCTGGCGACAAGAAAGATGCTCTTATCTGTGCCGACAAGATCTACCGGGAAGCAGCAGCCACAATGGATCGCGAGACACTTGCCGCTGAAGCTCCTGGGGGGAAGAAGAAGACCAAGTCCGGCAAGAGTTCTGATGCCCACTCCGGCAAGCGCACCTCTTCGGAGTGCTGCGCTACCGTCGAGGACGCACCATCGAGCTCCACCGGCAAGTGTAAGAAGACGATGGCAGCTCCGCCAGCGACCAAGAAAGTGTCCGCCAAGGAGGACGGCACTGGTGGTACTTTCACCATCAGTGCCACTCTCGACCCTAAATAGGAAAGCGCGCTCATTGCTTTCCTACGGGCGAATGTCGATGTGTTTGCGTGGCAACCGTCTGACATCCCCGGTGTTCCCAGGAAAGTAATTGAGCACCAGCTTGCCGTCTGTCCTCATGCGTGGCCCGTCAAGCAGAAAGTCAGGAAGCAAGCGGTGGAGCGCCAAGAGTTCATCGCAGAAGAGATCAAGAAGTTGGAAGCAGCAGGCCTCGTCAGAGGAGTGCTCCATCCCACGTGGTTGGCCAATCCTGTAGTCGTGCGCAAGGCAAACGGGAAATGGAGGCTTTGTATCAACTTTACCGATGTCAATAAAGCTTGTCCCAAAGACCCATTCCCCTTGCCGCGCATCGACCAGATTGTTGACTCCACGGCCGGATGTGACTTGCTTTCATTTCTTGACGCATACTCAGGATACCATCAGATCTTCATGGCAGAAGAAGATGAGGAGAAAACCGCATTCATCACTCCCTGTGGCATGTACTGTTTCATACGGATGCCTTTCGGTTTAAAGAATGCTGGTTCAACATTTGCAAGGGTAGTCCATACTGCTTTTGAACCGCAAATACACAGAAATGTGGAAGCCTATATGGATGATATAGTGGTCAAGAGCAGGGACAAAGCAACTCTGATTCAAGATTTAGAAGAGACTTTTGAAAATCTGCACAAGATCAGCCTCAAGCTCAACCCCGAGAAGTGCGTGTTTGGAGTCCCTTCCGGCAAGCTTCTTGGGTTCTTCGTGTCTCAGCGAGGAATTGAAGCCAATCCCGACAAGATCAAGGCCATTGAGCAGATCGAAGCACCAAAGCGCGTCAAGGATGTACGAAGACTTGCCGGCTGCGTGGCGGCTCTCAGCAGGTTTATCTCCAAGTCTGCTGAGCGCGCCCTGCCGTTTTTCAAAATTTTGAAAAAGGCAGGTCCAATGAAATGGACTCCGGAAGCGGAGGCTGCGCTGCAGGACTTGAAGAGATACCTGTCCTCCACTCCAATACTTGTCGCACCTAAGCCACAAGAGAAATTGCTGCTGTATCTGGCGGCAACCAATCAAGTGGTTAGTGCTGCGTTAGTAGCGGAGAGGGAGGCAGGTGATGAGCCAGCAGCCCCGGCAAGCGCATCCAGCGACAAGCAG
The DNA here is from genome assembly GCA_032464435.1 of Aegilops umbellulata. NCBI lineage: Eukaryota > Viridiplantae > Streptophyta > Magnoliopsida > Poales > Poaceae > Aegilops > Aegilops umbellulata. The sequence goes on from CP136055.1 coordinate 260,052,298, forward strand.
GGGGCTTCCCCGACAAGCTCTGGTCCCGGCAAAGATGGATCTGCGGCGGCACCCGAGGGGATACAGAAGAAAATGGTGCAGCGCCCAGTCTACTTTGTCAGTTCCCTTCTGCAGGGGGCTAGGTCAAGGTACTCTGGTGTGCAGAAATTGCTTTTCGGCCTTCTTATGGCCTCGAGAAAGCTGCGCCATTACTTCCAAGCACATGAGATCACAGTTGTCACTCGCTTTCCGCTGAAGAGGATACTGCAGAATCCAGAAGCAACAGGCAGGATTGTTGAGTGGGCACTGGAACTGTCAAGCTTTGGCCTCAAGTTTGAGAGCACTTCAACTATCCAAAGCAGAGCATTGGCAGAATTCATAGCAGAGTGGACGCCAACACCAGATGAAGAAATTCCAGAGACGAGCATCCCCGTCAAGGAAGCAAGCAAAGAGTGGCTGATGTACTTTGATGGTGCCTTTTCGCTGCAAGGCGCCGGTGCTGGCATGCTGCTTGTCGCACCCACCGGAGAGCACCTCAAGTACGTAGTTCAGATGCACTTTCCCAAGGAGCAAGCAACAAACAATACTGCAGAGTATGAAGGTTTGCTTGCCGGTCTCAGGATCGCGGCAGACCTTGGGATTAAGAAGCTCATTGTCAGGGGTGACTCGCAGCTTGTCGTCCGCCAAGTGAACAAGAATTATCAGAGTCCGTTGATGGAAGCCTATGTTGATGAGTTGAGAAAGCTAGAAGAGCGCTTTGTTGGCCTACAGATGGAACATGTTCCAAGAGCTTAGAACGACATAGCTGATGGCCTGTCAAAGTGCGCAGCACTTAAGTTACCTGTGGAACCAGGGATCTTTGTGCTCAAGCTGACTCAACCGTCTGTGACGCCATCAACTGGACAGATCAAGAAGAGGAAGTTGATTTCTGGTGACTATTTTCCGGCAGAGCTTCCCGAAGCCGCCGCCAAAAAGGTCCCCAAGATCAACGCCAAGAGTGCTGAGGAGCAGTCTGCTCCGACAAGCCCCAGGGTTTGTTTCGTTGAAGCAGACGCTCCCGACAAGTTTTGCTCCGGCAAGCTTGCCGGGGAACGTCAAGCTCCGGCTGAGCCGCAGGTTCTCGCCGTAGAAGCGGATGTTCCCGCAGCAGCAGATATGCCTTTAGTCCTTGTTGTCGAGCCACAAGCTCCAACATGGGCACAGCAGATCGTCCGTTTCCTTCAGACAGGAGAACTTCCCGAAGATCAAGAAGAAGCGGAAAGAGTAGCCCGACAGTCAAGTATGTACCAGTTCGTCGACAACGCACTGTACAGAAGAAGACTCAACGGTGTGAAATTGAAGTGTATTCACCGGGAAGATGGACAGAGGCTATTGGCAGAGATACATGGAGGCATATGTGGTCACCACATTGGCGCAAGAGCGCTTGCCGGCAAAGCATTCCGGCAAGGTTTCTTTTGGCCGACAGCCCTCCAGGATGCAACTGCACAAGTAACCAAGTGTGAAGCGTGCCAGTTCCATTCCAAGCAGATACACCAGCCAGCTCAAGCTCTCCAGACGATCCCTTTATCCTGGCCATTTTCGGTCTGGGGGCTCGACATCCTCGGCCCCTTCCCCCGAGCAGTCGGGGGCTTTGAGTACTTGTACGTCGTGATCGACAAGTTCACAAAGTGGCCGGAAGTGGAAGCAGTGAGGAAGGTGACAGCACAGTCAGCAGTCAAGTTCTTCAGGTCGATTGTTTGCCGCTTCGGGATCCCTAACAGGATCATCACCGACAACGGTACGCAATTCACGGGCCGCACCTTCATGCAGTACGTCCAAGATCTTGGCGCCAAGGTCTGCTTCGATTCTGTTGCTCACCCCAGGAGCAACGGTCAAGCGGAGAGGGCAAATGCTGAAGTGCTGCATGGACTCAAGACCAGGACTTTCGACAGGCTGCACGGGTGCGGAAGAAACTGGATTGAGGAGCTGCCGGTGGTTCTTTGGTCGATCAGGACGACGCCAAATCGAGCCACTGGCCAGACACCTTTCGCTCTAGTCTATGGAGCAGAGGCAGTTATCCCCACGGAACTCGTATACGGGTCACCTCGAGTGCTCGCTTATGATGAGCTTGAGCAAGAGCAGCTGCGGGAAGATGACACGCTGCTCCTTGAGGAGGACCGTCTTCAGGCTGCTGTACGAGCTGCTCGCTACCAGCAAGCTTTGCGCCGCTACCATAGCCGCAAAGTTAACGCCAGAAGTCTCGAGGAAGGCGACCTTGTTCTTCGGTGCATTCATTCTGCCAAGAATTCCAACAAGTTGACGCCGAAGTGGGAAGGCCCCTATCGGGTGAAACGAGTCACTAGGCCTGGCCCTGTCCGCCTTGAGACGGAAGATGGCATTCCGGTGAGCAACTCCTGGAACATTGAGCATCTTCGTAAGTTTTACCCGTAAGGCGCGGTTGCCGGACCCTGCTCCGGCAACCACCTTTTGTACAAGTCTTGCTGCTGTTGCATGTAATCCTTTGTACAAAGCCAGGCGCAGACCCTGTGCATAAGTAAAGCTCATGTGCTCCGCACGGCTTGTCAATTTCATGCTTTTTTTTGCATGAGTTATCTGACACTTTGTGCAGCGCCAAACCCCGGTAAGCAACAATGAGCCATAAGGCTCCATATCATTATTTTCTCTTCTCTCTTTTCTCAAGGAAAGGAAGGTTCCTCTCGCCCACAAGTTTGCCGGGGGGGAGGGGGGGGGGGAAGGAGAATATAATGGTGTGGACCAGGCGTCGTTCAAGAAAGTTTCGCCTTGCCAGGAAGCAAAAGACAGAAAAGCTAAGTTGCCAAAGTTTGAGCAATCAAATTCTTAAAATTTTTAAGTTATCTTCCTTGAACGACCATGCTTTGTATGGAAAACCTGTGCGCGAAGGAACCGGCCCGTGGCTAGTTGCGCCCTTACTTTGTTTCGAGTTCGCTCAACAGTTTAAGTGTGCTGCGATTAGAGTCGCGCCCTTACTTTGTTTCGAGTTCGCTCAACAACTTAAGCGAGCTGCGACTAGTTACGACAAGGTTTCTTGTCGGCAACGGCACTGCCAGCAGGCTGCTGACGTCCCGCACTCAGCGCTCGCGGCGAGGGTGCCTGCGCCGGCAAGTTCCCTAAAAGCGTAGGGCAAAAACATACAAAGGAAGGAATCAAGTAAAGGAAATAACATTGCAATCACTACCCAAAATAGAGTTATATTACAAAATAGCTTGTCGCGGCTCTAATAGATTGTTTTCATAACATGACCAGCATCTGGACCCCGGCAAGCCAGTGTTGCTGGGGGCTGCCAGTACAAAGACTCACCCACGGCGAACCAGAGTTGCCGGGGGCTGCAATCTCAGATAAAATTTTCATCCCTTATCATGCATTCTCTTATGGACTGAGGTATGCGAAACCTCGTTTCTTCCTAAAAGCTACCGTGCTCCCCTAACTCTAGGCCCTAGGGCTTGTTCCTGGGGCCAGGTTTGGTCGTAGTCGCGGAAGCAAAGGGACGAAATGAGGAGCCTGAACCCGCCTCCTCCCTGCCTCCGCCAAAAGCGTGAGAAAGGTCGAGCGACGTGGGAAGACGGTAGGGCCTGCTGCCGGGAAAAGAAGTGTCTATCTTAAAGATATTAAGGATTTGCTCCTTGACGTGGGTTCCACCCACAAGACAAGTGACCCGACAAGCATCCCCTTTTCACAAAAAAGCATTCCACTCAGGTACAGTTCATAGAGAATGGAAAACATGAATGATGGGATTACAAGTTTTAAATGCAGCTAAGGCCCGAGGGCTTACAAATTAAAAAGAGATAAGGTGCCCGTAATCCCTTTCTTGTCCCTCTCTTCAGGGGGTAGGTCAAGGAGGCGAAAAGGGCAAAAGGGGCGCCTAGGCGAGCTACGGGTAGCAGAAGACAGCAAGAGAACATCTCGGTGGCCGTCCAAAGGCTGGACGGTGATGGCGGCGCCGGAAGCAGGGCTCAAAGACGAGGCGGCAGGACGTCAGCACGCTGTCGAGGGCCTCACGCCCACATACTCCGACTTGACGGCCTTGCCGCCCGCCCTCTTGCTTTCTGTAGCCTCCCTATGCCAGCCGCCCAAGGAGACGACCCCGAGAAGCTCAAGGAGCTGGCGACACGGATGATGGGGTCGCCGGTGCCGCACGGAGCGACGCCCGACACCTAGTCGGACCCGTCATCCTGCCACCCTCTACCCCCATCGTCGCTGCCGCTGTCCCCCTCGTCACTCTCGCTCGAGGAGGAGTCTTCGCTATCAGAGGAGCTCTCCACGCAGCACCTTGCCCGAGTTCTGAAGCACCCGAAGACCTTGACGGAGAGGAGCCGCCCTCCATCAGCTTAAAATGGAGGGTGAGCCCCTCCGTCAGGCTGTGGATACGGGCGAACGTCTTCCACCCTCGACCAAGATACATCACATTAGGGGCCGGGAAGTCAACACAGACTCGCGTACCGCTGATTCCACAGCCCCTCATGTGCAGCTTCAGTGTCTCGGGCGGATCCAACTCCATCTCGCTCGCAAATGGAGTCGGGAGATGAAGGCGACGACGAGGCGGCCGACGCAGCCTGACAAAGAACTCGCAAGGGTCGTCCCCAATATGGACCGCCATGGGAAGAGGAGCCGCTGGCGGAGGCGAGGCCGGCGAGCCGCCCCGTCCACCTCTTCCCCGAGCGCCTCGGCCTCGCCCTCGACCTCGCCCGCGGCCTCGCCCCCTCCCTCTTCCCCTTACAGCTGGCTCTGCCACCACGGGTGCGGGAGAAGGAGTGACGCGTTGTCTAGCGGCGACCCTCGCCGCTACCGTTGAAGGACCAGGGTTCCCTTTCTCCATGGCAAATGAGAGAGAGGGGAGCAGAAGCTGAAGGAAAGAGGAGATGAAAGAATATGGGCCTCCGTCCCCCCCTCCCGATCCTTATAAAGGAACAGGGTGGGGGCTCGGCCGCCCCGCTCAGCTAATCAAGACACAGAATGAGCAGGGAACTGGGACCGACCCGCTGCCTCGACCCACGACGACCCGGTTTCCCGCCTCCACCGTTCGCCACCCCAAGCGCATGGAAGCTGCGTGGCAGGCGTACAGAACCGAGGCGACGGATGAGGCGACCTCTCCCCACCCCGTGATCGTGGGGAGTGGACGCCTCGAAAACCACGCCTCCACGCCTCCCTTCGTTTATGGAGAAGGCGCGAACTGCCCCTTTTTTCCCCCTGCTTATAAGGAGGGAGGGGGCGGACGTTTCGCCTTTCCGAATAAAGAAACCACCCACGATCTCTCCCACAACGCCGCAATCGACGCGTGCCGTTCGGGGAGGGCGCGGTGGATACGAAGTAAGATACGGCGTGATCCAGGCCGCGTGTGCCCGTGCCCTGTTTTGGGCCTGGCCCAATAGCGCTCGGCACCGTGTATGGCCCAGGCCCGGGGGCTCCTGTCGGTGTACTAGAGTAGGGGTACCCTAGTATCCCGAACTTGTGCACGGGCAGTCGCAGCGTCCCGCGGCAAGGCTTGCCAGGTGACCGCCAAGGACCTACTTGGTTCCTTTGGAGCCATTCAAGAACAAAGTATTTAAGCCAAGGAGACAAGGCCCTGGCAAGAGGAGCTTGCCGGGAAGGCCACTCAAGGCACAAGACCCCGGCAAGAGGAGCTTGCCGGGAAGGCCAACCAAGGCATCTCAAGGAACTTGCCGCGACGCGCCACGCGTCCCGGCAAGACCCGGCGAGCGACAAGCTCCCGGACGCGGCAAGACAACGGCCGCGGCAAGGCGTTTGCCGCGGCTAGCAACCACTCTGTACCCACGCTCCAGCACACCCACCAACGTGTCGCTCTGAGACCCTTCCAGGCGTACGTGGCGGGAGGCTGTGCAGCCAGGGGTGCACTATGGCAAGCGGCGCTGACAAGATCGCCATCGTGGCGAGCGGTGGCGTCCTGGCGGTCCCTTTTCTGCATTGTTTGGGCGACGTAGATAGGCATTTAATGCCCTTGTCCCTGCCGTCAGGGTTAGGTATGATACACTGTGTAGGTAGCTGTACCTACCGCAACACCTTTTCCATTTTTGCCCTTGCCTACGTTGCCACCTGTTGGAGACCCCTTGAGCATATAAAAGGAGGCCCATGCACAACGTAGAAGGAGGAGGACGAACAGAAGAACGCTCGGTCTCGTTAGCCGCTTGTGTGTACTGTAGCACTCAGCGCTCCCGAGCAAGAACTCAATACAAACCACAAAGCAGTAGTAGGAGTATTATCTCTCCGGAGAGCTCCGAAGCTGGGTAAACCGCTCGTGTGCCCCGCCTCGATCTGCTCTTCGTGCGACCTCCGCCCCCCGCCGAACCGAAAGGGGCTCCGTCCCCATAGGTGCTCGTGGAGGCAGTTTCCCCAACAATGCGAACCCTCTCCGAGTTATGGAAACAGATGTATCCTCACCAGCTTTTGATGTAATATATGGCATGCTTAGATGTAAGTTTGAATTGTTTATCATATCAGCAGGGCTTGTTTGATGATTCTTGGTGGTAGTAGGCTAGCTACTGTGCGAGCTATAGTACTTGCAAAATACTCACCGAAGAGAAACGTTGGGGCTGATGAGCTCGTGGTACTCTTATACTTATCCTCATCGATCGACCAATAGCCCTAGCTCCTAAAATTGTAGGCTTAGCGATCGATTAGACAATAGTCGACATACATTCATGCCTCATTTGGTTCATAGGGTAGGAAAATCGTAGCAAAAGTACAGCGAACGTGCAACACAAAATCATACCAGTGCAGAGACGTACTCCCTCCGTTCCAAAATAGATGACCTAGGCGGGCTAGTTTGGCCTAGTGGGTTTCAGTGGTATGACGTGGTACAGTGCCATCCAGTCTTCACGTGTGGTAGCAGTATTGCAGGCACAGTAAGTTTTCTTGAAGAAGCGGAATTCAACGAGGTCATGATGGTTCCTTCGTCCGAACAACTTACAGTGGGAAAGGTTGGGCCTGCGATACGACGGGGGTAGACCAGGATAATTTTGTGCATGGCAGGTGGACCAGGATGGTCGACGTCCCACATGTCGGCGGATGAAAGTATTCTTTCCTATATAGAGGACGAGCAACGAGTATTCATTGTTTATTTTTGATGAAAGCTATTGTCTCCACTGTTACAACGGAGGAGTGTGAAACACGGCAGCCCAGAGAACTTGGCATGTGCACCACTCCCTCCTTCCTCATCTAATGCCCAGGTTACAGCTTTTTCTCACTTTCTCTCTATCTATTTCCTCTCGAATGTTTTCTACCTTTCTTTTTTTAAGACACAATTGTGTTTTATGCCTTTTTTTAGAATTATTTTTTATACCTAGGAGCACGTGTAGAGACGGGCTCTTGCAAAGCCCACTCCTTGACTTTGTCAATGCCTCTCTCTCCTCCACATAAGGAGTACTACTTGCTATGCATGCATGCAGCGGGCAGCTGGCGTCTTGAGGGGCCAGGGTGGTGAGAGCGGGCTCTGGAAGCGGTCCGGACTCCAGCATGGCCCACCTCACATTATCACCATATATTTCTTGGAGTCCGTGCGCGGCGGGCGGGCGATCTCTTCTCCCTCCCCCGTTTCTCTCTTCTCAGCCGACGCCCGCCGAGCAATTAGATTTCGGGTATCGACGGTTTATTCAACTACGGTCCCACATGTCAGTGAAATTGCAAGACAACGCGTGTCCCCTCTGGTGAGCGGCGTGCGAGCCGGACTGTCGGGGTTGCGACGCGTACGAGTCGTAAGTGTGCCGCCTTTTCCTTTAGAACTTGCGAAGCATAGCATTTTCGCGCGATCGATCGATATAAATCCAGAACAAAATGACGAGGGCGGTGCTTTCCCGCTCGTTAGGCGGGCTAGTTCGAGTGATATGACGTGCTGCAGTGCCGTCCACTTGCTCCATTTTTATGTAAGCAAGATTTTACACTCTTACGCGGGAGGAGTGCGAAACACCGCGGATCTGATTTTGATCGAGGGATAACTGTTCCCAGCCAAATAATGGAGGATTGTTAGCAATTATAGCATGATAGTTAGGGCATCTCTTGCGCTGGCCCACAAATTTACACCGGCATCTGTCCGAGGACACTGATGGATGCCCTTCGACTGAGTGGAGGAGCGGTGGCCTTCCTAGGACCAGAGCGGTGGCGACCTACCGTGTACTACTCTTCCTCACTACCGGCTGCGCCTGTGCACGCGCGCCGGCTTCGTGGTCGTGGCGGCAGAGGGCGGCCGGGGGGGAGCTGGCGATCTCCTTCGTCTGCTCCTGCGAGAGTACATCCAAGAGAGCTTTGGAGCGCGCCCGGAGCGGAGCCACCGATGTCCTTCGTCTGCTCCTGCGACAGTACGTCCAAGATATCTTTGGAGTGCCCGGAGGCCATGGTTGGAGTGGTGCCAACAAAAGGAAGGGACCGGAGGAGAATGAGTGTGGGTCTTTGGCTATGGCTCGGAGCTGGGGCTCAAGTTCGTCGGACAAATGGATGGTAATGAGCGGGCGAATTGCAATGAGCCGCGACAGTGAGCGAATGGCAATGAGCCGCGATAGACGGATGGACGGCTGGCAGCGGAGTAGGTTCGTCAGCAGCCGTGGTGTCATTAACACGGAGCAGTCGCTTGCACCGGGATGCCGCGCGGGTGGTGCTCTCTCGGCCGGCGTGCTGCTGCAATGCGGGCGCCAGTGAGAGGTCGCGTCGGGCGTGAATGCGGACGCTGCTTCAGTGACTTAACCGCAGGTGCGTTGTCTCACTATCATGTGGGCCCAACGGGCATCAGGCCCGCATGTCAGTGACACACCAACTACACCTGCAGTTAAGGATGGTGAATGCGACATTGACGTTCTGGAGAGATGGTGAGCGTTTCAGGCGGGAAGCGCTCGCTAGCGATTGAAGGGGTTTCGGTAGGCCAGGGCGGTCAGACGCTGGCGTGGTGGTAAAATGTGAACTCATGGATGACGAGCCTTTGAAGCGTATGTGGCACGTATTGACAACCAGGCATCCATGCAACCGCTCTTGTCGCCAGCTAGCATTCGATGACCACCATTAGACACCACACAACCATACATAACTTATGAATAATGGACGAATCGATCAGACGCACACTGTTGTTTTTAGAGCAAATTACCAGTACATTAGCCTAGACTAAATGGAAAAATTCCTATCCTAAGCATCAAATGGCATCTCTTTCTCTATAGGAACTGAGATGCATGTCATCTCACTTCCTATGATTTTCATATTCCTATCCTATGAACGAAAGGAGACCTCTGTTGGAGTAACTAGTGTAGCTAGCAGTACTGCTGGTATAGTAGTTTTCTTCAAGAAGCGGAGTTCAACGAAGTCATGATGGTTCCTTCGTCCGAGCAACTTCAAAGTGGGAAGTGGGCCTGTGATTTGACGGCTCATTAGTCATTGTTACTGCGGCGCAATGGCCTGGGTGACTCCCTTGGAGTTCTGCGTGCATGGCAAGTGGAACAGGATGGTCGATGTCCCACATGTTGGCGAACGGAAGTATTCTTTCTGATATTGAGGAGCAAGGAAACCGCGTGGTATAGTATCACTGCTGATTGGTTCGCAAAAAAATAGTATCACTGCCGATTTATAATTATTTTTTTATTTCTGATGAATGCTAGCGTTTCAACTCTTACGACGAAGAGTACCAAACACGGCACGTGCTGGATGTCCCACACGTCAGCGAAAGGAGTGGGACATGAACAACATGGTAGAGCCCAGCGTAAAAAAACAGCGTGGTAGAGCGTCTCCACTTCTTCCACTTCTGGGTCGGAGACCACACGTAGTAGTACTTAGTGGTATGAACGATACAAAGTGCGACCTGGAGACAAAGACACGTCTAGTTGGAAGGTCTCGGGACATACACGTAAACAAATATAAATGTTAATATGTGCCTCGAACTAATATAGTAGTAGTAGAGTACTTAGGCACGTACTCCATAACATCACCGTGCATTGCACGTACAACATTTAGTGGTAGTACGTAGTAAGAGACAAATGCCGCCCAAGAGTTCCCTTCTCGACCTACTTTTGGGTGTTTGGTAGAGTGTACGAAGGGTGCATGAGTCCACAATAGTTTAGCACAAATACACTAGAAGCATGCATGAAGAGAGCATGCATGAAGAGGGGTGTTGAGTTGAGCATGCATGAAGAGGGAACAACTATGCTGAGACGAGAACGCAACCAAACACACCTTATATGCCATGCATGTTCATACCATTTGTGCCTTTCTACTTCACTTACTGCGCTACATTACTCAGGTTCGTACGTCCATTCCTGGGTACATGTTCGTCTTGTAGTTCCAGTCCCACGTGTTCTTCATATAGATGGAACGATCCTTGCATAACACGTGCACCTTGATGCTAGATGTCTCGCGTGTTGGCAAAAGGATGAACAACGCTCACGTAAAAAAATAGAGTGGAAGAACATAGATTCCGGACGACCGAGAAGGAGCAAGGAACCTCGTGGTGGAGCGTCTGCACCCATAATATTTAATATTATTCAGCGATATAAAATTAACCAATTATCTCCATAGTGGACTGGAAGAGTACGAAACACGGTAGCCCAGTGTAGTTACATCATACTAGTACATGGCTAACCCACGCTATCACCATATTTCTTGGCTTCCGTGCGACACCTATCTCTAGTAATCCAGCAACCTGTATCGCTTCTCCCTCCTCGTCTCTATCAAAGTGCGGCGGGCGGGCGTTTCTGCATTCTATTGAGGTCGGTTAACTATCACATGTTAGCGACATGCCAAGAGCATTCTAATTTTTTTTATGTTCCGTTTTCAAAAAGAAAAAATCCTTTCACGTACGAATTTGCCTATATGCTTTGAGCAACTTGCATGTCCTATACTACTCCTGTTTGATACTCTAACTTAGCTAGAGGTTAGACTAACTCATGACTAACCCTGAACTAACTGTAGCTAAAGAGGTGTTTGTGTGACAGGGTTAGATTGACAATAAATGCACTTCATGGAGAGAGAAAAGTGATTTTTCAGTGGTCCCAATGAGAACTATCTCCTGTTAGCACCTCTTGGGTGGGATAGTTTTTTTTGGTGGGTTCGGTGCAACTTGCTCCAATTTAAACCCTCAGGCTTGGATACTTTAGGGCTATTAATTTGAGACCCAACTAGCTCAAACTAACTCTAACCCATGGATCCAAACAAAGGCCTATGGCCAGTCTCGACGCGGAGCAGTCGCGTGCACCGGGAAGCGGCGCTCTCTCGGCCGTCGCGCCACTTCAAAGACAGCGTCAGTGAGAGGTCGCCTCCGCTCTGGCGGGGCATTAATGCGGCACTGACGCTCCAGGGCAACGCTGACCATTTCACGCGGGAAGCGCGCGCTAGCAAGGGAGTATAGGTTTTGAACCGTTTCAGGTGTAGTACTGGTAGTTTGCAAAACTACTCAATTATTGGACTCAGTTTCCTAAGAAATTGTGGTAAAAAACGTTACTCCACAGCTCGCTTCCCTTCTCCTTCCTCTTCCACCGCCCGCGCACGTCCGCAGGAAGCGACCGGTCAACCCTTATATAGGAGTGCTAGCACAAAAAGATGCATGCATGACCACTAAAATTTCCATATTAAAGCGCCGCTCCGGCGGGAGTATGGCGTATGTTGTTACCTTCGGCCGGCCCATGGCTACCGGGCGACGGTGACCAGAGAAGAGGCGGCGGGAGGGGAATGAATGCAGCTACTGTTTGGGTTCGCCTTCCGGCTTAAATAAATGCGCAACATCACGTGTACCCGCGGGTGCACAAATTGTAACATACGTGTCTGCTTAAGTGGGCGTCACGTAACTGGTGTGTGTGAGAGAGAGATTCTGAGAGACAGAGTGCATGTGTGCGACTCTACTCTTCGGACATGTACTCAACCTTTTGCATCGGGATATAAGTATAATGGTATTTACTTTAGCTAGTGATTTACGTGGCCATGTTAATGTGGTTGTGTCAAAAAAATGTCACTTCCTGTTCGTGATTTGCATTATATAATTACAAGCAAGATTCTCGTGCATTGCATGGAACATCAATATGCATTTTTTTTACAGAACACGTGTTGTGATTGACCCATGCAGGAGTAATCCCATGTGTAAAAACTAATGATATCTCGAGAATTTTATCGGAAAACTGGTATCTCGAGAATGTCATTGAAAAAATGAAAGATGAGAGATAAGGCGAGGAGGAGTGGAGCGTGGTGGTGACTGGTGGTCGGAATGGGCGGGGACATGGGGATGGACGGCGCCGGCAGGCGGCAGCGGCCACCATGCATGCTAGATTGTTCCAGAGACTTATTCCTTTTTTAATTGCTGAGCAATGAGGTTGCGGGAGATAATGATGTGGAGAGAGGTGCGGGTATCTTTTGTAAAATTATCATAGTTTGCTTTCTATCCTCAGATATAGATCATACGGTCTGTATTACAAGATGGCAGGCACACCATCACCGCCAACTCGTTTTTTTATAAGGGTACAGATGATAAGTTTGCTGACTACTAAAGTAAAGTGGAATTTGTCCATGTTATGCAAGTAAATAAAGGTGATTATTTATCATACGGGTAAGGTTGTATGAAGGGTGGTAGGAACAAATGCTCCGCCTAGAGCATGTGTGTGTGAGATGGAATCTTAGTGTGTGTGTGGGGTGTGTGTGTGTGTTAGAGAGAGAGAGAGAGGAGAGTGAGAGAGATGGAGTCTTAGTTTGTGTGTGTGTGTGAGAGAGAGAGAGAGGAGAGAGAGATGGAGTCTTAGTTTGTGTGTGTGTGTGTGAGAGAGAGAGAGAGAGGGATGGCGTCTTAGTGTGTGTGTGTGGGGGGGGGGGCGTGCGTGCGTGCGTGCGTGTGTGTTTGTGTGTGTGTGTGAGAGAGAGATGGAGTCTTAGTGTGTGTGTGTGGGGGGGTGCGTGCGTTTATGTGTGTGTGTGTGTGTGTGTGTGTGTGTGTCGTGGGGTCCTCTGTGGCGGATGTAATTTAAGTGTGCATGGCTTCATCATAGAGAGGTGATGTGTATGGCAGAGGCCACCAACGATGGGGTGCGAGAGAGAAAATGCCCATAGAGAGGGAAGAGAAGGTGTGCGCGCGTGAGAGGAGTCGACTTCGAGAGAACGTGTTTGTTCGAGAGACACCGAGGAAGACTACTATATATCGATGGTGCATGTAGGCGGGAATTAAACAAAGGGATGGTCTTATTGGTTTCGGGGATATAGGGGAAGAGTGAGAGGGGGGGGGGGGGTAGCTAGAAGGAGATTGTTAAGTGTGAGTGTGTGTTTTACTCATCCAGGCGGAAGTTATGTGCACAAAAGAGGAGAACGATTCGATGTGGCATTAGGATTGAGGGTAATTAACTACGTATGGAGACATAGAGACCTTGATCGTGCATGTGTGAGAGGTATACATGTATACGTGGGATGTGTGTGTGTGTGTGCGCGCGCATGATCGAGATAAAAGAAAGAAGACATAAGTCATAAGATCAACGACTTGGGAGAGACGGATCGGTATGACAATATGCATGCATGTGAGAATGCAGGGAAGAAGACCCGGCAATTGAGCATGTGTTTTTGTCTTTAAGAGATAGTGGCGTGGGCTGGAGCATGCATCTATGGCGAGCAGAGGGAGTGAGGCACAACGATTGTGCAAAAGAGACCAACCTATAAATGCATATGTATGGAGAGACATATATAGTGTGGGTGATAGGAAGGAAGACTCCGCGCGAGAAAGAAATGTTGACGGAGAAACTACAGATAGATACAGAGATGGAGATGCTAGCTAGAGGGACATCCGCTAGTTTGGGTGTTGGAGATGACCGTCGGGTGGTTCAAAGGGTGAAGTTATATATGTGTGTGAGAGGGCACTTGACTGCATGTAGAGGGAAACATATGTAGTGTGCGTGATAGGAATCAAGAGTGAGGGTGAGAAAGAAGGTTGATGGAGAAACAGATAAATAGAAAGATAAAGATGCTAGTTAGTGTGCGTTAGAGATAGGAGTCGAGTGGATCAGAAGGCTGGGTTATGTGTGTGGGTGTGAGAGAGATAGAGAGAGGGTGCGTGTGAGTCACATACAAACAGATATCAGAGAGAAATGAGATCCAGAGAGACGGGATTTTGTGTCTGCGAGAGAGAAAGATATTTCACAACGAGAGTGATAGCTAGAGAGACATACGAGGGAACGCAAGATATCTCTAGGGAGAGAGGGTGTGTGTGAGCGACATACAAGAGAACAATGGAGAAATATGAGACCCTGGGAGACATAGTTTGTGTTTGTGTGTGAGAAAGAGATATTGAAGAGGAAGAGTCGTAGGTTCTCATATCTAAAGAGCGAAAGACATCTCTGTATGAGGGGTGTGCAAGTGGCACACATGGGAATAGTAGCGAGAGATGAGACCCCGAGAGACAAAGTTTTGTGTTTGTGTGAGAGAAAGAGATTCCACATGGAGAATCATAGTTAGAGACACATAGCAGGGAGCGAGATATACTTAGAGAGAGATAGAGTGATGAAGGTCGAGGGAGAGAGTACCGTCAGTGTGTTACAAAGATAAAAGATCATTGTCGACATACAGGTAGCACGAGAGATACCTGAGAGACGATGAACGTGTATAGGTCCAGAGAGATAGTCCTATATAAGCATGAGTGATAGCTATATGAGACGAATATCTGGATTAAAGGGGATTCAAATATTTAAACTGGAGATCACGACATCGATAATATCATAACGCAAATTGGTGTATCAAACATGCATATTCATTTGAATTTGGGCACACGTGTAATGTTATATAGTTTATCAATATTGGTGATCCATAGATTCTTCAATTACAAACAATGCATGGTTTATATGCAATTAATGTCTAAACAGGATTACACTATATGTTGCGTGTGTGAAACACATTATACATGTTTGAGAAGTAAAAAAACCCGCATGAAACACACATTAATTGGAGACAGTTAGCGAGGAATGCATACATTGGATTTCAACATTAAGTGGTTTCAAATATTTGAAAATCCAAATTGATGGATACAACCTTATGAATCTGAGATCATGCCATTTGTAAACCATATTTATGTATAAATGGTGTTGTGCTTTTGAAAGTATATATAAAAAAATAATGTATATAGAATGTAATTCCAATTGAAAATGGATCCTGCCTGAAAAAAAAAGAATACAAATGGGATTCGAATTGAGTTGGCATGGTAAACGTGCACTCTGCAAAATTTGAACGAAGCGGGGAAAGTCGCAGTAACCGCCCGAAACCAAAATCTTCGAGATGGAAATCACTACTGCCTATCCCTGCCACGCAAAGCCTATCTGCTGGATTTCTATAGGTTTCGATAGGGGTAGGTTTGTAATTTCACCCAAACGCGCCTCTCACCCGGATTCATACACGGTGGGCGCCAAAACACAGTGTGTCCTTGGCCGAAATCGACTCCCTCCCCGATTCATATTCATACACGGTGGGAGCCAAAAACAAACTCTTGTCGGCAAATATTCGGTGTATGCGAGATTACCGTCCTATCCCCAACCGACTAGTGTTGCTGTGATGTACTAGAAATTTGAAACAGGGGCTAAGTTTGTAAATTTCCTCGCATTTGAGACAAGCGCGCCCTGAATACATGGTTCCCCCTTCCTCTCTACCTCCCTTTCCCCATTCGTACTCCGTGGGTGCCAAAACACCCTCTCCACCCCACCCTCCTCCGTCCGCCGCCATCCGCCACCCCATCCACCGCCGTCCTCCTCAACCATGCCAGAGCTGATACCCCGACGCCGCCGTCCACTACAAGAGATCGACCTCTCTCATCCACGGCTTCGGACCGGGATCCTTGCATCCCGTCCTCTCGCATCATCCCTGCCGTCGTCCACCTTGCTGGTGCCACTCCTACGACCATCTCGTCCACCATGCCCCCCCGGCACCGTCTACCCTCCTAGATCTGCTTCCACGCCGCCGACAGCCACCGCTACCGCAGCACCGTCAAATTCTCACCAGATGCGTACACGGTGCCGCACCAGAGGCGGTACTCTTTCGTATCCGCTCAACTTATTTATCACAGCAAGAAAATAGATCGCCAGTGCTTTACTCTGATTTCTTGTCTTGGTTGCGAAGTTGCCTTTGTCCGGTTTGCACCTTCAGATCCGCCATGGCACGCTCAACACTATACTCCCAATGCTTATGGTTTTCCCCTTTTTTATTCCACACTAGTTAAATCACAGTAGACTAAATTTCAAAATTGGGTCAGTCGATTTTTCAGAGCTCGCCGGAGTTCGCCGTGTGATCGAAGGGGCTCGGGTGGTTGTGGGGCCTCACCAAACAAAGAAAACTCGACGCGGGTGGGGGTTGGGGCGGGGGTGGGGGGTGGGGGTGGCGGAGGAACACAGGCGGCGGGGGCCGGTGGTCCGGCCGGCGGCCCGTGCGGTGTTCTGTATGGGAAGAATCAGAGACGAGGAAGAAGAAGGGTTAGGAGACATAGGATCTTCATCCAACCGCCTGAAATGGTCGAGAGACAGCTGGGAGTTGCATTCTTAATGTGCTCTGGTTCATCATGTGTGTGCACTGCGCAACCAACATTTTATTATCCAAAATCTTCTTGCCCTTCTTTACCATGTTCCTCTTCCGTTCTTCTTTAATATGTACTCTCTCCGTTCCTAAATACAAGTCTTTGTATAGATTCCACCATGGACTACATATGGAGCAAAATGAGTGAATCTACACTCTAAAATGTATCTGGATACATCTGTATGTGGTCCATAGTGGAAATCTCTACCAAGACTTATATTTTGGAACGGAGGGAGTATGATAGTAGTACATTATGTTCCTTGTACTGAAGATGAGCAGGGACATTTGCAGTGTAGAGGTCTATACGGTTGGTTGTGATGGACACTTTGAGCCTCTTTGATTCGTAGGATCTTGTAAACACAGGAATAGGATTTGTAGTGGACTGCCCACTTGAATCCTATAAGAATAGCAAGGAAATGCGGGGAGCTGTGTCGCCTTTGAGAGTTACACTGATATTAACAGTACCGCACCTTCACTTGAAGAGAGCTGGTATCCGAAGCCTTTCTAGCCGTACCGGCAATACTAGCACATATATTCCAACAAGTTCCACTTTGCTGATTTTACTCTGATGCTTAAGGTTTTCCCGTTATATCTACACTATGATCTATGTAGCTGCTTTGTGTCGCACTAGCAGTAGTCCACTCTTGAAGCTAAACACTGTAATGACTTACAAAATTGGCACCAAGGCATTGAGTGCCATTCTGGATGCAATGAAACTCATACGCTTCCCACCTGTTGATTCTTGTTCAGAATATGATCCTAATGACTATTCTAACCTCGGGGAGTCAAAGGCAGATGGCCTGTCCTGTTCACCCATCAAGGTGCCTGTTCTAATTTGGCAATGTTTTATTGATTGCGGGTATCTTGCATATGTTGTCCTGCATTTCTTCTACTTTTTTGCACCGCCATCTGCTTAGTTTACTCATCATATAACTCGAGATGCCATGCCCATCCATTATCAATACATATTCCATCTGTCATCATACCATGTTTTTCCACTCAAATGCTGTTCTTGTGCATCAGACATCAAAAAGGAAGAGGGTGATTGCCGAACCTAAAGGAGCACCAGCAAAGTCCTTGAAAAACGTGGTGGTGCCGAAGAAATCAGACATCGCCCCACTTATATTGGCTATACAACCAGTGACACAAAACGTAGGACCGACTCCAGTAGACTGTACCCATACTTCACTGGCCACACCACTAGCCCCACCACACAGGACCTGCACTCCAGCAAAAGGTATACCACTTTCATTTGTCATAGCACCAGCCGTACCACAGGAAAATCCCACTCCAGCAAAAAGTACAGCAAGTCCACCGGCCGAAGACCTATCCCAACTGCAGAGACGGCCAATTCCTGCAGATTGGAACACCATTCCATTTATTCCCAGTTTAAAAGACAATGCTTTCAATGTTGTTAGGGACTACATGCATATATTCCCATCATGGGAAGATTATTGTGAAGACAAACACCGTTTTCACATCTTCCTGTCCAACTTACGTGTAAGTGCTATTATTCATGGTTATTATTTTCCTGTTTTCTGCTGATTGAACACATCAATGATTTACATTACATTGTTGTAACTAGGCGAGGGTCAATCTGGATAGTCATGACGAGCAAAGCTTCCTTGTGTTTTTCAAGGAAGCATTGTAGCAGTATCGGTGTTACCTGAGGAAATCACACTTCGATGGAAAGTCTATAAATGAATTTCCGGTGAAGTCTCCTGTGCTAAATTTAGAAGACATTAACTGGAAAAATCTTGTTATGCACTCGTCTCGTTCCTAGGATGAGGTACTGTCTATGAAATCACATGACAATTTGAACTTCTACTTTTCCCCATGTGCCTTACGGATTTTTTTTGTAGGAAATCTGCTCGAAGAAGAATTCCGGTTTGACTAGAACGACAGGATATCGCAAATACGCTGCCCGCTGCTTTGCTCTTGTTGGTACCTGTTGTCCTGTATCACTGTACTTGCATACATACCTGGTTCATTATGTGACAACAGTATGCATGATAGCTTGCTTATCAATTGTTCGCTCCAAATTATCTGATCTGTATGAATGGTTACATTAGTGTAGAATATATCCAATGCCAATGTTTTTTTGGCTCTACATTGTTCTTGTAAGTACATGCTGTCCTTTATCTGTGTACTTATAATGACAGGTAGTTGTTCATGTACCATCACTCTGCAACTTATTTTCCTTTGCCCTCCATTTTCTACACATCAGATCTATATTTACTCTTACCATAAGGTTGGTACTGAAGAAGTTTAGCTGTGCATTGCTCTTGGCTGTACCTTTTGCCTGTATCGCTGCACTTACATTTATAGCTACTTGGTTATGTAGCATCACTCTTCATCTTATCTTAAATATTCTCCATTTTTTTCGTATATTATCACATCTATATTTACTCTTAACAAAATGTAGAATAAAGGCAATGCTTCTGAAGAAGATTCTGTGGTAAACTTCTTGAATTACCCCCCCCCCCATCAGCATGGACAAGGCCTTTATAGAGCCTGTCTTCACCAATAATGTAAGTTTGTCCATCTCAAGCCTTCAAATTTCGTTTTATATATTTGGTTAGGCATGACCGCAACAACTGTTTATTTTTGGTGTTTGCATCAAATTGCTTGTTTAAAGTTTATTATATGTAGTTCATAAACAAAAGTTTGTCCTTTCTCAATTTAAGTTTTCAGTTGTACAACCAAGTTCCTTCTTCATACCATGTAAATTAAACTATACAGAGCAAGTGATCTTCTTTTGCACTACATGTATGCTTCTGTTCTTCATCCGTAATCCAGTGGTGTGGTGAACCTACCCACTACAGCACAATGTCATATTCTGCAATGTCTTAACTATGAACAATGTCATATCATTCTACTATTATTTAAACCTTCTCTTTATTTGCCAATCTCAAATGGTATAAATTGACAACACACAAACCATTGATACTTATGAGTTCTTGATCTGTAATCCATTGGTGTTTTGAAGCTGCCAACTCCTTCATAATGTCATTTCCTGCCATGTCTTGACCTGAACAATACCATATTGTGTTAATGCAAATTTAAACTGTGTCACTTTATTCGTCAATAAGAACTGTGATGAATTGTCAGCACTGATACTTTTGTGTGCAAAACCTGTCATCTGTCTGCTTGTTTATCTTTCAGAGCGAGGAAGATATAAGTGTTGAACAAGCGCAATCTCATCATCTTGCTCAGCTGCTTGCGCTGCAGCTCCCCAGCAGGGCTAACCTTTCTTGAACTCTATTGAAGTGCTGTCGGTTTTGTATATTATTTTGTCGGCGTGTTTATTTGCACTGGTGGCGATCTTTGATGCCCAGTGTATGTAATCTGCTGTCTGCTTGTGCTTTACTATCCTAGTGGCAAACTTTAATGCCCAGTGGATGTAATATGCCGTAATTTCTTTATTGTATAGTCTAGGTTTTTTCTTATTCACGATGCTGCAGTTATTTTATTGTATATATATCATGTCTTCGCAGTAAACCGGCCAAACCGTAAAATTACGATACATAATCGGGCCGTCATGCAATCACGATGTAGGTTGGGCCTGAAGCAGCCCGAAATGAACCCCGACCCATGATTGTGCGAATCAAATCACGGGCTTTTAACAGGCCAAAAAATTGTCTCGGTCCTTGTTTGGCCCAATCAGATATCGGCTGCGAGCAGGCCGGATGCAAACCGGGTCATAGTTAGGCCCAACTATATGACGGGCTTTTAATAGGCTGAAATTAATATAGGGCCAAAATGTTAAACGGGCCCTTAACAGGCCAAAAATAATATCAGGCCGAATTACTAAGTGGGCCTTTAGCAAGTGGGCCCAAAAGCATAGTGTCCAGTTGACGGGCCGAATCTGATATGGGCCATAATTAGGCCCATAACCTCTTAAAGGGCCGGACCTGATCTGGGTCGTAATTTAGCCCAGAACGTGGTAGGCTTTTAACGGGCCGGATCTCATATGGGCCACTATTAGGCCCGGAGCGTGGCAGACCATTAATGTACCAGATCAAATATGGGCCGACATTTGGCCCAAAACATGGCAGCGAGTTAATGGGTCGGCCTACTAGGGTCCTCAAAATCTTGTGGGCGTACAGCTGGGCCGACCCATTAATGTCGATGAAATCTCGTGGGCCTTTAGCTGGGCCGGCCCATTATGATCCGCAAGAATTTTGTGGGCCTTTACCTGGGCCGGCCCATTATGGCACACAAAAATCTTGTGGGCCTTTACCTGGGCCGGCCCATTATGGCCCGTGAAATCTTGTGGGCCTTTAGCTGGGCTAGCCCATTATGGTCCGCAAAATCTCATGGGCCTTTAGCTGGGCCGGCCCATTATGGTCCGCAAAATCTTATGGGCCTTTAGTTGGGCCGACCCATTTAAACTTGTTGGTCCGTGCCACATGTTGACGTATCATAGGCGCCTTCTGTCCATTGAGTGGATGACATCTGTCCCGATGATGAGCCGACACGTGTTTCCTCTAGCCAATGATGATTTTACACATGGAAAATCCCCATTGGTCAGGGCTGTTAACGGGTTATCGGATCCAAAACCCGACCCGATAGCTTAACGGCGTTCCGTTACGGTGGATGTCATGTGTCGGTCACCCTTGAAGAAAGCACTTTTGTGACGCGCGATTTATCGTCATGGAAGTGGACACTTCCGTGAATATAATTTTGGTAATGTCATGGAACACTTCTACGACAGCACAGGTATGACTATCTTGATTCTGTCATAAATTTGTCATGGATGTACATGCATGACAAAAAACGCGACCTACTGTGACAAACACGTATCATCACGGAAGTGTATTTTTTTGTAGTGCAGCCAAGATAGGAAAAGTTCCTAATGATTAGAATCCTCCAAAATTCCTTTGATAATCCTTTGAATCAAAGAAGCCCTTTATCTATTTCATGATTCATGGAATTGTGCGTTGTAAAGCATAAAGTAAAAACAAATAATGGCAATTCAACTAGAAAAAAAGTTTGGATAGTTATGATACGGAAGATTCTAGAACAAAGGAGAAGCACTTGTGTTTTGAGGTTTGTGCATTATGCTTAAGTTTAACCATGGAGTCTGCTAGATTGTACATGTGGCAAAATCCGGTGGGGCGCTGGAAGATGGTGCGAGGGGCCAAGTGGAGGGAGACTATGAAGGAGTGCACACGTGCAAGATCGATATTTAAAGAGAGGGGGCGAGAACATGCACTATTGCGCGTAGTGGCGGAGCCAAGGAAAATAAATGAGCTAGGGGGCCAAGCATTGCTAATCCTTTACGAGGAGGGGCAATTCATCAACTTAAACCATTTTACCAACAATTGATCAAATGATCACATTCATATTAGCCTCAATATATAGTGATGTTAGGGGTGGGGGGGGGGCTTGTTACCCCTGTCTTCGCCACTATGCGAGCGTCTGAGATATGAAGCGGAAGGCATGGATGATGAGAGGGGGACATCAGATATATAATTAATGTGGGTGTATTAGCTATGTAATCCTATATAGAGAGGTATAGATTGATCGATGTGTACGTGGGAAAGAGGGTGAGACCTCACTAGATATATAGATTGATCTGTTTGTGTGGAAAACTGGGAAAGACCTAGCTATACACACACACACACACACACACACACACACACACACACACATAGAGGAACATCGATCGCTGTGCATGCAACTGAGATATAAAGAATGCCCGATATGACGAAGAGGGGGAGGTGTGTGTGTGTGTGCATGCATGGGAGACCGACCTGAAGAAAAATATTGCATGCGTGCGACTGATAATGCCGAGTGGTAGTGTGTGTGCATGCATGCACGAGATAAAGTTAGTGGTACCACTACTAGGGAAAAGCCTAGCAGCAGCGCGGGTTCTAGGTATAGTAGTAGCGCGGGTTCCCGCACTACTAATACGGCGCTACAGCTAAACTGTAGCAGCAGCGCGTGTCCGCCCGCGCTACTGCTATACAAGGGTAGCAACAGCGAGGAGCAAGCAAGCGTGCTACTGCTAATAGCTCTAGCGCACTTTATTAGGCCGTGCTAATGCTAGTGGCACGCTGCTGCTAACTTTTCTCCACTCGCTACTGCTAATTTTATTAGTTTTTTTCTGCATATTTGTTTTGTATTTGAACATGCTTTATACAAGAATCTTTAGCACATACAAATGTCATCATCATACACATACAAATGGTTGCGAGACCACAAATGTAATCATAGCATATACATACAAATAGTATCATCATAATCATCATCCAACACAAAGTGGTCTCTCGTCATCATCTCGAAAATAGCGATACATGCAAGTCTCAAATACTTGCAACTACAACGTCATCCATCTAAACAATGATATACGCCAGAAGTGCTATCACTATGAGTGATAGCGAAACTATGCATTACATGAGGCGGCAGTTATGAGGCCTCTCTCGTGCAAGCCTGAACCTCAAGTAACTAGCTTGTGCTTCTTGTCTGCTTTCGAAGCCTTTATGGCTGGCACCCGAGACCCCCTCCACTTGCGCCTAACACTCATACCACTCGTCGTACACTCTCCGAACCTTCCTTTCGTACACGACATAGCACTCCTTCGCCATCAAGAATCTAGGTACCTGTTAGAGATGCATCTTCATCAAGAGAATGCACGATCATGTGCAACAAAAAACACTAGAGCAACACGAAAAAGAAAGGGTTAGCAACTAGATGCAACATATAGTATGCAAACTAATTAACTAGAGGTACGCATGTCATCGTACCCAAAGTAATAAAGTAGCATTACGCAAGTTCGGCAGGGACCATGGACATCACAAAGTTTAATCACTACAGAAAGTATACAAGTTCAACCAGCACATATCATCATCATCGGCATCGTAAATCACTAGAAGTTCCATCCTTCCATATCATCAAGGATGGACCCTAGCTTATTGAACGGTGTGAGGTCATGACCTTGCATGCCTATGCGAGTTCGGACGTCAGCTCGCGATATAGGGCCGTGGTGGAACATCCCCTTCTCATCGACGACTTCTTTCATGATGATTGTCGCAATGTCCCTTTGGATGCGAAAGAAGTCATCTCTAAGTTTATAATCCGCTTCTCCATGAGATTCTACCCACTTGTGGATATGATCATCATTTCTGGTTGTCATACGAAGCTTTTGGTGAGTTGGAAACAAAGAAAATTAGAAGGAAATGAATACAAGAAATTTATAAGATAGATTATGATAGCTTGTTAAGTGGGAAACACACACCTACATAACAATTTTGAGTGCCATTCTGCAGTTCGTGCCATGGCATAGATAC
Organism: Aegilops umbellulata; assembly: GCA_032464435.1. Classification (NCBI taxonomy): domain Eukaryota; kingdom Viridiplantae; phylum Streptophyta; class Magnoliopsida; order Poales; family Poaceae; genus Aegilops; species Aegilops umbellulata. The sequence continues at coordinate 260,076,090 of CP136055.1, forward strand.
ATGTCTATCTTCCCGTTTACCTTACCACTGATGTTGGAAGACCAATCAAACAACATGATTTTTTTAGAAATAACTATGATAATTAGTTATGGATTGAACATGGAATTCACTAAAGATGATGCCACAAAAATTAGTAAGTTGGCCTTGGTGATAAAGCGGGTGTAGAATGCAACTATTATCCAATGACAGAACATAATATGGTTGAAATAGTGATGTTGGCAAGTACCACTTGGCTTAGAAACAAATTATTATCATATTGGTTTGTGCATTGTGCATACTTGTGCTCAAAAGTTTGAAAACAAAACGATCTTAGAAGGCATGAAGACGGAAAGAGGCTCACTTGGAATAAATTTGATAAACCGCTGATTTGAAGGCTTCATATTCTCCTAACTTCCTGTCTATAAAACAGCTTGTCAATGAGAAAGGGGGACATCTCTAATATTTTATGAATAGTAACATGTATGGTTATAGAAATCTGCTATCAAAATAAATTGTAGGTTTCGTCCATGATCAAAAAATAGTCTTTCAATTAGAGATCCGAAAGTAATGGCTAAAAAACACCGTATGTGGTAACAACGTCATGGAAATGGGATTAGCCTTGACTATATCATAGTTTACATTGGTTCACCTCAGTTGTAGCTTGTTTGGATTTTTTATGCATATACCTTGTCGACATGAAAAAACAATGATCTGTAGAAACAACATGAGAGGGAGTGACTTAACTTTAGCAGACTAAATGTAGGCCCCAGATTGGCATTGCTTCTCAAATGATAGCAAATAATAATAATGTAAAAGAATAATCAATGCGCAAAATAAATCGACATGAACTGAGACGCACGAACCATTCCACCAAATCCATATCCAATCAGGAGAGAATTTTTGTTTGTGATGGACGCCTACCTATGACGCATATGAGAACTAAATGTTTCGTAAGAGGCGGCGACCTGCTCACTCACCAGTGCAACAAAGAAAAGAGAACAGTTGCTGAGGCCGGGAGAAACTAAAAGGGGAAGCCAAGCAGCAGTGTAAAGGATCTTGACTGTCCATAGCTTGCACGAATGTTTGATAGTCACAGAAGAAGTTTGGTTCGTGAACTCCCATTGTAGGGCCAACCGAAGCCACCAATTGTTGAGCTTGAGCCTGTAATCGTGAATCTGCAACAACAACAAAATGCATGACAATCTCCTTTCCAATGCATGCATACTCCAATGTCTGTCTTTGATTTCTGACCAGGAATGACGTGAGAAATTGTACTGGGAGCTTTCTAGGCTGCATCAGACTAAACTTTTGGACTCTTTTCCAGCCAAGATGAAGAATGTTTTGACTATTACTGTACTTGTTAGCAGTCAATGTAGTAATTGCTTACTGAACAATACAATCTTATGTAGGAGGAAACTGGAGCGTGTACCATGGCCTTTTTCTTGGCAACGACAACGAAGTCGCCTCGTCCTCCGTCACCTTCTGGTCGGATGCCGATCATGTCCAACATTTGCACCCGCGTGACAGAGGTGGAATAGCTCACCGTCATCAGCGTGGTGGACGCTATTCGTCCACCTCCTCGGCCAGCGCCCCTCCATAGTGGAAGGGGTAGAGATGCCATCTGTGGTTGAGATGACGTCCGGCCGAGTCGCCGGCCCTAGTGAAGAAGAAGATGATGCAGCCGCACCTACATGCAAGGGCAGAAGAAGAGCTTATACCGGTAAGCCGCACACGTTGTCCGCCATGACGTGCCGCGGCAGGAACACCGTGCAATCATATTCTGTATTTCTGTTACAATTTGGCGACGGAGACCGTGGCCGTGGTTCCGGGCGGACATAAGCATCTTGGCGACAGCGCGACTGTGACCGTAGTTCGAGGGGACGCAGTGGATGCACTCCACGCAGTCCACGTTGCCGGCTCTATGGCAGCGATGCCAGCGACAGCTCCTGTTGACGCACTGCGGCACCAAGAAGTCCAGAAATGTTATAATCGGGAATCAAGAAAAATCAACAAAGAGTAGATGAACTATTGATCTAAAAATCTACTCGTAGTATTCTGAGAGGAAAGGTCATCATAATGATGTGCGTGGAGGAGGGAGGTGAAACAGAGGGAGGCGAATCGGGAGGAGGTGGAGCTAGGAAATGAAGAGTTCCTTATCAGATCATTAATACGGTTAGACGAAGGATGAAAGTTCAGAAGAGGGTGAATCTGAGTCCTTCAGTTATGGAAAAAATTCAGTGCACGTAGAGCCATAATCCCTTAAAACCGGGGATGTCACTGCATGTGCCCTCTTTCTCTCGGTTCATCTTCCTAGCATGATCTGCATGCACATAAATAGCCAACCAAAGCGCAGGCATTGATATTTCCGTTGGCTCCAATCAAGTAGATTTATTTCTGGCAATAGCTTCCATGCTTTATTAATTCTCTGATTTTCCGGCCCTCTAAATACGGACGCCACTGGATCAGAGTCTAGTAGCGATAGACAAAAATTCCTTGCTAATTATTTGTTGCATGCGGGCTGGGGTGGAAGCATGAGCGTCTCACGATTGGGTGCATGGGTGTGAAACTGCCGACGTGTCCCACTGATGACGTGGATAGTGTGCATGTTAAGAGAATGACTAGTAGTGGGGATCAACTTCTTAAGAATGTAAGATTCATTATGTGGGTGTAGTCCTTCTTCTCGTAGTCTCTGGCAGGGTCGAAATACACGGCGTGGGAGACTCGCGGGTAAAGAACGATAAGGACGGCGCGCCCATTGCTGCGGGGAAAAGACACCTCAAATTATTCTCCATATGAGCGAGAAGGAATGATTGAAATGTATGAAAGGGTTGTCCGGAACTGACTTACTTTGGATGATAAGGCAGGAGGACAATTTCCTGGTCCTCATTCTGTACCATGAAGTTTTGGAGGTACTCCCTACCAGTTTCACGCTCAAAGTCGCCGAGACTCAAGAAAGATTCGTGCATGTACTACGGATCCGCCACAGAGATTTGCGAGACTTCTTCTCTCTTCATGACGGAGCTCATATGTAGCGCAAAAAGGCGGACGATTGTAAAATTGAGCCGCCTTGTCAGAAACATCTCAAAGATATGGTCAAACCGCAGGAAGAACACCTCCGCGGGCTGCGTGTCGATGTAGCACTTCCCCTCGGGCACACAAGTCGTGTATGTCAGATATTCTGGATCCTTCGAGGCTAGTAGGCTTTTCTCAGTCGACAGCACATAGTCGTGCAGTCTCCTGAGATCCCCTGATAGTGCCTCCAGTGGTTTTGGCGGTAGCATCGACTCGCCCGTGAGATGGAACATGGCCGCACCTTTCACGGGTACACGCTCTTCAGAATCCACCATCTGGCTGTTATGTGCTCTGGTTTGTTTGGAGGCAGCTATCTTCCCCGATCTCTTCCTCTCCTTTTTCTTGGGCACACCTTCCAGACCCTTCCTTAACCCCTGCCCCAGTGTTGCCGGGCTAAGCACTGTACGACCCCCGGCTAGTTGAGCCTGTGTTGAGGTGGCATCTTCAGGCGTGTCCTGTGAGGATTTCAGAAGAGAGACTTCTTGCAACCCCTGCTACTACGTTCCTGCCCGGGCAGATCATCCATATGCTCATTAGCATGCTGATAGCCCGATGAGTCATATGGTTGACTCATCATATCTAAGTCACCCTCATATGCATTGGTATTGAGGAAACCCATTGGGTCCTCCGTCTCATCATCCATTCTCCGTTCTACGGGACTGATTACATCAGCCAGTACTATTGCACCCCCTGCATCACGTTGTCCGCCGCTCTCACCCAGCACTATAGGAGCTCGTAATTGCGTAGGCCGGGTGGTGGTCTCCATACATGCTTATTGATGTGTGGTTATTGGTGTGCTCTCGGCCGGCTCCAGACGAAGAAGATTCTTCGGGCATAGCAGCACCCAACCCTTGCAGCTTCCAATCCGCGGCGGGGTCTCGTCATCCTCTCCCCCTAGGCGTAATGGAGGAGGCAAATCCTCGTGCCCTGATGTCACACTCGACAAGGTAACCCTGAAGTGCCCAGCGGGCATCGGCTGATTGTGGAACGTGCGATCCAAGGGCTTCGTTATCACCCCTTTTCCCACGTCCACCTTCTTGCCTTTGATCAAGTAGAGTACAGTGCATGGGGTTTCATCGGCCTGCAAACACATGTCTATGACGTAAAACATCTGAAAGGCAACGGAAATGGAATATTCTAGATATATATGTTCGTGCGACATGTAATTACCATGAGGGCGTCGAGCTCAGCCAAAGACGAGGCCCACCTAGCGCGCCAGAGACTGAGGACGGGCTGCTATGAGCGGGTGCGAGTGTGAGAGGAGGCCCGATTGCGTGAGCAAGTGATGGTGCGGTGGTTTTGTTGTCCACGGAGTTGCTCGCGACGAAACTGGTCAACGGGAAATCATGTACCGTTTTGTCTGGATTTTCCTTCGTCCAGTTGGTGATAGCCGGGACCAAGTTAGTAGCGAAATCATTTATGCAGGCAGTTACAGCTGCATTTACTGCCTGCTGTAGCAACTCATTTTTCTCATCCACTATTTTTTTGCATCCTCAGCTGCTTTTTTCTCGAACACAAGCTTCACCTTCTCGTTGATGTCCGCCTGACTAAACTTCTTTTTCTGCTTCTTGGTCTCCGGGCCCTTGTTGTAAAACACCTTCCATGTGGCGCCGTCTCCGGCGCCGTGCACATATTGCGGCCGCTGGCCCAAAGGGAGTCCCTTAAGTTCGTTCAAGGCCCGGTTGAGAGGGGTGTCCCACTTGGGCCTCATCGAAGAAGTAGGGCTTCCGGCTGCAAGCTGGTGTTCCTTCTCCTGCAGAAGGAACGTGAACAATTTAGGAATGTGTAGTCGACTAGATCTGGAGCTAAATGTAAGGTGGTAAAAGAATAATTACCAGTAGTCTAATCAATCTCCTCGTGATCTGGTCCATGTAAAAAACCTTCTTTTCCTTGTCCCACTCGTAGTGGGCCCTAATGAAGTCACGCTCCTAGGGGTTGGTGAACTTCGCGAAGGGGTCTGGGAGACCCGCGGCTTCATGTTCCGCGTGCTCCTTATCCCATATGGGCCTTTTACCAAGGTAGCCACGGCTTCCGAGGCGATGCTTCCTCGTGTTCCTTTGCTGAAGGCTCTTGAATTTCGCAGCCTTAGCCTTGGCTGCCTCGGTAGTGCAAGTGTCCTTGAACTTTTTGAACTCCTCTTCCGTAAGTGTTGGATTTTCCTCCAGAATCTTGGATAGGGGTTCCTCAGCCTCAATAGCTCATTTCACCCTCCCTTTCCTGGAGGCCAAATCATTGTTGAACATGCCCATGGCGTGATTGTTAATCTTCTTCATCTTCGGATCATCCCCCGGTTGTTCTAGGTTATCATCCTGGTCGGGGAACTGGAATCTCTTTTGCAACTTCGTCAGGAGCAACTGCGTCAAATGTTCTTTACTCCTTAAGTCATCATCGTGGATGCTCGCACATTCCCGTAGGATGCATCCTACTTGGTTCCCATAGCATTTGGGAGGTTCTTCCGGCTCTAATGGCTCAAACTTGCCAGGTGCCATCTTTGTAATCACCAGTCGTCCAATGCCTAGTTTGTTAGATTTTCGTATCCTCTTCTTCTTCTGCTTCTTCTTTTCGGTAGCGGCATCGGCGCCGGTACCTTCCCCACCGGTATCTTCCCCCTCGGTCTCGGCGTCGCCATTGGTGCCGACGCCATCGGTGTCAATGTCGATGTCAGTACCATCATCGAGGCCGACCTGCAAACCTTGACGTTGCTGAGCAGACAAAAAGTCGAGGTACTCTTGTTCACCCTCACAATCCATCTCGTCTGCATCTTGGTGATAAGGCCCGGTTTCTTCGTTGTTCGACATGTTTCCTATGATTAAGTCTCCTCATTTAATTCTAAAACTATGAAAAAAAAATGAGAAATGACATAAAAAAGATCTATATATGTTTGCTGGAATGTCGTTTCGCAGCAACTCCTGGCACTCGATATGCCTACTATCTAGCACAAGTCATGCCAAAATTCACGGAAAATTTCAGCATGACCTTTGCTAAAAAAATGGACATATCGAGTGCCTGAAATTCACCGGAATGGAAATGAATCAACATTCCGGCATAACATAGGCCGCTCGGATCATTTACCCTACACATAATCATCATGTCCAAATGACATGTCCAAATTCCAAATATGACATGTCCAAAACATCACATGTTCACATATCACATGTCCACTTCAAATTTGCATATAAAAGGAAGAAAAATATAGAACTTGAAGAAAAATGCATGAAGTCATAACAATATTTGAAAGTAAAATTCAGCCTAGCTAAATTTTCTTTAACAAGGGATGTTGATTTGAACAATTGCTTAAACTAATTCTGTTTTTAATACTAATTCTAATTAACTAACTAGCACTATAAAATTCAAATGGTAACAATTACTTAAACTACGAAACCTAGCTAAATTCATAACTAATTAGATAACCTAAGTAACCTACTGCCCTAACTAAAACCTAAGTAAATTAACCAAAAAACCCTAGCTAGCAGAGAGAGGAGGAGAGGTGGGGGGTTCACAGAGGGTGCAGGCCCGACGACAGCCGAGGTTGGGAGGGATCGAGGTCGGGGTCGTGGGCGAGCACCGGGGTCGGGGTCAGGGCCGGAGCCGGGGCCGTGGGCGAGCGCCGGGGTCGGGGCGAGCGCCGGGGTCGGGGCGAGCGCAGGGGCACGACGAGGGTAGGGCTCCGGCGACGCGACGGGGGAAGAGAGAGTGGGGAAATTGGGGGAAAGAGGCGGGATGAAGAGAGAGTGGGGATTTTGGGGGGTCAAGTGGATATAGCAGTAGCGCGTTTAAACAAACGTGCTATAGATAAGTTAGCTATAGTGATCTTACGCGTAGAGCGCTACTACTATTACAGGTAGCTATAGCGATTTTATGTGGAAACCGCTACTGCTACCTTGGCTACCTGTAGCGCTTTTTCAAAAAAAGCGCTACTGCTATAGCCAGTACCTATTGTAGTTTTCCTGTTTGTTTCCTTCTATTTTCTTTTTCTTTATTTGCTCTCACTTTTTTTTTCAAGAGCAGTGAACAAAGGGAAGGCGATATATATTGCATCATTTGACGGTTAAGTATGTATACAAAATAGGAACATACTTAACCGTCAAATGAAGCAATATATATTACTTCATTGGACCCATGCATAATGGCTAAGTGTGTATACAAAATAGGAACATATAAATTACATCATTTGACCGATAACATACGGTTCCTCCGTGTTGACGTTTTCATTTTTGAGTGAGCTTCTTTCCCTTCTTGTTCGTTGAAGAATAATTGAGCCCCTCATTGTGACTTTTACTTTTCCATGGAGTATGATTTTTCTTAGGTAATGTAGTATTGATTCTTCTTTTGACGTATACTTGATCGTCATCGTCATCTTCCCTCATTGGGTTGCCATAGTGGTCGTAGTCTTCCTCGTTGGCGACTCCATCCATTCCAATGATGTTCATTTTGCCTCTCCTCACGACAAAACGACTGGGATTGCACGGGTCGGTTATGAAGAAGCATTGTGTCACGTGCTTAGCATGTACCCATGGCTCGTTTTTTGCGATAGCGTTCACGGTAGCGCTCTTGGCGTCGGGTATAGTCATGGTAGTGAAATACCGGTTTTATCTTTCAACATTATTAGCCCATATGACACGGAACATCGTCGTGTTGTGCAGTCCAGAGTAGTCAAGCTCCCAGATCTCCTCGAACCTTCCGTAAAATCTCTCAGTTGCACTGTTGTCGCTGCCGGTCATGCATTCCATCATCACCCCTGAGTTCTGATCATCATTGTCCATATCTTTGGCCTCCGTGTAGAACGTGTATCCGTTGATATCGTATGCCTGATAGGTGATGAGGTTGGATGAGGGGCCATGTGCTAAGGCGATATGAGCAATCCGTCCTTAGAGCCCTCCTCCGGGGGATTAGCAATAATTTGCTCTTTGAACCACTGCAGGAAAGTGGAGTTGTGTTCTCTAGTAACTTCGGCGTTCGTCCTGCATACCCCCGGTCGCGATACTTCTTTGTGATAATTTCTTTGTGCATTGCCACGAAAGGATCTACCTCGTCTAGGTGTTGTAGCACTACCAAGTTTGCTCTATCAAAGTCGTTGCGTCGATCTGAGTATGCCACGTGTAGTTCCCTATGACCGTTGGAGTGACCTTCTCCTTCGAGCCTCCCATCGTGCTTGTTAACGGGTAAACCAACACCAAGCGGCTGGTCTGCGCCATATAGAAAATTCTCGCAGAAAGAGATGCACTCTTGTGTCAGATAGCCCTGGACGATGCTTCCATCTGGACGGGACATGTTACGAATGAATCCTTTGATGATCCCATTCATCCTCTCAAACGGCATCATATTGTGCAGGAATGGTGGCCCAGGTCTATTATGTCGTCCACAATATGGACACACAGATGCACCATGACGTCAAAGAATGCGGGCGAGAAGTACATCTCAAGCTCATTCACTATCACAACGATCTCTTCCTGTAGCCTTCGGAGCTGCTTCATACTGATCGACTTTCGAGTTGACATCGAAAAAGTTGCAGAGACCAATAAGCGTGTCATGGACGTGCTTGTCCATTATCCCTCTAAGGGCAACATGTACTATCTGCGTCATCATCACATGACAGTCATGGGACTACATCCCGTTGAACCTTTTCTTGTCCGTGTCTAGATATCTACTTATCTTGCCACAGTAACCGGAACTAACTTTGACTCCGGTAAGGCATTTAAAGAATTGATCGATCTCATCCTCAATTAAGGTGAAGCAAGAAGGGGGCAATAATCCTCTTCCTTTACTTTATTACCCTTCTTCTCCCACGCGTCTGTCACCGTCTCTGTCCTGACTTTTACAGGGCGGCATGTGCAGATCTTCCCTGATATTCAAATCTTGCAAGTCTTTTCTTGCCTCCGGCCCATCCTTGGTCTTATCCGGCATGTTCATCAGTGTCATGAGCAAGCTCTCAAGGACATTCTTATAGATATGCATTTGATCAAGGCAATGAGGTGTATCGAGTTTGTGCTATTACTCCAAGTCCCAGAACACATACCTCGTCTTCCATACCTTCAGAAGCGGCTCCGACGCCTTTTTCATTGTCTTTCCCGGCGCGGGGCACTTTTCCCAGTTTTTCAACATCTCATCGATTTTAGCGCCGCTCCGCTTACGTGGAGGTCCTCGATGCTCAGCGTGACCGTTGAATAGATCTCCACGGTTTCTCCACGGGTCGTCCCATTCGAGCCATCTTCGATGCCCCATGTACACGATTTTCCCAGACCCGCCATCTTTCCTTGACGTTAGCTGCTGAGATGTTGTATCATCCATGCACCGCGTGCATCTGCAATATCCATGGCACACCTGTCCCGCGACATATCTGTAACCGAGATAGTTGTGCACCGTCGTGATCAGCGCGACTCTCATGTAGAAATACTCGCCTTTGCTGGCGTCCCATGTCTTGGCCGGTGTTTCCCATAACGTGTCTAGCTCCTCTTGAAGTAGCCCCAGATACAGAATAATATTATTTCCTGGTTGTTTCGTCCCTTGAATCAGCATGCTCATGTGAATGTACTTCGACTTCATGCACAACCAGGGGGGAGGTTGTATGTAAGATCCCAATTTTCAACTTGGATGTTATATATAGGTCATCATATGCATATCATACTTTATTTGCATTTTGGTTGTGATCCTAGAAATCTTAAGCAACTCAAGGACCCAAGGAGAGAGTTGGAGATTTCATAGATTTTCATATTTGATTTTTTCTCAAATTTGAAAAGAGGATCAATTTGATTTTAATATTTTTTATCTCCAGTTATTTCCAATAATAAATAAAAGAGAGAAGATAAAATGACTTCTTCAATAAGAGAGGAATATTGGAGAAGAAATTTTAAAATCAAATTATTATTTTATTTGCTATTTTATTTGAATTAGAAAATATGCATTTGAAAATTCCATTTTTAGGCCAGAAAAATGTTCATCTTGTCCTAAATATTAGGTTTGGACGGTGAAAATTGTTTGTGGTATTTTTAATTTTTTTATATTTTCTTAATATTTTTCTTTCGGCGAGATTTTTTTAATTTTTTTAATCTTCTTCGCCCGACTGCAAACCGCCCCGCCCGATCCCATGCTCGCGCCGGACTCCGGCAGGGAGCCGGACTCTGTGCCGCCGATGTTGCCCCTTACCCAAGTCGCGCCCCGGCCCCTTTATAAGTCGTGCCCCGCCCGTGCCGCCGACCTCCCCACAAGCCGCCGCAGCCTACCGCCTCGCCTTTAGCCACCGCAGCCCGCCGCCTCGCCTTTAGCCACCGCCACCACCGAGCGCCGCTGCTGCCGCCGCCGCCGCCTCGCCCCGATCCGCCACCGCCGCCGCCCCGCAACCCCACCTTCGCCGGAGCCGAAGCTCGATCCGCCACCGCCGCCACCGACCCCGCCGTCGTTTTGACCGGTATAAAACCGTTATGTTTTTCTCCGGTTCTTTTGGGTTTTTTTGGTTAGTTAGATTTGATCGGTTTTTATTTTAGTTCGTTAATTAACAGACGTTCACCCGTTAAATTGTTTTAATGAACGTATTCGTTCGTTTAGATATGTTAGCGAACGTTCGTTCGCTAGGTTTTTCTTTTTCTGTTTATTTTCGGCCAGGGACATATCCGCGAATACTTTTATCATGGATTAGTCCTGAACTTCAAACTCTCGTTACTTTTTACTCGTTTGTCCAAATCCAGTGAAACCAACGCCAAAATCTTCGTCTTGTTCCCCTATTTCCAGTTAAAATTTGGTTTCATGCAGATTTGAATCCGTACTTCTTTTGATCGCAGTTTGAGTTTCATAGCTCTGATTCGATTGATTCTTTTTGCAAATCGAAGCTCTTTAGTTGAACTTTTAGTTGGGATCCTTTCTTTTGAGTTTTAACCTTGCATCTTATGCTTGAGTGCTTATGTATGCTATTGTTTGTTCACGATAGAGTTTCCGGAGTGCAAGGCTTGCTATTACGAGTCACTAGGGTTTTCAGATCGTCAGCAAGGCAAGTAACACTTTGATCATATCCCTTTATTACCCAGTTTTTATGCATTAGATTCAATCCTCGAATATTGCATGAGTAGGATCTGATTAACATGTGGTTGTTGGGAAGTAGTTGATGACTTATTGTCTTATATTCAAACCTTGGGAGTTACTACGTTATGCTTATACTGCTATGCTATGCTCGTAGACGTGGTTTGGTTTGAGTGATTCATGACAGATGTGAGTATTATTATGAATTAAGGAAGAACTTAAGGTGGCTACTTAAATACACATCTGGGTGGCTTGTTTGTGGGCACCTGGGGGATTCCAGTGTTGTCCAAGGAGATCCCGGGGAACCCGTGTGATCATCCTATTGTTTGCCACCCAGGCTCAAAGGGATCATTGTGTTATTCATGTTGGAAACTTCTGTGTGAAGCCACAAGCCATTATGGGCTCTGGCATAGTTGAGTATGTTGTGTGACCTCTTTCAGTGGTAAACTAGCAGATGTAGGGGATGTAGGTGGTACAGTTTACCCGTCGAAAGAGTTAATGCTTCTGAAAGACCGTGTCTCGGTCATCCGTTTCTCAAACATCATGTAGTGCGAGAAATACAACGGAGGAGATCATTTCTTGTGGGGGAAAGTGCGCAAACCTCTGCAGAGTGTACAAACAAATCATGATTAGCCGTGTCCCCGGTTATGGACATCTTGAGTATCTGGTGCTTGAATTGTTATGTTGATCTCATCACTTTACTTAATTAATTTGTTGGGTTATTTATTATTAATTTGGGATTGAGATGGGGTTACGATTCTCAATGTTTTCAACAATCTTTGTAGTTAAATAAAATATATTCGTTTGTTGTAGGGAAAAACTGGCTTTACGCAAAATGATAACCATAGAGCCTCCACCAGCCATATATGCATGTAGTGATAGTCATTATCTGTTCATTGCTCTATAGTCTTATATTGCCAGCATATTCCATGTGCTGACCTACACAGGCTGCAACGCATTATGTTGCAGAGTTTTCAGACGAAGAGTAAGGTGCGCTAGGTCATTGTCGTGCACTCAGCTATGCCGTTGGAGTTGATGGACTCATTTACCTTTGAAGCTTCCGCAGTTATCTTATTTAGATGGTCTTCATCCATATTATTGTAATAGGTACACTCTTTGAGTTATGATGTAATAAGTGTGTGATTGCACTCTATTATAAATCCTTGAGTACCGTGTGTGTCAGCATTATCGATCCAGGGATGACACTTGTACACAGAGATTTGACCGTCTGAGGTCGGATCGCTACATTGTACATCCATACAAACACGGGCCATGTGCTATGGTTGGTGTTCTGGTTGCCAAACGGATTCATGCTATTGGTACACACGCCGAGCATGATGTTCCTTGCATCACATTTGAAATACCAATAGAAGCCGTTCAACGCTCTCCACTGGCTTCCATCCTTGACGTGTCTCAGCTTCGGATCATCTCCATCGTTCAGCTTCTTCCTCTCCGCGTGCCAGCGCATGAGCTTTGCTTCCTTGGGATCTATGAAATACCGCTGGAGACGAGGAGTGATCGGTAAGTACCATACAACTTTCTAGGGACATTTCTTCCTGGCCTTCTTGTATCGAGAAGCATTGCCCAACGGATAGCTTGTTTTTTTCGCGTGCTCCTTCCGATAAATTATGCAATCGTTGATGCATGCATGGTATCTAACATGCGACAGATCAAGAGGGCACACGATCTTATTGGCCTCATCCACACTAGTAGGACATAGATTCCCCGCGGGAAGAACATCCTTTAGGTACTTGAGATGCTCATCGAGGCTAGTGTCGGTCCATTTGTTTTTAGCCTTCGTCTTCAGGAGTTGGAGCATGAAACTCAAGCGGGTCACCTCAGGATTGCAACCATCATACAATGGAGTGCTCGAGTCTACCACCAATTGCTGCAGCTTAGCCTCCTCTCTAGAAGCAGCTCTCTCAGTACTCGTCTCCTTGCGAAGCCGTGCTCAAACATGAGGGTCCCACACGATTGAACTTAGTACTGACGAACTCTACGCCGTGGAGTCCACGTTCTCTCTGCCGCCATGTCCGACCCCTTCCCCTCTGCCATGTCCGGCCCCTTCTCTACCGCCATGTCCGGCCTCTTCCCCGCCGCCATTATCGATCATCTCTTTGTCTTGCCCCGTGTCGTCATTGCCTACCCCGTCGCGTCCTCAACATCATCATGCTCATCTTCAATTATCCACCGAGTATAGCCATCCATGAAACCAGCCACGAGCAGGTGCACTTCGACACGACCATCGTCATAGGGGCCGAGCCAAACTATTCCTTTGCATTTTCGACACAGACATAAAACCTCTGTCAAGTTATTTTCTTTCATGTCCTGCACCGCAACCGCAACCACCTGTCCCCCATCGTTCCACTGACCATCATGAACATTTGCACGGTAATAATAAACAAATTGATTATAAAAATGCGTGCATGCATAGAAGTCATACATAAATTCGGCATGACCTTCCCTAAAAATAGGACATATAGATCTAATGTTTGCCCGGAATTCGCCGAAACGGAAATAAATCGACATTTCGGCAAAACATAGGCAACTCAAAAGCACAATTCGGCGTCAACTCATAACACAGAGACAATTTCGATCATATCGCCCAATTATCATATCGCACACACATACACATATTTCCATTCTTGCAAAAACATGAATTTTTAATCACCTATCGTCTCGAGATCGAGCACACGGTGGAGATGATGATGTAGGGAGATCAGAAGTGGACAAAGCTCTTCTTGACAAAGCTAGATCTAGTTAGGGGCACATAGGTCACTTCACTAAATGCTACATCTACCTAGCTAGCTAATTTGGGAGGAGACAACGTCAACTAGTGGAGGGGGCAGGAAAAAGAGAAAGGAGATGCATTAATGAAGGTGGTGGAGTTAGCTAGGAGTAATAAAGAGAGATAAAGGTAGGTAGAAGAGGGAGAGTAACTGAGGGAGAAGTATTGAGGAAGAAGCAAAGTGAGGGAGAGAGGAAGTGGGAGGTAGGGGAAAGTGAGGAAGAGAGGAGAAGGGGGAGGAGGGGGAGGGGGAAAAGGTGGTATTATGTTGCGTGTTAGCAGTAGTGCGGGCTGCAAAGCGCGCTACTGCTAAGGGAATAGCAGCAGCGAGCTTTCTGCACATGCGCTACTGCTGAGCGGGGCCCACCATGTGGCCAGTTTTGAAATTAGCAGCAGCGACCAGAGAAAAAAGCGCGCTACTACTATTATATTAGCAGTAGCGCGGGTCTCGACAGCGCACTGCTACTAAACCTAGGTTGGTGGGCACTGTCGGTCCATTTTACTAGCAGCGCGGTTCCACTAGGCCGCCCTACTGCTAACTCGGTAGCAGTAGCGCCTGTTTCGAACCCGCGCTACTGAAAATAAGCAGTAGCGCCTCTTTTTGTACCGCACTGCTACTAAGATTCTGTGTATAAGGTTTTCCCTAGTAGTGTACAATTATAAAGAGAAGACGACTGTGTGGGTGTAAAAGAGTAGGTCAGGTCATAATCAATGTAAAGTTGAATTCAAATATTTGAATAAGAGATCATGATGTTTGAAACCCATGCACACATGAATATAACCGAGATATGTGCGGTGTGGTTTGGAAACGAGCATGTTGTACTGTATACACATTGAACAAGGTCAGACTGATTTGAATTTGAGATACCAATGGCAGACATAGTTTGGCCACACTGCATCCGTTCATGGCCACACTATTCTAATTGAGATGATGGGTGGCTTTCGCATCACATATCTATATCTATACCCCTATATATTATATATATTATATTTTTATATAGTATGCGGATAACTTTAACTTTGAAAGATGGTCGTTGGATGAAGCCAATCCGATGGTGCAGAGATGGCAAATTCGAGCACTACTGGCCATTGGATATCATCTAGATTCCCACAGATTTTGCCACATGTACAATCTAGAAGACTCCATGGTTGAACTTAAGCATAATGCACAAATCTCAAAACACAAGCACTTCTTCTTTGTTCTAGAACCTTCCATATCAGAATTGCCCAAATGTATTTCTACTTGATTTGCCATTATTTGTTTTTACTTTATGCTTTACAACGCAAAATTCCATGGATCTTAAAATAGATTAGCTTTCTTATAAAAACTAGATGATTTTGAATGAAATGAACTATAAGAATTAAACGAACATCTACATCATGCATATTGACTCAAAGCTTACATGCTATAATGTGGTATTTATTCATAAATTGGTTGCCAAATCTCATGCGTGCAATGCACGTGTACCTTACTAGTCTAAATGGTGTTTGTGCGTGTGTTGTGCGTGTTAAACACATTGTACGTAGTATCATACATGGTTTAGATTCCAAACATCTAGCTATAGCATACATGTACTATGATTTGAATTCAACATAAAATTGATACATATATTTGAATTTAAGATCGTATGTACATGTAATTCGTATTTATATAGGAATTTACTTCTCCTATATTCATGTCATGTGTTGTGAAGATAATATTTAGATGGTTGTCTAACTAACCCGAGTACAATCCCATTCAAAAAGGGAAAATGTACTCAAATTTATTCCATATGCTAGATAACACACATTGTTTTTTTATTGTTGAGGGAAGTGCAAGTTGTTTTGGTACTGTACATGTTATGTTTGTTGTCCCAATTTTTTTAGTTTTTTGTTGTTGTTGTATTTGAATGCATTTCTAGTAATATAGTAAAACGGGACATGGCTATCTCTAGTGATGAGGTGCGATTTGTCTTTTTTTGGTACACGTTAAGCTTGTTCTCTCGAAATTTCAAGCCGCCCCTTGTTATGCCGAAATTTCAAGCTAGCATATCTATCAATCGTGTTGCGAAACTCCCGCCTCTTCAACCCGCGCCTTGTTACCCCGAAATATTTAAGATATATCTTTGTCTCGTTGTGCTCCGAGAACTCCCTCCATCTCAAGCCGCGCCTTGCTATCCCAAAATTACAACGCGCGCGAAAACTCCCACCTCCAGCGAAATGCCCGTGATACCCCTGAACCGAAACAACCGCCTAGCTCAAATTGGTGGGGGTACTTTCGTAACTTACCCCACATTTCGGACAAGCGCGTCCATAATCCATGGTTCCCCACTCCCATCCCATCCACCCACCCATTCGTACACCGAGGCCGCGAAAACCCGTGAAGCCCCAGACCCTCCTCCGTCCGCCACCCAGCCGGAGTCTCTTCCCCGACGATGTTGTCCACAGAAACACCTCGACGTCCCTCATCCACCGTACCAGATGAGGATCCATCGTCGATTTCGTTGTCCCGCCGGTTCAGCCACCCCATCCTCCACCTCCAAGGAGCTGCCCTGACGTTCCCCTCGTCTTTCGCGCCACCTCCATTCCCACACCGCCATCTTCACCTGCACCACCGGAAGAGCATCATCATCATCGTTTCCTCGGATGAAGTTGAGGCCTAATCAGCTCCACCAAAGAGGTTGTACACTAATCGCCACATTTTCTTCTTGATTCGATCTCACGGTGCTGCCAGCGCTCGGTCCTGAGCCGACATGACGCGGCTCCATCCACGGCGGTGTCACCGGCCACTTCCTCCACGCCGTCGCTCCCTCGGCGGCGACGTCCACATCAATAGGAGCTGCTGCTGCTTTAGCTCTCGCTCATGCTGCTGCTCTGCTCTTGCTCTCGGTCCCCTGCCTAGTATGCTCTTGCTCTTGCTTGCACTGCTGCTCTTACTCTTGCTCTTGCTTGTGATGCTGCTCCGATTTAGCTACACTTTAGTCGACTGAATCTACTTTTGGGTCAGTCGATTTTCAGGGGGTGGGGGGCTTAATGGAATTAAGGAAGAACCAGCCGCAGCGGGGAGGGGGGCTCGCCGGAGAGGTACCCCACTATCTATCTTAGGGTTCAGGGTGGGGGCGGTGGTCGCCGGCGGTGGTGGGGCCGTGTGGGGATGGCCGGAGAAAAAGCTCGGCACAGGGGGGCTAGAGGGATGGCCGGAGTGGCAGTGGACCGGCGGTGGGGACTGGTTTCGGGGCGGGTATCGGCATCAAAACCGACGGATCTCGGGTAGGGGGTCCCAAACTGTGCTTCTAGGGTCGATGGTTACAGGAGATAGGGGAAAGGATGTTTACCCAGGTTCGGGCCCTCTCTATGGAGGTAATACTCTACTTCATGCTTGATTGATCTTGATGAATATGAGTATTACAAGAGTTGATCTACCATGAGATCGTAATGGCTAAACCCTAGAAGCCTAGCTTGTATGACTATGGTAATGAGTATATCCTTTCCGGGCTACACCCTCCGGTTTATATAGACATCGGGGGGTGGATCTAGGGTTACATAGAGTCGGTTACATAAGAAGGAATCTTCATAGTTGGTCACCGAGCTTGCCTTCCACGCCAAGGAGAGTCCAATCCAGACACGGGTATAGTCTTCGGCCTTCGTGTCTTCACAACCCATCAGTCCGGCCCATGGATAACAGGTCGGACGCCCGAGGACCCCTTAGTCCAGGACTCCCTTAGTAGCCCCCGAACCAGTCTTCAATAGCGAGGTGTTCGACACACAAATTGTCTTCGGCCTTGCAAGGCGGGATCCTCCTTTAATGATTTCCAAGCAATGTATTCGGCCGTAGATTCAATGTCTCCCCTCGGCTTCTGCGCGTTAATAACCTCGTCTTCCACGTGTCGAGTGAATGCGGGAGGTCAGGGGTATTTTTTGCAAATAACACCCCATTCAGGCCAGGAAGAGCGCCTATTTAAAGAGATCAGATCTTAGATCCATTCAACATCCCGCGGAGAAAAATCCCTAAAGATTAGTAGGAGAAGCCATTCCAACATGGCTAGCATTCCCAGTTCCTCCTTCGACTCAAAGAGAGGCGAGTGGGAGAGGTGCTCAGTGGCCCACAGCCAATTAGAGAAGCTGCACACGCAGAGATTTCTCCCCCTGTAGATCTGGTCCCTGTTCGAGCAGGGCTAGCCTCCCTTAGTGGTATCTTGCATTGCTACGTCATTTGCTTAGTTTAGACATGCTTGGTGTGAATGCCACCTGTTTAGTGTCTAATTACCATATATGTGAATTGTGTAATGCCATCTTGTTGCAAGACATTATATATGTGAATTATGCAATGCTATCTTGTTGCAAGGCATTATATATGTGAATTATGCAATGCCATGCTGTTTAGCCAAGCGTCATATATGTGAATTATATCATGTCGTCCTTTTCTTGTATTTCTCATTGCATTTGTCGACAATGTTTGTATATTCAACTGCTCTTCTTGTGCATCAACCATTTGAATTGGTGATGGAGAAATCTGGAGTGAAAACAAGGTCTTCAGAGCAGACAATGCTACCTGCTAAAGTAGATATCTTGCTGGTTACAGCTAGCTCTTCAGAGGAGGATTCAGAGGCAGATGACCAGTCCTATTATCCCCCTAAGGTGTATGCTCAAACTTGGTAGGGTTATATTACTCATATCATGCATATGTTGTATTGCAATGATTAGTTTTTACATCATATACCCAATATTGAATGCCATCTCCTTAGTTGACACATCATATATGTGATTGCCCTCTACTCAATTGCTTAGTATATAAATCATTTATTTGAATTATATCATGCCATGATGTTTACATAGACAACATGTATCTGAATTATGGCATGCAACCCATTTTCTAAAGACATAATATAGTTATATCATCTCATCTTGTTTACATAGTCATCATATTTTCAATTATGTCATTCTATCCGCGAATTATATCATGCCATCATGTTTCCAACGATGGCATGTTTGTGATTTATGGCATGCCAACCACATTAATAGACACATCGTATAGTTATATCACATCATCCTGTTTACATAGTCACCATGTTTTGAAGTATGTCATTCTCTCTTGTTTAGTTAGCCATCATACATGTGAAATTGTGTCATGCTATCCTGTTTAATTAGCCATCATATATGTGAAATTATGTCCTGCTATTCTGTTTGGTTAGACAACATAAATGTGAATTATTCATGCCCTGTTTTCTTCCCTACTATCCATTGCACCCGTCTATCTTACAATGTCTGTACATTCAATTACTTTTCTTGTTTATCAGCCATTTCAATTGGAGGGGGTGATGGCAGTATCCGTGGGAGTAAAAACACGGTCTTCCGAAAAGATTGTGCTACCTGTCGATGCAGATAGAACCACGGTTGTCCTTGCCCAAAAACCAGCCCCACCACACATAACCCAGACTTACACAGATTGCACCCTACCCAGTTGGACAGAGAACCAGCTACACCCCTTCTAACCCCAACCCCAGCAAATAGTAACCCAGTTCCAGTTGACACAGCACCGTATCCACCACAGAGCACCCAAACATGAGCAGTTAGTAAGGCAACTGCAGTTCCCAAAGCACGAGGACCACCATTCCGAACCCTAAGTAAACGCTTAAAGAAGAAGATGAATTGTTGTCAGGTCAGGTTCTGTAGCTTTGGTTCATACTACTTAGCTCTTGCATCACTGTATTTACTCATACCAACTAATTTCAAATTTGAAGTATGCAATTGAAACTCCAATGGCGCAACAGGTATGTTTTAAACCTGTTTCTTTAATGTGTTTGCTATTGTAACTTGCTCTATGTTGATTTCAGTTTCAATTGAATAAACAATTATGTTCTCATGCCATGCACATTACAAGTGTTGTTATTGCTGTGTAGTTTCCCACACTTATATTCTGTCTATGTTGCTTTGTCTTAAATAGATATGATTTGAACTATCTCTGTCTTGATTTGGCAACATAAAGTAGAATGATATGGACCATGCAGTGACCATACTACATAGATATATGTTTGTTTCATGTTGTTGTCCTATCCATCTTACTACCGAACTGGTTTACCAAAATGAGTTTCATATACAACATGGTAAACCTGTGATGTGTTTGTTTGTTTCTCTTTTAGAATGCGGATAAAATATTGGAGAAGAGTACCCCGTTATGCAATGGTAAAGGAAGTAATGCAGATAAGGTTCAAGATAGTGAGACATCCTTGTTGGCCTCCAAGAAAGCTAATAAAAACTATATTGAAGACACTAAGACAACCCCAAAGTACTGTCTTGATGTAGTGTTCGAGTTACTGGCTACTACTGCTGGCACCAGCTCTTCGAACTCGCTGCCTGAATCAGATCGGCTTCTTGAGTCTCAACTTCATGTTGAAAGACATCGATCAGATGTTATGCGACAGGAAGCCGAAGGACTGAGGAAGTCCCTGCAGAATTCAGGTGCATACTTTCTGGTGCAACAACAAGTGTTGGAGGATTTAAGCGCAAAACAAGAGAAAGTTAATAAGCTTGCTAAGCATCTTGCCAGCATTATGGGTACACAGGATATTGTTTCTTGATCTCTTCTAAAGTGGTTTCAGTTCTGGACTTGTTTTACTATGGCATTTATTTGCACTGGTCGCCAACTTTGACAATCAGTGTATGTGATATGCTGCTTTGTTCCCTATATTTGCACTGGTGGCGAACTTTAATGCCCAATGGATGTAATATGTGTAATAGTCGTGATAGCCTAGCGTAAGTTGCTTGCTTATTTATTTCCTTGTTGTCTTGTTTAGTTGTTTGCTTGTAGTGAGTGCGGTTCTTGTAACGCAGTTTGCTAGTGGTCGCAATAACCTATTTATTAAAACTAGGCCACAATAACCATGGGCTACATATTTACTGTAGTGACCCTGGGCCTCCTATGGACCGTAGAAACAATGGGCCTTCTACGGGACGTAGAAACAATGGGCCTTGTACGGGCCATAGAACAGTGGGCCTTGTTCGAGCCGTAGCATCAATGGGCCTTCTACGGGTTGTATGATCGATCAACCAAACATGGGCCAATAACATACCACATTATGGGCCGTAAACAAGCTAGAGTTGGAATTGTCCGTTCATGGGCCGACCATAACGGTCTATCGTTAATGTATTATGAAAACGGCCCAGCGGATTAACGGTCCGCAAACAGGCCGATTGTAACGACGGGCTGAATTTGGCACACAAGCAGAAAAGGCCAGTAACGGTCCGTAAGTAACCGAATGCTGGAAATGAGCCCAAGAATAAATGGGCCCTAAGAAGGCCGAAAGATAACACGGGTTAGAAATGGCCCAATGGAATAATGGGCCGTTAATGGGTATAAAGCAAGTGCAGTTTTCATTACGGGCCAGTTTCACCACGGGGCGTTAATGGGCCAAGAGTAGAAAAGGGCCTCATATGCACCGAAAAACATCATGGGCCTTACATGGGCCGGAAGTTACAACGGGCTGGAATCATAATGGACGGCCCAGATGAAGCTACTGGGCTTAATTCCGCTAGGCCGTAACGGGTCATGAGTTAGCGGGCCATAAATGGGCTATATACGAACATGTCGTTAACAGGCTTTCCGTGGGATGGCCCATTACCTTTTGACCAAGTCAAACGGGCCGGCCTTTTCACCGGAATGGGCCACTGTTGGACCGTGCCACATGTTGACGTATCATAGGCGCCTCCTGTCCAATGAGTGGATGACATCTGTCCCAGCGGTGAGCCAACACATGTTTCCTCCGGCCAATGAGAATTTTACACGTGGAAAATCCCCATTGGTCCGGGCTGTTAACGGGTTATCGGATCCAAATCCGAACCCGGTAGCTTAACGGCGACCCGTTACGGTGGATGCCACGTGTCCCTCACCCTTGACGAAAGCACTTCTATGACGCGCGATTTATCGTCATGGAAGTGGACACTTCCGTGATGATAAGTTTGGTAATGTCATGGAACACTTCTACGACAGCACATGTATGACTATCTTGATTCTGTCATAAAATCTCCATGGATGTACATGCATGACAGAAAACGTGACCTACTGTGACAAACACGTATCATCACATAAGTGTATATTTTTTGTAGTGGAGGCCAATCCACCACAGAGCAGGAGTAGGGTTTTACACCGCAAGGTGGCCCGAACCTGGGTAAAATGCTGTGTCCCGTTTCCTTCCAGTTCATCGAGCTAGGCCGTGAGATTAGCGAGTAGGTAGACTGGGGAGGACGAGTTCTTTGCACGCACCCCAGAGTTCGAACCTCTCAAGGTTTTGCGGAACCCGAAATCCGACATTTGGCGCGCCAGGTAGGGGTGCGTCGAAGGTCCGCCTCTCCATCCGATGTGCTCCGCTGCTTGGCTCTCATGGCAGACGCTCCTCCATCGACTGGATCGACGCGTGCATTCGGGGGAGTCGAGGGCCTACGAGCATTCACCCCCGCCCTACGGCGGGTGCAATGGCCACCTAAGTTCAGGCCGGAGCTGCCGCCCCGATACGACGGGGCGGCGGATCCCACAGGTTTTCTGCGGGTGTATGAGGAGGCGGTGTTGGCAGTCGGCAGTGACAACAAGGTCATGGTGATAGAGGCAAAGGTGTCCCGTCTTTCGATGAGATGGTGGCTATCGTTTTGGAGGAAGTCGACTTTTACGATCCGACTACGAACGTGCGAGGACGTCGCGCCTTAGCAATCGCTAAACCAACTCCGAGAGGTTATTGACCATGCCGGAGCACGATCAACCTGACCACGAAGGTCTGTTTCCTGCAGGCAAACGAAGAACAAGCAAGAAACTAAGATTGCAATCTGGATATTGCGAATATAAGAGGAAAGCTTTATTGATCAAGGTGGGGTTCTGTGACGCCTTGGTCTGGTTGTTGAACACAAACGAAGTACGCGAAGTTGCAACTATGGCGAACTTTTGATCTAAAAAAAACCCAAAGTCTAAACGATGCCCTAGGGGCTGTATATATGGAGGAAGAGGGGGGAATTTCGTGGCCCTTGGAGGAGGGGTCCAAAACCCACCCTAACTCTTGTTTCCCCACACATACAGACTCTAAAAACAGCCTATATTGAAGTATTTTGAAATTACATGGGCCTGGCCCAAAAAGAAGGTGACGCAGCACCTAGAATAGCCTCTGGACGAAAATTATGAAGTGGCATCTTGTATATTTCGTCCAAGGCTTCATGCACTCATTATGGTGGCTTCAAAGTCCTGAAATCATCACTTGAAACTTTGTTCTTGTCTCCCTTGCGCATGCCATCAACTCCATGCTTGTTCTTGCTCCAATGATCATCCTTCTCCAAGCTAGGCCCTTCATTTGTAAGCAAAACAAATGTATCCAATTTAGGCAGCATCATATTCTCATAAACATTAGAATCATTACCAAGAAACGAAAGTACCTGATAATTCAATTGGCGTGCGCGAGCTCTAGTAATAGGTCCAGTATGTATAGCAGCAAGGGCTGTGGGTGTAACAATGGTATTGATGTCCTCATCATCCTCCCCTTCTTGAAATGAAGTCGTCCTCGACGGAAGCTCATCTTCCTCACCCAAATAAGGCTTCAAATCTGCAATGTTAAAAGTGGGACTAACCCCAAAATCTGCAGGCAACTCAAGTTTATATGCATTATCATTTATTTTCTCTAACACCTTAAAAGGGCCATCAGCACGTGGCATTAGCTTTGATTTGCGCAAATTAGGAAATCTATCCTTACGCAAATGTAACCAAACAAGATCTCCAGGTGCAAACACAACATGTTTTCTACCCTTATCTCCAGCAAGTTTATATTTAGCATTCATACGCTCAATGTTTTCCTTAGTTAACTCATGCATTTTTAAAATCAATTCAACACGTTCTTTAGCATCAAAATTAACCTTCTCCGAAGATGGAAGAGGCAACAAATCAATAGGTGCACGAGGTAGGAAACCATACACAATTTCAAAAGGGCACATCTTAGTAGTAGAATGCAATGAACGATTATAAGCAAATTCAATATGAGGCAAGCATTCTTCCCACATTTTCTTATTATTCTTCAAAACAGCCCTAAGCATAGTAGACAATGTTCTATTGACTACTTCAGTTTGTCCATCAATTTGGGGGTGACAAGTAGTACTACAAAGCAGTTTAGTCCCCAACTTAGTCCATAAACATCTCCAAAAGTGGCTAAGAAATTTAGTATCACGATCTGAAACAATAGTATTTGGCACACCATGCAAGCGAATAATTTCACGAAAGAACAAATCAGCAACATTAACAGCATCATCGCTTTTATGACATGGTATAAAGTGTGCCATTTTCGAGAATCTATCCACGACAACAAATATACTACCCCTCCCCTTCTTTGTTCGAGGTAAACCTAAAACAAAGTCCATAGATATATCCTCCCAAGGAACACTAGGTACAGGCAAAGGCATATATAAACCATGAGGATTGAGTCGTGACTTAGCTTTTTGACATGTAGTGCAGCGAGCAACAAAACGCTCAACATCCCGTCTCATCTTTGGCCAAAAGAAATGTGTAGCAAGTATATCCTCCGTCTTCTTCACGACAAAGTGTCCCATTAGTCCTCCTCCATGCGCCTCCTGCAACAACAAAAGACGAACGGAGCTAGTTGGAATGCATAGCTTGTTAGCACGAAACACAAATCCATCGTTAACGACGAACTTGTTCCATGTTCTTCCTTCTTTACAATTCTGCAATACATCTTTAAATTCATCATCATGCACATATTGATCTTTGATGGTCTCCAAACCAAATATTTTAAAGTCAAGTTGTGAAAGCATAGTATAACGACGAGACAATGTATCAGCAATAACATTTTCTTTACCCTTCTTGTGTTTAATGACATAAGGGAAAGTCTCAATGAATTCAACCCATTTAGCATGTCTACGGTTCAGTTTAGCTTGACTTTTAATGTGTTTCAAAGATTCATGATTAGAATGTATAACAAATTCTTTGGGCCATAAATAATGTTACCATGTTTCTAAGGTCCGAACAAGAGCATATAATTCTTTATCATAAGTAGAATAGTTCAGACTAGGCCCACTCAATTTTTCAGAAAAGTATGCAATAGGTTTGCCATCTTGTAATAACACACCTCCTAATCCAATTCCACTAGCATCACATTCAAGCTCAAAAGTCTTATTAAAATCAGGAAGTTGAAGTAAAGGAGCATGTGTCAACTTATCTTTCAATACCGTTAAGGCTTCTTCCTGTGCGGTACCCCAAACAAAAGGCACATCCCTCTTTGTAAGCTCATTGAGAGGTGCAGCAATGGTGCTAAAGTCTCTCACAAAACGCCTATAGAAACCAGCGAGTCCAAGAAAACTCCTCACTTGTGTGACCGTTTTGGGCTGTGGCCAACTCTCAATAGCTTCAATCTTGGCTTTATCAACTTCAATTCCCTGTGGAGTAACAACATAGCCAAGAAAAGACACTCGGTCGATGCAAAAGGTGCACTTCCCAAGGTTACCAAACAAACGTGCATCACGTAGAGCATTAAAAACATCACGTAAATGTTCCAAATGTTCTTCCAAAGATTTGCTATAAATCAGTATATCATCAAAATAGACTACCACAAATCGTCCAATGAAAGGACGTAAAACTTCGTTCATTAGTCTCATGAAAGTACTAGGTGCATTAGTTAACCCAAAAGGCATGACTAACCACTCATATAAACCAAACTTAGTTTTAAATGCTGTTTTCCATTCATCTCCCAATTTCATACGAATTTGATGGTATCCACTCCGCAAATCAACTTTGGAGAATATTGTAGAGCCACTCAATTCATCAAGCATATCATCTAGTCTAGGAATAGGATGACGATAACAAATAGTAATATTATTAATGCCTCTACAATCAACACACATACGCGATGTACCATCCGTTTTAGGCACTAGTATAATAGGAACAACACAAGGACTAAGAGATTCGCGTATATAACCTTTGTCGAGCAGCTCCTGTACTTGACACATAATCTCCTTCATCTCGTCTGGATTGGTACGATATGGTGCACGGTTGGGTAGCGATGCACCGGGAATTAAGTCAATTTGATGCTCAATCCCTCGAATAGGTGGTAATCCCGGTGGCACATCTTGTGGGAAGACGTCAGCGAACTCCTACAAAATGTTAGTGACAACAGGGGGCAAAGAGGAAGGCACGTCCTCGAATGAAAATAATGCCTCTTTGCACACAAAAGCATAGCAAACGGATTTGCTAGAATCTAGCTCATCAATATCAGATTTGGTGGCAAGTAAACATGCACTTTTCAGTTTAATTTCAGAAGCAACACTAGATGGTTTATTAGGAGGCTTCATTTGTTGCTCAAATTCTTTTGCCACAATCTGATTTTCACTCTTATTTTTCTCCTATTTTGCTTTATTAGCTCTATTAATATCATCTTTCAAAATGGAATCAGGAGTCATAGGAAGCAAAGTAATATTTTTATCCTTATGAACAAGAGTATACTGATTGTTTCTACCATGGTGTACAGAATTTTTATCAAATTGCCATGGTCTACCAAGTAATAAGGAACATGCTTGCATAGGTACCACATCACAATCAACATAATCAGCATATGTAGAGATACTAAAATGCACACGAACAGTACGTGTTACCTTAACCTTGCCGCTGTTGTTGAACCATTGGATGTAGTAAGGATGTGGATGTGGTCTTGTGGTGAGAGATAGCTTCTCCACCATCTCCATGCTAGCCAAGTTGTTGCAGCTCCCTCCATCTATGATGACGCGAATAGAACGTTCCTTCACAACTCCCTTTGTATGGAACAAATTATGCCTCTGATTTTGCTCAGCTTGTGTAACCTGCACACTCAAAACACGTTGAGCAACTAAACATTCATACCTGTCAGCATCTTCAGCAGCCATGTATTACGTCTCATGATCAGAATCATCTCCACCGTGTTCTTCATGTGTAATAAGAGCCAAAGTCTCCTCATCATAGTCACTAGCGGACTCATACCCACCATCCTCAGTAACAATCATCACACGCTTAGATGGGAATTCTCTCGCATAATGACCTCCACCCTTGCAACGTCGACAAATAATATCATGTGTTTGCCCCGTTGATGCCATGGATGAAGAAGAGCTCTTTGCAGGCCCAGAAAGTGTGCTCTTGGCAGATAGTGGTGATTGTGCCTGCTTTACTGTATCACGGTTGGAGGTGGCAGCCGAAGGAGGTGCCGGTGTAGCAGAACATGTGGAAGTAGATGATGCACGTGGTGTCCATGATGAAGGTCGACCTGCAGAAAAGTTAGTTCGCGCCAATGCCTGTCGATCCTGCACTTCACGTTCAGCTTTACAAGCAAGATGGAATAAACGAGTGATATTATTATAATCCTTATAGTCTAGAATGGTCTGAATCTCTCTATTTAATCCACCCAGAAAACGTGCAAGCATAGCTTCATTCTCCTCAACAATACCACATCTAATGAAGCTAGTTTGTAATTCCTGACAATATTCTTCTACCGAATTTTTGCCTTCTCTTAAGCGCTGCAATTTTTGAAGTAATTCACGTTGATAATATGGTGGAACCCAACGAGTACGCATAGCAGTTTTCAAAGCAGTCCAAGTAGCTGGAACAGGATATAATCTACAATGTTCAGACCACCAAACACATGCAAAGCTAGTGAAAGCACAAACAGCAGCAGGAACACGTCTCTCCTCAGGATATTGTAAACATGTAAATCGTTGTTCAGTTTCTAACTCCCAAGTAAGATATATATCAGGAACATATCTACCCTCAAAAGGTGGAATATTCAATTTCAGTTTAGGGAGATGGTCATGATCTCGTACCTGAGGGGGAGCCCTAACATTGCCTTTATTTGCATGTGGACGACCTGGTGGTTGTGGTGCTGGTGGTGGCACGTAGTTCTGATGTTGATCAACCTCATCCTCGTAATCTCCCACATAATCATCCCCCCCCACATCAGCAGCTGGAGCCACAGAAGTATCAACAGCAGCACCAGCAGCTTGGCCAGGCTGAAGAGGAACACGGGTCGCTCAGCGGAGGGCTGTTTCGCGATGTGGAGGTAGTCGTTGTTGCTGTTGTAGAGGTGCATTAGGTGCACCCGGTGGTGGTGTTAGACGCGCGAGCAATTCATTAAACTTGTTATCGAGATTTGTTTCGAACGCCTTCTCAATGCCATCTATCTTCTCCATGGCCTCTTCAAATCTATTTAGCACATCTTCCACCTGTCCACTCATCATTTGTTAAAACTTATCATGTAACGCTTTGTTTGTCATGTTCTCCCAGTCAGTCTCGTCGGCTTGTGATCCTGGCATGGTTAGCAGCAATATAAACACACAAGAATATGATCCTACAGACTACTAACAAGTGGTGGTGGTGGCGAGTGTCACAAATCCGTCAAGCAAATCTCAAATTCTTACCAGTTCTTACCCAGCAGCACGCGGTGATCGGCAACCGATGTAGTCAAAACTCTCAAAGCTTGGATAGAGCGATTACCAGGGAGAGTCAAACGCACGATGTAGATGTATGTGGAGCTGGGAAGGCTTTTAATATGATAGCAAAAAGGGTCAGCAATAATCAGTTCAGAGATGCAAAGTTGAATAGACGCTCAACGACGGTACTGTGCTGGTCCTAGGCTAGACCGTGCTAGAGACGCGAGCCTAGAACACTAACAAAATCACGGCGCTACACGTAAACAAGGGAGGAGCACACTCTGAATTTTTTCTCTCTTTTTTTCTTTTTTTGCACTTTTTTCCTCTTTTTTTTGCTCCGCAACAAATTTTTTTCGAAAAAGTCTACAAATGGTCTAAAAACTGCCTAGCCAGAATTTTCCAGACTTAGTTTTTTTTTGAAATTGGAACTATTTTTCTTCTGCGGATGGCTCGGATGTTGGGGAGTCCTACTCTGTCACGACTCGGAGTATCACGTGATCTGGAAATCGAGAACAAAGCAACAATTACTGGACTCGGACTAGGACTCGTGGCGGAGATGAATCTGGTGGAAACTCGGACTGGTGGCGGATATTTGCAGGGCGATGGAACACGGACTGGTGGCGAATCTGTGATGGAGGTGGACTCGAATTAGCATGATGGCGGTGGATATATGGTATATGGTAGCGGCGATGACGATGGTGGTATGTGGCAGCGGTGATGACGATGGTGGTATATGGCAGCGGTGATGATGATGATGCGATGGTGATATATGGCAGCGGCGATGTGACAACCTGTGAACAAAACTCGAAACTCGAAAGGACTAGACGCTAAGACCAGCAACTTGACACGACGATGCAACCGCAAATTCAACAAAGCAAATACAGAAAAGATTATGCAAAGGCTTAGATTGGTTCGGATAGGATGAACTAACCCTAATTGTTTTGGCTTTTTTTCATGGACTAAAGGTATGAAGAACAGACTCGATCTAAACTACGAAAAACTGTAAAATCTCACCGAGCAACCTGGAAATCTGATACCACTGGATAGAGGCAAAGGTGTCCCGTCTTTCGATGAGATGGTGGCTATCGTTTTGGAGGAAGTCGACTTTGATGATCCGACTACGAACGTGCGAGGACGTCGCGCCTTAGCAATCGCTAAACCAACTCCGAGAGGTTATTGACCACGCCGGAGCATGATCAACCTGACCACGAAGGTCTGTTTCCTGCAGGCAAACGAAGAACAAGCAAGAAACTAAGATTGCAATCTGGATATTGCGAATACAAGAGGAAAGCTTTATTGATCAAGGTGGGGTTCTGTGACGCCTTGGTCTGGTTGTTGAACACAAACGAAGTACGCGAAGTTGCAACTATGGTGAACTTTTGATCTAAACAAAACCCAAAGTCTAAACGATGCCCTAGGGGCTGTATATATGGAGGAAGAGGGGGGGGGGGGGATTTCGTGGCCCTTGGAGGAGGGGTCCGAAACCCACCCTAACTCTTGTTTCCCCACACATACGGACTCTAAAAACAGCCTATATTGAAGTATTTCGAAATTACATGGGCCTGGCCCAAAAAGAAGGTGACGCAGCACCTAGAATAGCCTCTGGACGAAAATTATGAAGTGGCATCTTGTATATTTCGTCCAAGGCTTCATGCACTCATTATGGTGGCTTCAAAGTCCTGAAATCATCACTTGAAACTCTGTTCTTGTCTCCCTTCCGCATGCCATCAACTCCATGCTTGTTCTTGCTCCAATGATCATCCTTCTCTAAGCTAGGCCCTTCATTTGTAAGCAAAACAAATGTATCCAATTTAGGCAGCATCGTATTCTCATAAACATTAGAATCATTACCAAGAAACGAAAGTACCTGATAATTCAATTGGCGTGCGCGAGCTCTAGTAATTGGTCCAGTATGTATAGCAGCAGGGGCTGTGGGTGTAACAATGGTATTGATGTCCTCATCACATGGACAACTGGCTCCCCATGGCCCTCGCAGGCGCGCCGCGCGCCTGGCTGCTCAGCTTGTCGGGATCTTCTGTGGCCTCCTGGGAGGGGTTGCACGCGCTACGCGGCCTCTTCGTCACGCGCTACGCGGCACCGGCATCCCACACGGTCACAACCCTCCTCGGTGGTTCGTAGGCACCGCCCTCAGACCGCCACGTCAAACAGTTCTTCCACCAGGTGGGTGCCGCCCACGCGCAGCAGGGAGCTCCTCTGGGTTGGGCGGTGCCTAAGGCCGACCTCACCTTCGACTCGAAGGACCACCCTACGACCACCGCGGGTGCCGGCGTGCTTCCAATGCTCTACTCGCCTACCATCAACAACGTGCTCGTCACCAAGACACTCATCGATGGTGGTGCGGGGCTCAATGTCCTCTCCATCGAGACATTGGACCGACTGCAACCTACCAAGCCTTTCTCACAAGTGACCGACGACTCCACCACCCCAATAGGGCAGATCCGCCTCCCTGTCACCTTCAGCGCCCCGACAACTACCGCACTGAGCTCATCGACTTCGACGTCGCCCACATTCTCCTTTCGTACAACGCCATCCTCAGCTACCCGGCCCTAGCCATGCTCATGATCGTCATCCACCATGGTTACAACATTCTCAAGATGATAGGGAGCTGCGGCGTCACCACGGGCGCCTGCGAGGAGAAGGATGCGGTGTGCTCTCTCGAGCGTGCCTACCAGGCTGCAGCGGTCGAGGACCCAGACAACGAGGGTGTTGTCTACCCCCCTGAGGTTGTCCCCAAGAAGAAGAAGCAGCTGCTCTGCCAAGGACCTCAGGAGGGCGGAGCGTTCGGCGGTGCCACCTCAAGCCCTGCACCCACTAACGGGGCGCCTCCCTCTCTCGCATAGGAAGGCGCGCTCGGTGCCCCTCTCAGGCTGGGCTCGGGGGCTCTCCTTTGGAGGGCCTTAGACTTGGCTAACATCATGAGGGAGGCGCTCGGGCACCACCTGGAGGCGTGCTTCAATGCGCGCTTCCACGAGGAAAGCACAGGGCGCAAGGCGCTTGTCACTCAGGAGTTCATCACCAAAGCAACCGAGAAGCTTCAGGAGGTAGGAGCTATGCGAGGCGACCGTCGCCCACCAACCGGCGCAGCTCCCTGCCCCAATGAGGACAGTGAGTTGTGTGCCTGCGTCAACATCCCCGGGCTCAATAGAGCCATGTCTCAAGAGCTCTTCTGGCCGTCCCGCGTTGGCCGGTGCGAGGGCCCACCTCACAGCTATGTTTGCATGCCCTTCGGGTTGCTGAACAGGGTTGTCGTGCATCAGCGCCACATAAGGAGCGTCCTGGCGGCTCAGGAGGCCAGCCATATGGCGATCCTGTCGGAGATGGCGATGGATCATCGTGAGCGCCCCGAGCCTCCAGAACC
Organism: Aegilops umbellulata; assembly: GCA_032464435.1. NCBI lineage: Eukaryota > Viridiplantae > Streptophyta > Magnoliopsida > Poales > Poaceae > Aegilops > Aegilops umbellulata. The sequence goes on from CP136055.1 coordinate 260,107,724, forward strand.
TCCCGAGGTTCAGGACCTGGGTGGCTCATGACGAGCGATTTCTGCAGCACACATCTTCGGCTACTCCAACATTTCTTTAGCAATGGTGCCAGGACATAGTACTAGTACTACTATACGTACTAAAGAGTTCAAATAACGAGAAAGAACATAAAGTTCAAATAATGAGAAAGAACATAAACATAGTTCTGCTGGGGGCTCAGCACAACACACCCCTGAAATAAAACTAAGCAACCGACCCTAGGAGCCCCCTTGATTGATCGTGTAGTTTTGGCCGATGTCGAGTCTAGAAAAATATTTTTCGGAGTCTAGTTATGTCGGAGAGTAGGAATTCTTTTTACTCCTCTGCCCCTTCGTCGCTCTGGTAAGGAATCTTGACGTAGGTGTTTTGAACTACTCCTCTTCCCGTTCAAATTTTTCTTTAGGATCACGTGGTTAGTTTTCGTTCTTTGTCCATCCTCTTTTGTTCGCTGCATTTCTCGTTAAGCTGATTCAATCCTCTTTGTCTTTCGTGAGATAAATCCTCAGTTCTTCCTCCACGACGTTGTTTCCCTGTCCGAAGTTGTCCTTGTTTTTCCCACCCGCCCACCCTTCTTCTTCTCGGAACCGGAGTTCGTAATCGAGTATCCATCCTACTCGTGCGAAACCTTTGCATTCTCTCCTCAATTATTTTAACCGGTGCTTTTCTCTTCAAGATATTCGTCGATTTGTCGTTCCAAGTTACCTGTGTTTTTTCCCGCCCTCCCACCCTTTTATTCCCGGAGTCTGAGTTTCTGTTCGGGCATCAATTTCATTCATACGGAGTATCTTCAGTCTTCCCTCAGTTGTCTCAGCCGGTGAATTCTCGTCGACTTAATCAATGTTCGTCTCATTTTCTTTCCGGTGGATCTAATTCAAGCTTTTCGTTGTCGATTATATCCTTTTCATCAACTCAAGTATATTTCCCTCTGATCGTTCGCCTCTCGCCATTTTATTATCCCGGAGTGTTGAAGACATCTCAGAAGATTCGTGTTTGCATTCAACTATTTTAAGGTTGTCACCTCATTCAAATCTTTCAATCGTTCCGGTGCATCATTCAACAATCCTTTCCAACGGTGTTTATTTTTAGTGGGCCCTAACCCACAGGTCTTTCCCAGGATCTTACCTGACTCTTCTAATTTCCCCGGAGTATCTCAACAAAATTTTGGTGTTGTTTCTCGTCGTCATTCTCAACTTTTGAAGACCGAACAAGAGTTTTTCTCGTAAATCTTGTCCGTTCTCCCGGAGATTCGCGGTACCCTATCTAATTGTTTCTAGGCGTGCAATTCTTTTCATCCATCCGGAGCATTTCAGGAGTTGCTTTCCCTCTCGATCATCCGGAGGCCATCTTTTCGGAAGATTTCTTCGTTCTAAGTTTTCAAATTCGTTATCCAATTATTCTATATCTGTGCCCCTTTCGGTCGTCGCAATATTCTTCCGGTGCTTCGTTCAAGCTTTATTCAATCAGTTCGCGATCTATTCGCTCTCTTTTCTCTAAATTCTTTCAAGTATCTTCGTGCTTCTCTAATTCTTTCCGACGATTCGTTCTTTTCTCTTCGTTTGTTTACATTTTCACGGTGGTTCGTTGAAGATTCCTTTTTCGTTCTCATCATACATTCATTCGTTTCTTTCAATCCTACCGGTGGCTCATGAAGACCTTCCCAAATTTGGCGCTATATTTCCCCTTAATCTTTTCCCAATGTGAATAAGTTGTATGCAATCCATTGCTTCTCATCAATTTAATTGATGAAGGATAAGCATAACGTAATTCTTATTCTTCTTTCATCAAGTTGATTAATTCTTTTCTTCGGAGATTGTTCATGTTGAATAATTTCTCGGTTCTAAGTTGTTCGTATTTTCTTTTCCGGAGTTCCAAGTCTTCTCGCTTATCTCGTCACGAAGCTCCATCTTAATCATCGCAAGGATTTAGTCTTACCCCTTTCATCCTTCAATTCTATCTCATCATCCTTTTGTACCGGAGTTTTTCATGGTGGTTCATCATGAGTTAATTCACTCTTCAAGAGTTCATCAAGATTCTTGTTGGAGGATCTCAAGAATCTTTTCTTCTTGCATCTCGAAGTGCAATTAATTCTTCGTATTCTTTTGAAGTGGAGTTTTGCATTTCTTCGTTCTTTTCAGCTATTCTATCATTTCCGCTTGTGGTTGGTTATCACCTCATAATCTTGAGATGTTATCCATAAGTCCATAACAATCTTATTCTTTTCGTTGTTGATTTTCTCAACAACTCCGTTCAATCCTTTTCTTCTAAGGTTGCTTTGATTTTCCTTCGTGGTGAAAGTTGACATTTTCTTCCTCGTCCCTTTCATTCAACTATTTCAATTCTTCCGGAGGCATTGTGTTGTTCGTCTCGTCAAGTGTCTTGCCATTTCATTAAGTTCAAGTTCTATTCCATTCTATGTTCAACTGGGATCCTATCACAATTCTTTCGTTCTTATTCCTTGTCTATCTTGTTCTAACCGGATTGGTTTCAGAGTCTACTTTATTCCTTGAGCTTTTGATTCTTGTCATATTTGGCTTTGCTCTTTTCTACTCGAGTTTTCTCGACTTTGTTCATTTTCCCTCTTGCGTTCTTGTTTCACCTCATTCCTTTTTCCTCCCCGTCTCGGTCCTAAGATCTCGGGACGAGATCTCTTGTTAGTAGAGGAGAGTTGTAACGCCCCGGATTCGATGCGCCAGGTGTCCGCTAGTTATTCGCCGTCCTTGCCATGTCATGTGCTTGCTTGTCGCACTTTGCCATGTCATCATCTGCATTTCATATCATGCCATCATGTGCATTGCATTTGCATACGTGTTCGTCTCATGCATCCGAGCATTTTCCCCGTTGTCCGTTTTGCAATCCGGCACTCCTATGCCCTCTGGCGCCCCCTTTTACCTCGGTTCGTGAGTGGCCGAAAAATGTTCTCGGAATGGGATGAAACTTGTCGAGCGGTCTTACTATAGTGTAGACAGACCGCCTGCCAAATTTCATCGCATTAGGAGTCCGTTTGATAGCCCAACCGTTAAACATATAGCGGCACCGTTGCCGGTATTTTCGCCGGACGTTTCGGTCTCCGGAACAGTCGTCGGGCCCCACTTCTCTTCTCTCCTCTCAGCCCGAGGCCTCTCTTCTCAGCCCACCTACCAAACCCCTTCGATCCGGAGACGTCCGATGGCGGTCGGAGGCTCCAAAATGATCCAACATGCCTAACCCTAGCCCCCCTTACTATATATAGACCCCTTCCCCTGCCAGAAATGGCCTAAACCTACCCTAACCTAGCCCCTAACCTTCTCCTTCCCGCAGCGCCGCCGCTCCCCTCGTTTTCCGCTCCGGACAGCTCCCCCGCCGCCACTTGTCACCGTCCCGTTCGCCGCGCCGCCACCAACCACCTCCCTCCACCAACCAGGCGCCTCCACGCGTCCCAGCCAGCGCCTCCCGCCGCCGCAGCCCACCGAGGCCCAGGCGAGGCCCACCCCGGGCCGAATCTGGGCCCGAGCAGCCCGCGCGTCGCTGCCGAACCCCGCCGCCAGCGCCGCCCGCCGGCGCTCGTCCCTCCTCGTCGCCCCGCCGTCGCCGGCATCCCTCCGCCCGAGCTCCTCCCGAGCCCCGTAGGGCCCTGCTCGCCCCGCCGCCTCATCGCCGGGTGCCGCCGACCCGCCTCCGGCCGACCTCCTCGTGCTCTCCCGGCGCGCCGCTTACCCCGCCGGCGGCCAGATCCGGCGCCTGGGAGGCGGGATCCGTCGTCGGGTCGCCTCGCAGTTGCCACCTAGGCTCGCCGGAGATTCTTCGCTGGAGTTCGGGCGCCGCCGCCGCCCCTCACCCCGATCTGCACCGCCTCGTACCGGAGCCCATCATCCATCCACTCAAACGCGCCCGATCCAACACCGACTCGTCCCCGGGATCCCGTCGTCCAGTTTTTCGCTAGGTATAATTTGGCTAAGTCCCTAAAAACTCATCATATGTGCACATAATCACCATGCCATAACTTCTTGCTCTGTGCTCCGATTGTTGCATATAATATATAGAAATGTTCATCTAGTTGTGCTTTTCATTTTGTTCCATTATGCCATGTTCATTAGAGTTCGTCTTGATGCCCTAATCATCGTTGCAAGAGTGCTAGTTTCTGTTAGTTTCAGTTTCTTATCAGAACATGCTCTTTTGTCATTTTTGCCATGATTGATGTGTGCATCCTATGATATTGAGCTCTACACGTGTTTTGAACTATGCCATGCCATCTTTACAGGGGTGTATGCCATGTATTTTTGTGATCTCTATGGTGACTAGCACAAGCATGCAAACTAGGATACATATTGTTGCTGATTTCAGGGACTTGCTGTTATTTTTATGCCATGTATTCATGCCCTGCTGTTATTTTTATGCCATGTATTCATGTTGCTACAGTGAGATCCATGTCTCTTTTGAGTATGTTTAGTAAGGGTGTTTTGTTCATATAGTTGTGCTATATCCATCCATGCTCCTGGTTGTATTTATAGGGTGCTCTAGCATGTCTTAATCTTGCTCTACTTTTGCTATAAAATATTCCTGGCAGATTGTTTACATGTTATTCAATATTGTTGGGGAACGTAGTAATTTCAAAAATTTTCCTACGCACACGCAAGATCATGGTGATGCATAGCAACGAGAGGGGAGAGTGTCGTCTACGTACCCTCGTAGACCGAAGCGGAAGCGTTGACACAACGTAGAGGAAGTAGTCGTACGTTCTCCTCGCGATCCAACCGATCACAGCACCGTTACTCCGGCACCTCCGAGTTCTTGGCACACGTTCAGCTCGATGACGATCCCCGGGCTCCGATCCAGCAAAGCGTCGGGGAAGAGTTCCGTCAGCACGACGGCGTGGTGACGATCTTGATGTGTTATCGGCGCAGGGCTTCGCCTAAGCGCTGCAACGATATGAACGAGGTGGAATTTGGTGGAAGGGGGCACCGCACACGGCTAAGGAAAGATCTCAATGATCAATTGTGTGTCTATGGGGTGCCCCCTGCCCCTGTATATAAAGGATGGAGGAGGAGGAGGAGGCCGGCCAAGGCTTGGCGCGCCAGGGTGTGGAGTCCTACTAGGACTCCAAGTCCTAGTAGGAGTCCACCAAAAGGGGAGGAAGGGAGAAGGAATAGGAGGAGAAGGAGAGGTGGCCGGCCCCCTTTTCCCTAGTCCAATTCGGACTAGAGGGGAGGGGGGGCGCAGCAGCCTTTTTTTTCTCTTCCCACTAAAGCCCATCAAGGCCCATTACTTCTCCCGTAATCCCGTAACTCCCCGGTACCTCCGAAAATACCCGAACCACTCAGAACCCTTCCGATGTCCGAATATAGTCGTCCAATATATCGATCTTTACGTCTCGACCAATTCGAGACTCCTCGTCATGTCCCCGATCTCATCCGGGACTCCGAACTCCTTCGGTACATCAAAACTCATAAACTCATAATATAACTGTCATCGAAACCTTAAGCGTGCGGACCCTACGGTTCGAGAACAATGTAGACATGACCGAGACACATCTCCGGTCAATAACCAATAGCGGGACCTGGATGCCCATATTGGCTCCTACATATTCTGCGAAGATCTTTATCGGTCAGACCGCATAACAACATACGTTTGTTCCCTTTGTCATCGGTATGTTACTTGCCCGAGATTCGATCGTCGGTATCCAATACCTAGTTCAATCTCGTTACCGGCAAGTCTCTTTACTCGTTCCGTAATACATCATCTCGCAACTAACTCATTGGTTGCAATGCTTGCAAGGCTTTATGTGATGTGCATTACCGAGAAGGCCCTGAGATACCTCTCCGACATTCGGAGTGACAAATCCTAATCTTGAAATATGCCAACCCAACAAATACTTTCGGAGACACCTGTAGAGCACCTTTATAATCACTCAGTTACGTTGTGACGTTTGGTAGCACACAAAGTGTTCCTACGGTAAACTGGAGTTGCATAATCTCATAGTTAAAGGAACATGTATAAGTCATGGATAAAAGCAATAGCAACATACTAAACGATCGGGTGCTATGCTAATGGAATGGGTCATGTCAATCAGATCATTCAACTAATGATGTGATCTCGTTAATCAAATAACAACTCTTTGTTCATGGTTAGGAAACATAACCATCTTTGATTAATGAGCTAGTCAAGTAGAGGCATACTAGTGACACTCTGTTTGTCTATGTATTCACACATGTATTATGTTTCCGGTTAATACAATTCTAGCATGAATAATAAACATTTATCATGACATGTAAGGAAATAAATAATAACTTTATTATTGCCTCTAGGGCATATTTCCTTCAGTCTCCCATTTGCACTAGAGTCAATAATCTAGTTCACATCGCCGTGTGATTTAATAGCAATAGTTCACATCATCATGTGATTAACACCTATAGTTCACATCGATATGTGACCAACACCCAAAGGGTTTACTAGATTCAGTAATCTAGTTCACATCGCTATGTGATTAACACCCAAAGAGTACTACGGTGTGATCATGTTTTGCTTGTGAGAGAAGTTTAGTCAACGGGTCTGCCACATTCAGATCCGTTATGTATTTTGCAATTTTCTATGTCTACAATGCTCTGCACGGAGCTAGTTTAGCTAATTGCTCCCACTTTCAATATGTATCTAGATTGAGATTTAGAGTCATCTAGATTAGTGTCAAAACTTGCATCGACGTAACCTTTTACGACGAACCTTTTTGTCACCTCCATAATCGAGAAACATATCCTTATTCCACTAAGGATAATTTTGACCGCCGTCCAGTGATCTACTCCTAGATCACTATTGTACTCCCGTGCCAATCTCAGGGTAGGGTATACAATAGGTCTGGTACACAGCATGGCATACTTTATAGAACCTATGGCCAAATCATAGGGAATGACTTTCATTCTCTTTCTATCTTCTGCCGTGGTCAGGCTTTGAGTCTTACTCAATTTCACACTTTGTAACACAGGCAAGATCTCTTTCTTTGACTGTTCCATTTTGAACTACTTCAAAATCTTGTCAAGGTATGTACTCATTGAAAAAACTTATCAAGTGTCTCGATCTATCTCTATAGATCTTGATGCTCGATATGTAAGTAGCTTCCCCGAGGTCTTTCTTTGAAAAACTCTTTTCAAACACTACTTTATGCTTTGCAGAATAATTCTATATTATTTCCGATCAACAATATGTCATTCACATATACTTATCAGAAATGCTGTAGTGCTCCCACTCACTTTCTTGTAAATACAGGCTTCACCATAAGTCTGTATAAAACTATATGCTTTGATCAACTTATCAAAGCGTATATTCCAACTCTGAGATGCTTGCACCAGTCCATAGATGGATCGCTGGAGCTTGCTCACTTTATTAGCACCTTTATGGTCGACAAAACCTTCTGGTTGTATCATTTACAACTCTCCATTAAGGAATGTAGTTTTGTTTATCCATTTGCCAGATTTCATAAAATGCGGCAATTGCTAACATGATTCGGACAGACTTAAGCATAGATACGAGTGAGAAACTCTCATCGTAGTCAATACTTTGAACTTGTCGAAAACCTTTTTGCGACAATTCTAGCTTTGTAGATAGTAACACTACTATCAGTGTCCGTCTTCCTCTTCAAGATCCATTTATTTTCTTTGGTTTGCCGATCATTGGGCAAATCCATCAAAGTCCATACTTTGTTCTCATACATGGATCATATCTCAGATTTCATGGCCTCTAACCATTTCGTGGAATCTGGGCTCATCATCGCTTCCTCATAGTTCGCAAGTTCATCATGGTCTAGTAACATGACTTCCAGAACAGGATTACCGTACCACTCTGGTGCGGATCTCACTCTGGTTTACCTACGAGATTCGGTAGTAACTTGATCTGAAGGTACATGATCATCATCATTAGCTTCCTCACTAATTGGTGTAGTACTCACAAGAACAGATTTCTGTGATGAACTCCTTTCCAATAAGGGAGAAGGTACAATTACCTTATCAAGTTTTCTACTTTCCTCCCACTCACTTCTTTCGAGAGAAACTCCTTCTCTGGAAAGGATCCATTCTCAGCAACGAATATCTTGCCTTCGGATCTGTGATAGAAGGTGTACCCAACTGTCTTCTTTGGGTATCCTATGAAGACATATTTTTCCGATTTGGGTTTGATCTTATCAGGATGAAACTTTTTCATGTAAGCATCACAACCCCAAACTTTAAGAAACGACAACTTTGGTTTCTTGCTAAACCACAGTTCATATTGTGTCGTCTCAACGGACTTAGATGGTGCCCCTTTTAACGTGAATGCAGCTGTCTCTAATGCATGATCCCAAAACGATATTGGTAAATCGGTAAGAAACATCATAGATTGTACTATATCCAATAAAGTATGGTTATGACGTTCGGACACACCATTATGCTGTGGTGTTCCAGGTGGCATGAATTTGTGAAACTATTCCACACGGTTTTAACTGAAGGCCAAAACTCGTAACTCAAATATTTTACCTCTGCGATCATATCGTAGAATTTTTTTTATTTTCTTGTTACGATGATTATCCACTTCACTCTGAAATTCTTTGAACTTTTCAAACGTTTCAGACTTATGTTTCATTAAGTAGATATACCCATATCTGCTTAAATCATCTGTGAAGTTCTGAAAATAATGATACTTGTCGCGAGCCTTAATATTCATCGGACCACATACATCAGTATGTATGATTTCCAACAAATCTGTTGCTTGCTCCATTGTTCCGGAGAACGGCGTTTTAGTCATCTTGCCCAAGAGGCATGGTTCGCAAGCATCAAGTGATTCATAATCAAGTGATTCCAAAATCCCATCAGCATGGAGTTTCTTCATGCGCTTTACACCAATATGACCTAAACGGCAGTGCGACAAATAGGTTGCACTATCATTATTAACTTCGCATCTTTTTGGTTTCAATATTATGAATATGTGTATCACTGCGATCGAGATCCAATGAACTATTTTCATTGGTGTGTATGACCATAGAAGGTTTTATTCATGTAAACAGAACAACAATTTATTCTCTTACTTAAATGAATAACCGTATTGCAATTAACATGATCAAATCATATTCATGCTCAACGCAAACACCAAATAACACTTATTTAGTTTCAACACTAATCCCGAAAGTATAGGGAGTGTGTGATGATGATCATATCAATCTTGGAACCACTTCCAACACACATCGTCACCTTGCCCTTTAACTAGTCTTTGTTCATTCTGCAACTCCCGTTTCGAGTTACTAATCTTAGCAACTTGAACTAGTACCAAATACTGAGGGGTTGCTATGAACACTAGTAAAGTACACATCAATAACATGTATATCAAATATACTTATGTTCACTTTGCCATCCTTCTTATCCGCCAATCACTTGGGGTAGTTCCGCTTCCAGTGACCAGTCCCTTTGCAGTAGAAGCACTTAGTCTCAGGCTTAGGACCAGACTTGGGCTTTTTCACTTGAGCAGCAACTTGCTTGCCGTTCTTCTTGAAGTTCCCCTTCTTTCCTTTTGCCCTTTTTGAAACTAGTGATCTTGTCAACCATCAACACTTGATGTTTTTCTTTGATTTCTACCTTCGCCGATTTTAGCATCGCGAAGAGCTTGGGAATATTTTCCGTTATCCCTTGCATATTATAGTTCATCACGAAGTTCTACTAACTTGGTGATGGTGACTAGAGAATTCTGTCAATCACTATCTTATCTGGAAGATTAACTCCCACTTGATTCAAGCGATTTGTAGTACTCAGACAATCTGAGCACATGCTCACTAGTTGAGCGATTCTCCTCCATCTTTTAGCTATAGAACTTGTTGGAGACTTCATATCTCTCAACTCGGGTATTTGCTTGAAATATTAACTTCAACTCCTAGAACATCTCATATGCTCCATGACGTTCAAAACGTCTTTGAAGTCCCGATTCTAAGCAGTTAAGCATGGTGCACTAAACTATTAAGTAGTCATCATATTGAGCTAGCAAAACGTTCATAATGTCTGCATCTGCTCCTGGAATAGGTCCGTCACCTAGCGGTGCATCAAGGACATAATTCTTCTGTGCAGCAATGAGGATAAACCTCAGATCACGGATCCAATCCGCATTATTGCTACTAACATTTTTCAACACAATTTTTCTCTAGGAACATATCAAAATAAACACAGGGAAGCAACAACGCGAGCTATTGATCTACAACATAGATATGCTAATACTACCAGGACTAGTGTTCATGATAATATTAAAGTTCAATTAATCATATTACTTAAGAACTCCCACTTAGATAGACATCCCTCTAATCTTCTAAGTGATCACGTGATCCAAATCAACTAAACCATGTCCGATCATCACGTGAGATGGAGTAGTTTCAATGGTGAACATCACTATGTTGATCATATCTACTATATGATTCACGCTCAACCTTTCGGTCTCCGTGTTCCGAGCTCATATCTTATATGCATAGCTCGTCAAGTATAACCTGAGTATTCCGCGTGTGCAACTGTTTTGCACCCGTTGTATTTGAACGTAGAGCCTATCACACCCGATCATCACGTGGTGTCTCAGCATGAAGAACTTTCGCAACGGTGCATACTCAGGGAGAACACTTCTTGATAATTAGTGAGAGATCATCTTATAATGCTACCGTCAATCAAAGCAAGATAAGATGCATAAAAGATAAACATCACATGCAATCAATATAAGTGATATGATATGGCCATCATCATCTCGTGCTTGTGATCTCCATCTTCGAAGCACCGTCATGATCACCATCGTCACCGGCGCGACACCTTGATCTCCATCGCAGCATCGTTGTCGTCTCGCCAATCTTATGCTTCCACGACTATCACTACCGCTTAGTAATAAAGTAAAGCATTACATCGCGATTGCATTGCATACAATAAAGCGACAACCATATGGCTCCTGCCAGTTGCCGTTAACTCGGTTACAAAACATGATCATCTCATACAATAAAATTTAGCATCATGTCTTGACCATATCACATCACAACATGCCCTGCAAAAACAAGTTAGACGTCCTCTACTTTGTTGTTGCAAGTTTTACGTGGCTGCTACGGGCTTAAGCAAGAACTCATCTTACCTACGCATCAAAACCACAACGATAGTTTGTCAAATAGACTCCGTTTTAACCTTCTCAAGGACCGGGCGTAGCCACACTCGGTTCAACTAAAGTTGGAGAGACAGTCTTCCGCAAGCCATCTATGTGCAAAGCACGTCGAGGGAACCGGTCTCGCGTAAGCGTACGCGTAAGGTTGGTCCGGATCGTCTCGTCCAACAATACCGCTGAACCAAAGTATGACATGCTGGTAGGCAGTATGACTTGTATCGCCCACAGCTCACTTGTGTTCTACTCGTGCAAATAACATCAAACCATAAAAACCTAGGCTCGGATGCCACTGTTGGGGAACGTAGTAATTTCAAAAAATTTCCTACGCACACGCAAGATCATGGTGATGCATAGCAACGAGAGGGGAGAGTGTCGTCTACGTACCCTCGTAGACCGAAGCGGAAGCGTTGACACAACGTAGAGGAAGTAGTCGTACGTTCTCCTCGCGATCCAACCGATCACAGCACCGTTACTCCGGCACCTCCGAGTTCTTGGCACACGTTCAGCTTGATGACGATCCCCGGGCTCCGATCCAGCAAAGCGTCGGGGAAGAGTTCCGTCAGCACGACGGCGTGGTGACGATCTTGATGTGTTATCGGCGCAGGGCTTCGCCTAAGCGCTGCAACGATATGAACGAGGTGGAATTTGGTGGAAGGGGGCACCGCACACGGCTAAGGAAAGATCTCAATGATCAATTGTGTGTCTATGGGGTGCCCCCTGCCCCTGTATATAAAGGATGGAGGAGGAGGAGGAGGCCGGCCAAGGCTTGGCGCGCCAGGGTGTGGAGTCCTACTAGGACTCCAAGTCCTAGTAGGAGTCCACCAAAAGGGGAGGAAGGGAGAAGGAATAGGAGGAGAAGGAGAGGTGGCCGGCCCCCTTTTCCCTAGTCCAATTCGGACTAGAGGGGAGGGGGGGCGCAGCAGCCTTTTTTTTCTCTTCCCACTAAAGCCCATCAAGGCCCATTACTTCTCCCGTAATCCCGTAACTCCCCGGTACCTCCGAAAATACCCGAACCACTCAGAACCCTTCCGATGTCCGAATATAGTCGTCCAATATATCGATCTTTACGTCTCGACCAATTCGAGACTCCTCGTCATGTCCCCGATCTCATCCGGGACTCCGAACTCCTTCGGTACATCAAAACTCATAAACTCATAATATAACTGTCATCGAAACCTTAAGCGTGCGGACCCTACGGTTCGAGAACAATGTAGACATGACCGAGACACATCTCCGGTCAATAACCAATAGCGGGACCTGGATGCCCATATTGGCTCCTACATATTCTGCGAAGATCTTTATCGGTCAGACCGCATAACAACATACGTTTGTTCCCTTTGTCATCGGTATGTTACTTGCCCGAGATTCGATCGTCGGTATCCAATACCTAGTTCAATCTCGTTACCGGCAAGTCTCTTTACTCGTTCCGTAATACATCATCTCGCAACTAACTCATTGGTTGCAATGCTTGCAAGGCTTTATGTGATGTGCATTACCGAGAAGGCCCTGAGATACCTCTCCGACATTCGGAGTGACAAATCCTAATCTCGAAATATGCCAACCCAACAAATACTTTCGGAGACACCTGTAGAGCACCTTTATAATCACTCAGTTACGTTGTGACGTTTGGTAGCACACAAAGTGTTCCTACGGTAAACTGGAGTTGCATAATCTCATAGTTAAAGGAACATGTATAAGTCATGGATAAAAGCAATAGCAACATACTAAACGATCGGGTGCTATGCTAATGGAATGGGTCATGTCAATCAGATCATTCAACTAATGATGTGATCTCGTTAATCAAATAACAACTCTTTGTTCATGGTTAGGAAACATAACCATCTTTGATTAATGAGCTAGTCAAGTAGAGGCATACTAGTGACACTCTGTTTGTCTATGTATTCACACATGTATTATGTTTCCGGTTAATACAATTCTAGCATGAATAATAAACATTTATCATGACATGTAAGGAAATAAATAATAACTTTATTATTGCCTCTAGGGCATATTTCCTTCAAATATTGCCAAGGTTGTTGTAATTGATCCTTGCATGCTATGTTATTGTTATTGCCATGTATAGCTTCTATGCCATGTCTAGTTGCTACGTGTATGCTTAGTTTATCATGCAGTGCCTCGTAGTGAGTGCATCGAGCTCGTAAACATGCCTACTTGTTATCTGATTATGCCATGCTCCAGTTTTTCACCAAGTCTGAATCTGTTTATGTTTTTGCTATGTCCACATGCTTGCAATTGTATTTTTTGATCCCTTTTGGCTTATGGTCATTAAGGGACTTCTGTTATATGCTTTGAGTAGATTCATGGCATGCTCTAGTTTGACATGATGGCTTGCTGTAACATGTTGTTTGATAGCTCTTAACATGCTAACCTGATGTTATTTCTGCCATGTCCTGTGAATTCTGCCAAGTCTGTGAACCTGTTATTATTTGCAATCTTGCCATGCTTGTTTGAGTATGATCTAGTGATTTCTGGAGTTAGCTCAGTGTTCATGTTTTGTAATGCTTTACCTGTACATCATGCCCATGTCTTTTGTTTTCATGTTGTGGTCCTGTAGCATGTTGATTTGATGCTTGCTAGATGCCTACTTGCTGTTTTGGACAGATTGTTGTTATATCTTGTATAGGGTGTATGTGTTGAACCGTTGCTCCGTTTTGAGTGTGCTCTATATGAAACTTGCTTAGTTTTGCATGTAGCTTCATATTATCATGTTGCATCCTTGTTTTCAGGTGTTTGCTTGATGTTTGTATGCATTTTGCATCAATGCCATGCTTAACTTGTTTTGCTCATATCTTCTAGGCCGTAGCTCCGAATCTAATGAACTTTATATGTAACTTGACTAGAATTTCTTGTAGATCATGTTGGTGCATATTAACTTGCTGTTTAAAAAACTTGAACATAAGGTTTATTCAGATCTGGACCAATTTCGAAATTTGCATATGAGGACTTACCGGATTTGTTATATGTTGTTTCCGGCCTCATTTAAACTTGCTTTGTTGTGTTGCTCTTATATGCATCATCTCTTGCCATGAGTAGCTTCATGTAGATTTGTCATGCATCATGCTTGGTTGAGCATCATGCCTTGTCTATGTGTGGTGTGTTTACCATCTTGTGTGCTTCTTCTCGCTAGTTCCCGTTTCGTTGCGATCGTGAGGATTCATTCGTCTACGCTTGGTTCGTCTTCGTGGCTTCACCTTATTCATGGACTCGTTCTTCTTCCTTGCGGGATTTCAGGCAAGATGACCATCACCTTGGATCTCATTACTATCATTGCTATGCTAGTTGCTTCGTTCTATCGCTATGCTGCGTTACCTACCACTTGCTGCTCAAGCCTCCCAAATTGCCATGAACCTCTGACCTTTGTTACCCTTCCTAGCAAACCATTGTTTGGCTATGTTACCGCTTTGCTCAGCCCCTCTTATAGCGTTGCTAGTTGCAGGTGAAGATGAAGATTGCTCCATGTTGGATTATGTTTATTGTTGGGATATCACAATATCTCTTATATTATTAATGCATCTATATACTTGGTAAAGGGTGGAAGGCTCGGCCTTATGCAGGGTGATTTGTTCCACTCTTGCCGCCCTAATTTCCGTCATATCGGTATTATGTTCCCGGATTTTGCGTCCCTAACGCGGTCGGGTGATTTATGGGACCCCCTTGACAATTCGCTTTGAATAAGACTCCTCCAGCAAGGCCCAACCTTGGTTTTACCATTTGCCTCACCACCACCTACTTTTCCCTTGGGAGTAATTAACCCAAGGGTCATCTTTATTTAGCCCCCCCAGGCCAATACTTGTCTAAGTGTTGGCCCAAACTAGAGTCCTTTGCAACGCCACCTCAGGGAAACTTGAGGTCTGGTTTTAGTTGTACGGAGTGCTCATCCGGTGTTGCCCTGAGAACGAGATATGTGCAGCTCCTATCAGGATGTCGGCGCATCGGGCGGCTTTGCTGGTCTTGTTTTATTACTGTCGAAATGTCTTGTAGCCGGGATTCCGAGACTGATCGGGTCTTCCCGGGGAGAAGGAATATCCTTCGTTGATCGCGAGAGCTTATCATGGGCTAAGTTGGGACACCCCTGCAGGGTTTGAACTTTCGAAAGCCGTGCCCGCGGTTATGGGCAGATGGGAATTTGTTAATATCCGGTTGTAGTAAACTTGAAGTAAACTTTTCTAAAATACACCAACCGTGTGTGTAGTCGTGAGTGTCTCTTTTCGGGGTTGATCGAGAGGAGAACACGGTTTCTGGGTTATGTTTGGCGTAAGTAGGAGTTCAGGATCACTTCTTGATCATTACTAGTTGACGACCGTTCCTTTGATTCTCTTCTCGCTCTCATTTGCGTAGGTTAGCCACCATACATTGCTTAGTCGCTGCTGCAACCTCACCACTTTACCCCCTTCCTTACCCATTAAGCTTTGCTAGTCTTGATACCCATGGTAATGGGATTGCTGAGTCCTCGTGGCTCATAGATTACTACACCAACAGTTGCAGGTACATGTTATGCGATGACCATGACGCGAGAGCGATGTTTATTTATGTTGGAGTTCTTCTTCTGCTTCTTCTTCGATTGAGGGATAGGTTCCTGGTCGGCAGCCTGGGCTAGCAGGGTGGATATTGTTTGAGTTTCTGTTTATGTTTCATCCATAGTCGGATGTTGATCTTGTATGTTGTATTGTTGGATTCATGTGACTTTGTATGTATTGGATGTATCCCCTCTATTTATGTAATGTTGATGTAATGATATCCACCTTGCAAAAGCGTCTTCAAGATGCGTTTCTATCCTTGGTGGAACCTTCGAGTTCCTTTAGGATAGGGTCGCATCTTGGGCATGATATCGGGTCGTCTGCTGAACTAGCATGAAGTTATCATGCATGCACCGGCCGACGATGAACGCACTTTGGTTTGCGGAGATGATCTCCCCCATCCTTGGGGTGAGACGCAACAAGAGCACCTTGGCGAACAATTTGGCGATGATGTGGATCAGACTAATGGGCCAGTAGTTCATGATCGCGGGGGCATCAGGTTTCTTGGGAAGTAGGATGAGTAGGGCCTCGTTTAGCTTGTAAAAACCCTGTCCGTTCATGGAATATAGCCTGTCTAAGGCCTCATAGATGTCGGCCTTGATGATGGGCCAACATGCCCGGAGGAAGTCGGAGGTGAATCCGTCTGGCCCGGGCGCCGTGCCCATTGGCATTTTCTTGATGGCCTCCCAACTCTCCTACTCGAAGAATGGATTGTCGAGCTCGAGTAGGTCGAAGCTTCCGTGGTTGATGGCATCGAGGCTGATGGAATGAGTGCGCGTAGTAGCGGCCCCTAGGATGGATGAGAAGTGCTCGTACGCTGCCCGAGACATGGCAGCCGCATCAGTGATATCTTCGCCGCGCACCCGAAGACTGAGAATGCATTTCTTTTGACTTCTATGGGCGGCATGCATCTTATGGAATGCAGAGTTGGTGGCTCCCTCCTTCAGCCATCAAAAAACGAATGCGTTCGTGCATGAGGGATCGCTCAAGCGAGGCCAGGCCCACGTATTTGCGTTTAAGCTCGCACCGAAGCCATGCTTCAGCGGGGGAGAGAGGCCGATGATCTTGCGCCACGTCGAGGCGGTATATGAGCTCACGAGCCGTGGTGAGCTGGGAAGAGATGTGGCCAACGGATCGGGAGCCCCAACTCTGTAGTTGATGCGCGGTGGCCTTGAGACGTGAGAATATGCGCCGGAACGGATTCACATCGGGGGCGGGGGGGGGGGGGGACTGCCATGCCGCGTCCACCGTTGGCATGAAACCATCATGTTTAGTCCAAAAGTGCTCGAAGTGGAAATGTTGTTTTCCCAAAGTGTGAAAAGAGCAATCGACGACCAAGGGGCAATGGTCGGAGGCCGCGGAGGCGATGCGGCGCAGGAAGTGATGGGGTTGGCCCGTCACCCAGGAGGTAGTGCACATGACGCGGTCGTTGCGGACGAGGGTAGGGTTCTGCTGCTCATTAGACCATGTGTAGCGTCGCCCATGCATGTATATGTCGCGCAAGGCGTGGTCAGCGATGAAGCGCCGAAAACGATTGGTCGTATGCTGGTTGATGCGGCCGTTGCTCATGTCTGCGGATGTGGTGACCATGTTGAAATCGCCCCCGAGCACCTAGGGCCCAGCCATGGTGGCGCGAAGCTCATGGAGCTCGTTAAGGAAAGCCATCTTGTCATCATCAGACTGAGGACCATACACGCCGGTAATCCACCAGGGATGCTTGCCTGATGGGGTGGAGACCACGGCGGGAACATGGTAGGAGCCTATGGAGGGGCCAGAGAGATTGACGTGGTCGATCCGCCATGCAAGAAGAATGCCTCCCCTCGTCCCCGTGGCCGATAAGCAGTAGAAGTCACTGAAGAGAGAGCCGAGCGTCTCGAGGGTGACCGCGGGCGTGACAAGATCTAGCTTGGTCTCTGAGAGACACACGATGGAAGGAGAGGCAACTGTGATGACGGTCCGGATTGTAGTGCGCTTGGCTCGACAATTTAGCCCACGGACGTTCCAGAATATTATCTTAAGATTTTGATCCAGAGGAAAGGGGGGGGGGGGTACATGGTGGGACAAGGCGGAGAGAAGATCAGATCTCGACCAGCCTCTGGTGGGCCGAAGCCGCGCCGTCAAACAGTCCGGGCGGTACGTGCCATCCATAAAAGTCTGCGAAGGCCTGAACTACCTCAGCAGCGAGAGGGCGGTCGAAGAGGCGCGTGTACTTCTCCAGCACAGCCGCAGAAACAGGCGCGTCGTCCTTGAGAAGACCCAGGCGGCAGAGAAGGACCCGTTTTGCTTTGGTCTCAGTGTCGAGGCCTTTGTCATGCATGGCGATACGTCCACTGCGCCTCGGTGTGAAGTTGGGAGGTAGCTCACCGCGCTTGCGGCGGGCGGGTGGCATTGGCAGTATGGGGTTCACTGTGGTCCGGAGGTCGCCAATGTAGTCCAGGACGTGCTTGGGCATAGGGTAGGAGGCTTGCCCATTAGACGTGGGCGCGGGAAGTTGCATGGCCACAGGGGGGTTGGCAACACTGGTGGCGACACGTGGCGTGCATGGGGTGGCGTCCATCTCGCCTGGCTGGGGCCCAGAGATCAGGGGTGGGCCAGCCGCTATCGAGGAGGCCCCCGCAGCCTGCCCCACCGGGTCATCCGTAGTGGCTGGCAGGGAGGGAAGCGCCTGGCTACTCATTGGCTGGACGACCAGCTACTGGGGCGTGGGGGAGATCACCTGTGGACCCGTAGGAGGGTCCTCCACGACCAGATCAGAAGGCTCAGGATCACCAAAAGGGCAAGCATCGAAATCTTTAGCAGGCAGGTCGGGGATGCTGCCAAGCAGCGATGGGCTAGAGGGCCGTAGAGACGAATCAGCTGTTGCGTTTTTGTCTCGGGGAGGCATCAGCAATAGCAGCGGGGATAGGGAGCATCTGGGGGATCCAAGGCCGTCTCGACCAATGGCTGGCCGCCACGATCGGAGGTGGATGGGCTGGTCAGCGTCCTAGTTTGAACGGCCACGACCGGGTCGATAGCCGTTGCTTGGAGCGTAGCGGAAGCCACAACCGTGCCAGGGGAAAGCCGCTCGTGGACCTAGGGCCCACGGGAAAAGCCGCCAACAGGGGGGTTGACCCGAGGACACCGTGCCACCCACGGAAAGATTGCGCAGCACGCCGTCGGCGATGATGGCCAGAGGAGCTATGGCCATGGCCTCAGGCCGGTCGAGAACCTCTAGAGGGCGGGAAGTCGTGCCGGCGCGGCCACGCATCCGGGCAGGGGGGAGCCGAGCTCAACAGCGCCGCCGTCACCGGAGGCGGGAGGGGTCGGTGATGGTTAACGGCCGGGAAGGCGGAAATCTGCAAAGTGCCGGACATGGATGGAGATAGGAAATGCAACAACTCGACAGCGAAACGGTCGACGAGGTTGGGGTCGGCGTATGCGAAGGTGCAAGGCTCAGTCAGCACGAGCTTGGAGGGCCACGAGATTGCGTCGGGGTCGGCAGTCTAGGCAGAGAGTCGAAAAACGGACATGTCGCTGCCGTCTAGGGTTTTCGGCGCAAGCCGCTCGATGAGGCAAAACGGCGACAACAATTGGATGGCGGAGGAAATATCCCAGCCATGCTTTGTGATTCCAGTGATCTCAATGTCGACGGAGATGCGCAGGGTGATGGGCTCAGCACCGGCTCCATGGGTGAAGGATGAGGCAAAACCGGGAGGCGTGGAAGGGGGCCGCGGCCACACGCACATGGGTAGCAACATCCGTGAATCGTGGGAGGAACTCACCATCACGGCAGCGATGGACCGAAAACGCGTCCGGGCCAAGACGGAAGCGCGCGGAGAGCTCATCCGCAATGTTAGTGGCAGAGACGCCTTGTCGATTTCCAGCGACCATGGCGACGAGGGCCAGGCCTAGGGCGCGCTCGGCATCCTCAAGACGCACGATGCGAGGCATGTAGCAGACTGCGCTAGCCGGACGGAGTGCAAGGTGGCCCGACATGGCAATGGCCGCAGAGGCAGGGCCTGCCGCACCGGAGGAGGCACGCTGGGAGGGGGGCCGGAGCTTGGGGCGGATGGCGACGGGGTGTCGGTGTACAAAAGTAGGGGTCCTTTTTGTACCCCTTTACTTCTGTGCGGGCATTCGCAGCCACACGCTTAAGGCCGCGCTTGGCGGGGCAGAAGAGGAAGCAAAGACACAAGACTACCCGAGCAACGCTAAGACAGAGGCGCGAGGAACGAAGGGACAAGGTGGGCTCTCCCCGACAGGAGCCTTGCCGGGGCAGCTTACGTAGCCCCGGCAAGGGCCTTTGCCGGGCAACTTGCCCAACACCAGCAGAGCCGCCACCCTCGAGCCTAAGAGTTCCGACACCATCGACAACATTGGAACCAAGGCTCGGGAGGCGCCTGCATGGTGGCATGCAGATCTTTGTGAAGACCAAGGACATACAATACTAGATGAGAACCAGAAGATGGAAACCCCGACAAGATCCTTGCCGGGGACGCTCACAAGAACCCTGGCAAGACCCTTGCCGGGGATGCCTGTGAGACCCCGACAAGGCCCTTGCCGGGCCCGCGGCAAGACCCTTGCCGAAGACATCTGCGGGGCCGCAGCCAGGCCCCCACCTGCCAAGGCTCCACTGCCGTTTCAATACAGCAGTCAACCCACCAACAAGGTAGGCATGTGCGTGGCGACGTGCAGCTTCCAGGACAACTTAGCAAGCACCTGCGTGGTGGCACGCAGATCTTCGTGAAGACTCTGCCACCGCGCCAACTCAGCAGCCAGCCAGCCAGCATGGCACTGCACACCTAGTCATCCTGGATGCGCGTCGGAGCGAGGCGAGACGGCGACGGACGGGACGACTTTCCTTGCCGTCCCCGATAAAGTAAGAGGGCACGTCGGCAGTGCATTAAATGCATTGTCCTACGGTGCCAGGCGATAGACTTGTATACAGTACAAACTTTTCTCCTCCTGTGTGCCACTGTGGCACCCCCTTTGGCTATAAAAGGACGCCCGAGGCATACTGGAGGTGGATTCAGATTTTTTGGACCCTACACGCTTTGTAGCTAGTCCAAGAACACCAAACAAACACAAACCAGCAGGAGTAGGGTATTACGCATCACTTGCGGCCCGAACCTGGATAAATTCCCCGTGTTGATCTTCTAAACCCGCTCTTTCCACCACCGCGCGCCCGCCAACCGCAGAAGGGATTCCCCATGATCCCATAGGTGTCGTTTCCACCGACATCTTTGGCGCGCCAGGTAGGGGGCGCAAGCTGTGAAAATCCGGTTTTGGAGTCAACTTACAGACTCCGTCTTTGCGATGGCCCGAGAAGAGAAGGCGACGTCAATCAGCCACACTCTGGTGCCGTCCGTGGCTGCAACGACCACCCGCGTGGCCGCAAAAAGCTAAGTCACGCAGAACTTTGAACAATTCTTATTAATATGAGGTTATTCTCCTCGAAAGATCTTGCTCTTTGTACAGAAAACCTGCATGCAATGGGACCCTTCCGTTATTAGGCAACATCCTTGTTCTGTTTTGAGTCCGCTCAATAGCTCAAGCGGCCGCGCTGAGGACGGCAAGGTGGCCTGCCTGCAATTAGCAATGCCCTTGCTCTATTTCGAGTCCGCTCAACAGTTTAAGCGGCCGCGCTGAGAACGGCAAGGTGGTTTGTCCGGCTGCAAGCGCCCCCCCGGCAGGCTGCTAAGGATCCGTCCTCAAGGCGCCATAGCATGGGTTTACGCACTGGCGAACCTATCCTACTGGGCGTAGGGTGCATACGTACAAAGAAAGATCAATACACGAAGATAGCATGTTTCATCTTAAAGTACTACAGAGTTACATTACACCAATTGTTGCTACGGTTCTAACTTAAGATAAAATTGTCTTGGTCATGAACTCGTAGCGACAAATGAGGAACGGGGTGCCTAGTCTCGGCGTTGGCCCTCCACCCTCCTGACTCCATCAACGCGGCTGATGATGGGCTCGATACGCTCTTCGAGCGCCGCGAGGTCCACATCCTCCGGCAAGCTCTCCAGCGTGTTGGCAAAGTTGACGTTGGGGTTCCAGTACGCCACCTTGGTGAGTACCTTGGTCAGGGCGCCCCGGCAGAGCTTCCGGGCCTCAATGGCCAGAGAGGTCGCTCGGTTGGAACGGAACTGCTCCAGGGCGTCGAGGACGCCCTCGAAGAATAGGTTTAGCCTGGCTTTGGGGCTCACGTTCGGCTCCTGAGAGTACCTGATGTTCGGTATCCCCATGGCAGCCAGCTCCGTGGTGATCTTGCCGGCGACGTTGGCGAGGCGGCTGATCCAGAGGTTTACGCCCTTCGCATACTCCTCGTACTCGGTGGCGCCATCCCTCCGCAGCTGCTTCTCATCCTCTAGGGCCTTGTTCCGGGTCTCCTCACGAGCCCCGGCCTCCGAAAGCATCCCCTCCAAGCTATCCAGCTTCAACTTCAGATCATTGATGGAGTCGTTGGCCTCGGAGAGCAGCTTGGCCTTGTTAGAGATGGCGGCCTGCGCTTTCGCCAGAGTGCGGTTGGCCGCATCCCTCTCCTCCGTCGGCGCCGAGACTCTCTTCTTCGGCTCCTCCCGCTCCAGCTCCAGCTCCTTCACCTTGTCGGCATGGACTAGGTCCTGCGCATCGAGTGCCTCCTTGTGCCTCTGCCCCAGCTCCTGGGTCCGCCGCGCGACGAGCTTCTCAACCTCCTCATCCTTGCCACGGAGTGTGGCGGCGAGCGCCTCCTCACGGGCGGCAAGCTCCTCCTCCTGGGAGTTCAGTAGAGCCTGGTGCTGTTGCCGAGCGGTCTCGTCCGTGGCGGCCTGTTCCTTCGCCACCTCCTGGGTCTTCTTGACGTCAGCCTGCTTCAGGATGCGCTTCCGTTTGTGCTCAGCCAGCTCACCCTGGGCAGCCTTCAGTTCTTCCTGAGCCTCACGGAACCAGGCCTGCGTCTGAGCGACGCTCTCCTCAAGATCCACGTCCGCCTTGTCCGTTGCCGCCATCCTAGACTTCGTCTTGTCTAGGCGGGCACGGTGGAGCGCCTAGAGCTTCTGGAAGTTGACACTCATGGCCCGGAGAAGCTGCTCCTCTTGGGAAACGCCACCGCTGGTGCTCGGTTCATCAACAACCTGAAGCCCGGCGGTGGCGAGCGCCTCGTCATCGAACACCTCCCCCTTGGTTGGCGGCCTGGTGCTCGCCGTCCCTGGGAGATGGACGAACAGGTCGTCGCCCACCTTCAAGTACTTGCCCAGGCCAGGGGCTGTAGGGGAGGAAGGTTGGTCGTCAGCCACCCCCTCCCCGGCAGGCCCCTTGGCAGCCTCCTCAGCGGCGGTCTTGGCGGCCTCCTTGGTAGCAATCTTGTCGGCCTCAGCCTCGGCGTCCTTGGCGACCTCCTCGATGACGGTATCAATATCCTCTTGGTCCGCCGAGGGAGGGTCTGGATACCGAGAAGGAGAATGAGACGGGGCCAAAATCAAGGTTCAAGAAGAAGAAGAAAAGACAGGGACAGGAGGCAGACCACGTACCCGCGCCAAGCAAGGAAGAAGTGTTTCCCTCCCCACCACGTTCGTTGTCGGGATGGAGCCACTGCCGCCCAAGTTTGCCTCCTCCTCCGTCGTGCGCGTGGGCTCGGTGCTTGGTGCCCTTGTCGGGGACGCCCCTCTGGGTGGCGTGGTTGATGGGGGCGGCGTGTTGGGGGTGGCCCTCAGCGGCTCCTCCTGCTTCCGCTCTTCTCCTGCGAACCTGTCAAGATCAGCACCAAGGGATCGTGCCCCAACACACACCAACGGGAAGAGAGTAGTGAACTCACGCTGGGGGCTGAAGCGGGGGCTGCGTCGGGGGCTGTCGTCCGGGATGATGACCACCAACTCCGGCGTGCGCAGATTACTCGCCGGGGGCTTGTCACCCGTCGAGGCCCTGGCCCTCTTCGCCACCCTCTGGGCCAACGTCTTCGTGTCCCTGTGAGGATAACATCAAGATAAAGAAGGATAGCACAGGCGTGGGGTCGGGAGATGATGGAGGGCGAAGTCCTTACTCGTCCTCCGCCTCATCTTCCACTAGCCTCCTCTTCCTCTTCGGGTTGAAGGACCCGAGATCAAAATTAACCTCCGAGGTGCCATCCAAAGGAGAAGGAGAAGGGGATGGGGTCCGACTCAGCTTGGATGAGGAGGAAGCGGTCGCCTTCTTCTTCGCTACCGCGGTTTTCACCGCCTTCTTCGCTGCCGTGGCCTTCGTCACCGCGGCTCTCGTCTGGCGCACGGACTGCTCCTGGACCAGTTGCCACTGCACGGTCCTGCCGGGCCGGACCGGCTCACCGGAGCTGGCCCGCTGCAGGACGCGCCTCTTCCCTATGGACGAGGGGTCGACAGCCTTGGCCTCTTCTTCGGTTGACTCCTCGACTACGTCTTCAACGAGGGGGCCCCGGCGCCGGCGCTGCTGGCCTCCCCAGCAGACTCCGCCCATCCGGCGAGCTCTTTCTCCTCTGCGGCCGTGTCGGCCTCATCCTTCACGGTGCCGGCGCTGCCAGCCTCCTTGGTGAGCGCCGCATCCGCCGCCCTAGTGGCGTTGTAGTCCAGCTCCTCCTTGGTGGTGTCGTGGATGAGCAGCGGCTCGTTGCGGACATAATTCTCCGACAAGTTGTTGAAGAATGCCAGCGCCTCCTCCGCTTTTGGCTCGACCCAGAGTGGATCGAGGCCGTGTGCGTTGAAGTCCGCCATCCTGGAAATTATGGCGGTCTGGCAAGAGTTGTTTCTCAATAGGACCACGCCCGCCGGCAACCCAAACAGAGACGCCTTGACGGCCTTGCCGGCCTTGCCGGCCTTCTCGGCTCTGCCGATCCTCTCAGCCCTGGCGTCATCACTCACCATGAGCTAGAAGAGCCTCTGGAAGAAGTGAGCATGCCCCATCACCTTGAAGTTGTGATTCAAGCCAGGGCGGAGCCTCATGATGTCGGCCGTGTTCCTGTAGTCCCAGGCCGGCCTCCCCTTGTTGTGCAGTGGGGCAATCCGGCGGCGGATGAAATCAGCCCCGATCATTTCGAGGGTGAGTCCGGCCACGGTGAGGCGGTTGATCCTGGTGGTGGCAACCGAGAGCTTCTTGTCATTGGCATCGAGGTCGCTCCAGTCCTTGCGGCAGATCAGCGGACTCCGGCGAACCCGGCAGAACTCCCGTGGATCCTTCTCCTTGATCCAGCACCACCGGCTCCGCCACTCGTCCCACCTCTCCTTCTGGGCGCCCTCCGGGTACGTGCCCTTCTCCTGAGACCTCAGGATCCAGGTGATGCAGCTGGAGATGGCGCCCCCTGACTAGATGCGAGGGTAGAAGTAGTGGTGGAAGAGCGTCGTGCTGGGGCGCACTTCGGTGAAGCCCTCGGGGAGATGGGCGAAGAGGGCCATGCACGCCCCGGCATTCGGCGTAAGATCCAGAAGACGGAAGTTGTAGGTGTGCATGACACCGTTGAAGAATTCAGAGAAAGGGGGCAGAGCCCGCAAGAGAAGTAGTCAATGAATAAGGGGTACCGATTTTGGCCGGCCTTGGCGAAATCGGCAGGGACTATGCGCATGGCGGGGTGCCCCATCATCTCCCTCACCCACATGGGCCTGAAGTAGTCCATGAGATGGAACGCATCGACCGTCGAGGGAAAGTAGGTGTGCTGCGTCCGCAGCACCGCCAACTCGCTCTCCGGCGCCTCTTTCTCCCCGACGTCCTTGGCCACCCCTTTGCCTTTGCCTGTCTTGGGCGCCATGGCGACTGAGAGGGGATGGAGGATTAAGGGCAGTGAGGGCACAGTGGTGGCGAGCAAAGGCAAGATCTTGAGGAAGAAGAAGGGAGCGACGGTTCCGAGATTGGGTAAGGCACAGGGGGTAAATGAGCAGCGCGCCTGCGGTTTCTTCTTTTTTATGGGGAAGGCGCGGGCCGCCTCTTTACCATTTACCACGATGTGACGCAAGCGTGCTGCAATCGCCCCACGCACGACCCCCATGTCACCCATTCAACATGGGTCATGGGGAAGTGCAACTGGCGAGGGAGTTACTGCGGTGGAACTCTGCCACGCATACCCATGTACTATTCTAGGCCTGGCCCAATAACGCTCCGCGCTTATATGTGGCCCAGGCCTGGGGGCTCCTGTTGGTGTACAAAAGTAGGGGTCCTTTTTGCACCCCTTTACTTGTGCGCGGGCAGTCGCAGCCACACGCTTACGACTGCGCTTGGCGGGGAAAAATAGGAAGCAAAGCCACAAGACTACCCGAGCAACGCCAAGACAGAGGCGCGATGAGCGAAGGGACAAGGTGGGCTCTCCCCGGCAGGAGCCTTGCCGGGGCAGCTTAAGTAGCCCCGTCAAGGGCCTTTGGCGGGGCAACTTGCCCAACACCATCAGAGCTGCCACCCTCGAGCCTAAGAGTTCCGACACCATCGACAACATTGGAACCAAGGCTCGGGAGGCTCCTGCATGGTAGCATGCGGATCTTTGTGAAGACCAAGGACATACAATACTAGATGAGAACCAGAAGACGGAAATCCTGGCAAGATCCTTTTGTCGGGGACGCTCACAAGATCCCCGCCAAGACCCTTGTCGGGGACGCCTGTGAGACCCCGGCAAGGCCCTTGCCGGGGCCCCGGCAAGACCCTTGCTAGAGACATCTGAGGGGCCGCAGCTAGGCCCCCACCCGCCAAGGCTCCACCATCGTTTCAGTATAGCAGTCAACCTGCCAACAAGGCACACACCTGCGTGGCGAGGTGCAGCTTCCAGACCAACTCAGCAAGCACCTGCGTGGTGGCATGCAGATCTTCGTGAAGACTCTTCCACCGTGCCAACTCAGTAGCCAGCCAGCGTGGCGCTGCATGCCTAGTCAGCCTGGACGCGCGTCAGATCGAGGCGAGGCGGCGACGGACTGGACGAGTTTCCTTGCCGTCCCCGATAAAGTAACAGGGCACGTCGGCAGCGCATTAAATGTGTTTGTCCTACGGTGCCAGGCGATAGACTTGTATACAGTACAAACTTTCCACCTCCTATGTGAAGGAAATATGCCCTAGAGACAATAATAAAGTTATTATTTATTTCCTTATTTCATGATAAATGTTTATTATTCATGCTAGAATTGTATCAACCGGAAACATGATACATGTGTGAATACATAGACAAACAGAGTGTCACTAGTATGCCTCTACTTGACTAGCTCGTTAATCAAAGATGGTTATGTTTCCTAACCATAGACAAAGAGTTGTTATTTTGATTAACGAGGTCACATCATTAGTTGAATGATCTGATTGACATGACCCATTCTATTAGCTTAGCACCCGATCGTTTAGTATGTTGCTATTGCTTTCTTCATGACTTATACATGTTCCTTTGACTATGAGATTATGCAACTCCCGTTTACCGGAGGAACACTTTGGGTACTACCAAACGTCACAACGTAACTGGGTGATTATAAAGGAGTACTACAGGTGTCTCCAAAGGTAGATGTTGGGTTGGCGTATTTCGAGATTAGGATTTGTCACTCCGATTATCGGAGAGGTATCTCTGGGCCCTCTCGGTAATACTCATCACATAAGCCTTGCAAGCATTGCAACTAATGTGTTAGCTGTGAGATGATGTATTACGGAACGAGTAAAGAGACTTACCGGTAACGAGATTGAACTAGGTATTGGATACCGACGATCGAATCTCGGGTAAGTAACATACCGATGACAAAGGGAACAATGTATGTTGTTATGCGGTCTGACCGATAAAGATCTTCGTAGAATATGTAGGAGCCAATATGGGCATCCAGGTCCCGCTATTGGTTATTGACCGGAGATATGTCTCGGTCATGTCTACATTGTTCTCGAACCATAGGGTCCGCACGCCTAAGGTTTTGATGACGGTTATATTATGAGTTTATGTATTTTGATGTACCGAAGGTTGTTCGGAGTCCCGGTTGTGATCACGGTCATGACGAGGAGTCTCGAAATGGTCGAGACGTAAAGATCGATATATTGGACGACTATATTCGGACTTCGGAAAGGTTCTGAGTGATTCGGGTATTTTCGGGAGTACCGGAGAGTTACGGGAATTCGTAATGGGCCTCATTGGGCCATAAGGGAAAAGGAGAGAAAGGGCCAAAAGGTGGCCGCGCCCCTCCCCTTGCTCTAGTCCGAATTGGACTAGGGAAGGGGGGCGCCCCCTTCCTTCCTTCTCCTTCTCTCTTCCCTTTCCTTCTCTCATACTTCCCCTACATGGAAGGATTCCTAGTTGGACTAGGAAAAGGGGAATCCTACTCCCGGTGGGAGTAGGACTCCCCTTGGCGCGCCAAACCTAGGGCCGGCCTCCTCCCTTCCTTGCTCCTTTATATACGGGGGCAGGGGGCACCCCATAGACACACAAGTTGATCTTCGTGATCGTTCCTTAGCCGTGTGCGGTGCCCCCCTCCACCATATTCCACCTCGGTCATATTGTTGCAGTGCTTAGGCGAAGCCCTGCATCGGTAGTACATCAAGATCGTCACCACGCCGTCATGCTGAGGAACTCCTCCCCAAAGCTTTGCTGGATTGGTGCCCGGGGAGCGTCATCGAGCTGAACGTGTGCTAAGAACTCGGAGGTGCCGGAGTAACGGTGGTTGGATCGGTCGGATCGGGAAGACGTATGACTACTTCCTCTACGTTGTGTCAACGCTTCCGCTTCGGTCTACGAGGGTACGTAGACAACACTCTGCCCTCTCATTGCTATGCATCACCATGATCTTGCGTGTGCGTAGGAATTTTTTTGAAATTACTACGTTTCCCAACAGTGGCATCCGAGCCTAGGTTTTTATGGTTTGATGTTATATGCACGAGTAGAACACAAGTGAGTTGTGGACGATACAAGTCATACTGCCTACCAGCATGTCATGCTTTGGTTCAGCGGTATTGTTGGATGAGACGACCCGGACCAACCTTACGCGTACGCTTACGCGAGACCGGTTCCCTCGACGTGCTTTGCACACAGATGGCTTGCGGGAGATTGTCTCACCAACTTTAATTGAACCAAGTGTGGCTAGGCCCGGTCCTTGAGAAGGTTAAAACGGAGTCTATTTGACAAACTATCATTGTGGTTTTGATGCGTAGGTAAGATGAGTTCTTGCTTAAGCCCGTAGCAGCCACGTAAAACTTGCAAACAACAAAGTAGAGAACGTCTAACTTGTTTTTGCAGGGCATGTTGTGATGTGATATGGTCAAGACATGATGCTAAATTTTATTGTATGAGATGATCATGTTTTGTAACTGAGTTATCGGCAACTGGCAGGAGCCATATGGTTGTCGCTTTATTGTATGCAATGCAATCGCCCTGTAATGCTTTACTTTATCACTAAGCGGTAGCGATTGTCGTAGAAGCATAAGATTGCCGAGACAACAACGATGCTACGATGGAGATCAAGGTATCGCGCCGGTGACGATGGTGATCATGACGGTGCTTCGGAGATGGAGATCACAAGCACGAAGATGATGATGACCATATCATATCACTTATATTGATTGCATGTGATGTTTATCTTTTTATGCATCTTATTTTGCTTTGATTGACGGTAGCATTATAAGATGATCTCTCACTAAATTATCAAGAAGTGTTCTCCCCGAGTATGCACCGTTGCCAAAGTTCGTCGTGCCCAGACACCACGTGTTAATCGGGTGTGATAAGCTCTACGTCCATCTACAACGGGTGCAAGCCAGTTTTGCACATGCAGAATACTCGGGTTATACTTGACGAGCCTAGCATATATAGATATGGCCTCGGAACACGGAGACCGAAAGGTCGAGCGTGAATCATATAGCAGATATGATCAACATAATGATGTTCACCATTGAAAACTAATCCATTTCACGTGTTAATCGGTTATGGTTTAGTTGATATGGATCACGTGATCACTTAGAAGATTAGAGGGATATCTATCTAAGTGGGAGTTCTTAAGTAATATGATTAATTGAACTTTAATTTATCATGAACTTAGTCCTGGTAGTATTGGCATATCTATGTTGTAGATCAATAGCTCGCGTTATTGCTTCCCTGTGTTTATTTTGATATGTTCCTAGAGAAAATTGTGTTGAAAAATGTTAGTAGCAATGATGCGGATTGGATCCGTGATCTGAGGTTTATCCTCATTGCTGCACAGAAGAATTATGTCCTTGATGCACCGCTAGGTGACGGACCTATTGCAGGAGCAGATGCAGACGTTATGAACGTTTTGCTAGCTCAATATGATGACTACTTAATAGTTTAGTGCACCATGCTTAACGGCTTAGAATCGGGACTTCAAAGACGTTTTGAACGTCATGGACCATACAAGATGTTCCAGGAGTTGAAGTTAATATTTCAAGCAAATACCCGAGTTGAGAGATATGAAGTCTCCAACAAGTTCTATAGCTAAAAGATGGAGGAGAATCGCTCAACTAGTGAGCATGTGCTCAGATTGTCTGGGTACTACAATCGCTTGAATCAAGTGGGAGTTAATCTTCCAGATAAGATAGTGATTGACAGATTTCTCTAGTCACCATCACCAAGTTAGTAGAACTTCGTGATGAACTATAGTATGCAAGGGATGACGAAAACGACTCCCGAGCTTTTCATGATGATGAAATTGATGAAGGTAGAAATCAAGAAAGAACATCAAGTGTTGATGGTTGACAAAACTACTAGTTTAAAGAAAAAGGGCAAAAGGGAAGAAGGGGAACTTCAAGAAGAACGGCAAGCAAGTTGCTGCTCAAGTAAAGAAGCCCAAAGTCTGGTCCTAAGCCTGAGACTAAGTGCTTCTACTGCAAAGGGACTGGTCACGGGAAGCG
Organism: Aegilops umbellulata; assembly: GCA_032464435.1. Taxonomy (NCBI): domain Eukaryota; kingdom Viridiplantae; phylum Streptophyta; class Magnoliopsida; order Poales; family Poaceae; genus Aegilops; species Aegilops umbellulata. The sequence continues at coordinate 260,138,153 of CP136055.1, forward strand.
GAACTACCCCAAGTGTTTGGTGGATAAGAAGGATGGCAAAGTGAACAAAAGTATATTTGATATACATGTTATTGATGTGTACTTTACTAGTGTTTATAGCAACCCCTCAGTATTTGATATTGGTTCAGTTGCTAAGAGTAGTAACTCAAAACAGGAGTTGCAGAATAAACAGAGACTAGTTAAGGGTGAAGTGACGATGTATGTTGGAAGTGGTTCCAAGATTGATTGGATCATCATCGCACACTCCCTATACTTTCGGGATTAGTGTGGAACTTAAATAAGTGTTATTTGGTGTTGAGCATGAATATGATTTGATCATGTTTATTGCAATACGGTTATTCATTTAAGTAAGAGAATAAATTGTTGTTCTGTTTACATGAATAAAACCTTCTATGGTCATACACACCAACAAAATGGTTTGTTGGATCTCGACCGTAGTGATACACATATTCATAATATTGAAGCCAAAAAGATGCAAAGTTAATAATGATAGTGCAACTTATCTGTGGCACTGCCGTTTACGTCATATTGGTGTAAGGCGCATGAAGAAACTCCATGCAGATGGAATTTTGGAATCACTTGATTATGAATCACTTGATGCTTGCGAACCATGCCTCATGGGCAAGATGACTAAAACTCCGTTCTCCGGAACATTGGAGCGAGCAACTGACTTGTTGGAAATAATACATACCAATGTATGTGGTCCGATGAAAATTAAGGCTCGCGACAAGTATCATTATTTTCTGACCTTCACAGACGATTTGAGCAGATATGGGTATATCTACTTGATGAAACATAAGTCTGAAACATTTGAAAAGTTCAAAGAATTTCAGAGTGAAGTGGAAAATCATCGTGACAAGAAAATAAGGTTTCTACGATCTGATCGCGGAGACAAATATTTGAGTTATGAGTTTGGTCTTCAATTAAAACAATGTGGAATAGTTTCACAAATTCATGCCACCTGGAGCACCACAGCTTAATGGTGTATCCGAACGTCATAACCGTACTTTATTGGATATAGTACAATCTATGATGTTTCTTACCAATTTACCAATATCGTTTTGGGATCATGCATTAGAGACAGTTGCATTCACGTTTAAAAGGGGCACCATCTAAGTCCGTTGAGATGACACAATATGAACTATGGTTTGTCAAGAAACCAAAGTTGTCGATTCTTAAAGTTTGGGGTTGCGATGCTTATAAGAAAAGGTTTCATCATGATAAGCTCAAACCCAAACCGAAGAAATGTGTCTTCATAGGATACCCAAAGGAGACAGTTGGGTACACCTTCTATCATAGATCCAAAAGGCAAGACATTCGTTGCTGAGAATGGATACTTTCTAGAGAAGAAGTTTCTCTCGAAATAAGTGAGTGGGAGGAAAGTAGAACTTGATAAGGTAATTGTACCTTCTCCCTTATTGGAAAGTAGTTCATCACAGAAATCTGTTCCTGTGACTACTACACCAATTAGTGAGGAAGCTAATGATGATGATCATGAAACTTCAGATCAAGTTACTACCAAATCTCGTAGGTAAACCAGAGTGAGATCCGCACCAGAGTGGTACGGTAATCCTGTTCTGGAGGTCATGTTACTAGACCATGACGAACTTGCGAACTATGAGGAAGCGATGATGAGCCCAGATTCCGCAAAATGGTTTGAGGCCATGAAATCTGAGATAAGATCCATATATAAAAACAAAGTATGGACTTTGATGGATTTGCCCGATGATCGGCAAGCCATAGAAAATAAATGGATCCTCAAGAGGAAGACGGACGCTGATAGTAGTGTTACTATCAACAAAGCTAGAATTGTCGCAAAAGGTTTTTGACAAGTTCAAGGTGTTGACTACGATGAGAGTTTCTCACTCGTATCTATGCTTAAAGTCTGTCCGAATCATGTTAGCAATTACCGCATTTTATGAAATCTAGCAAATGGATAACAAAACTGCAATCCTTAATGGATTTGTTAAAGAAGAGTTGTATATGATGCAACCAGAAAGTTTTGTCAATCTTAAAGGTGCTAACAAAATATGCAAGCTCCAGCGATCCATCTATGGACTGGTGCAAGCATCTCGGAGTTGGAATATACGCTTTGATAAGTTGATCAAAGCATATAGTTTTATACAGACTTATGGTAAAGCCTGTATTTACAAGAAAGTGAGTGGGAGCACTACAACATTTCTGATAAGTATATGTGAATGACATATTGTTGATCGGAAATAATGTAGAATTATTCTGCAAAGCATAAAGGAGTGTTTGAAAGGAGTTTTTCAAAGAAAGACCTCGGTGAAGCTGCTTACATATTGAGCATCAAAATCTATAGAGATAGATCAAGACGCTTGATAAGTTTTTTTCAATGAGTACATACCTTGACAAGATTTTGAAGTAGTTCAAAATGTAACAGTCAAAGAAAGAGTTCTTGCCCGTGTTACAAGGTGTGAAACTGAGTAAGACTCAAAACCCGACCACGGCAGAAGATAGAAAGAGAATGAAAGTCATTCCCTATGCCTCAACCATAGGTTCTATAAAGTATGCCATGCTGTGTACCAGATCTATTGTATACCCTACACAGATTTTGGCAAGGGAGTACAATAGTGATCTAGGAGTAGATCACTGGACAGCGGTCAAAATTATCCTTAGTAAAATAAGGATGTGTTTCTCGATTATGGAGGTGACAAAAAGGTTCGCCGTAAAGGATTACGTCGATGCAAGTTTTTGACACTGATCTGGATGACTCTAAGTCTCGATCTAGATACATATTAAAAGTTGGAGCAATTAGCTATAGTAGCTCCGTGCAGAGCATTGTGGGCATAGAAAATTGCAAAATACATAACGGATCTGAATGTGAAAGACTCGTTGACTAAGATTCTCTCACAAGCAAAACATGATCACACCTTAGTACTCTTTGGGTGTTAATCACATAGCGATGTGAACTAGATTACTGAATCTAGTAAACCCTTTGGGTGTTGGTCACATGGCGATGTGAACTATGGGTGTTAATCACATGATGATGTGAACTATCGATGTTAATCACATGGTGATGTGATCTAGATTATTGACTCTAGTGCAAGTGGGAGACTGAAGGAAATATGCCCTAGAGACAATAATAAAGTTATTATTTATTTCCTTATTTCATGATAAATGTTTATTATTCATGCTAGAATTGTATCAACCGGAAACATGATACATGTGTGAATACATAGACAAACAGAGTGTCACTAGTATGCCTCTACTTGACTAGCTCGTTAATCAAAGATGGTTATGTTTCCTAACCATAGACAAAGAGTTGTTATTTTGATTAACGAGGTCACATCATTAGTTGAATGATCTGATTGACATGACCCATTCTATTAGCTTAGCACCCGATCGTTTAGTATGTTGCTATTGCTTTCTTCATGACTTATACATGTTCCTTTGACTATGAGATTATGCAACTCCCGTTTACCAGAGGAACACTTTGGGTACTACCAAACGTCACAACGTAACTGGGTGATTATAAAGGAGTACTACAGGTGTCTCCAAAGGTAGATGTTGGGTTGGCGTATTTCGAGATTAGGATTTGTCACTCCGATTGTCGGAGAGGTATCTCTGGGCCCTCTCGGTAATACTCATCACATAAGCCTTGCAAGCATTGCAACTAATGTGTTAGCTGTGAGATGATGTATTACGGAACGAGTAAGAAGACTTACCGGTAACGAGATTGAACTAGGTATTGGATACCGACGATCGAATCTCGGGTAAGTAACATACCGATGACAAAGGGAACAACGTATGTTGTTATGCGGTCTGACCGATAAAGATCTTCGTAGAATATGTAGGAGCCAATATGGGCATCCAGGTCCCGCTATTGGTTATTGACCGGAGACATGTCTCGGTCATGTCTACATTGTTCTCGAACCGTAGGGTCCGCACGCTTAAGGTTTCGATGACGGTTATATTATGAGTTTATGTATTTTGATGTACCGAAGGTTGTTCGGAGTCCCGGATGTGATCACGGACATGACGAAGAGTCTCGAAATGGTCGAGACGTAAAGATCGATATATTGGACGACTATATTCGGACTTCGGAAAGGTTCTGAGTGATTCGGGTATTTTCGGGAGTACCGGAGAGTTACGGGAATTCGTAATGGGCCTCATTGGGCCATACGGGAAAAGGAGAGAAAGGGCCAAAAGGTGGTCGCGCCCCTCCCCTTGCTCTAGTCCGAATTGGACTAGGGAAGGGGGGCGCCCCTTCCTTCCTTCTCCTTCTCTCTTCCCTTTCCTTCTCTCATACTTCCCCTACATGGAAGGATTCCTAGTTGGACTAGGAAAAGGGGAATCCTACTCCCGGTGGGAGTAGGACTCCCCTTGGCGCGCCAAACCTAGGGCCGGCCTCCTCCCTCCCTTGCTCCTTTATATACGGGGGCAGGGGGCACCCCATAGACACACAAGTTGATCTTCGTGATCGTTCCTTAGCCGTGTGCGGTGCCCCCCTCCACCATATTCCACCTCGGTCATATTGTTGCAGTGCTTAGGCGAAGCCCTGCGTCGGTAGTACATCAAGATCGTCACCATGCCGTCGTGCTGAGGAACTCCTCCCCGAAGCTTTGCTGTGTCGGAGCCCAGGGAGCGTCATCGAGCTGAACGTGTGCTAATAACTCGGAGGTGCCGGAGTAACGGTGGTTGGATCGGTCGGATCGGGAAGACGTACGACTACTTCCTCTATGTTGTGTCAACGCTTCCGCTTCGGTATACGAGGGTACGTAGACAACACTCTCCCCTCTCGTTGCTATGCATCACCATGATCTTGCGTGTGCGTAGGAATTTTTTTGAAATTACTACGTTTCCCAACACTATGTGCCACTGTGGCACCCCCCTTTGGCTATAAAAGGAGGCCCGAGGCATACTGGAGGAGGATTTGGACTTTTTGGACTCTGCACGCTTTGTAGCTAGTCCAAGAACACCAGATAAACACAAACCAGCAGGAGTAGGGTATTACGCATCACCTGTAGCCTGAACCTGGATAAATTCCCCGTGTTGATCTTCTAAACCCGCTCTTTCCACAGCCCCGCACCCGCCAACCATAGAAGGGATTCCCCGTGATCCCATAGGTGTCGTTTCCACCGACACGGGGCACAGGCCGAAGGACGCGACTGGGAGGGGCCTGCTACCACTTGAGCACTGCATTGGATTTCCCCGAAGAGGAGAGGATGATGCAGCAAAGTAGTGTAAGTATTTCCCTTAGTTTTTGAGAACCAAGGTATCAATTCATTGGGAGGCTACGTGCGAGTCCCTCGTACCTACACAAAACAATAGCTCAACGCAACCAACGTGATTAGGGGTTGTCAATCCCTTCACGGTCACTTACGAGAGTGAGATCTGATAGAGATGATAGATAATATTTTTGGTATTTTTGGTATAAATATGCAAGGTAAAATAAAAGGCAAAGTAAAAAAGCAAAGCAATAGTAAAGTGATAGGAGATTGATATGATGAGAATAGACCCGGGGGCCATAGGTTTCACTAGTGGCTTCTCTCAAGAGCATAAGTAGTGGGTGAACAAATTACTGTTGAGCAATTGACAGAATTGAGCATAGTTATGAGAATATCTAGGTATGATCATGTATATAGGCATCACGTCCGAGACAAGTAGACCGACTCCTGCCTGCATCTACTACTATTAGTCCACTCATCGACCGCTATCCAGCATGCATCTAGAGTATTAAATTAATGAAAACAGAGTAACGCCTTAAGCAAGATGATATGATGTAGAGGAATAAATTCATGCAATATGATAAATACCCCATCTTGTTATCCTCGATGGCAACAATACAATACGTGCCTTGCTGCCCCTTCTGTCACTGGGTAAGGACACCGCAAGATTGAACCCAAAGCTAAGCACTTCTCCCATTGAAAGAAAAACCAATCTAGTAGGCCAAACCAAACTAATAATTCGAAGAGACTTGCAAAGATAACCAATCATACATAAATGAATTCGGAGAAGATTCAAATATTGTTCATAGATAATCTTGATCATGAACCCACAATTCATCGGTCTCAACAAACACACCGCAAAAAGAAGATTACATCGAATAGATCTCCACGACAGAGGGGGAGAACATTGTATTGAGATCCAAAAAGAGAGAAGAAGCCATCTAGCTACTAACTATGGACCCGAAGGTCTGTGGTAAACTACTCACACTTCATCAGAGGGGCTATGGTGTTGATGTAGAAGCCCTCCATGATCGATTCCCCTTCCGGCGGAGCTCCGGAACAGGCCCCAAGATGGGATCTCGTGGGTACAGAAGGTTGCGGCGGTGGAATTAGGTTTTTGGCTCCGTATCTGATCGTTTGGGGGTACGTAGGTATATATAGGAGGAAGGAGTACGTCGGTGGAGCTTCGAGGGGCCCACGAGGCAGGGGCGCGCCCTAGGGAGGTGCCCTCCACCCTCATGTCCGCCTCGTGGCTTTCTTGACGGAGGGTCCAAGTCTCCTGGATCATATATGATGAGAAAATCACGTTCCCGAAGGTTTCATTCCATTTGGACTCCGTTTGCTATTTCGTTTGTTCGAAACACTGAAATAGGCAAAAAAACAGCAATTCTGGGTTGGGCCTCCAGTTAATAGGTTAGTCTCAAAAGTAATATAAAAGTGGAAAATAAAGCCCAATATAGTCCAAAACAGTAGATAATATAGCATGGAGCAATAAAAAATTATAGATACGTTGGAGAAGTATCAGGCATCCCCAAGCTTAATTCCTGCTCGTCCTCGAGTAGGTAAATGATAAAAAGAGAATTTTTGATGCGGAGTGCTACTTGGCATAATTTCAATGTAAATATTCTCAATTGTGGTATGAATATTCAGATCCGAAAGATTCAAGACAAAAGTTCATATTGACATAAAAATAATAATACTTCAAGCATACTAACAAAGCAATTATGTCTTCTCAAATAACATGGCCAAAGAAAGTTATCCCTACAAAATCATATAGTCTGGCTATGCTCTATCTTCACCTCACAAAGTATTTAAATCATGCACAACCCCGATAACAAGCCAAACAATTGTTTCATACTTTAACATTTTCAAAACTTTTTCAATCTTCACGCAATACATGAGCGTGAGCCATGGATATAACACTATATGTGGAATAGAATGGTGGTTGTGGAGAAGACAAAAAGAGGGGAAGATAGTCTCACATCAACTAGGCGTATCAACGGGCTATGGAGATGCCCACCAATAGATATCAATGTGAGTGAGTAGGGATTGCCATGCAACGGAGGCACTAGAGCTATAAGTATATAAAAGCTCAACAAAAGAAACTAAGTGGGTGTGCATCCAACTCGCTTGCTCACGAAGACCTAGGGCAATTTGAGGAAGCCCATCATTGGAATATACAAGCCAAGTTCTATAGTGAAAAATTCCCACTAGTATATGAAAGTGACAAAATGAGAGACTCTCTATCATGAAGATCATGGTGCTACTTTGAAGCACAAGTGTGGTAAAAGGATAGTAACATTGTCCCTTCTCTCTTTTTCTCTCATTTTTTTATTTGGGCCTTTTCTCTTTTTTTATGGCCTCTTTTTTTATTTTTTTATTTTTTTATTTTTTTTATTTTTCGTCCGGAGTCTCATCCCGACTTGTGGGGGAATCATAGTCTCCATCATTCTTTCCTCACTTGGGACAATGCTCTAAAAATGATAATCATCACACTTTTATTTTTCTTACAACTCAACAATTACAACTCAATACTTAGAACAAAATATGACTCTATGTGAATGCCTCCGGCGGTGTATCGGGATATGCAATGAATCAAGAGTGACATGTATGAAAGAATTATGAATGGTGGCTTTGCCACAAATATGATGTCAACTACATGATCATGCTAGCAATATGACAATGATGGAGCGTGTCATAATAAACGGAACAGTGGAAAGTTGCATGGCAATATATCTCAGAATGGCTATGGAAATGCCATGATAGGTAGGTATGGTGGCTGTTTTGAGGAAGGTATATGGTGGGTGTATGATACCGGCGAAAGGTGCACGGTATTAGAGAGGCTAGCAATGGTGGAAGGATGGGAAGAAGTGCGTATAATCCATGGACTCAACATTAGTCATAAAGAACTCATATACTTATTGCAAAAATCTAGAAGTTATCAAAGCAAAGTACTACGCGCATGCTCCTAGGGGGATAGATTAGTAGGAAAAGACCATCGCTCGTCCCCGACCGCCACTCATAAGGAAGACAATCAATAAATAAATCATGCTCCAACTTCATCACATAATGGTTCACCATACGTGCATGCTACGGGAATCACAAACTTTAACACAAGTATTTCACAAATTCACAACTACTCAAGTACCATGACTCTAATATCACCTTCTTCATGTCTCAAAACAATTATCAAGCATCAAAATTTTCTTAGTATTCAACACACTCAAAAGAAAGTTTTACAAATCTTGAATACCAAGCATATTATTATTATTATTATTATTATTAAGCAATTACCATGCTATTTAAGACTCTCAAAATAATCTAAGTGAAGCATGAGAGATCAATAGTTTCTATAAAACAAATTCACCACCGTGCTCTAAAAGATATAAGTGAGGCACATAGAGCAAAACTATAAAGCTCAAAAGATATAAGTGAAGCACATAGAGCAAGATTATGAAGCTCAAAAGATATAAGTGATGTCGGCGTTCTGGGAACGGGGGTCCCCAGACTTGCCTGCCTGCGGCCTGTGGTGTGTCTCAAAGGGGGGCCCAGCACGGCCATCTTCATCAACACAAACCCAAGACCCTCGCGAGGGGCCAAGCCTCACGGGGCGGACGACACGGAGCTTCCTCAGGCACGGCCTCATGAGGCTGGCCGTGACGCAAGCCATGACGACCAAGGGAGCCAGGTGGGCTCCAGCCCGCACAGTGTCCTCCTTTCCTCTTTGGTGCAAAGGGAGCAAGCGCAGGCGAGAGCATCAAGCAAAGGCACCCGTTACGGTGCAACGAGACTAAGACCAGCCCAACGACAGGGAGGAAGTCATTGTGGAGCCCAAGCCAGCGTCACTACCAGAGCCTTTGGCAGGCAAGGACCAACTTTAGTCAGGATAAGTGTACTGGATGTTCCCCTTCAAAACGGCCAATTGTTGGCGCCCTTCCCGCTCAATATTTGGGAAGAGGCCCAGGGCCTTTGCCTATAAATAGGACTAGCCACCCACAGGGTAGAGGAGGGATCGGCCAATCCAGAAACAAGCTGGGATTGGATCGAGTAGCATCACACAGAGAGAGAGAGAAGGGTGACTGAACTCCTCCTAGCAGTTCATCGCCCCAGCCAAGAACAGACCCTCGCGAGGCTGTTCTTCCTTGTATTGCTCATCATTATCAGCCCAAGAGGCAATCCACCACAACACAAACTAGAGTAGGGTATTACACCACAATGGTGGCCCGAACTAGTATAAACCTTGTGTCTCTTGTGCTGTTCTTTCCATAGCTTAGATCTTAGCAAGGCAGTGGGGTGCAGGTAGGTAGAAGGCGAAATCTCCGCGCACACCCCAGTGTTCGAACCTCAAGGGTCTGCCGGAACCCGAAATCCGACAAGTGAAGGATATAGAGTATTCTAACAAATTCCAATTCATGTATGGTTCTCTCAAAAGGTGTGTACAGCAAGGATGATTGTGCAAGCTAACAAACAAAGACTCAAATCATACAAGACGCTCCAAGCAAAACACATATCATGTGGTGAATAAAAATATAGCTCCAAGTAAAATTACCGATGGAAGTAGATGAAACAGGGGATGCCTTCCGGGGCATCCCAAAGCTTTGACTTTTTGGTGTCCTTGGATTATCTTGGGGGTGCCATGGGCATCCCCAAGTTTGGGCTCTTGCCACTCCTTGTTCCATAATCCATCAAAAGATTTCACCCAAAACTTGAAAACTTCACAACACAAAACTCAATAGAAATCTCGTGAGCTCCGTTAGCGAAAGAAAACAAAACACCACTTGAAGGTACTGTAATGAACTCATTCTTTATTTATATTGGTGTTAAATATACTGTATTCCAACTTCTCTATGGATTATAAACTATTTTACTAGTCATAGATTCATCAAAATAAGCAAACAACACACGAAAATAGAATCTGTCAAAAACAGAACAGTCTGTAGTAATCTGTAACTAATGCAAACTTCTGGAACTCCAAAAACTCAACCAAAATAGGAAGACCTAGGCAATTTGTTTATTGATCAGCAGTAATTGATCAGCAGTGAACAAATTACTGTTGAGCAATTGACAGAATTGAGCAGAGTTATGAAAATATCTAGGTATGATCATGTATATAGGCATCACATTCGAGACAAGTAGACCGACTCCTGCCTGCATCTACTACTATTACTCCACTCATTGACCGCTATCCAGCATGCATCTAGAGTATTAAGTTCAAGAAAATAGAGTAACGCCTTAAGCAAGATGACATGATGTAGAGGAATAAATTCAGGCAATATGATAAATACCCCATCTTGTTATCCTCGATGGCAACAATACAATACGTGCCTTGTTGCCCCTACTGTCACTGGGAAAGGACACCGCAAGATTGAACCCAAAGCTTAGCACTTCTCCCATTGCAAGGAAAACCAATCTAGTAGGCCAAACCAAACTGATAATTCGAAGAGACTTGTAAAGATAACCAATCATACATAAAAGAATTCAGAGAAGATTCAAATATTGTTCATAGATAAACTTGATCATAAACCCACAATTCATCGGTCTCAACAAACACACCGCAAAAAGAAGATTACATCAAATAGATCTCCACGAGAGAGGGGGAGAACATTGTATTGAGATCCAAAAAGAGAGAAGAAGCCATCTAGCTACTAACTATGGACCCGAAGGTCTGAGGTAAACTACTCACACTTCATCGGAGGGGCTATGGTGATGATGTAGAAGCCCTCCATGGTGGATTCCCCTTTCGACGGAGCTCCGGAACAGGCCCCAAGATGGGATCTCGTGGGCACAGAAGGTTGCGGCGGTGGAATCAGGTTTTTGGCTCCATATCTGATCGTTTGGGGGTACGTAGGTATATATAGGAGGAAGGAGTACGTCGGTGGAGCTTCAGGGGGCCCACAAGGCAGGGGGCGCGCCGTGGGGGAGAACCCTCCACCCTCATGACCGCCTCGTGGCTTTCTTGACGGAGGGTCCAAGTCTCCTGGATCATATTTGTTGAGAAAATCACGTTTCCGAAGGTTTCATTCCGTTTGGACTCCGTTTGATATTCCGTTTCTTCGAAACACTGAAATAGGCAAAAAAACAACAATTCTGGGCTGGGCCTCCGGTTAATAGGTTAGTCCCAAAAGTAATATAAAAGTGGAAAATAAAGCCCAATATGGTCCAAAACAGTAGATAATATAGCATGGAGCAATCAAAAATTATAGATACGTTGGAGACGTATCATGGATGCACACCCACTTAGTTTATTTTGTTGAGCTTTCATACACTTATAGCTCTAGTGCATCCGTTACATGGCAATCCCTACTCACTCACATTGATATCTATTGATGGGAATCTCCATAGCCCGTTGATACGCCTAGTTGATGTGAGACTATCTTCTCCTTTTTGTCTTCTCCACAACCACCATTCTATTCCACCTATAGTGCTATGTCCATGGCTCACGCTCATGTATTCCGTGAAGAATGAAAAAGTCTGAGAACATCAAAAGTATGAAACAATTGCTTGGCTTTTGTCATCGGGGTTGTGCATGATTTAAATATTTTGTGTGATGAAGATAGAGCATAGCCAAACTATATGATTTTGTAGGGATAACTTTCGTTGGCCATGTTATTTTGAGAAGACATGATTGCTTTATTAGTATGCTTGAAGTATTATTGTTTTTATGTCAATATTAAACTTTTTTTGAATCTTATGGATCTGAACATTCATGCCACAATAAAAAGAATTACACTGAAAATTATGTTAGATAGCATTCCACATCAAAAATTCTGTTTTTATCATTTACCTACTAAAGGACGAGCAGGAATTAAGCTTGGGGATGCTTGATACCTATCATACGTATCTATAATTTTTGATTGTTCCATGCTATTATATTATCTGTTTTGGATGTTTATTGGGCTTTAATATGTTCTTTTATATTATCTTTTTTTTCCTATTTCAGTGTTTTGCAGAAAAGGAATACCAAACGAAATCCAAACGGAATGAAACCTTCGCAATGATGTTTCTTGGAACAAATGCTATCCAGAAGACTTGGAGTTGAAGTCTGGAACTCCGCAAGGCGGCCACGATGCAGGAGGGCGTGCCCAGGGGGGAAGGCACGCCCCCACCCCCGTGGGCCCCATGGAGCTCCACCGACGTACTTCTTTCGCCTATATATACTCTTATATCCTAAAAACATCAGGGGGACACGAAACCACTTTTCCATCGCCGCAACCTTCTGTACCCATGAGATCCCATCTTGGGGCCTTTTCCGGCGATCTGCCGGAGGGGGAATCGATCATGGAGGGCTTATACTTCCACACCATAGCCTCTCTGATGATGTGTGAGTAGTTTACCACAGACGTTCGGGTCCATAGTTATTAGCTAGATGGCTTCTTCTCTCTTTTTGGTTCTCAATACAAAGTTCTCCTCGATGTTCTTGGAGATCTATTTGATGTAATACTCTTTTGCGGTGTGTTTGCCGAGATCCGATGAATTGTGGATTTATGATCAAGATTATCTATGAACAATATTTGGTTCTTCTCTGAATTCTTATATGCATGATTTGATATCTTTTCAAGTCTCTTCGAATTATCGGTTTAGTTTGGCCTACTAGATTGATCTTTCTTGCAATGGGAGAAGTGCTTATCTTTGGGCTCAATCTTGCGGTGTCCTTTCCCAGTGACAGTAGGGGCAGCAAGGCACGCATTGTATTGTTGCCATCGAGGATAAAAAGGTGGGGTTTATATCATATTGCTTGAGTTTATCCCTCTACATCATGTCATCTTGCTTAATGCGTTATTCTATTCTTATGAACTTAATACTCTAGATGCATGATGGATAGCGGTCGATGTGTGGAGTAATAGCAGTACATGCAGAATCATTTCGGTCTACTTGACACGGACGTGATGCCTATATTCATGATCATTGCCTAGATATTCTCATAACTATGCGCTTTTCTATCAATTGCTCGGCAGTAATTTGTTCACCCACCATAATATATTCTATCTTGAGAGAAGCCACTAGTGAAACCTATGGCCCCCGGGTCTCTTTCTTATTATATTGCATCTGTTTTATTTACATCGCATCTTATTTACTATTTTGCAATCTTTACTTTCCAAAATATACAGCAAAAATACCAAAAATATTTATCTTACTATCTTTATTAGATCTCACTTTTGCGAGTGACCATGAAGGGATTGGCAACCCCTTTATCGCGTTGGTTGCAAGGTTATTGATTGTTTGTGCAGGTACTAGGTGACTTGCGTGTTATCTCCTACTGGATTGATACCTTGGTTCTCAAAAACTGAGGGAAATACTTATGCTACTTTGCTGCATCACCCTTTCCTCTTCAAGGGAAAACCAACGCATGCTCAAGAGGTAGCAGTATTTCTCTCTGATCTATCCATTTCGTCTGTCCAACTAGATTGACTTTTCTTGCAATGGGAGAGGTTCTTTGTAATGGGTTCAATCTTTAAGTGCTCTATATCCCAGTGATAGAAAGGGACTCGACATGTATTTTTGTTGTTGCCATTAAGGGGCAAACAACGGGGTTTACTCATATTGGTTGGGTTTACTTTGTCTACATCATGTCATCTTACTTATGGCGTTACTCCGTTCTTTATGAACTTAATACTCTAGATGCATGCTGGATAGCAGTCGATGTGTGGATTAATAGTAGTAGATGCAAGCAGGACTCAGTCTACTTATCTTGGACGTGACGCCTATATACATGATCATTGCCTTGGATATCATCATACCTATGCGCTTTTCTATCAATTGCCCAATAGTAATTTGTTTACCCACCGTATGCTTTTTTTTGAGAGGGAAGCCTCTAGTGAAAACTATGGCCCCAAGGTCTACCTTTATCATATATAAAATCCAAAAAAACTTGTTGTAATTTATTTACCGTTATTTTATTTCGTCCTTTTGTTTATCTATCTACCATTATTAGACTTGATCCTTGAAATTAACCCCTGAGGGGATTGACAACCCCCTTGATCACGTTGGATGCAAGTATTTGTTCTTTTGTGTGTAGGTGTTGTTCACGAGGTCTTGCGTGGTTATCCTACTGGATTAATAACCTTGGTTCTTAACTAGGGGAAATACTTATCTCTACTATACTACATCATCCTCTCCTCCTCGAGGAAATCCCAACACAGCTCACAAGTAGCAAGGACCCCGACGAGGAGAAGGTGTACTTTATGCCGGATGAGGAGATATAATTTTGTGACACAACAGAATTTTTGAATTTCATGCCACAACAAAGTTTTTTGAAATAGTCGCCACGACAACATTCCTGAAATAAATGCCGCGACAATGTTTTTGGAATGGGTGACACGACAATGAAATATTGGTCGTCACGACACTTCAACGAGAGATTGAAGATGATCACGAAGATTCCCGGCGCCCAGGGTTATACCATATCACGATTTTAGGAACTGCCTGAGATGTTTATCCCTTTGTTGTTTGCACCCTCAATTGCGCAGTAGTCAATTACTAGGGTGTTCTCTCACAGTAAATAAGAAGTTAAAGTGTTGCAACCGTCTATAACACGTAGCGTTCCGGAGTGCGTCATGTCCACATGAGTACAAACGGGACGTGAGGTGTAAGACATGCGATGTCAGACCGAGCAAGCATATAATACTCGGTAGTCTTGAAGTTCTAGCAGAATCGTTGTAAGCTCGGAGCACAAGGCACCGAAAAATGAACAAGAGTCATATGGGGATATGCTCCTCAAAAGTTTGTCCACCGGTCAATATTCTCATCAATAGTGATGTCCACATCAATTTCTGAGAACTTGATTTGGATCTTGAATCACTTAAAATTAATTATGAGAGATATTGATTAGAGTGGGACCACAATTATGTATTAGTTTAGTTTAATCAGTATTGCAAACTAATCATGAACAATGTCTATGTGTAGCTTGCATTATAGTTGTAGAATTATGGCTCACAGTTCCACCTTTGTTGTTGAAATTGATTAGCTGTTATTTATCTAGCTGAATCTTTATGATTGAGAGGATCATCCTCTAAAAGTTCCAAGAAGGATTTTTGTCCTACTACATGCTTACAATACTCTCTTGCTAATGCTATGGATGATGAGACTCACATCCTTTGGTCCAAAGGTTAGAATTGCATTATGGTCTCCTTGCTATCGAGAAACCCGAACTTGAAACCGTTTGGGATAGTTTTGTGATATTCTTGGAAGTACTGAAAATTGTTTTCATAAACAAACAAGGTTAAAAGATATATGATATCTAAAGAAGTTTTGTTTACAAGTTATAGTGAAGCGTTCAACTATGTTTAAGACTAAAACATGTAAGATCCGTAAGAACGCTAGTCATGAGTTGATGGCGAGAACTTAAAGAGAAATAACAAAACCAAAGGATGTAATGAGACTTACATGCTTAGGGAAGTTTGGGGCTCATGCTGCTCATGAGAAGTTAGATAATTCTTCTGTAAAAGTGGGAGAAATATTGAAAGTAAGACTATAGGAAGTTTAGAGGCGGAAGGAAAGGAAGACTGGAATGTTCAGCTCAGGTATGATTGTCATACAAGTTATCAGATGTGGAGAAAGTCGGTCAAGTAAAGTATAATTCTTGAGAATTGTGATTAAATTGTTAAACAGTAATTCTTTGGGGATCGTGACTAAAAGTTGATCACAAGGATATCGACTCGATTGCATGTTGTTGCGAATCGATGCAAAAATCACTACGGCCCAATGACCAACAAATTAATGCGGTTAAAATATGTGTTGAAAATTTTGTAATAGTTATAATATGTTGTCATAAATATATTACCTATGAATTAATTGTCATAATTCATTTTAGTTTTTTGTACACTCTAGCCCATTGCATAGAAGTTGCAAGGAGGTTGTTCATAAGAGAAGAGTAGTTGTTCGATGTAATGAACAAAAGGGCCATACTCCTATTGTGAATAGGATGTAAGTTATGAATATTGATAATAGAACTGTACATCCATAGCACTGGCTAAATGTTGTAAGACTAAAAAAATAACACATATGTGTGGCACTGCATTTAGTCACATTGGACAAACCCGCATGGAAAAATTCCATGGTGATGGATTTTGGAGTCATGTGATTACAAATTATCAGACACTTGCAACTTTCGTCCAAATAGTGAAGTACACTAAAATATCATTCACATGACATAAAGAACGAGCAAAAATAATAACAGGAAATATGCATATTGATGTATGTAGTCAAATAAATATTGTTGCAAGGAGTGGATTTATCTATCTTCGAGGATGACTCAGGTAGATATTTATATTTACTATTTGAGAGATAAATCTGGATCTTTTGAAATGTTTCAAAAGATTTACAGAATGAAGTAGAAATTATTGTAATAAGAAAATTATGTTTCTACAATTGGATTTTAGAAAAGAATATTTGAGTTACAAATTTAGCGAATGTCTGATGAGCCGTGAAAAATATTTTATAGCTTGCACATACTTTAAACACTACTAAGAGTAGAGTGTTTTGAGTAGATGTAATCAAAATATGTATGACATGGTGCGATCAAAGATGACATTAATTATTTCTCCAATATACTTTTTAATGTAATGCTTTAGATACTATGTCTTTTACACTAAAAAGAGTGCCATCAAATTTGTTGAAATAAGTGCTACTTTGTAGGTTATCCCAAATGGTTGCGTTACTCTATCTCTATGCCGAGGAAAAATGTTTTGTCACAGAGTGCGGAAATTTTGAATAAAATGTTTTCTGCAAAAGAGTGAGTGGGAGGATAGTGTAATTTGACGAGATTACAGAATCTTTGTGATCAGGTCAAAGAAAAGAAACGCTGAAAGTAGTTCTAAAATTTATTACCGCGACTGATATAGAAGCCTCTACATGGGATATATAGACTTTGGTCGAACATGCAACAGAACTATATAGGTTGGAAAATTTGTACATGCCTTTAGGGTATGTAGACAAAATATTGTTGAAACAAACAATGAACTTATAGTACACAGACAAACGTTGACAGGCCCTGACTCCGGAATTGGCTATACGCCAAAATAATCCGAAAGAGTATCCATACACATAATTCAAGTTTAGAACTTGGTAGACCCTCTAAAAGACTTAAAGTCTAAAGTGTAGTGATGGATCTATATATTGAGAAAGATAAAAATGTTTTATAATGCTTGACTTGTTGCAAATAGTTTATGACAATATCAAAGAGTTGATTA
The DNA here is from genome assembly GCA_032464435.1 of Aegilops umbellulata. Taxonomy (NCBI): domain Eukaryota; kingdom Viridiplantae; phylum Streptophyta; class Magnoliopsida; order Poales; family Poaceae; genus Aegilops; species Aegilops umbellulata. The sequence continues at coordinate 260,155,533 of CP136055.1, forward strand.
GGACGAGATTGTCTCATCATAATAATACTTAAAGTCAATACATATTAAAATAGAAATTACTAAATATTTCAGTTATGAGATATAACAGATGAATGTCAAAATGATTCCCATGAGTTGGAAATAGACCCAAGGTTGTATATTTGATACAGTCTAATGTAATTTTCTTGATCCAGAGGATGATAGTAAGTGTGCAAACTTCAATAGATCTAGTAATGATCTGAAGCAAGCATAGTGGAGTTGGAATATTTGTTTTGATGAATTGACCAAATAATATGATTTCAATAGATCAAGAAGAGTTTTCTTGTCAAAGTCACATGGAAGGAGTTCTTAGCAAGAATCGGTATCTTGAAATACGAGTGAGTGAAATGCATGATTTCACTTGTGTTAATTACATGATATGTAAATGACAAGACAAGTCCAGTAATCCAAGTAAGTTGCGAGTAAAGTTACCAGAAATGTCAAATTGTTGATCATAGGACAATAGTGAAAATGTCATCGAGTACTAACGACATGTTTCTCGCATACGGAGAAACTAGTGTAATTAAGGAGTTTACATCAATACATGCTTAATGTAAGTAGTACATCGACAAAAATCTTCATTCAGTTCTCCAAGCAAATTTTGGTTTCAATTAAATGATTTATGGTGGCACGGTAAGTTGGAATTGGTCCAAGAAAATTATTGTGATGAATTCTGTAACAGAAGCCTGAGTATATTGTTGCTTTAGAAGCAACAATAGAGGGTGGTGAATCAAAGGTACATTTATGAACTTAGTATGGTTTCTAGATGACTGTGGAAATAGAACATTGTTCTCATATAGTGTTTCTATGGCACAATCTAAGGAATCTAGGGTCTTGCCAGTGATTCAATATATACTAAGCTTTTTTCACATAAATTATGTATTCATGTGAAAGCATGACGAATGCATAGAAATGCAAATGATACACACGGATCTGAAGTTGTCAAATTCGATAGGACGGAGTCTATATCAGAAGCAAAGCATGGCTAAACCGGATTGCCATTGGTGTAAAAGTTAAAAGTGCTAACTAGATTATTGACTCTAGTGCAAGTGGGAGACTGTTGGAAATATGTCCTAGAGGCAACCATATTTGTATTATTATATTTCCATATTCATGATTAAGAGTTTATATTCTATGATATAACTGTTATGATCCTGGAATATGTGATTCAGTGGAAAACTCGTATGCACGTGTGGAATGATAAACGGTAAATTAAAGGTTCCTAGTCTCGCCTCTAAGAATAGCTCATGTTGGAAATATGCTCTAGAGGCAATAATAAAGTGGTTATTTTTATATTTCCTTAATCATGATAAAGATTTATTATTCATGCTATAATAGCATTGATCGGAAACTTAAATACATGTGTGGATACATAAACAAATAACAAGTCCCCAGTAAGCCTCTACTAGACTAGCTCGTTGATCAAAAGATGGTTAAGGTTTCCTGACCATAGACATGAATTGTTGTTTGATAACGGGATATAGAATGATGTGATGGACAAGACCCATTCGTTAGCATAGCATATTATCGTTCAGCTTATTGCTACTCCTTTCTTAATGTCAAATACATGTTCCTCCGACCATGAGATCATGCAACTCCCAGACTCCGGAGGAATGCCTTATGTGTATCAAATGTCACTTCGTAACAGGGTGATCATAAAGGTGCTCTACAGGTATCTCTGAAGGTGTTTGTTGAGTTGGCATGGATCGATATTGGGATTTGTCATTTCGTATGACGAAAAGGTATCTCTGGGCGCTCTTGGTAATACAACATCACAAGAAGCTTGCAAGCCAAATGACTAAGGAGTTAGTTACAAGATGATGTATTACAGAATGAATAAATAGACTTGCGGGTAACAAGATTGAACTAGGTATGGAGATACCAACAATCGAATCTTAGACAAGTAACATACTGACGGACAAAGGGAACTACGTATGTTGTCATAAATGCTCGACCGATAAAGATCTTCATTGAATATGTATGAACCAATTTGGGCATCCAGGACCCGCTATTGGTTATTGACCATAGAAGCGTATTGGTCATGTCGACATCATTCCCGAACCTGTAGGGTCCTCATGCTTAATGTTCGTTGACGATATAGTATTATATGAGTTATGTATGTTGGTGACCGAATGTTGTTCGGAGTACCGGATGAGATCATGGACATGACAAGGATCTCCGGAATGGTTCGGAGGTAAATATTGCTATATATAGGATGATGGTTGGGCCAAGGGGTAAGGCCCACGGGACTTTAGGTCGGTGCAAAAGGAAGTTTTGCGGAGGTCAGGGACCAAACACTATGGACCTTGACGTCTGGCCCTAGGCTAGACGCCGAGGACTATGGCGTTTGGGCCAGATGCCGAGGACCGTTGCATCTGGTGCTGGAATCCGAGAAGGACTCTTCCTTGCGTGCTAAACTGACTTTGGGGAAGCCCTCTCCCCAAGTAACGACCCTAGGTCTCAACATATAAATATAGGAGTAGGGCTAGCCTCTAGAACACAAGTTTTTTGAGCCTCCTCTAGTTTATCTAGTTCTAGTTGGTCGTGATTGACTAATTAGAGCTAGCCCTAGCTACCTCTAATCCTCATAATTATAAGTCTAGTGTGGTTCTAATCTCCTTGATACGTCCATTTCGCATCAAGTTTACCTACTATTATTTATATTGTTTTCATGTATAATAATGATTTTTGGAGTATTTGTAATGCCTTTTCTCTCATAATATGCAAGGTACACACAAAGAGGGAGAATACCGGCAGCTGGAATTCTGGACCAGAAAAAGCTACGTCAGGCTACCTATTCTGCACAACTCCAAATAAGCTGAAAGTTTACAGGGAATTTTTGTGGAATATATAAGAAATATTGGAGCCAATAAGAACCGGAGGGCGCCCACCAGGTGAGCATAACCCACCTGGGCGCACTAGGAGGCCCAGGCGTGCCCTGATGGGTTGTGCCCTCCTCGGCCCACCTTCGGTGCCCCTCATCTGGTATATACGTCATTTTTACCTAGAAAAAATAAGGCTATGACTTTCGGGACGAAGCGCCGCCGTCTCGAGGCGGAACTTGGGCAGGAGGATTTTCGCCCTCTGGCGGAGTGATTCCGCGGGGGGGACTTCCCTCCCGGAGGGAGAAATCATCATCAACATCATCACCAACAACTCTTCCATCTTGGGGAGGGCAATCTCCATCAACATCTTCAACATCACCACCTCCTCTCAAACCCTAGTTCATCTCTTGAGTTCAATCTTTGTACCCGAACTATATATTGGTACTTGTGGGTGACTAGTAGTGTTGATTACATCTTGTAGTTGATTACTATATGGTTTATTTGGTGGAAGATCATATGTTCAGATCCATAATGCTATTTAATACCCCTCTGATCTTGAGCATGATTATCATTTGTGAGTAGTTACTTTTGTTCTTGAGGTCACGGGAGAAATCTTGTTGCAAGTAATCATGTGAATTTTATATGTGTTCGATATTTTGATGGTATGTATGTTGTGATTCCCTTAGTGGTGTCATGTGAATGTCGACTACATGACACTTCACCATATTTGGGCTTAAGGGAATGCATTGTGCAGTAGTTATTAGATGATGGATTGCGAGAGTGACAGAAGCTTAAACCCTAGTTTATGCTCTATTCCATAAGGGACTGATTTGGATCCAAAAGTTTAATGCTATGGTTAAAATTTATTATTAATACTTTTCTCGTAGTTGTAGATGCTTGCGAGGGGGTTAATCATAAGTAGGAGGTTTGTTCAACCAAGAACAACACCTAAGCATCGATCCACCCACATATAAAATTATCAAAGTAGCGAACACAAATCAAACCAACATGATGAAAGTGACTAGATGATATTCCCGTGTACCCTCAAGAACGCTTTGCTAATAATAAGAGACCGTTTTGGCCTGTCCTTTGACTCAAAAGTATTGGGCTACCTTGCTACACTTTTCTTACTGTCAGCGTTACTTGCTCGTTACTAATTATCTTGCTATCTAACTACTCGTTACTTATAATTTTCGTGCTTGCAGAGAATACCTTGCTGAAAACCACTTGTCATTTCCTTCTGCTCCTCGTTGGGTTCGACACACTTACTTATCGAAAGGACTGCAATTGATCCCATATACTTGTGAGTCAACAAGGCTCTTTTCTGGCACCGTTGCCGGGGAGTGAAGCGCTCTTGGTAAGTAAAAATTATTACTACGTGCTGAAATTTACTGTCACTTGTTACTATGGAAAACAATCATTTGAGGGTTTTGTTCAGGGTATCTTCACCTTTACCGGAACCACAATTAGTTACCCCTCAACCTACTACACCTACTAAAAATATTGGTTATGAAATTCCTTCGGGTATGATAGAAGAACTGCTAGCTAATCCTTATGCAGGAGATGGAACCGAACATCCTGATATGCGCTTGTTATATGTGGAAGAAAATTTTGGATTATTTAAGCTTGCGGGATTACCCAGAGATGAAGCGAAGAAGAAGGTTTCTGCTTTATCTTTGAAGGGAAAAAACATTGGCATGGTATAGGCTATGCGATGATATTGGATCTTGGAATTGGAATCGATTGAAATTGGAGTTTCACCAAAAAAATTAACCTTTGCATCTAGTTCATCATGATCAAAATTACATATATAATTTTTGGCCTCGTGAAGGAGAAATTATCATTCATAATTTTTATGCTCGGCTTTCTCATGATTATTGATTCACGCTTGATACTTCTTGTATCGGTTCATTTATGAAGAAGACTATTGATTTCTGGTGGGATCTTTTAGAAAGAATTAAATGCAGCTCTGAAGATTGGGAACTCGAAGAAGATAAAGAGTTAGGTATTAAGCTTAATTATGATTGTGTTAAATCTTTTATGAATACCGATGCTTTTCAAAAGTTTAGCACTAAATATGGACTTGACTTTGAGGAAGTAGCTTCCTTTTGTGAATCTTTTGCTACTCATGTTGATCTCCCTATGCAGAAGTGGTTCAAACATCACCCACCTATTAAAGAAGAAATTAAATAATCAGTACTAGCTAAAGATGAAACTATTATCTATAGTGTTGATCCAGTTGTTCCTACTGCTTATATTGAAAAACCACCTTTCCCTGTTAGGATAAAGGAACATGCTAAAGTTTCAACTGTGGTCAATAAAAGCTATATTAGAACACCTAAACCAGCTGAACAAATCAAGGTAGAACCTAGTGTTGCTATGGTTAAAGATCTCCTCACTACAAAAGAAGACACATCCATGACATTTTGGGCCGAACGAATTTTTTTTTCTGTCATACATATGACACTTCTATGACGATAATTGTGACAAAACCCGGTATCATCATAGATGTGGTGGGCACCTACTTCTTTGACAAAACATCATGACAGAAAATGGGCTTTTCGTCCTGGGTAGGTCGGAGACGCAGCTGCATGACATTCTTTGGGCCGTCCATGATGGAAAAAACCATGGTAGAAGCGAGGGGGAGGAAAATTTCGGGGAGTTCCCGGTTACTGTGGGAGGTCGGGGGCCGAGCGATGCGTGTTTCTCTCGTACACGCACGCGCGTGTGCGCGAGGCGTTGGCTCTAACTGAACCAGAGCGAGGCGTTGGGCTCTAATTGAACCCGAGCGATTGCACTCCAGGCTATGGGTTACTGAACCCGAGCGATCGATCGATGGTTGTTAACTGAACCCGATCGAGCGATTCCTTCGCTACTGCTGCTAAGTGAAGCAGATCGATGCTGCCTCTGTATGAACAATGAGCATTGCTGGGGGGTTTGGATGAACTGTTCCCGGTGGGGGTGGATGAACAGGACCCCGTGGTGTTGCCTCTGGATGACCTGGACCCCGATCGATCGAGCCGGTTGTGGCTGGATGAACAGGACCCCGTGGAGCGCTGGATGAACAGGACCACCCTGTGGAGAGCAGGATGAACAGTAGACGGTGGAGGGGTGGTTGAAAAGGAGCCCGTGGAGAGGGCTGGTTGAACAGTAGCCGATGGAGTAGCTCGCGGTGGAGGCTGGATGAACAGGAGCCCGTGGATGAAAAGTCGCAGGTGGAGGCTGGAGGAGGTCGACGGTGGATGAACAGTAGCTCGTGGAGGCTGGAGGGGGTCGACGGTGGAGATGAACAGTATCCCGTGGAGTCCCGTTTTGCGGTACGCCACACCCCTCCCGATGAACAGGACCCCGTTTTCGACCGTAGGAGGTCCGTTTCGTCCGTTTTGCGGTACGCCACACCCCTCCCGATCAACAGGACCCCCATTTCGACCGTAGGAGGTCCGTTTCGTCCGTTTTGTGGTACGCCACACCCCTCCAGATCAACAGGACCCCTGTTTCGACCATAGGAGGTCTGTTTCCTCCGTTCTGCGGTATGCCAGGCCTCGTTTCCATCGCCTGTTCCGTCCAAGCCCTCCCGATGAACACGACGCATTCCGTTGCCTCCTGATGAACACGACGCATTCCGTTGCCTCCTGATGAACACGACGCATCCCGTTGCCTCCCCATGAACATGACGCATTCCGTTGCCTCCCCATGAACACGACGACGACGCTGTTTCTCCGTTCCGACCCTGCCATGTCAACGAGCCGTTGCCGTACGTATGCGCGAGTAGGCGTTCGAGACCCCTCCCGTATGTACACATACGTGGCCGTATTTTCTTTCTTGCACCCTGGCCGCCTCTACTACGACATGTGCGCGCCTCTACCTCCACCAGTATATATGTACGTACACTTTCGCGACCAGAATGACAACACTACGTACGCTGGGGATTCCAGCTAGCAGGGGGAGTATTCATTTTTTGTGCGTAATAAGGAGGCACTTCTGGTGGGTCTGAGCTGACAGCGGGGGGAACGTTTTTTTCGCGAAATACGCTGGCCCATCCGGTGAGTCCCAGCAGTCAGGGGGAAACGTCTTTTTTCGCGAAATAAGGTGGCCCGTCCGGTGGGTCCCAGCTGTCAGGTGGAGGAATAATTATTTGGCGCGTAATAAGGAGGCACTTCCTTGCGGCCGTCTGGACCCAGCTGTCAGCCTCTCCACGTACAGTACACTTCCGATGGAAGTCGGTCGTTGACCATGTTGACCACGCCGCACCGAGAGCACCAGGGCGGTGATCTGGACGACGGCGAGGCCTAGGAAGGGGACGACGCGGAGCCGGGGAAGACACAACAGTGGAAGCCCGCGCGGAGAGGAGTACGAGGTTTCACTTGTTCGGCTGCGGTGTGAGGCTGTCGTCGCCGCAGAATAACAGGGGGTGTGGGTGAGTAGAGGGATGGCCTGGCCAGCGGTGGGAGTAGTATGGGGGCGGTGAGACCTCCGCGGCAGCACAGCCGGCCATGGGAGGCAGGAGCAGGCGGCACGACCGGCGCTGCTTTGGGCGGCTGGACCAAGAAGACCAGAGGTTGAAGAAGCACTATGGCCGTTGGATGGACATCGTACGGTCACTAAGCTAGAATCGTTTATATTGACTAAGTTGACAAAGCCCTTGGTACGCTCCAACTTAGTAGGCCCACAGGTCAGCCTCCGAAACGGTGCGCCCCAGATGTCAGGGGGAGGAATCATTTTTTGGGCGGCCGAAGCTAAGAATATCCGAGATTGAAGAAGAAGCACGACATCCGTTGGATAGACATCCAACGGCCACTGCTGCTAGAACCGTGTGTTGACTATAATAAGTTGGCAAAGCCTTGCATACGCGTCAACTTATTTTTTTAGGGGACGCGTCACTTAGTAGGCCCACAAGTGTGTGGCAGAGAACTTATAGCCCATTTGCGTTTTGTAAGAATGTACAACCCATTTTTGAATTCTAATGGAATTTACAACAGCCCATTTACAGTTTGTTAAAAGTACAACCCATTTTCTAGCTAGGATAATGATTAATAATTTCAACCAACCATTGAAGACAGAATTCAATAAAATTTCCCACATTTTAATGGGCTCCGAAATATTTTTATCCCGAAATTTCTAGTTAGATTAAATATAAATTTCTATTGCGTAAAAATCCAACGAACATTGCGCATGCAACAATGAAAATTTAAGATTTTCAAAATCCATAAATAATATTTTATAAACTAATTTCATGTTTGGTGCATTTTTTTATAGTTACTGTCCAGTTTTTATAATTACATCCCATTTATTATTTTTTAAATCCCATTTTCCTGTTAAGCCTAATGCATCCCTCCTAGGAAAGATTTGCAGCCCAGCGGGGCGGAGAATAACAAGTTGACCTTGCTGGGTATTCCTCAAAAAGACGTATAGCTGGGCTAGCCATTTTCATCTTGAAAAAATTAGTATCTGGGCTGGATATCTGGCCTGGGCTAGACGGGCCACAGCCCGCCCAGTTAATACCCTGCTCTCCTCTGAACATCAACGAAATCATCGCCAAGAAAAACTCTGCAGTGCTCACGCCTCAAAAACACAAATACTGCTCTCGAGCTGCTTGGTCCCAGCTGTCGGCTGCACCTTGTGCAATTCTCTCGTTTATATTGACTACATAGGTTGACAATGGTGTGGGACCATGATGTCAGGAAACCAGGAGAAAGCAAAAAAAAATAGTTGTACATAATAAGGAGGCACTTGCGTACGTACGGCTATGGCCCTTGTCATCTAGTCAAAATAAAGTCATCTCATGAATCCTCATGTTCGTTGACGATGTTAACAATGCTCGACGCCACGGCGAGCGCAACAACTCGAAGGACAACGGAGAGGGCCTCATCGGCCCTACGGATGGTCTGATACAGCGCCCGCTGCTCATTCAGGAAGCCAGGATCATCGGACACCTATGAGCACCTTCGAGAAACTAAGACGGCATGAAACGGTAAGGCCGCGCTTGGGAGCTCTGGTTTATTTCAAACCTGTACTAACATACATGTGTAATTTACTCGTCATTGGAAACAACGCGTAAAATACAGGCGTAATGAAACCGAGGGCCCGAGGTCTGTAAGTAAAACCAGCGGGTTACGCGTGTAATTTGAGAGACCAGTGTATATTTTACGAGCACTGCTATATGGACGACATTACCAGACGATACATGCACGACGTGCGTATCATGCCATCCATGAGCAAGGCTGAAACAACAGCTAACGACTGGATTAGCAATCGTCCGAGTGTCGTTCAGCATTTCTATCGTGTGTCAAGTACTTCCGATATTTTACTAGTCGAAATCGACCAACCAAGCGCCTTCGCCCGAGACCATCTGCTTTAATTTACAAGCGTCAGTTTTACAAGCGGTTTTGGTTGGAAAACGACGATCCAATCACGGCCTAATATCATGAGTTGGTCGTAAGATCATATGGTTTCACGTCTATCCGACCCGACTTGTCGTATAGGCTATGAATGAAACATCAGACGATGAACTTCTTAAGCACGGAAACAACAGAAGAGGATGATCTTCTTAACAAGCAAATCATTGGCATTAGATCGACATGCAAAACAATACGAAGCATTATTCTCAGGAGGCATGGTGAACAGCTTGTGATGCCACATGCCACAACATTCCAAGCTCAACTTTGCGATCAAACACAAGGCCTGGCATTACATAGAAAATATTCAGAACAAACTCTTAACACAGGAATATCTCAGCAGAGTAACTATTTACTTCTAAACTGAACACAGGAATAGGAAAAAACACTCGACGCTGCTCACAGCAAGGGCGTCCCACTCAAAAATATCAAATGCATGTCTTCTGGCTAACATCAATGAGAAAATTTTGACAAGGTTTTCCAATTCCAATATATTAAACTAACATCTTCTTGCTAACATCAATGATTAAACTTTGACAAGTTTTTCCCATTCAAAATATGTAACGCCTATGATCGTGGAGTCATGTCGCTTCTTGCTAACATCAATGATTAAACTTTGACAAGCTTTTCCCATTCAAAATATGTAATGCCTATGATCGTGGAGTCATGTCGCTTCTTGTACTTGTTTGGGCACTTTTTGCCCAGGGCACTCCACGTGTTGTTAAATTGCCAATGGTCTCTGCAAACTAGTCATGTCACCGGTGTCTAATATTTATGGCACCGGCTGAAGCAATGCAGGGATTCGGTGCCAAACTAAGAAAAGGTGAAATTGGCACCTCTTTTGGCCTACATAATGGAAGGCCTAATACTCTGTAAAGCTTCTCGGTCATTTCTTCTGTAATGTAGCGCAAACAGTGTCTGCTTCTTTCTGCAAAGTGGAACGACCAACTGGACCCAGTAATGCAGCAGTTTGCCTTGGACACATTGGCTCCTTTTGTGCAGTTGAACTAAAATCAAAGTCGGAATAAAACCGAGCTTTTATTTTGATATCCCTGTAAGCAACAAAAGGTATAAGGGAAACAATTACTGAGAAATAACGGTTGATGACTTGTACTCCCAGAAGAAAAACATCTACTGATCTACCTTATCTTAATGGGAAACAAAGTAGGAGAGTAGCAATTCTCAATCAGTGTGATTCATTCATATTAACTAAGACATTATCTTAACAATGCCTTGTTTCAACATGTATAAAGAACGAAAAAGCAGAAAAGTATCATTCCTAAAACAATGCGACTGATTCATTTTAACAAAGACATTATCTTAACAATACCTTGGTTAAACATGTAGAAAGAACTACAAAGCAGGATAGTACCATTTGTAAAACACTGTAAGTCTGTAATTGATATATAATAACAGAGACATTATCTGAACAATACATTTCTTAAACATGTACATCGGCCGATCCCTAACAGAAATGGTACTCCTGCCGATCCCTAACAAGTGTTTGCAGTTTTGAACTAAGATTCAGTAGTTAATTCTGAGGAAGGTCGGTACTGACCATTCAAGACCAAGATTTGAAACAACTCGTGAGGAAGATCTCAAAGAGATCTCAACACATATATGGAAATCCGGTCTCATTTTGTGCAGTTCCACCAAAACTAGCGAAGCAAAATGTCGCAATGGCAACAAGTTGAATAGATATCCCTGTTTTAACAGAGGCAAAAAAGGAATCAATTACTGGCCAATAAAGGAGGATGAAACATGTGGCCACAAAAATGGTAATCCCGCCAATCCCTAACAAGTGCTGCAGTTTTGAACTAAGATTCAGTAGTTAATTAATTTTGAGAGTGGCATTGCTTAATTTTACCAGCGGCATTAGATTAACGAAAAGCATAAATAGTTCAAGGGAGAGTGGGCGCAACAACAGTATGTGCTTCCATATACTTATAAAGGAGGTGATGCAGAGTTTTTTGTAACAAAGCAACAAGCACCATGTCTGGGTTGGTCCCATTCTTGTTCACTACATAATGGGAAAAGACAACAATACAATAGCTTCAATTCATCATTTATTTAAAACAGTACCAATACAAGTAGCACAGCATCTCAAAGCACACTGCACAATCATGTGGATGAAGGCCTGTACTGACCTTTCATGAGAGGACCAACATAAAATACGAATCTATCAACACGAATAGGAAATCCAATCAAGTTTTGTGCAGTTGCACTGAAATCAAGCAAAGTTGCCGGTGTGAGATTTAAGTTTTCTATAGCAACAAGTTGAATAGATATCCCTGTTTTAAGAGGCAAAAAGAAAACAATTACTGGCCAATAAAGGAGGATGAAACATGCGGCCACAAAAAGAAGCATCTACCTTATCTTGATGGAAAACAAAGTATAGGACAGTAGCATTTCTAAAACAGTTGCATTGATTCATATTAACAGAGAAATTCTCTTAAAACAGATCAGTAGTTAATTCTGAGAGTGGCATCAATTACTAGCTTATAAAGGGGGTGATGTTGAATTTGTTGTAACAAAGCAACAAGCATCATGTCTGGGTTGATCCCATTTTTGTTCACTACTTAATGGGAAAAGACAGCAATACAATAGCCTCGATTCAACATTTATTTAAAACAGTACCAAAACAAGTAGCACAACATCTCAAAGCACACTGCAGATCGTGTGGTTGAGACCAAGATTTGAAACAACTTGCCATGAAGATTGGAAACAAATCTCGATTTCCTTTTGTGCAGTTCCACCAAAATTAAGCAAAGTCACCGGTGTGACATTCAAGTTGAACTGCACAAAACACTCTTAAAACATAATTGTTTCGAGTAGCGAAGCAAAATGTCGCAATAGCAACAAGTTGAATCGATACCCCTGTTTTAACATAGGCAAAAAAGGAAACAAATACTTGCTGATAAAGGAGGATGAAACAAACGGTGACAGAAAGAAGCATCTAACGTATCTTGGATGGAAAACAAAGTAGGACAGTAGCATTTCTAAAACGGTTGCATTGGTTCATATTAACATAGACATTCTCTTGAAACAACATTCGTTAAAAAATGTAATTTACTTTTAACAGTGTCATTGCTTCAATTTTCCGGTGGCATTCTTAGATTAACAACAGCAAAATAGCTGTATGGGACATGCCAGCACCATGTGCGTCCACACGTATATATGGGTGATGCAGAGTATGTAGCCAAGCAACATATATGCGCTGGTCCCATATTTGTTCTCTTTGAACCTTCTTCCTATGTGAGGGCAGCAAATCTAGTCCTACACAAACTACCCGACTCCCCAGTTTCTTTCCCTTTTCAACAAAGAGAACGGTTCCTTACAGATGTGTGTACTGGGTTACCCCCCTTTTCCCTTTTCGACCTACAAAGCGGCTGGACAGCCAGTCTATACTACTTTCCGCCCCTCCTTTCCTCATTGAACCACGTCCTAGATTCTTGCTCCAGCCCACCGCACCCTTCTTTCCTCTTTGAACCAAGACCTAGATTCGACAGATCGAAAAAGATCCACATGCAGCTAGAGCAACGACGGTTTCAAAGAAACTTATACCTTAGGGTCATCAAGATGTGGCAAGGCGTGCAGCAGGAGGCCGGATCTGCCCACACTATGTACGGCAGCGAGGAAGAAGGGGTCGGTGGCCCTCCCGCACAGGCGCTGGGTGAAAGAGAACAACGCAGCCGGTAGTGGATTGCATCCCTCGCCGAAGGCGATAGAGTGAACGCTGCACCTCCTCCCCTTCCCGGTGCGACGGGATACAAACGCCTCCTTCACCAGCTGTGAGGGGGGAGAGAGAGACAAGAGGCCAACGCAGTCTTGTTTAGATCTGGTGAAGAGAGGGTGAGAGACTGTGAATATAGCAAACCCTAGCAAATGAACGCTGAGCCTCCAGCTTGTAACATATATGTAGTGCGGCGAGCGTGTGGAGAGTGCAAACCCTAGCGAACAAGCGCTGAGGCTCCCGCTTATATATATACTACTATAGTACGGACTGAGCTCTGGTGCCTTCACTGCACCTGCTTTTGGCTGTATGACAGGTGAGCCAGCCACATTTTGGGCCCACCTGTCATAAATCCAAAGGCAGGTGCACTAAGTCAATGAAGCTACATCCATATAGTACTCTCGTGTATACGACTAATATATAGTGGAGTGGTTTTCTTATTCTCTCCATAACAATCGTTTTAAATTGTGTAAGTACGAAACGAAACTCTTTATTTAATGTACAGTGAATAAAACTAGTACTACTTCCGATGAACTAACGATCCACGCCCACGCGTCCTGGTCGCACTTCCTATCCTTCACGTGTGGTACACTACCCTCCCTTAAATGAACAACCACACATGCGCCAAATTATCGAAAACGTGTGAGAGTGTGTACAAATAAAGAAATTTAATTTCAATTATCAGAAAGGATTGAGAGTATTACAAAGTTTGACTTTAGTCAAATCTAATATGCGGAGTAAAAAAATGGAGGGCTACTACTCCCATCCGGGTTTTTAGTCCACACCATTTTTTAAATCAAAGTTAATAGCTGGACAAATAAAATTACAGGGGAGCTGGAGACAAAGTTGTGAGAAGGCTTAGAAATCAATACAAAACTTATGCTCTTAGTACCAACGTTGATCCTTCTTCGAGGAAACATTTGGTTCATAGCCAATTGTGTGATAAAATTGCACCAACGTGAAATATGACTGCGTCTCCAACGCAACCAAGGTGAACTGACGAAGGATAACATCTTTGTGTGTAACAAGCAAAGAGCAATGATGGAAGACAACTTGTTTTTCGTTGAAAATCGATCAGCTTCACCAGCCGACGCAACCATGAGCATCGATAGGTCATCGTGGTGATGCATCATCCATTTGGCATCAAGTTTGGGTGAGGCACCCATGAAGTTCGAAAAATCCTCACTGTGGTCTGTTTCTTCTCAGTAATCAAGCTCGAGGAAGGAAGAACCACGTGGCAGAGGAAAGTGAGGCGGAACAATAATGGCCATCCAATTTTGGGCAGTTCCACTAAAATTGAGGAAGACATGCCCGGGTCTGGAGACACGCATCGCTGTTTCCAAAAATATAAAAAAGGGTTAGCAACAACATCTCAAATGTCAATAAGAATTAATGAAAAGTACACCAACAAACAGAAGCATCATAATTATCTTGATGGGAACTAAACCAGGATACCCGAGAAAAAAAAAAGCATTTCTTCATTTAACAAGTGATAGTACTACCACCATATGGACAATGACCGCACAACCACCATGTACTTTTTGTCGAAACAACATGTATACCTCCACCGAGGCATAAATCAGGACAACTTTTTGAGTGGGATTTCCTCTATAATAGTACTCCCTTCGTCTAGGTGTGTAAGTCATCTTACGAAAACCAAATAATCCCAAAACACTTAGGCGCGATGCGTTAACTTCTACCTCGTTTCTTGTTTCTTGACATATCAACCAATAAGAGATGTGGGTGCATGCTTTTAATGACTTGAAACTACCAAACATGACATGCAGTGGTTAATTCATTGCATGCAATGTTATTAATTAGCAAATAAACATTAAGTTCTCTAGTTTTCCCCTCCTCCTTGGTCACGGTGCACAATCTAAGATGAGTTATTCACCTAGATGGAGGGAGTAGTACTAGTAGGTGATGTTGGACCAGCCGACGAACCCTAGCTACTACGCATGGGGAGCTGGGGAGTAGTCGCATATAAGAAAACCCGCACACAGCAACCTGGGGAGCTGGACCAGTACAAGAAGTTATACCTCAGGTGGGCGAGATGCCGTTTAGGCGGGCGGGCGGGATCCGCCCACACGACGACAGCGAACAAGGGCGCGGAGGATCTTCGTCCGTGCCAGCGCCGGCTCCGAGAGGACGGTGCGCATCGGCTTCCTCCGTTGCCGACGGCGACAACGTCAACGCTGCACCTCCTCACCTCTCGCAGCGGACGGGATTCGGCCGGATCTGTGACCACCGGTGAGGAGAGAGATAGAGTGGACACTGTCATCTTGTTTTGATATGGAGAGGGTGAGAGAGGGAGATGCGAGAAACTCTATCAAACAAGAGGCTATAATGGAGTAAAAAAAATCTCTCCATAGCAGTGGTTTGAAATAGAATATGCGCGTTCCCGGAAAAAAGAAACGAAAACTGGCGGACAATTTTTTCAGGGTCTGCCTAGGACACATCTAGACGTGACATAGTTATGTCACATCTAAGTTGATGTCTACTCTATTTGTGGTGTATTTTTTCCTAGTTTTTTTGTTTTTTGTTGATACATTATATACTTGTGGGAGCTTAGATGTGATATCCTTAAATAACATCTAGATGTGAATTAGACAAACTGATTTTCTAACGTACCAAGAAAGAAAACTCGATCAAAAACACGCCCCCGCTTCCAGGTCGCGAGAGTCGTCGCGCACACACACATAGACATAGACATGCATATTCGTGTTTACGTAAAATTCCATTTCCATCTCCATCTCCAATCATATTTGTCCAACTGGCACATTATTTACGTTGTTAATTATATACGCAACAATATTAACGTACAACATCTCTTGTTTGCGCACGTCCGGACCGCTGCCACGGCCGGTCCTGACCAACCCGAACCCTCTTCATCACCCGCATGTGCTTCCCGCCCGAAACGGTCAGTGCCGCATTCATGCCCGGCCAGAGCAGACGTGACCTCTCACTGGCGCCGGCATTGAAGCGGCGCGCCGACCAAGAGAGCATCACCCGCGCTGCTTCCGGGTGCACGCGGCTGCTTCGCGTTCAAAGGTAGCAATAGCCGTCTACAACATGCATGTAAAAAGTTCTTGGGAGTCCGTGCTACACCTAGCTGTCCTCCCCCAACTCATCAATCTCTTCCAGTAGTGCTAGTACTCCATGGCGCGATCCATCGACAAGCAGGCGGGAAAGTTATGGTATACTACTCAGTTTGCGGTGAGTGGCATGCCGAGCGACCGTGTGGGGTCGAGCCGTGGAGGAGGGTGAGACACGAACACGACAGATGTGATTTAGATGTTAGTTTTGCTCGATGGCGCGATCCAACGAAATGAAACATTGGTTTCTCTCCGTTTCCATTTTTTCTCCGGAAAAACGGAAACTTTTCCACTCTATTTTCATTCCTATTCCAAGGTTGCCCCGTTACAACATTCCATCAAATACAAAGGAAAACTAACACGCATGCTGATGCATCTCAATGATTCACAGATCATAGCCAATATTTACTTCACAACCAAAGAAAAAAGTTGTGAGAGCATGTACGAAAGAAAAACTACTCATTGGGTCACTACGACTTAAACCCTAAACCCTATACATGATTTAATTTCCTGGCCAGGTAGAACCTGTCGTAGGAAAGACGGCTGGCACCCTCGGATCATACGATGCTTTTGTGAAGTTCCACTAAAATCGACCTGACCATCCCTGATGGCAAAGATATTGAAGTGTGATTAGAATAATAGTACTGGCACTAGTTCATGAGACATAAACTCATCACAAGTAGAAGCCAGTAGAAGTAGAGAAGATCAACATGGAGATGGAGCTACGGCAGTGGAGCAAGCCGGCTCCAAAAGGAAGATGGACTACCTGGGACGTCGGGCTGTAGCTAGAAGGGCGGTTGGGATGTGGCATC
Organism: Aegilops umbellulata; assembly: GCA_032464435.1. Lineage (NCBI taxonomy): Eukaryota > Viridiplantae > Streptophyta > Magnoliopsida > Poales > Poaceae > Aegilops > Aegilops umbellulata. The sequence continues at coordinate 260,172,411 of CP136055.1, forward strand.
AGCCCATACCGCGGTGACCCCCGATTGGGACGCACCGATTGTGGGTTTTCTCCCTCGCGGATGTCGACCACGTCTAAGTAGAACATTGTTCCCTTCCCCAAGTTGCGGGATCAGGCCCGTCGTTCTATGCTTGTGAAGAGAGCAACCTAAGCAAGCAGGCTTGTAGCTTAGGCTCCTGCTAGTGTATATATAGTGGTTTTCTTTTTCTCTCCATATCAACCATTTTATATTGTGTACGTGTCATTCAAGAGTGAAATGATGGTTGCTTCTTCCGACTAACTTACTGTGTGATTTGACTACTCCTTAGTGGCCCCTACACGTACTCCCCCTACTTGTATGCAACAGTCACACGTACACATGGACGCAAAAACGCGCGCGACGCCTGTATGCATGCATGTCCGAGCACACGACGGAACACACACGGTCACGCTCAAGTGCTCAACCTACACATGCATGCACACACATACTCAGTCAGAGTGAGCTAGTGACCGTATGAACACCGGAATATATATATATATATATATATATATATATATATATATATATATATATTTATCGCAGTGAGCGTATTATGAAGTCCACTGACCATATTTTTACAAATATACAGTGACACAGAGTGTATTTATCTCATTTGAAATTAAGCCATATTAACCGGAGAGGAGGCAGTATGGACTAGCATTACTTTTTGTGTCCCGTCAACTTGCCGAACGAGGAGAAGGTTGCAGGACGGGAGAAGCTTGCGCGCGGTGGCTCGCAGGACAAGGAGAAACTTTTGACTAATGCAAGCACTCCCTCGCTCAGGCGGTGGAGGTGCAACAGTTAATTCGGTGTCAGATTGACAGAAGCATACACTATACTACTAGTGCTATTATTGTTCGACTTCCCGAACAGCCAAGCGCAAAGTTTACTAGTACTACTACCATAGTCCATAAAGGTACGTACTATACTAGTACTAGGAACCGGATGGAGGAGCGTCTGCACTCTTATTATAATTTTAAAATGTGATAAAGCAATCTTCAACACATTTGGTTCTCTTCGAGGGTTCTCGCATGTGATAATGGAAGTTGATTCCATGGAACACTCGCCACAATTCTCGCTTAATTCTGGCTCATATCCTGTTACAAATAGTAGCACTCAGTAATATTTCCTCTTTTTTTGTTATTCAGCATGTAAACAGGTCAGCAAACCTTGCGGTGCATCTTCGTGCGAACCGTGCTTGCTGCACTTTGAATGTGGCCGAGAGCTGGCTTGATGAAACACCTCGCTTCCTACTTCTTTTTTTGCGGGGTACCTCGCTTCCTAGTGACCAGTGTTTTGGCTGATCGTCCTAAGAATGCTTATATATGAATAAAGCTCTCTCATTTACCCACAAAAAAGATTAAGCCATATTAACCGGAAAGGAGGGAGTATGGACTAGCACTACTTTTTGGTGTGTCCCGTCAACTCGCAGAACGAGGAGAAGCTTGCAGGACAAGGTGAAGCTCGCTTACGCCTTTTGACTAATGCAACCTACCCTCGGTGGACATGCATCAGTCCATTCGGTGTCAGATTGTAAGAGGCATACACTGTAGTACCCAACATGCGGAGTACCATCATTGTTCGTCTTCACGAAGAGGCGAAGAGCCAAGCGCAGTAGTACGCGTACTTGGTTTTGCACCTTCATACTACTCCTCCCTCCGTCACAGTTTACAGGGCGTGCTTCATTATGATGCATTTCTCTCAATGCATTTCCACCACCAGAGAGACTTTAGACGTGTTTGGTTTAATGCCCAATTAATTAGGGCGTGGTAACCACAATCAAGTCCACAATTTTCTCTCCATGTACTGTACAACTACGGAGTGGAGTAAGTGCATGCATGTGTGTACCCGGGGTGGAAGCACTGCATGCATGTGTGTACGCATTATTCCCTCTAGTAATAGACGCCGTGCTATAACTACCAATGCTATTTTTCAGGCCGATCGCTAGTCGCCTTGGTCCCATAGATTTTTTTTCTTTTTTCTGAAGCACGCTGTATAAACAGTGACGGATGGAGTAGTATGAGCGGATTCAAAGAAGAGCGTATTGATGGTTGCTTCTTCAGAGCAACTTACAGTGAGAAAGGTGGGGCTTATGATTTGACTGCTCATTACTCACTATTAATGCAGCGCAACGACCGGGCTGAGTCTCCCATGCGGTTGTGCACTACCCCCTCGGTTCTTAAATATACTCCGGAGTATTTGTCTTTCTAGAGATTTCAACGAGTGACTACTCAAATATTTGTCTTTTTAGCGATTTCAAATGGACTGGCACATACGGATGTATATAGACATATTTTAGAGTGTAGATTCACTCATTTTGCTCCGTATGTAGTCACTTGGTGAAATCTCTGGAAAGACGAATAGAATATTTAGGAACGGAGGGAGTACACATACAAAGCAAAATGAGTGAATCTATACTCTAAAATATGCCCGTTTGAAATTTGTAAAAAGACAAATATTTAGGAACGAAGGAGTATAATTTTGTGCATGGCACATGGACCCGGATGATGAAGAGGCTTCTGGCAATGCTATCAAGCTTCCATCATTTGTTTACATAATTGACGTACTATACAAATAATTTTCCAGCGACATGAAATTATACAATGGTGTGAACTTTCAGCTTTTGTTTTGCGTGTCTTGCCATCGATGCTCTTTCGGAAAAAATAAAAAACTAACTTCCTTGCTAATGCATGTCAATTATTAACAGATCAGAGCTAATAATTACATCACAACTGAAGACAAAGTTGTGAGAAGGTGTTAAATTAAAATTGATCCATGCTTTCATTGGCAGCAACGTCCCCCCAGCTCTGTCTAACTCAACAAGGCATGTTGGGAAAAAATTAGCTGTCTGGAGCATGCAAGATTCCGATCATTTTGTGCAGTTCCACTAAAATAGAGCTGAGCGTCCCTGTTCCAAAGATATCAAGTGTGATTACGATAATAGAGGACTGTTGATGAAACCATAAACACACAAATAGAAGCCGGTCACCTTTAAAGTCTCTCTTAAGACTAACTAGTTGGAGAAGATTAGGCTCGCAGTTGGATGAGGAGGATAGAGCAAAACCAATCTTCCTTTGTGCAGTCGCACTGAAATGTAGAGACGTTGCCCGTGTGACATTTTAGTACAACTACACAAAACACTCTTAACAAAAAAGTGATTTGTGCAGTTCACCAAAAGGTCGCAATAGCAACGAGGTGAAATGGATAGCCCTGTTTGCAAAAAAGAGGTAGAAAGGAAACAATTACTGGACAAGAATAGTTGATGACACATGCGACGACAAAAAAGAAGCATATTCCTTGTCCTAAGGGAAGATAACAACACGGTTGTGTTTGTCTAAAACGGTGTGAGGACAAGAATGCAATATGGAAAGTACGCCAGATGAGCTACGTTTTGGGCAAAGAACTATGGAATATCCACATGCAGCGACGTGGGAAGACGAGTAGTGGAGCAAAGTCGGAGGGGATACCTGGAGGTCGTCAGGATGTAACTAGGTGAGTGGCGGCGGGCGGAATCTGCGAGTAGGTGGCATAGGCCCTGCCGCGCCGGAGCTTGGTCAGAGAGAACAACGTGTACCGCAGATCGGGACGTGCTGCCTCGGCGCCGTCGAACGGGATGCGGCCGGATCAGTGACCAATGGTGAGAGAGAGAGGCCACTGCACTCCCTTTCCCCCGGCGGTCGGGATGCAGCCGGATCAATGACCAATGGTGAGAGAGAGAGGCCACCGCACTCCCTTTCCCCCGGCGGACGGGATGCGGCCGGATCAGTGACCAATGGTGAGAGAGAGAGGCCACCGCTGTGACGCCCCCGATTCAATCGTACACTAATCATGCACGCAAATGTGTACGATCAAGATCGGGGACTCACGGGAAGATATCACAACACAACTCTACAAATAAAATAAGTCATACAAGCATCATAATACAAGCCAGGGGCCTCGAGGGCTCGAATACAAGTGCTCGATCATAGACGAGTCAGCGGAAGCAACAATATCGGAGTACAGACATAAGTTCAACAAGTTTGCCTTAAGAAGGCTAGCACAAACTGGGATACAGATCGAACGAGGCGCAGGCCTCCTGCCTGGGATCCTCCTAACTACTCCTGGTCGTCGTCAGCGGGCTGCACGTAGTAGTAGGCACCTCCAGAGTAGTAGGAGTCGTCGTCGACGGTGGCGTCTGGATCCTGGGCTCCATCGTCTGGTTGCGGCAACCGGGTATAAGGGAAAGGGGGAAAAGGGGGAAGAAAAGCAACCGTGAGTACTCATCCAAAGTACTGGCAAGCAAGGAACTACACTACATATGCATGGATATATGTGTAAAGGGCCATATCGGTGGACTGAACTGCAGAATGCCGGAATAAGAGGGGGATATCAAATCCTGTCGAAGACTACGCTTCTGGCAGCCTCCGTCTTGCAGCATATAGAAGAGAGTAGACTGAAGTCCTCCAAGTAGCATCGTATAACATAATCCTACCCGACGATCCCCTCCTCGTTGCCCTGTTAGAGAGCGATCACCGGGTTGTATCTGGCACTTGAAAGGGGTGTCTTTTATTAAGTATCCGGTTCTAGTTGTCATAAGGTCAAGGTACAACTCCGGGTCGTCCTTTTACCGAGGGACACGGCTATTCGAATAGATTACCTTCCCTGCAGGGGTGCACCACATAACCCAACACGCTTGATCCCATTTGGCCGGACACACTTTTCGGGGGCATGCCCGGCCGCGGAAGATCAACACGTCGCAGCCCCACCTAGGCACAACAGAGAGGTCAGCACGCCGGTCTAAATCCTATGGCGCAGGGGTCTGGGCCCATCGCCCATTGCACACCTGCACGTTGCGAGGGCGGCCGAAAGCAGATCTAGCCCCCTTAATACAAGCGCGAGCTTACGATCCAACGCGGCGCACGCCGCTCAGTCGCTGACGTCACGAAGGCTTCGGCCGATACCACGACGCCGGGATACCCATAACTACTCCCGCGGAGATGGTTAGTGCGTATAGACCAAATGGCCAGACTCAGATCAAATACCCAGATCTCGTTAAGCGTGTTAAGTATCCGCGAACGCCGACCAGGGCCAAGCCACCTCTCTCCTAGGTGGCCCCAACCTGCCCTGTCGCTCCGCCTCAAAGTAACAGTTGGGGGCTGTCGGGAACCCAGGCCGACCTCTACCGGGATGGAGCCACCTGCCCCTTCAGCCCCAATCTCCGAACAGTATCACAGGTAATGTAACAGTGTAAAGTATATAGTATATGCCCGTGATCACCTCCCGAAGTGATCACGGCCCAATAGTATAGCATGGCGTACGGACAAGAGTGTAGGGCCACTGATCGAACACTAGCATCCTATACTAAGCAGTAGGATAGCAGGTAAATGTAACAACAGTAGTAGCAAGGACAGGCTATGCAGCAGTATATGATTAACTGAAAGCAGTAACATGCTACACTACTCTAATGCAAGCAGTATAGAGGAGAGTAGGCGATATCTGGTGATCAAGGGGGGGGCTTGCCTGGTTGCTCTGGCAAGAGAGAGGGGTCGTCAACTCCGTAGTCGTACTGGGTAGCAGCAGCGTCGGTCTCGGTGTCTAGCGAGAGAAGAGGGGGAAGAAACAATAAATATTTAAGCAAACAAATGCATAGTGATGCATGACATGACAAGTAACGGCGTTAGAGGTGCCCTAACGCGGTATGAGGTGATACCGGTGAAGGGGGGAAACATCCGAGAAAATATCCCCGGTGTTTTGCGTTTTCGGGCAAAGGAGCCGGAGGGGGAAAGTTGCGAGTTCGATAGGTTAGGGGGATGTGGAGGACGAATGGGTTGCGTATCCGGAATCGTATCGACGTTCTGAGCAACTTTCATGTTGAAAATATTTTAATCCGAGTTACGGATTAAACGATATGATTTTCTAAAGATTTTATTAATTTCTGGAATTTTAAATGATTATTTAATTTAATTCGAAATTAGAATTATGACATCATCATGATGTCATGCTGACGTCAGCAGTCAACAGGGGTTGACTGGGTCAAACTGACATGTGGGTCCAGTGGGACCCACCTGTCATTCCCTGATTAGGTTAATTAGGGTTAACTAACTAATTACTGTTCTGATTAAACTAACAGGTAATTAGGTTAATCTAATTATGATTAATTAACTTAATTAATTCTTTAATTAATTAATTAATTAATTTTAATTATTATATTTATTATTTATTATTTTTTTATTATTATTAATATAAATTCCTTTTTTTTAATTTTCGTTATGACGGGTGGGGCCCCTAATTAGTGGCCTAGAGGGCCACCGCGGGGCGATTGCTAGTGGGTGCTGTGGTTGCCGCGGGTGCGGGCGCCCGACCCAGGAGAGGGGTGAGCGGCGCAGAGGGGCGCCGGCGCTGGGCGACGACCGGGGCCGTGGCGAGGCCGGCCGGGAACGGCACCGGCGAGGCCGGGCGAGTGCCGGCCTGTAGCAGAGGACGGCGGGGGGGAGGGGGGGTGGAGGCGGCTGCGGTGCACGCGCGGGGAGCACGGGCTAGCTCCGGCGGGCGCGGTGTGCAGAGGAGGCGAGGCACGGTCGGGACAAGGGCGTGTGGGGAGAGGCGACAGGGGGGGTCGCTGCGCGAGGCGAGGTCGAGCGCGGTCCAGGCGCAGCCAGCAGGGGCCGCTGCGCGTGCGAGAGAGCGGCCGGTGCGGGCAGGGCACGGTGAGCGAGAGAGGAAGAGGGGCGAGGCCTCATAGGGGTGCGCAGGGTCTATGCAGCGGTCGTCGAGGAGGAGGACGGGGACACGCGACGAGGCAGCAGGGCGACGATGGAGTGCTCCGGTGACGGGGAGGCCTTCGGGCGATGGTGGACGGCGAAGGGTGGCCGCGAGGGAGAAGCAGAGGTGTGGAGGGAGAGCCGCGAGGAGGAAGCCATGGGTTGGGGCGGCCTTTGGGGTGGCGGCCTCGACGGAGCGGGGAAGGCGGCGACGTTGCGGCCTCGTCTAGGTCGTGCCCCCGATCTCGATCTAGATCGGGGGAGGGGAGGGGGAGCGAGGTGAGTGGGGGCGAAGTGGGGGGGGCGACAGGGGGTTAGGGTTACGGGAGTGGGGGTTATGGGGGGAGTGGGTGACCGGTTGGGCCGGCTAGGTGGCCTGGTGGCCTGCTGGGCCGAAGCCCAGTGAGGGGGGGGGGGTTCCTCTCGTTTTTTGTTATTTCAATTCCTGTCTTTTAGTTATTTTCCCTTTTTGTTTTATTTAGTTTTAGGGCATTTAGGCATTTTGTAAAAATTGTTTGCTTCACCATAATTACCAGTGCGATATTTTTGCCTTGACTTTTGAAAACTTCGGGTGTTTGTCACAAATTCATATTTTGAATTTGCAATGATTTTGAACTACCACTTGATTAGCAACAGTAACGAAGATGACATGGCATCATCTGAAGAGTTTTACTGTAGCCTAATTATCCGGGCGTTACAAATCTCCTCCACTACAAGAAATATCGTCCCGAGATTTAGGAGGTAGAAGGAAACAGTTCGGGGTATTCATCACGCAGGCGATCCTCGCGTTCCCAGGTGGCTTCATCTTCAGAATGGTTCGACCACTGGACCTTGAGGAACTTGATCGCCTTCTGACGTGTGCGGCGTTTAGCTTGGTCGAGAATGCGGACCGGATGCTCTTTATAGGTGAGGTCCTGTTGCAATTCGAGCACTTCATGATCCACTGCTCGGATTGGGTCCTTGAAGCAGCGACGGAGTTGTGACACGTGGAACACATCGTGAACCTGAGAAAGGTTCGGCGGAAGCTCCAGTTGATAAGCCACTTTTCCATGCCTCTCGAGAATAGTGAAAGGACCAATATAGCGGGGAGCTAGCTTTCCTTTGATCCCGAAGCGGTGTGCACCCTTCATTGGTGTAACTCGAAGATAGGCCTTTTCGCCAGGTTGATAGACCATGTCTTTATGATGGCGGTCATAATTACTCTTTTGGCGTGACTGAGCAGTCTTGAGATTCTCGCGAATAATGCGGACTTGTTCTTCGGCACGTTGGATAATACCCGGACCAAAGAGTGGACGTTTCCCAGTTTCTGACCAGTTCAGAGGGGTTCGGCACTTTCGTCCATATAACACTTCGAAGGGGGCCATCTTCAGACTAGCTTGATAGCTATTATTATAGGAGAACTCAGCATACGGGAGAGATTCCTCCCATTTCTTGCCGAAGGAAATAACACAAGCTCGAAGCATGTCTTCGAGAACTTGGTTGACACGTTCAACTTGCCCTTGTGACTGCGAATGAAACGCAGTACTGAAAGATAAGTGAGTTCCCATAGCTTCTTGGAAACTTGCCTAGAATCTTGAAGTGAATAAGCTGCCACGGTCCGAACTAATAACCAGTGGAATACCGTGAAGTGAAACAATTCTGGACATATAGAGAGTTGCAAGCTGACTAGCAGTGATAGTTTCCTTGACCGCCAGAAAATGTGCAACTTTAGAAAGCCGGTCAATGACGACAAGAATAGCATTATTACCTTTCTGCGATTTGGGAAAACCAGTGACGAAGTCCATTTCAACATGGTCCCATTTCCATTCAGGAATAGAGATAGGTTGCAGAGTTCCAGCAGGCCTTTGATGTTCTGCTTTGATACGACGGCAAACGTCACACTCGGCAACATAGCGAGCAATGTCTTGTTTCATATTAGACCACCAGAATCTTTGACGAATGTCCTGGTACATCTTAGTACTACCAGGATGGATACATAGAGGCGTATCATGAGCTTCTTTCATAACTTTCCGAGTCATATTCAGGTTTTCCTTCTTACACGGCACCACTAGGCGGCCTTTGAAGTACAAGGCGCCATCACCAGCAATATTGAAGTATGAGGGCTTTCCCTTCTTGAGGTCGCGCTTAATCTTGTGGAATTCAGAGTCGTATCCCTATATTGTCTTGATGGAGCTCACGAGATCGGGTTCGACAACCAGGGTATAGAGGGAACCCTGGGGAATAACACGGAGGTTCATCTTCTGAAACTCCTCAGGAGGGGGAGCGAGTGCACCCGGAGGAACAATAGGGAGGTTCAGCTTTCTGAAATCTTCAACAAGCGAGGGCTGAACTTTATGAACCTGGAGGTGGTTGCAGTAAGACTTGCGGCTCAAGGCATCTGCCATTACATTAGCCTTGCCTGGTGTATAGGAAATACCCAAGTCAAAGTCTGCTACAGTCTCCATCCATCTTTGCTGACGGAGGTTCGGATCTGGCTGAGTAAACAGATACTTCAGACTTTGATGGTCAGTGAATATCTCTCAATGATTACCGAGAAGGTAATGCCGCCACTGCTTCAGTGCATGAATGACAGCCGCAAGCTCGAGGTCGTGAACTGGATAGTTCTCTTCATGAGGGCGCAATTGACGAGAGGCATAGGCAACCACTCTGCGGTCTTGCATTAGGACACAGCCTAATCCTTGACGGGAAGCGTCGCAATAAATGACGAAGTCCTTCTTTGTATCAGGTGGAGCTAGCACTGGGGAAGAAGTCAACTTGTCTTTAAGTGCCTGGAAGCTTTCCTGACATTTGTCTGTCCATTGGAACTTGACGCCCTTATGCAACAGGTTAGTCAGAGGCCTGGCAATCTTGGAGAAGTTCTCGACGAATCGACGGGAATAGCTGGCGAGACCGAGAAAACTTCTGACTTGCTTGACATTCTTCGGAGGAGTCCAATAGAGAATAGCCTGAACTCGTTCAGGGTTAACGGCAATACCATCCTTAGAGATGACATGTCCAAGATAGGTTACTTTAGGAAGCCAGAATTCACATTTAGAGAACTTGGCGTACAGCTGATGCTCTCGTAGCTTTTCCAGCACAAGACGAAGATGTTCAGCATGCTCTTCTTCGTTATTTGAAAATACCAGGATATCATCTAGATAAACCACGACAAACTTGTCGAGGTAATCCATGAATATATAGTTCATCAGACGAGAGAAGGTGGCTGGGGCATTGGTTAAGCCGAAGGACATGACAGTGTACTCGTATGAACGATAACGAGTCACAAAGGCAGTCTTTGGGATATCCTCTTCACGAACACGGATCTGGTGGTAACCCAACCTCAAGTCGAGTTTAGAGAACACTAATGAACCAGCCAGTTGATCATACAGATCATTGATCCGAGGAAGATGATACTTATTCTGAATGGTAGCTTGGTTAATAGGACGGTAGTCTTGGACCAGTCGGTTTGTCCCATCCTTCTTCTTGACAAAGAGAGAAGGTGCTCCCCAAGGAGAGCAACTTGGGCGAATGAAACCATTTTGAAGAGATTTGTCGATTTCCTCCTTAAGCTCAAGGAGTTCATGCGGCGGCATTTTGTAGGGCCGCTTGGCAATAGGAGTGGTGCCTGGTTTCAAGTCGATGACGAATACGACAGCTCTAGCAGGGGGAATCCCTCGAAGTTCTTCAGGAAAGACGTCGAGAAAGTCACGCACGACGGGAATGTTTTCAATGCCCTCGAGTGGTGCAGCATTCAATGCGTTCAAGGCATAAAGTCGTGCCTCGGCATCTTGCACCAGGTGAGCCTGGTATGTAACTATTTCATCTGAAGGGTGTAGCAGATGGACGGTCTTAGTAGCGCAAACTATGGAAGCGGTATGCGCTTTCAACCAATCGATCCCCAGAATGAGGTCGATGTCAGACGTCTTCAGGAAAATGGGCGAGGCATAGAATTCCAGTCCTTCGATTTCCACGGGGACGTCGACGCCAACCATGGAAGTTTGGCATTGTCCCACGGGGTTTTTTACCACTACCGAAGTGTTCATCTCCTCGTATTTAATGCCATGCTTGAATGCAAATTCTTCTGACATGAATGAATGCGATGCTCCTGTATCGAATAAAACAGATGCAGGTACTGAATTTACGAGGAGTGTACCCATCACAGTAGCAGGCTGTTCTTGAGCTTCGTTCAGATCAACGTGGTTGGCATGAACACGACCATAAGACTTGGCATTGTTGTTGCGGTTCTGGTTGTTTCCACAGCCAGCTGCAGGAAGAGCCAGCTGATTCTGATTGCAATCCCTAGCATGGTGACCTGGTTGACCACACTTGTAGCACAGGCCATTATTGGGAGTGGGAACAGGGGCTTGGGGTGGTGGAGCTGGAAGTCTTGGCTGCCTAGCAGGAGCAGTAGGCAGACGAGGTGCAGCATAGGACTTCCTTGGGGCAGGTGCATTCGGCTGGTACATGTTGTTGGGAATCCATATCCCGCGCTTCTGCGAGGACGGGCCCGAAGATGAGCCCGTGTCACGGCTGCGCCTGTGTGAGCTCTGGTATTCCTGCAGACCAGTTTCGACGTTGATGGCTTTGTTCACCAAGGTGGCGAAATTAGCAAAGTCGTGCACTAGAAGTGCGAGCTTGATGTCAGCTTGAAGGCCGTCACGGAACTTCTCCTGTCTGCGTGCATCAGTAGCAATGTCCTCTTCAGTATAGCGGGACAAGTCCAGAGACTCCCGCTGATAAGCTTCAACAGTTTTGTTGCCTTGGATGAGGCTGCGGAACTCACGCTTCTTCTGGTCCATGACACCCTGAGGAATGAAGCGGGCACGGAAAGCAGCTTGGAAGTCTGGCCAGGTGATGATTGTTCCAACTGGCAGGGTACGCCTGTGGCTGTCCCACCATTGAGCTGCGGGTCCCTTCAGGAAGAAGGAAGCAAACGTGACATAGCTGGCAGGGGCTACATCAGTAGACTCCATCTCATAGGTGATGTCACGGAGCCAGTCATCAGCGTCCAGAGGCTGAGTTGAGCTGCGGTACACAGTTGGGTTCAGGCGCATGAAATCCTGCAGAGTTACTGTGTTTGGCTGCTGGTTCATATTGGGGTGAGGGAACTGAGCCATGATGTTCTCCATGAACTGGCGATTCATCTCAAGCTGTTGGATCATACCAGCCATGTACTCAGGCGGTGGTGGGAAGTTGCCACCCCGACCACGACCACCTGGTCTAACCATCCTGCTAATATATAACAGGGGTAGTTCAGCATTTGAGAATATTTGCAAAGACAAGAATCATTCAAGACGAAACATGCATAATAAAAGCAGCACGATAGATACCACATAATAGTCAGCACGTCTTACAAAAGAGATCATGCAAAGTGCTCGGTACACAGAGTTCAGTACACAGAGTTCAGTACACAGAGTTCAGTACATAGACTAAGACATCATAGGCGGAACGCAGGCGAATGCATCTAACATAAGCAAGCAAGTCTACATCAGTCCCACATGACACTGCGGAGGTAGGTGTAGCCTGAAAGCTGGTAGTGTGGCAACGGGTACACCACGTCGGCAACCTGGGGTCCGCGGGTGCTCTGGTGCTGAACCCGGTGCTCAAGTGGCAGAAGAGGACCAAGTGCGGGAGAGTAGCCTCCCACCTCTGGCCAACCAACACCCTGAGGCATCACGGTCCTAGCTGGGTAGATAGCAGAACGCGACAGCTCCCTAGATCCAAGAAAGGGGTGCAACATCGTCAAAGCACGGTAGAGGTGCTGACGAGTGGTGTACAACTCGTGGCGAAGAGCTCGGTTAGCTCGATCCAGCCCATCAGCATGCAGAACAAAGTTCTGATGGTGTAAGGGCTCGCGGGTGACAGTGGGGTAGGCAGCAGTGTAGTAACCCTCCGCACCAATATCAGATGCGATAGCAATGTGCCTGAAGGGGGAGGTGTCCAACTCCCGGTACTCCCTACAAAGGCGTGTCAGAGCAGCATAGGCAGCATCGTGAACTGCCATATCGATGGTCACTCCAACACCATAAGCAGTGTGCAACACTATAGTGGAGTCATACTCCCGAGAGTAGAGGTGGACGGTGGCACGGTACTACTCCTGGTTAAAGTCCTGGTACTCCTCAGTGACGGTGTACTCGGGGTGCCAGCGATAACCCAGATAGGTCATCATCTCAGCTAGCACGGCCGGTGATCCCGAGGCGCCAATGGCCGCCGTGTGGCGCACGACCTGCCTCGTGGGTTCCATCTGAAAACAAAGATGTTTCAAAGGAGTCAAATGACAGTGTGGAAATTGTGCAAAACATTATACCAAGGAATAACTATGGCTTTTATCCAACTTTGGGGTGAATGTCGTCACGGTATCCAAGTGTCAGAGTTAGTAATTTCGTTTAACCCGAGTAGAAGAGAGTTTAGAGTCCGAGAGTAAAGGTCGAGGGGTAAAGATCCTAGTACCACCCGATGGCGACGTGGGCCCGTAAGGCACACAACCAAGTTAGTAAAAGTTTTTGTAATGTCTAGACTCGACTTCGGCCAAGTAGTGTGGAAGGGGGATTCCTACAGGCAGTCGGCTCTGATACCAACTTGTGACGCCCCCGATTCAATCGTACACTAATCATGCACGCAAATGTGTATGATCAAGACCAGGGACTCACGGGAAGATATCACAACGCAACTCTACAAATAAAATAAGTCATACAAGCATCATAATACAAGCCAGGGGCCTCGAGGGCTTGAATACAAGTGCTCGATCATAGACGAGTCAGCGGAAGCAACAATATCTGAGTACAGACATAAGTTCAACAAGTTTGCCTTAAGAAGGCTAGCACAAACTGGGATACAGATCGAACGAGGCGCAGGCCTCCTGCCTGGGATCCTCCTAACTACTCCTGGTCGTCGTCAGCGGGCTGCACATAGTAGTAGGCACCTCCAGAGTAGTAGGAGTCGTCGTCGACGGTGGCGTCTTGATCCTGGGCTCCATCTTCTGGTTGCGGCAACCGGGTATAAGGGAAAGGGGGAAAAGGGGGAAGAAAAGCAACCGTGAGTACTCATCCAAAGTACTGGCAAGCAAGGAGCTACACTACATATGCATGGATATATGTGTAAAGGGCCATATCAGTGGAAGGAACTGCAGAATGCCAGAATAAGAGGGGGATATCTAATCCGGTCGAAGACTACGCTTCTGGCAGCCTCCGTCTTGCAGCATATAGAAGAGAGTAGACTGAAGTCCTCCAAGTAGCATCGTATAGCATAATCCTACCCAGCGATCCCCTCCTCGTTGCCCTGTTAGAGAGCGATCACCGGGTTGTATCTGGCACTTGAAAGGGGTGTGTTTTATTAAGTATACGGTTCTAGTTGTCATAAGGTCAAGGTACAACTCCGGGTCATCCTTTTACCGAGGGACACGGCTATTCGAATAGATTAGCTTCCCTGCAGGGGTGCACCACATAACCCAACACGCTTGATCCCATTTGGCCGGACACACTTTTCGGGGGCATGCCCGGCCGCGGAAGATCAACACGTCGCAGCCCCACCTAGGCACAACAGAGAGGTCAGCACGCCGGTCTAAATCCTAAGGCGCAGAGGTCTGGGCCCATCGCCCATTGCACACCTGCATGTTGCGAGGGCGGCCGAAAGCAGATCTAGCCCCTTTAATACAAGCGCGAGCTTACGATCCAATGCGGCGCGCGTCGCTCAGTCGCTGACGTCACGAAGGCTTCGGCTGATACCACGATGCCGGGATACCCATAACTACTCCCGCTAGATGGTTAGTTCGTATAAACCAAATGGCCAGACTCAGATCAAATACCCAGATCTCGTTAAGCGTGTTAAGTATCCGCGAACGCCGACCAGGGCCAGGCCACCTCTCTCCTAGGTGGCCCCAACCTGCCCTGTCGCTCCGCCTCAAAGTAACAGTTGGGGGCCGTCGGGAACCCAGGCCCACCTCTACCGGGATGGAGCCACCTGCCCCTTCAGCCCCATCTCTGAACAGTATCACATGTAATGTAACAGTGTAAAGTATATAGTATATGCCCGTGATCACCTCCCGAAGTGATCACGGCCCAATAGTATAGCATGGCGGACGGACAAGAGTGTAGGGCCACTGATCGAACACTAGCATCCTATACTAAGCAGTAGGATAGCAGGTAAATGTAACAACAGTAGTAGCAAGGACAGGCTATGAAGCAGTATATGATTAACTGAAAGCAGTAACATGCTACACTACTCTAATGCAAGCAGTATAGAGGAGAGTAGGCGATATGTGGTGATCAAGGGGGGGGGCTTGCCTGGTTGCTCTGGCAAGAGAGAGGGGTCGTCAACTCCGTAGTCGTACTGGGTAGCAGCAGCGTCGGTCTCGGTGACTAGCGAGAGAAGAGGGGGAAGAAACAATAAATATTTAAGAAAACAAATGCATAGTGATGCATGACATGACAAGTAACGGCGTTAGAGGTGCCCTAATGCGGTATGAGGTGATACCGGTGAAGGGGGAAACATCTGGGAAAATATCCCCGGTGTTTCGCGTTTTCGGGCAAAGGACCCGGAGGGGGAAAGTTGCAATTTCGATAGGTTAGGGGGATGTGGAGGACGAATGGGTTGCGTATCCGGAATCGTATCGACGTTCTGAGCAACTTTCATGTTGAAAATATTTTAATCCGAGTTACGGATTAAACGATATGATTTTCTAAAGATTTTATTAATTTCTGGAATTTTAAATGATTATTTAATTTAATTCGAAATTAGAATTATGACATCATCATGATGTCATGCTGACGTCAGCAGTCAACAGGGGTTGACTGGGTCAAACTGACATGTGGGTCCA
Source organism: Aegilops umbellulata (assembly GCA_032464435.1). Taxonomy (NCBI): domain Eukaryota; kingdom Viridiplantae; phylum Streptophyta; class Magnoliopsida; order Poales; family Poaceae; genus Aegilops; species Aegilops umbellulata. The sequence continues at coordinate 260,187,963 of CP136055.1, forward strand.
GTGGGACCCACCTGTCATTCCCTGATTAGGTTAATTAGGGTTAACTAACTAATTACTGTTCTGATTAAACTAACAGTTAATTAGGTTAATCTAATTATGATTAATTAACTTAATTAATTCTTTAATTAATTAATTAATTAATTTTATTATTATATTTATTATTTATTATTTTTTTATTATTATTAATATAAATTCCTTTTTTTTAATTTTCATTATGACGGGTGGGGCCCCTAGTCAGTGGCCTAGAGGGCCACCGCGGGGCGATTGCTAGCGGGTGCTGTGGTTGCCGCGGGTGCGGGCGCCCGACCCAGGAGAGGGGTGAACGGCGCACAGGGGCGCCGGCGTCGGGCGACGACCGGGGCCGTGGCGAGGCCGGCCGAGAACGGCACCGGCGAGGCCGGGCGAGTGCCGGCCTGCAGCAGAGGACGGCGGGGGGGGGGGCGAGGGGGGCTGTGGAGGCGGCTGCGGTGCACGCGCGGGGAGCACGGGCTAGCTCCGGCGGGCGCGGTGTGCAGAGGAGGTGAGGCACGGTCGGGACGAGGGTGTGCGGGGAGCGGCGACACGGGGGGGGGGTCGCTGCGCGAGGCGAGGTCCAGCGCGGTCCAGGCGCAGCCAGCAGGGGCCGCGGCACGTGCGAGAGAGAGGCCAGCGCGGGCAGGGCTCGGTGAGCAAGAGAGGGAGAGGGGCGAGGCCTCACAGGGGTGCGCAGGGTCTATGCAGCGGTCGTCGAGGAGGAGGACGGGGACGCGCGATGAGGCAGCAGGGCGACGATGGAGTGCTCCGGTGACGGGGAGGCCTTCGGGCGATGGTGGACGGCGAAGGGTGGCCGCGAGGGAGAAGCATAGGTGTGGAGGGAGAGCCGCGAGGAGGAAGCCGTGGGTTGGGGCGGCCTTCAGGGTGGCGGCCTCGATGGAGCGGGGAAGGCGGCGATGTTGCGGCCTCGTCTAGGTCGTGCCCCCGATCTTGATCTAGATCGGGGGAGGGGAGGGGGAGCGAGGTGAGTGGGGGCGAAGTGGGGGGGGGCGACAGGGGGTTAGGGTTACGGGAGTGGGGGTTATGGGGGGAGTGGGTGACCGGTTGGGCCGGCTAGGTGGCCTGGTGGCGTGCTGGGCCGAAGCCCAGTGAGGGGGCGGGGGTTCCTCTCGTTATTTTTGTTATTTCAATTCCTGTCTTTTAGTTATTTTCCCTTTTTTGTTTTATTTAGTTTTAGGGCATTTAGGCATTTTGTAAAAAATGTTTGCTTCACCGTAATTACCAGTGCGATATTTGGCAACCCCCGAACATTTTTGCCTTGACTTTTGAAAACTTCGGGTGTTTGTCACAAATTCATATTTTGAATTTGCAATGATTTTGAACTACCACTTGATTAGCAACAGTAACGAAGATGACATGGCATCATAAGAAGAGTTTTACTGTAGCCTAATTATCCGGGCGTTACAACCGCAGCCTTGTGTGAGATACTCAGAAGAGCGACAAACCAGGCAGGCAGGCTCCATTGTATATAGTGAGCGGACTACCTTTTTCTCCATAAAAATCGTTTTATATTCTGTGTACGTGCCATTGAGCGCTAAAACTTTATTTAAAAATAACGCGGCAACGCGTCAAGTCGAACTTTGTTTTGTGCACGCGTGGTACACGACCTCCCTAGGTAAACAACCGCTACAGGCGTTCAAATTAGCACATGGGCTGCCATTTCGTAAAGAAATGAGCTCCACCGTGTACCCGCACGGGTGTGGCTGGGCACGAAGCATGACTACGTGCACGGTGCACCTATTCTCTTCTTGTATACATTCACCACCTACGTGGGGTTGTGTGAGAGAGATACAAACCTAGAAAGATATAGTGTGTGGGTTCTTGAGAGTTTTTTTGTGGAGGGGGGGGGGTCAATAAAAAATGTAACATATGCAATGTGTGTGAAATAGAGTCTTGGATATAACATATATATAGGGGGTAATCCACGAGAAGAGAGTGGAGGTATCATCGTCTTGAGGTGTCCATAGAATCGAAGAGAGGGATGATGTGTGTGTGTGTAGGCGCGCGATCGATAAAGAGTGCCATCGAATTTGTGTGTGCCCACATCAAAGATATGGAGTGGCTGGCCTACTGGAACGTGAGATGGGACATGTGCAGTTTGTCTCTGTGGCATGGATACCTACCTGCAAGCGCTCGACTATCGGTGTGTGGTGGGGGAAGAGGGAGGCCCAATTAACTATAGAGGTACAATGGCTGGTATATGCGTGGAGGACGAGAGAGGCCTACCTCATGTATTAAGGAGATCGATCTGCCTCATGTATTAAAGGAGATCGATCGACATCCATGCATATGTGCAGGTGATGAATAAGGTTGGGAGAGAGACAGAGCTAGGGTGTTGGACGGGGTGGTAGTGGAGTTGCTTCTAACAAATGGTGGGATAGGCTTGCTAGACAAACGAAGGGCACGCCCGCAATATCAATAAGAGAGGAGATGGTTGCTTGTTTTCTGTGCACGTGCGTGTGAGAGACGGGTCAGGAGCCATGCACGAATGATGAGGGGGGACGATGTGGCTGTGGTAAGCAGACGTAACTACATAGGAAGATCAATCGCCCTTTGTAAGAGAAAGGAGAGACATAACTTGTGAGGGACGTCGATCGATGGGGGGGTAGTTAAAGTCGATCTAGGTATATGTTGGGAGATCGATCGGTATACATGCATGTGTGTGTTAGAAGCAAATGAGGAACGGGGAGAAGGACAGAGAGAGAGGGATGCATGTAGGAGGTGGTACGAGAGGCATACTATATCGAGGGGGGAGGAGTCTGCGAGTACGAGAACGATGAAAAGAGTGGTGGGAGTGAGGCATGGATGGTGACAAGAGAAGAGGGGAAGCTTGTGTTTGTGCTAGGCACACCTAGCTAGAGAGGCATATTGATCGATGTGTGCCGTAAAGAAGGAGTTGGGGGGCCTCTACACACCATGGGTGAACGACCTAAAGTGAAAAGACGAATTTGCGCGATGGAGCTAGAGAATGTTGAGGGAGGGTGAGAGGGATGCGGGCGTGTGCATCCACAAGAGAAAGTTAGCGCTAGCTACAAAGATAAGAGGGTTGTGTGGGTGTAAAAGACGAATAGAGATCATATATACTTCATTATAAAAAGCGATTTCGGATATTTGAAGAATTTATCATAGTGTTTCAAACCGACGCATGTGTGAATATATATAACGGTGATACACATGGTGTGGTTATGAACATGGTATACTACATTTAATATATTTTATCTCTACTCTTATGAAAAAAGAAGTTGTTGATGATGGTGTGCCTGCCATCCTGCATTATAGGCCGTCTGATTTATATGTGGCGGATAGCAAGGAAACTATGATGGTTGAAGTTGGCAACAATCATGATTGTAGATTCTTATTGAAATAGAGAAACGAATTCAAATTTAGTTTGAATTGCAGCGGTAGTATAGACATTTGGAATGCACTAAAATGTTCGTATGAGTAGGTTACATGCATTATACAGCAAGCGAAAAAATTTAATCAGACAGAACAAGGATTCATACTCCCTCCTGCCATCTATATAGGGCGTAATGATATTTTTAAGACCACCTTTGACTATTGACAAGATTAATAGTACATGACATGCACAATGTGAAAATTATATCATTGAAAGAACCTTTCACAGATGAATTTAATAGTGTGCTTTGTGTAAGTTGCATGTCATATATCATTTCTCTAATATTTGGTCAAAGTTAGCATCAAAAAACGCATTAGGCCCTATATAGATGGAAGGAGGGAGTAGCTTTGAATAGCATTTGTATAGTAAAACGGGGCAAGACTCTCTCTTTGTGTGGTGTGAATAGTTTTATTTTTTCGTTTTCTTTTTGGTTGAGGGAAGTGCGAATTGATTTGGTACGTACAAGTACAATATTACTACACGTTAGGCTTGTCCCTAAAATTCAACCCGCGTCTTGTTATATCCCGAAAATTCAGATATCATGCTCCCACCCATCATTTTGGACAAGCGCGTTCCTAAGTCATGCTTCACCCCCTCCCATCGCCCCCTTTTTGCCATTCGAATCCCAGGTCGTAACCTCTCCGCTCCTGCTGCGAAACACCACCCTCCTCCGTTCGTCACGTCACCGCTGCCCAGCCGGAGCCTCTTCCCTGACAACGTCGTCCACCGCAACAGCTCGACGTCCCTCGTCCACCTCCCCAGATGATGATCCGTCGTCCATCTCGCCGTCCCGCCGGTTCAGCCGCCCTGTCCTCCACCTCCATGGAGCTGCTCCGACGATCGCCTCGTCTATCGCTGCTGCTCCATCCCCATAGCGCCACCTTAACCTGCTCCACCGGAACCGCAACATCCTCACCGACTCCTCGGACGAAGCCGAGGCCTACTCGGCGCCACCAAAGAGGTTGTACACTCATCGCATCACACCTTCTCCTTAACTCGACCTCCCAGCGCCGACGATGCTCCATCCCGCACCCCCATTTAGCGGCTACCTTGAAGCCGACGCGGCGGGCGACATCTCCACGGCGGCTCTCCCCCAGTGCGAGGCCCCTTCGGCGGGGGCGGCCATACCTGCCGGACCTGCTGCTGCTGCTCCAGCTCTTGCTCGCTTGCTCGCGCTGCTGCTGCTGCTCCGGCTCTCGCTCGCTCGATCGCTCGCCCAGCTGCTGCTGCTGCTGCTCTCCCCCTCGCTCGTGATGGTGCTCTGCTCCGATTTAGCCACACTCCAGTCGACTGAATCGACTTTTGGGTCAGTCAATTTTCAGGGATTAGGGGGGGGGGGCTCGCTGGAGTTAAGGAAGAATCACCCGCAGCGTGCACGGGGGCTCGCCGGAGAGGTACCCCACTATCTATCTTAGGGTTCAGGATGGGGGGCGGGGGCCTAGAGGGCTGGCCGGGGCGGCGGTGGCGAGTTGTTTCGGGGCGGCGAAGCGGCACTGGAGCCGGTGGTTCGGCCGGTGGTGGCTGGCGGCTCAGGGGGGTGCAGGTTGAAGATGAACTGCAGACCCTCCCTAAACTACATGTCAAGTGCCTCTCTGCTACCATTGCATTCAGTTTCGTCAGTAGCATTCAGATTCCACAGTAAATTTCAGTTTCGACAGTTAAGTTCAGAGTCAACAGTTTTTACCACATCTGTTGTAGTCAGGTGGTTTTTGGTGATGTTAATTTTACATCCATTTTACATCATCTATTGGAGATGCTATCAGAATCCCACTTGAGATTGACGATGTCTGTCTTGTGTTGCTTCAGCCTTGACATCTTACGGCTCACCGGAGCTGCTCCAACGACAGAACGATCCATCACAACAGAGCAGTGCCCTGGACGCCGTCTACAGATTCCTCAGATCTTCCTCCACACCTCGGAAAACCACGTCTGCGTCAACTGCTTCAGCGACCAACCCAATGATGCTGAGGTCGACACGGCTACGGCAAAGAGGTTGTACACTTGTTGCATCACTTATTACTATACATTCACGTCGATCCATTAGGGCTATTTTGGTTCAACGGAAAAAAATCGATCCACTGGTTGTTACCATCACTCTAAATTTTTGCATGCTCCCCTTACATAATCTCACCATATTTTTTTCGTATGCATGTCAGATATTGTACACAGTCATGCTGAACATGTAGAGAAAAAGAGAAGAGTTTTGCGCGGCAATACAATGTCATGCAGACATCGCTCCATGGTGGGTTCAATGGCAAACCCTCCCCACCCCTCTCCAGATTGTAATCCAGAGGAAGATATCTGTTCTGAGGCGGATTCAGACGCCGCTGACCACTCCTATTTACCCCCCAAGGTGTTTGCTCTACCTTGGCATGATGATGTTAGTCATATCATGCATATGTTGCCTTGAAGTGCCTACTTTTGACATCATATATGTCATCTGCTTAGTTTAGACATGTTTTGTAATGCCACATGTTTAGTTTCTATATCATATATGGGAATTCTGCAGTCTCATGTCTTTTAGCCAGCCATAATATATGTGAAATGTGCAATGCCGTCCTGTTTAACCAGGCATCATATATTTGAATGATATCTTGCCCATCCTTTTCTTCATTACATTTCCATTTGTCGACAATGTTTGTACATTAAACTACTCTTCCTGTGAATCAGCCATTTGGGTGGGAGATGGAAAAATCTGGAGTGAAAGCAAGGCCTTCAGAGTAGACAGTGCTACCTGTCGAAGCAGATCTCTTGTTGGGTCCCAATAGCTCCTCAGAGATGGATTCAGAGACAGATGACCAGTCCTATTCCCCCACTAAGGTGTATGCTCTAACTTGGCACGGTTATACTGCTCATATCATGCATACGGTGTCTTGCATTGCATACTTTAGACATCATATACACAATATTCAACACCATGTTCTTAGTTCAGACATCATATCGAATGCCCTCTGTTTAGCATATAAATCACATATGTGAATTAAATGATGTGATCCTGATTACTTAGATAACATGTAGGTGAATTATGTCATGCGATCCTGTTTAGTTATTCATCATATCTTTGAATTATGTTATGCTATGCTATCCAGTTTAGATAGACATCATATATGTGAAATTATGTCATGCTATCCATTTTAGTTAAACAATATACATGTCAACTATTTCATGCCCTCTTTTTTCCACACTATCTATTGCATCTGTCTCTCATACAATGTCTGTACATTCAACTATGTTTCATGTTTATAAGCCATTTGAATTGGAGTGGGTGATGCCAGTATCTAGCAGACTAAAAACACGGTCTTCAAATAAAACAGTGCTACCTCTTGGTGGAGATAGCACCCCGGTTGTACATGCACAAGAACCAGCCCTACCACACATAACGCAAACTCTCGCAGATTGTACCCCTACTGCGATGGACAGAGAACCAGTTTCACCCAATCTAACCCCAACCCCAGCCGATAGTAACCTAGTTCCTATTGACACAACACCATCTCCACCACAGAGCTCCCAAACAAGAGCAGTTAGTAAGGCAGCTCCAGTGCCCAAAGGGCCAGTACTATCACGGCGAATCCCAACTCCACCAGTTAGTACGCCTATTCCCGTGGAGGAAGCACAAACTGCTAGTCGTAGTTTAGCATCTATCGCATTTGATGTTGTTAAATCGTATGTGCGTATCTTCCCATCTTGGAAATAATATACTAAAGATGAAGGAAAATGCCAGTTGCAGGTGTTTGTCCAGGAGTTATGTGTAAGTAATGTTATTCATGGCAATTACTTTGCTTTGTCACATACATCCTACCTCCATGATGGTTATAATACACCAAATTTCCCATTTTTGTCTATAGAGAAGGACCGATTTGGAAACTCAGGATGAGGTAACCTGTGCTAATACCTCTGCTATCTTCAAGAATGCTTGGTGGCAGTATCGGAATTACCTGAAGAAAACGTACTTCACCGGCAAAGAAACTCATCAAATTCCCTTACGTTCTCCTGAGACACATTTACTGGACGATGACTGGGAAGCCTTGTTCTGTATTGGTCCTGAGCCAAGAATGTGGTAAGGTCTATGAGCTCATTTTCTATTTTTAAGTATTATATTCTTGCATCTTACTGTACTCTGTTCATGTAGAACAAGTGCCTAAACCTGAAGAACAACTGTTCTAATTTAAGATTCCATTGCTACCATAGGACATAGATATATGTTTGTTTGATGCTTTTATTATGTACTAGTACTTGGTAATAGAAGACTTGGTAGTTTAATCCTGTCCACCTTACTAATGAACTGGTTCACCGAAATGAGTTTCATATACTAGTACATGCTAAACTTGTTCTGTGTCTGCTTATTTCTTCTTTTAGAATGCTGACAAAATATTGGGGAAGAGTGCCTTATTAAGCAACGGCAAAGGAAGTAATGCAGATAAGGTTCAGGATAGTGACACATCCTATCTTGGTTTAGTGTTGGAGTTACTAGCCACTACCGCTTGCACAAGCTATTCAAACTCACTGTCTGAATTAAATCGGTTTCTTGAGTCTCAACTACAAGCTGAAAGACATCGATCAGCTGTGCTGCGACAAGAAGCGGAAGGACTGCGGAAGTCCCTGGAGCATTCACATGCATACTTTCTGGTGAAACAGCAAGCGTTGGAGGATTTTAGCGCCAAACAGGACAAAGCTAATCAGCTTGCTAAGCTTATTGCCAGCATGGTGGATACCCAGGATAACGTTTCTTGAGCTCTTCTGAAGTTGTTTTAGTTATGCTCTTGTTTTGCTGCCGCGTTTATTTGCACTGGTGGCCAATTTTGACGGCCAGTGTATATGATATGCTGCTTTGTTCCCTATATTTGCACTGGTGGCGAACTTTGATGCCCAGTGGATGTAATATGTGTAATAGCCGTGATAGCCTAGCGTTAGTTGCTTGCTTATTCATTTCCTTGTTGTCTTGTTTATTTGTTTGCTTGTAGTCATTGCAGTTCTTTTTCCACGGTTAGCTAGTGGCTGCAATAACCTATTTTTAAAAACTAGGCCACAATAACCATGGGCTAATATTTACTGTAGTGACACTGGGCCTCCTACGGGCCGTAGAAACAGTGGGCCTTCTACGGGCCGTAGAAACAATGGGCCTTCTACAGGCCGTATCATCAATGGGCCTTATACGGGCCGTATGATCGATTGGCCAAACATGGGCCAATAACAGGCCGCATTATGGTCGTAAACGGGCTAGAGTTGGAATCGTCCGTTCATGGGCTGATCGTAACGGGCCATCGTTAATAGGCCGTATTTGATGACGCTATGAAAACGACCCAACGTATTAACGGACCACAAACGGGCCGACTGTAACCACGGGCTGAATTTGGCTCACATGCAGAAAATGACAGTAACGGGCCATAAGTAAACAAATGCTGGAAATGAGCCCAAGAATAAATGGGCTCTGAGAAGGCCTAAAGATAACATGGGCTGGAAATGGCCCAACGGAATAACGGGCCGTTACTGGGTATAAAGTGATACACTGTTCATTACGGGCCAGTTTCACCATGGGCCGTTAATGGGTGTAAAGTGATACACTGTTCATTACGGGCCAGTTTCACCACGGACCGTTAATAGGCCAAGAGTTACATAGGGCCTCATATGGGCCGAAAGACGTCATGGGCCATACATGGGCCAGAAGTGAAAATGGGCTCGAATCATATTGGATGGCCCCGATGATGCTATTGGGCCTAATTCAGATAGGGCGTAATGGGCCTTGGGTTAGCAGGCTGTAAATGGGCTATATGCGAATAGGCCGTTAACAGGCTTTCCATGGGCCGGCCCGCCACCTTTTGACAAAGTCAAAGGGGCCGGCCTTTTCACAGGAATGGGCCTCTGATGGGCCGTGCCACGTGTCGATGTATCATAGGCGCCTATCTGACCGACTGACGAGCTGACACGTGTTTCGTCCGACCAATAAGAATTTTACACGTGGAAATTTCCCATTGGTCGGGGCTATTAACGGGTTATCGGATCCAAAAACCCGACCCGATAGCTTAACGGCGTTCCGTTACGGTGGATGCCACGTGTCGGTCACCCTTGACGAAAGCACTTCTATGACGCGTGATTTATCGTCATGGAAGTGGACACTTCGGTGATGATAATTTTGGTAATGTCATGGAACACTTCTACGACAACACAGGTATGACTATCATGATTCTGTCATAAATTTGTCATGGATGTACATGCATGACAAAAAACGCGACCTACTGTGATAAACACGTATCATCACGGAAGTGTATTTTTTTTGTAGTGCCTGGTTGAAAATATAGATGGGCATGTTATTTACTTCTGTGATGAAGCTGCTAGAATTGCCAAACCCGATGAAAAGGATAAACATAGACCCGTTGTTGGCATGCAACATTGTCTCAGTTAAGATAGGCGATCACTGTTATCATGGTTTATGTGATTTAGGTGCTAGCGTGAGTGTTGTTCCTTTTACCTTATATCAAGAAATTATGAATGATATAGCACCCACTGAGATAGAAGACATAGATGTTACTATTAAACTTGCTAATAGAGACACCATCACACCACTTGGGATTGTTAGAGATGTTGAAGTCTTGTGTGGGACAATAAAATATCCTACTGATTTTTCTGTTCTTGGTTCCCCACAAGATGACTTTTGTCCAATTATCTTTGGTAGACCTTTCTTAAACACCGTTAATGCTAAAATAGATTGTGAGAAACAAACTGTCGGTGTTAGTTTTGGTGATGAGCCTCATGAATTTATTTTTTCTAAGTTTAGTAGAAAGCATCATAAGGAAGAATTGCCTAGTAAGGATGAAATAATTGTTCTTACTTCTATTGATGTACCTCCTACTGATCCACTAGAACAATATTTGCTAGCCCATGAGAATGATATGCATATGCATGAAAGAAATGAAATAGATAAGATTTTCTTTGTACAACGTCCTCTGCTTAAGCACAATTTGCCTATTGAAACTCTGGGAGGTCCTCCTCCACCCAAAGGTGATCCTATGTTTGAATTAAAACAATTGCCAGACACTTTGAAATATGCTTATCTTGATGAGAAAAAGATATATCCTTTTATTATTACTGCTAACCATTCAGAACATGAAGAAGAAAGATTATTAAAGGTTCTGAAGAAGCACTGAGCTGCTATTGGGTATAGTCTTGATGATTTAAAGGGCATTAGTCCCACTCTCTGTCAGCACAAAATTAATATGGAACCTGATGCTAAACCCATTGCTGATCACCAACGATGTTTAAATCCTAAAACGAAAGAAGTTGTAGGAACTGAAATACTGAAGCTTCTGGAAGTAGGTATAATCTATCCTATAGCTGATAGTAAATGGGTAAGTCCTGTTCATTGTGTCCCTAAGAAGGGAGGTATTACTTTTATTCCTAATGATAAGAATGAACTTATTCCACAAAGAATTGTCACTGGTTATAGAATGGTAACTTGTCGGGGGATATCGGCCTCCACGAGCACCTATGGGGACGGAGCCCCTTGTCGGTTCGGCGGGGGGCGGAGGTTGCACAAAGAGCAGATCGAGGCGACACACACACACACACAACGATTTTACCCAGCTTCGGGCCGCATGGATGCGTAAAACCCTACTGCTGCTTGTCTGGTTGATTCGAGTTCTTGCTCTGGAGCGCAAGAAGCTACAGTAAGTTGGAGCTGGACGTAGACGAGGGTCTACTGGGTGTCCTCCTATTTTTCGGTCCCCCCCTACGTGCGTATGGGCCTCCTTTTATATGCTAAGGGGTTTTCCACAGGTAGCGACGCAGGTGAGGGTAAAAATGGCAAGGAACTGTGCGAACAGTGGCCGCACAGTGCTATCGCACCTAACTCTGACGGCGGGGGACAAAGGCATAAAATGCCCATCTGGATCGCCTGAACAGTGCCGAGGCGGACTGTTAGGGGCGCCTCCGCTTGCCACGGGGGCGACTCCGCCAACGTCGCATGCCACGCGCGCGCCCCAGGCTGCGCGGCGCCCCGCCACGTGTCTCCGGGGGTAGCTCCAGAGTGACGCGTGGGCAGGTGAGCTGGAGCGCACGCCTGAGGTGGTGGTTCGCCGCGGCAAGTGGCTTGCCGCGGTGGTTGTCTTGCCGCACCTGAGAGCTTGCCGCTCGTCAGGCCTTGCCGGGGCGCGCGGCGCGCCGCGGCGGGCTTCTCTTGGGGTGCCTTGGTTTGGCCGTCCCGGCGAGCTCCTCCCGCCGGGGCCTTGGTGCTTCGGCTTAGTCGTCCCGGCAAGCTCCTCTTGCCGGGGCCTTGTCGCCTTGGCCCGGCAAGCTCCTCTTGCCGGACCTCGCCTTCTTGGCCCGGCAAGCTCCTCTTGCCGGGGCTTGGTCTTCTAGGCTCAATTACTCGGCCTCCGTCCGGCCCAGAAGGGGCCGTGGAGACTCTTGTCGCTCCCCTGGCGAGCCTTGCCGCGGGACACTACTACTGCCCGTGCACAAGTTCGGGGTACTAAGGTACCCCTACTTTAGTACACCGACAGGAGCCCCCGGGTCTGGGCCATACACGGTGCCGAGCGTTGTTGGGCCAGGCCCTAACAGTGCACGGGCACGCGTGGCCTGGGTTGCGCTGCTCCTTAACTCCGTGCCCGTCGCGCCCTCCCCAAGTGGCGCACGCTTATCGCGGCGTCGTGGGGGGCGAGGCGTGCGAGACGTGCGTGACGTGGATGGCGTGCGCGGGGCTTGAGGCCCGCAGGCATGCGTCACGCCGGGCGCGATTCCTTCATCTGGAAAGGCGGAACGTCCGCCCCCACTCCTTCCCCCCTTTATAAGCGGAGGGGAACAGGGGCAGTTCGCCATTCCGCCGGTTGCTGTTCCTCGAAAATCTCCGCCACTTCCTCCTTACTAGAGAAAGCAGCGATTCGCCCTCGCAGCCCCCGGCGCCGCCAACGCCGACAACTCCCCCTCCCCATTTCTGCCATGGCCCCGAAGAGCGACAAGGCGAAGGGGAAGGCCGTGAAGTCGGCCGAGGCGCTGCGGCTGGAAGCGCTTCGGAAGGAGACGACAACGTTCCCCCCTCAGCTCGATGCGCTGAGGCTGAAGAACGGGTACCGCCTCTTCTGGTCGACGGCGATGCGAGCTCATCCGCGCACGCGAGTTCTTCCCGCCATCGCCCAGAAGCTGTACCCGACCGGGTACCCTTTCTTCGCCGTGTTCTTCTATTGCGGGCTCTGCCCGCCTTTTTCCGAGTTCTTCTGCGACATCATGCACACCTACAACCTCCACCTCCTTGACTTCACCCCCAACGCCGTTCTGACAATGGCGGTTTGCGCACACCTCTGCGAGAACTTTGTCGGAGTCCGCCCCAACGTAGCCCTCTTCCGCCACTTCTTTACTCCCCGGGTGGAGAAAGGAGAGCCGCTGTCCGGCGGAGTCGCCTGGGTCTCCAGGACCGGCAAGAAAGAAGTCTACTTGGAGGGGGAACTCCGTGGTAGATGGGAGGAGTGGAGGGCCGAGTGGTGCCTGATCGTCGAGGAGAATCCACCGCCGTTCACCGCCGTGCGGCGAACTCCAGTGGTGCGCGGCCGTGACTGGAGCGACCTAGCCCCGGACGACGCCAAGCTGAAGATTGCCGCCACCCGAATCATGCGCCTCAGGTTTGCCGGGCTTACCGTCGGCGCCGTCGGCGCGGATTTCCTTCGCCGGCGTATCGCCCCCCTACAGGAGAGAGGGAAGCCGGCTTGGGAATTCCAAAACGCGGCGGACATCATGAGGCTGCGCCCGGGCCTTAACTACAACTTCACCGTTCTGGAGCTCGTCGGAGTGTTGAAGGAGCTGTTCAAGTACGACTCCGAGCACCCAGAATGGTTCAGGTTGCCGCCGGGCGTCGTCCCCCTGTGCAACAATTCGGCGCTCAGCCGCATCCTCGCGATGATGCCGCTGTGCGACTCGCACGGGATCGACGCGACCTGGCAGGAGCCGGCGGACGACGTCGTGCAGGCCTTCTTCGACAACTTGGAGGAGGTGCCGGTCGACCCCGACGAGAAGAGGAGCCTCACGCGGGACACCACCCCCGAGGAGCTGGCCTACATCGCCTCCAGGATGGAGGAGGCGGCGGCCGCCGCGGCCGCGGGCGAGTCTGGCTTCACCCTGGCCGAAGCAGACGCGGCGGAGGCAGAGAGCCTCGCCGACCAAATGGAGCTCGCCGGCGCGGAGGAACCAGCCGGGCACGGTGGCGCGGGCGAGCCCGCTCAGGATGCGAGCGGCTTGCCGGAGGTTGACGCGTCCTCCTCGCAGCTCCCGGGCAGCTCGTCGCAGGCGGAGCCCCCTGCCCAGCCGAGGAGGCGTCTCCGCAGGGCCGGAGAGGTGGTGCGGCAGGCCGACCAGCAACCGCAGCCCCGCGTGACACGCGCTTCCGAAGCAGCAGGAGCGGGGTCCTCACGGGCCATGGCTTCTGCTCCTGGCGCTCCCCGTACTGCGGCGGCAACGGGGGCGGGGTCGTCCACCGTCCCCGCCAAGCGGTCCCGGGAACCCACTCCCCTGTCTCCTCGCGCCTGGAGCAAGCCGGTTTTTGACTATTCCGCGCTCAGCTCCGACGATGAAGAGGAGGACGAAGAGTAAGTTCCTGGTAGGGCTTGTATCTTCTTGATTTCTGTTGCTTCGTCTTGTTTCGCAGCCCACTCACCCTCCCCGAAACCGTTCCCTTTCAGGAGCCTGGCCCAGAGGAGGGCGAAGAGGGCCAAGGTCACGCTGGTCGTCCTTGAGGGCGAATCTCCCCCGGCAACTGGGGAGGTGCCGGAGGCGACCTTGCCGGACTTGGCAGCGGGTCCCCAGGGCAGCCCACAGCGCAGCCTCCAGGGTGAGTGCACGGCTAGTTCTTGCCGTTTGGCGCGCGCGTGAGCTCCCCTTCTCTTTGTGGTTGACATGTGGCTGTTGTTGTTGTCGTTGGGTAGGAGCAGAGCAGCCCCAGCAGGCGACCCCGGGGGGCACTCCTGCCGCGCCGTCTGCGTCGACCACCCTGCCTAGGGAGAAATCTCCGGCAAGGGAGGAGCCCCCGGCAGGGGAGACCTCCCCGGCAAGGGAGGAGCCCCCGGCAGGGAAGACCTCTCCGGCAAGGGAGGGATCTCCGGCGAGGGACGCGGCCAGCGATCCCCCGGCAGCGGAGGCCGCGGCCACGGACCCTGCCACCGGTAAGCCCCCCTGCACGGAAATCTGTCCCTGGTTATCTTTCCTTATGAGCCTTTTTGTCGGCTGCTCGGTTGACTCTTCTCCCCTCTTCCGGCCATCAGACCCGCCCACCGCGGACCCGATGGAGACCGAGGTCGTCGTCGAGGAGGGCGCGCGCGGCGACGCGGACGACGTCGTCGTCATCGAGGAGGCGGACGGCACTGACGACCCCGCAGGCGGCGGGGAGGCCGAAGCCGCCAAGGCCGCCGCGGGGGCAGACGGCGAGGGGACCGGCGACCGTGCCGACGACCCCGGGGAGGCAGGGGCGTCAAGCACTCCGCCGTCCGGCGATCCCGCTGCTACCGCCGCGTCGGGCCTCGAGGAGCCCCCGGCGGGTGCCTACCTGAAGGCCGGCGATGGCGTCTTCATCAGGCTCCCCTGGGAGCCTAGCTCCAGGGCGCCGGTCGAGGGGGAGGCCTTGGACGGAGAAGTGCTCGCCTCTGTCGGGTTGACAGTGGTCGACGCGCCAAGCACCAGCAGCGGCGAGCCCGAGGAGGAGCGGCTGCTCCGGAAGCTTGTGTCGCTCTACCGCGCCCGGCAGGCTAAGGTGGAGCGCCAAGAGGCACTCGTCGCGAGGGCCGGCGCGGACATGGAGAAGCGTGCCGACGAGCTCCGGGAGCTCAACCAGGAGGCTCTCCGGTCTTTGGCGGAGGAGCGGAGGCTGCTCGACGAGGCGCAGACGGTCTTTCTCCTCGAGAAGGCAGAGGCCGAAGAGCAGCAGAGGCTTGTCGCTGCGGGGCTATCCGCGCGGGAAAGCGAACTGGTGCAGCAGAAGGCCAGCCTCGCCAGCCACGAGGAGGAGGTTGCCGCGCGCGAGCAGGCGCTTGGCAGGGCCCTGCAGAGAGCGCAGGATGCTGCCGCGGCCGCCGAGGTCGCCAAGGTGGAGTTGGAGACGAGGGTGGCGCAGCTCGTCAGCGACCTCAAGACGAGCGGCGAGGAGCTTGCCGCGCTCAAACAAGAGCGCGAGAAGGGCGCTCACACCCTTGGCGAGCTGCAGGGCCGCTTCGCCGAGAAGATCCAGGAGCTCGACGCCGCCAAGGATTCCAAGGCTGACCTCGAGCTGAAGCTGGACACCCTGTCCAAGGCGCTGGAGAGCGCCAAGGGGCAGGAAGCGACCTTGTGGAAGGAGGTTGATGGCAACGAGGAGCTATTGAAGCGCGCCGCCGTTACCCAGAACGCCTTCCAGGAGACGGTGGAGCGGTGGACCGAAGGCCTCGTCGACATCGCCACCACCATCGACAAGGAGCTGAAGCTGCTGGGGATGGAGGGCCACGAGTACCCCTCCGGCGAGAACGTCCCGCCGAGCGTCAAGCTCACTTCCTTCTTCAAGGGCTTGGTGGGGGTGCTCCAGCATCTCCGGGAAACGATCCCAGAGCAGCTGGCCGAGGAGACACGGGAAGCCGTCTCCGGGGCCCTCGAGAGGGTGCTGGTGAAGATCGTCTTCCGCAACCCCACCATCAGGCTTACCAACGTCCTCAGGCACCTACCGGAAGACGCCGACCTGACGGAGATCAGGGCCCTCGTAACCCCCATTGTGGAAAGGGTGGCCGGGATCAGGAGGGTCGAGGGTGACCGCGCGGATTAGGCCGCCCACCTCTTTCTTTTCTTCCCTTGTCGCTGCTAAGCATGTCATAGAAACAGCTGATTAGAGCAGCGGCAAGTCATTTTGGAATATAACTTTTATCTTAGGCTGTCCATTGCGCTGTTATCTCCCTCGTTCGACTTTGTGCTTCGTACGTTCGCGCCCTACGCTCCTGGGAACTTGTCGGCGAAAGCCTCTGCCTTGCCACGGGTGCCGAGTGCGGGACATCAGCAACCCGCTGGCGGTGCCTCCACCGGCAAGAAACCTTGCCGCGGCTGGCACAACTCACTTAAAATGTTGAGCAGGCTCAGGGCGAGGTAAGCGTGGCGACTGCAGTCGCGGCACACTCAAGCTGTCGAGCAAGCTCGAAACAAAGTAAGGACGCCACTCTGGATGTAGCACACTTAAGTCGTTGAGCGGACTCGAAACGAAATAAGGGCGCAACCAGCCACGAGCCGGCCCCTCCGCGCACAGGTTTCCCATACAAAGCTCGGCCGTTCGAGGAAGATAACTTAAAGATAAAAAGGAGCTTAATTGCTCAAACTTTGGCAACTTAGCTTTTCTGTTGTTTGCAGTCCGGCAAGGCACAGCTTCCTCGGGCGACGCCCAGCCTATCCTGTCATCCCCCCTTCTCGAGGTAAGGGAATAACGAGGGCTCGGGGCTTCACGACCTGCCATCGCTTGCCGGAGTCGAGTGCTGCACAATCGTGTCAAATAATGCATGCGCCAAGCGGAGAGGCGCGAAATCGACAAGATGTGCGGGGCACATAAGCTATGCTTGGGATCTGCGCCCGTCTCTGTACCAAGGATTACATGCAACTGCGGCAAGACTTGGACAGAGAGGGTGGCCGACGGAACGGGTTCCGACGGCCGCGCTGGCAAGGTTCCTCCCACGGTCGGCGTCGACTCGTTTGGATCTTGGCGGCCTGGGCTCGCCGAAGAACGAGGTCGCCTTTCCCGCAACTTCCGGCGCTAACTTCTGCGGCTACGGGAGCGGCGCAGAGTTTGCTGGAGGCGAGAAACTCGCTCAGCGGCCGGAAGGCGGTCCTCCTCAAGGAGCAGCTGCTCTTGCCCGGGCTCTGCGTGAGTGGGCACTCGAGGAGGGCCGTGCACGAGTCCGTGAGGAGGAATGCCTCTGCTCCGCGGGTTGGAGCGGAAAGGTACCTGGCCATACCTGCGCTTACCTGTGGTCGCCAAATCTGGTTCGCACAACCTCGACGCTCTCCCCTACCTGGCACGCCAAAGATGTCGGGGGATATCGGCCTCCACGAGCACCTATGGGGACGGAGCCCCTTGTCGGTTCGGCAGGGGGCGGAGGTTGCACAAAGAGCAGATCGAGGCGACACACACACACACAACGATTTTACCCAGCTTCGGGCCGCATGGATGCGTAAAACCCTACTGCTGCTTGTCTGGTTGATTCGAGTTCTTGCTCTGGAGCGCAAGAAGCTACAGTAAGTTGGAGCTGGACGTAGACGAGGGTCTACTGGGTGTCCTCCTATTTTTCGGTCCCCCCCTACGTGCGTATGGGCCTCCTTTTATATGCTAAGGGGTTTTCCACAGGTAGCGACGCAGGTGAGGGTAAAAATGGCAAGGAACTGTGCGAACAGTGGCCGCACAGTGCTATCGCACCTAACTCTGACGGCGGGGGACAAAGGCATTAAATGCCCGTCTGGATCTCCTGAATAGTGCCGAGGCGGACCGTTAGGGGCGCCTCCGCTTGCCACGGGGGCGACTCCGCCAACGTCGCATGCCACGCGCGCGCCCCAGGCTGCGCGGCGCCCCGCCACGTGTCTCCGGGGGAAGCTCCAGAGTGACGCGTGGGCAGGTGAGCTGGAGCGCACGCCTGAGGTGGTGGTTCGCCGCGGCAAGTGGCTTGCCGCGGTGGTTGTCTTGCCGCACCTGAGAGCTTGCCGCTTGTCAGGCCTTGCCGGGGCGCGCGGCGCGCCGCGGCGGGCTTCTCTTGGGGTGCCTTGGTTTGGCCGTCCCGGCGAGCTCCTCCCGCCGGGGCCTTGCTGCTTCGGCTTAGTCGTCCCGGCAAGCTCCTCTTGCCGGGGCCTTGTCGCCTTGGCCCGGCAAGCTCCTCTTGCCGGACCTCGCCTTCTTGGCCCGGCAAGCTCCTCTTGTCGGGGCTTGGTCTTCTAGGCTCGATTACTCGGCCTCCGTCCGGCCCAGAAGGGGCCGTGGAGACTCTTGTCGCTCCCCTGGCGAGCCTTGCCGCGGGACGCTACTACTGCCCGTGCACAAGTTCGGGGTACTAAGGTACCCCTACTTTAGTACACCGACATAACTGATTTTAGAAAATTAAATAAAGCTACTAGAAAAGATCATTACTCTCTGCCTTTTATAGACCAAATCCTAGAAAGATTATCAAAGCACACACATTTTTGTTTTCTTGATGGATATTCTGGTTTTTCTCAAATACCTGTTTCACAACCTGATCAAGAGAAAACCACCTTTACTTGTCCTTTTGGAACTTATGCTTATAGACGTATGCCTTTTGGTTTACGCAATGCACGTGCTACCTTTGAAAGATGTATGACTGCTATATTCTCTATTTTTTGTGAAAATATTGTTGAGGTTTTCATGGATGATTTTTTTCGTTTACGGAACTTCTTTTGATGATTGCTTAAGCAACCTTGATCGAGTTTTGCAGAGATGCGAGCAAACTAATCTTGTCTTGAATTGGGAGAAGTGCCACTTTATGGTTAAAGATGCTAATGATATGCAAAGCTACAAGCTTGGGGATGCTATATTTGATGAAGATGATATTTTTACCCCCCAAAGTTTTGATGAGAAAATTTATTATGATGAAAGCATGCCTCCTATTTATGATGATTATATTGATGAAAGTGGTTTTGGAAGAGTGTCGACTCTAGGTAATAATGATCCCACTATTTTGGAGGGTGATGAATCTTGTTACAATATTGATAAAAGTGGATTTGGAGAGGTCATGCCTTTATTTAGTGATGAATCCAATATTTTGGAAGATGTTTCAATTGACTATGACAACAAAGTTGCTATCTATGATGATTATGGTGATGACATGTATGCTATAAAGAATAATGATAAGCATGAAACTTGTCATCATGACTTTAATTTTCAATCCCATGATAGTTATTTTGTTGAGTTTGCTTCCACTACTATTCAGGAGAATAAATTTGCTTATGTGGAGAGTAATAAAATTTATGTGCTTGTACATCATCAAAATAATGCTTTATGGGATAGCAATATTGTTGAATTCATGCATGATGGTATTGAAAATTATTATTAGAGAGGAACATATGCTTGTAGGCATCTCACTATTATCATGTTTCCTCTCTATGTGTTGAAAGTTTTTGAAGTTATACTTGTTTTGTTTTCATATCCTAGTTGATTCTTGCTCCCAAGAATTGTTTGCTCACAAAATCCCTATGCATAGGAAGTGGGTTAGACTTAAATGTGCTATTCATATGCTTCATGATGCTCTCTTGCATGTTTCAATTCTTATCCTTTATGCGAGCATCATTGAAATCACCATGCCTAGCTAAAAAGGCATTAAAGAAAAGCGCTTGTTGGAAGACAAACCAACACTTTTACCTACTGTTTTTGTGTGTTCACATGATTAGGCTATTGTAGTAATCAAGTTTTATAGCTTTCGTTTCAATAAAGTGCCACGTAAAGTCTTTGGGATAGTGTGGATGATAGTTGACTTGATTTTCTGCAAAAAACTGAAACTTTTGCACTCAGCCTAGGAATTTTAACAATTCACTAGAACGAGCTTTTGATCTGAACTTTTTGCAGATGAATTATATACAAATTACCTACGTTGTCCTAATTTTTCAGAATTGTTGGAGTTACAGAAGTATGGTTGGAGTACAGATTACTACAGACTGTTCTGTTTTTGACGGATTCTATTTTCAATGCATAGTTTGCTTGTTATTTAGTTTCTGTGGCTTATATTGCTCAATATAAAGTGTGGAAATGATAAGGTACAGTAGGCATTGTGTGAGAACAATTATGAATCTTGTATTTGACAGTATCGAAGTGAATGATTTGTCTTTATCATGCTAACCTATCTCATGAAGTTCCATTAAGTTTTGTGTGATTGAAGTTTTCAAGTTTTGGGTGAGATATCGATATGAGGAGAATAAGGAGTGAAAAGACCCTAAGCTTGGGGATTCCCAAGGCATCCCCAAGGTAATATTCATGGAATATCCAAGCAACTAAGCTTGGGGATGCCCCGGAAGGCATCCCCTCTTTCGTCTCCCACATTATCGGTAATCTCACTTGGGGCTATATTTTTATTCGTCTCATGATATGAGTTTTGCTTGGAGCATCATTTTAGTTTGTTTTCATTTGCCTGCTATTATTTAGAATAATGTTCCGCATCTTTCATTTCAATAAAAATGTCAAGTATAGCCTTCACCATGCTTATCTTGCAAGTATATGAGTTGCTAAACATAAAGTTTATCGCCGTTGCAAAGATTCCTAAGAATGTGAGAATGTGATAAAATGTTGATTTTTTTGCACAATAAGCTATGATAAATTTTCTACAACGTGGTAAATTTTCAGAATTTTTTGACTCAAATAAGTATTGATATTCTTGCTTCCTTTACAGACTGTCCTGTTTAGACAAATTGCTATTATGTTTGCATTGTTTGCATATGTTTGCTTGTTTAGGGATTCTATTTGAGGATAGGACTATTAAATATGCAGAGGCATTTAGTATGCAATGTTGAATAATAATTTGAGTGATTTGCTACAGTAGAGAATGATAAGGTGTTGCATTGATTTATACCAACGTATATTACGAGTTCCTGTTGAGTTTTGTGTGGATGAAGTTTTTCAGATTGAGGGAAACCGTGATATAAAAGGAAGTAATGAGACACAAAAGCTGAAGCTTGGGGATGCCCAAGGCATTCCAAGATAATATTTCAAGAATTATCGAGCATCTAAGCTTGGGGATGCCCCGGTAGTCATCCCACCTTTATTCATCAACAATTATCGGTTAGTCTCGGTTGAGCCTAAGCTTTTGCTTCTTCACATGATGTGTGCTATTATTAGAATGTCATTTTATTTTGTTTTTGCTTGCTATTTTAACAAAATACTTAGAGCTGAAAGTTTTAAATAAGAGTGAGTCCTCAAATAGCTACCCATTTACTTAACTACTCGCTTGATCTTCACTTATATCTTTTGGGAGTAGTTTGTCATTTAGCCTTTTGCTTCACTTACATCCTATGAGTAAATTTTTCAATGTATTAAATAACATGGAGTTGAAATTCTATGCTCATATCATGCCTAGTGGTAGCTTCACATTGGATTTAGAAAGTGAAATCTTTTGAATTTTGACAAGCACAATATTGGTCATACAAGCAATTCATGAATGGTTAGCATAAGGAAGAGGACTTTCACATACAAATATATTATTTTGGACATCTTCTATGATTGTGAATACCCATTAATTGTTTTGAAACTTGAGCAAATTAGTTGAAGTTAGACAAGGAAGACAACGTAATGAGTTACGGTTGTGTATATTTGCATAGAAGTTATATTGTCATGGATCCTCCAACATGTGGTGTTTGCCTAGGATCTTTTGCTATCCAAAAAATCGTACTAAGTAGAGATACTACTTGTGCATCTAAAAACCCTTAAACCCAATTTCTTGCCATGAGTGTCCACCATACCTACCTATGGATTGAATAAGATCCTTCAAGTAAGTTGTCATCGGTGCATAAAGCAATAAAATTGCTCCTAAATATGTTTGATCTTTTATTGTAAGGGAAAATTGAGCGTTGTATGAACTTGTGATGGCAAAGTAATAAAAGTGACGGACTGCATTATAAAGGTTGCTATCATAAGAGGCAATATAACGTGATGTTCCTTTGCATTAAGAGCTTGGGAATCCAAATAAAAAGTGCATGACAACCTCTGCTTCCCTCTGCGAAGGGCCTATCTTTTACTTTTCAGTATTTACTTTTATGCAAAGAGTCAATAGTATGCATTCTCATTTCAATCTCAATTATTCTCTAGTTGGCAAGCATCATGTGGTGGGGAAAGATCTAGGCACATATGACCAGTAAAATATATTTGATCATGGTTTATAATTGTTGACAATTATCTCTATGATAAATGAGTTGGGAGGCAAAATATTAAGCCACTATCTTTCTTTGTGATCGGTGGATGCCATTTGTTCTAAGAATATGCTTTGAGTACTAGCAATCATGGAAGACTATATGATGATTCAGTATGTGGAGCTCTTACTTAGACTCTATTGAATAAGTTGAATTGCAATTGTTTGGTGACTAAGAATATATGTTGTTGAGTTTCAAGAGAATTCATAGTTTGAACCTTAACATGTGAATTGGTTGCCACTTTAACATGAGAAGTTTTATAAGAAATAATTGCTATTATGATGTTAGGAAAAGTGATTGAAATTATCATGGATCAAACTTATGCACTTTGCAAGCATTCACACTTCATAAATTATTTCTTTTATCATTTACCTACTCGAGAATGAGTAGGAATTAAGCTTGCGGATGTTGATATGTCTCCAACGCATCTATATTTTATGAAGTATTCATGCTGCTAAATTATCATTCTTGGATCTTTAACAATCATTTTATAGCAACTTTATTTCATTTTTTGGGACTAACCTATTGACAAAGTGCCCAGTGCCAGTTACTATTTTTTGCTTGTTTTTTACATCACAGAAAATCAATACCAAATGGAGTCCAAACGCAGCGAAACTTTTTGGAGATTTTTACTGGACCAGAAGACACCCGGTTGGCTAAAGAAGTACTAGAGGAGACCTTCGAGGGGAGCACAACCCACTAGGACACGCCTGGGGGCCCAGGCGCGCCCAGGTGGGTTGTGCCCACCTCGGTGGCCTCCCGTACCGCCACTTCGCCTTATAAATTGCCAAATATTCAAAAAAAACCCAAAAGAGAACCCTAGATTAGAAGTTCCGTCGCAAACCTTTGTAGCCTCGAAAAACCAATCTAGACCCTGTTCCGGCACCCTGTTGCTACCTTTTGAGCACTGCATTGGTTTTCCCTTAAAGGGGAAAGGGTGATGCAGCAAAGTAGCGTAAGTATTTCCATCAGTTTTTTAGAACCAAGGTATCAATCTAGTAGGAGGCCACGCACGAGTCCCTCGCACCTACACAAACAAATAAATCCTCGCAACCAACACAATAAAGGGGTTGTCAATCCCTTCACGGTCACTTACGAGAGTGAGATCTGATAGATATGATAAGATAATATTTTTGGTATTTTTATGATAAAGATGCAAAGTAAAGAAAGCAAAGTAAAGACGGTGCCAGAAATAGCTTGTTAACGGGAGATTAATATGATGGAAAATAGACCCGGGGGCCATAGGTTTCACTAGTGGCTTCTCTCAAGAGCATAAGTATTACGGTGGGTGAACAAATTACTGTTGAGCAATTGACATAATTGAGCATAGTTATGAGAATATCTAGGTATGATCATGTATATAGGTATCACGTCCGACACAAGTAGACTGACTCCTGCCTGCATCTACTACTATTACTCCACACCTCGACCGCTATCCAGCATGCATATAGAGTATTAATTTCATAAGAACAGAGTAACGCTTTAAGTAAGATGACATGATGTAGAGGGATAAACTCATGCAATATGATATAAACCCCATCTTGTTATCCTTGATGGCAACAATACAATACGTGCCTTGCTGCCCCTACTGTCACGGGGAAAGGACACCGCAAGATTGAACCCAAAGCTAAGCACTTCTCCTATTGCAAGAGAGATCAATCTAGTAGGCCAAACCAAACTGATAATTTGTAGAGACTTGCAAAGATAACCAATCATACATAAAAGAATTCAGAGAAGATTCAAATATTGTTCATAGATAAACTTGATCATAAACCCACAATTCATCGGTCTCAACAAACACACAGCAAAATAAGATTACATCGAATAGATCTCCACAAGAGTGGGGGAGAACACTGTATTGAGATCCAAAAATGGAGAAGAAGCAATCTAGCTAATAACTATGGACCCAAAGGTCTGAGGTAAACTACTCACACATCATCGGAGATGCTATGGTGTTGATGTAGAAGCCCTCCGTGATCGATGCCCCCTCCGGCAGAGCTCCGGAAAAGGCCCCAAGATGGGATCTCACGTGTACAGAAGGTTGCAGCGGTGGAATTAGGTTGTTGGCTCCCTATCTGGTAGTTTGGGGGTACGTAGGTATCTATAGGAGGAAGAAGTACGTCGGTGGAGCAACATGGGGCCCACAAGGGTGGAGGGCGTGCCCTGGGGGGTAGGCGCGCCCCCTAGCTCATGCCTTCCTGGTTGATGTCTTGACTTAGGTCCAAGTCATCTGGATCATGTTCGTTCCGAAAATCACGTTCCCGAAGGTTTCATTCCGTTTGGACTCCGTTTGATAATCTTTTTCTGCGAAACTCTGAAATAGGCAAAAAACAACAATTCTGGGTTGGGCCTCCGGTTAATAGGTTAGTCCCAAAAATAATATAAAAGTGTATAATAAATCCCAATATTGTCCAAAACAGAATATAATATAGCATGGAACAATAAAAAAATATAGATACGTTGGAGACGTATCAAGCATCCCCAAGCTTAATTCCTGCTCGTCCTCGAGTAGGTAAATGATAAAAACAAATTTTTTGATGTGGAATGCTACTTGGCATAATTTCAATGTAATTCTTCTTAATTGTGGTATGAATATTCAGATCCGAAAGATTCAAGATAAAAGTTCAATATTGACATAAAAGTAATAATACTTCAAGCATACTAACTAAGTAATTATGTCCTCTCAAAATAACATGGCCAAAGAAAGTTCATCCCTACAAAATCATATAGTTTAGTC
This sequence comes from Aegilops umbellulata, assembly GCA_032464435.1. Classification (NCBI taxonomy): domain Eukaryota; kingdom Viridiplantae; phylum Streptophyta; class Magnoliopsida; order Poales; family Poaceae; genus Aegilops; species Aegilops umbellulata. Next base: position 260,213,003 of record CP136055.1, read on the forward strand.
ATGCTCCATTTTCGTCACACAAGAATGCTCTCATCATGCACAACCCCGATGACAAGCCAAGCAATTGTTTCACACTTTAGTAATCTCAAACTTTTTCAACCTTCACGCAATACATGAGCGTGAGCCATGGATATAGCACTATGGGTGGAATAAAATATAATGATGGGGGTTATGTGGAGAAGACAAAAAGGGAGAAAGTCTCACATCAACGCGGCTAATCAGTGAGCTATGGAGATTCCCATCGATTGATGTTAATGCAAGGAGTAGGGATTGCCATGCAACGGAAGCACTAGAGCTATAAATGTATGAAAGCTCAACAAAAGAAACTAAGTGGGTGTGCATCCAACTTGCTTGCTCACGAAGACCTAGGGCATTTGAGGAAGCCCATTGTTGGAATATACAAGCCAAGTTCCATAATGAAAAATTCCCACTAGTATACGAAAGTGACAAAACAAGAGACTCTCCATCATGAAGATTATGGTGCTACTTTGAAGCACAAGTGTGGTAAAAAAGGATAGTAACATTGTACCTTCTCTCTTTTTCTCTCATTTTTTTGGGCCTTCCTTTTTTATGGCGTTTCTCTCTCTTTTTTTATTTTTTTCTCACTTGGTACAATGCTCTAGAAAATGATGATCATCACACTTCTGTTTATTTACAACTCGATACTAGAACAAAGTATGACTCTATATGAATGCCTCCGGTGGTGTACCGGGATATGCAATGGATCAAGAGTGACATGTATGAAAGAATTATGAACGGTGGCTTTGCCACAAATACTATGTCAACTATATGATCATACAAAGCAATCTGACAATGATGAACATGTCATGATAAATGGAACGGTGGAAAGTTGCATGGCAATATATCTCGGAATGGCTATGGAAATGCCATAATAGGTAGGTATGGTGGCTGTTTTGAGGAAGATATATGGAGGTTTATGTGTGAAAGAGCGTATCATATATGGGGTTTGGATGCACCGGCAAAGTTTGCACCAACTCTCAATGCACGGTACCGAAGAGGCTAGCAATGATGGAAAGGTGAGAGTGCATATAATCCATGGACTCAACATTAGTCATAAAGAACTCACATACTTATTGCAAAAATCTACAAGTCATCAAAAACCAAGCACTACGCGCATGCTCCTAGGGGGATATATTGGTAGGAAAAGACCATCGCTCGTCCCCGACCGCCACTCATAAGGAGGACAACCAAAGAACGCCTCATGTTTCAAATTTGTTACATAATGTTTACCATACGTGCATGCTACGGGACTTGCAAACTTCAACACAAGTATTTCTGAAATTCACAACTACTCAACTAGCACAACTTTAATAGCACTACCTCCATATCTCAAAACAATCATCAAGCATCAAGCTTCTCTTAGTATTCAACACACTCATAAGAAAGTTTTTACTAGTCTTGAATACCTAGCATATTAGGATTATTTAAGCAAATTACCATGCTGTTTTGTAGGACTCTCAAAATAATCTAAGTGAAGCATGAGAGAACAATAGTTTCTATAAAACAAATCCACCACCGTTCTCTAAAAGATATAAGTGAAGCACTAGAGCAAAAACTATATAGCTCAAAGGATTTAAGTGAAGCACATAGAGTATTCTAACAATTTCCGAACCAAGTGTATCTCTCTCAAAAGGTGTGTCCAGAAAAGATGGTTGTGGTAAACTAAAAACCAAAGAATCAAATCATACAAGAAGCTCCAAGCAAAACACATATCATGTGGTGAATAAAAATATAGCTCCAAGTAAAGTTACCGATGGAAGTAGACGAAAGAGGAGATGCCTTCCGGGGCATCCCCAAGCTTTGTCTTTTAGGTGTCCTTAGATTACCTTGGGGTGGCATGGGCATCCCCAAGCTTAGGCTCTTGCCACTCCTTGTTCCATAATCCATCAAATCTTTCACCCAAAACTTGAAAACTTCACAACACAAAACTTAACAAAAAATCTCGTGAGCTCCGTTAGCGAAAGAAAACAAAACACCACTTCAAGGTACTGTAATGAACTCATTCTTTATTTATATTGGTATTAAACCTACTGTATTCCAACTTCTCTATGGTTTATAAACTTATTTATTAGCCATAGATTCATAAAAATAAGCAAACAACACACGAAAAACAGAATCTGTCAAAAACAGAACAGTCTATAGTAATCTGTAACTAACGCAAACTTCTGGAACTCCAAAACTTCAGCCAAAATAGGACGACCTAGACAATTTGTTTATTGATCAGCATAAATTGGAATCAATATTTTATCACGTTCTGGTGAGTTTTAACAATTATTTTCGTGAACAGAAAGTTTCTGCAATTTTCAGCAAGATCAAATAACTATCATCCAAGAAGATCCTATAGGTTTAACTTGGCACAAACAGTAACTAAAACATAAAAAAATCTAATCAGAGGCTAGATCAAATATTTATTCCTAAACATAAGCAAAAAGTAAAAAAAACTAAAAATAAAATTGGGTTGCCTCCCAACAAGCGCTTTTGTTTAACACCCCTAGCTAGGCATAATAGCAAGGACAGATCTAGGTATTGCCATCTTTGGTAGGCAATCCATAAGTGGATCTCATAATAGATTCATATGGTAATTTTATTTTCTTTCTAGGGAAGTGTTCCATGTCTTTTCTTAACGGAAATTGGAATCTAATATTCCCTTCCTTCATATCAATAATTGCACCAATCATTCTAAGGAAAGGTTTACCAAGAATAATAGGACATGAAGGATTGCAATCTATGTCAAGAACAATAAAATCTACGGGCACATAATCCTATTTGCAACAATGAGAACATCATTAATTCTTCCCATAGGTTTCTTAATAGTGGAATCGGCAAGGTGCAAGTTTAGAGAGCAATCATCAAAATCACGGAAACCTAGCAAATCACACAAAGTCTTTGGAATCGTGGAAACACTAGCACCCAAACCACACAAAGCATAGCATTCATTATCTCTAATTTTTATTTTAATAGTAGGTTCCCACTCATCATAAAGTTTTCTAGGGATAGAAACTTCCAAGTCATGTTTTTCTTCATAAGATTGCATCAAAGCATCAACGATATGTTTAGTAAAAGCTTTATGTTGACTATAAGCATGTGGAGAATTTAGCACAGACTGCAACAAGGAAATACAATCTATCAAAGAGCAATTATCATAATTAAATTCCTTAAAATCCAAAATAGTGGGTTCATTAATATCTAAAGTTTTGATCTCTTCAATCCCACTTTTACCAATTTTTGCATCAACATCTAAAAACACCGAATTTTTGGAATGCCTTCTAGGTAAAGGTGGATCATATTCAGTCCCATCATTATCAAGATTCATATTGAAAAACAAAGATTTAATTGGGGACACATCAATAACTTTTAGATCTTCATCTTTATTTTCATAGAAATTAGAAGAACACGCTTTCACAAAGCAATCTTTCTTAGCACGCATCCTAGCGGTTCTTTCTTTGCACTCATCAATTGAAATTCTCATGGCTTTGAGAGACTCATTGATATCATGCTTAGGAGGAATAGATCTAAGTTTCAAAGAATCAACATCAAGATAAATTCTATCAACATTCCTAGCCAATTCATCAACTTTACGCAATTTTTCTTCAAGAAAAGCATTGAAATTCTTTTGCGAATTCATAAACTCCTTAAAACTAGTCTCAAATTCAGAGGGAATATTATTAAAATTTCCATAAGAATTGTTGGAGGAATTATCATAATTATTAGAGGAATTACTAGGGTAAGGTCTAGGATTAAAGTGTCCTCTATACGTGTTGTTACCAAAATTATTCCTACCAACAAAATTCACATCCATAGATTCATTATTATTCTCAATCAAAGTAGACAAAGACATATCATTAGGATCAGAAGAAACACTTTTAGTAGCAAATAATTTCATAAGTTCATCCATCTTTCCACTCAAAACATTAATTTCTTCTATCGCATGCACTTTTTTATTAGTAGATCTTTCAGTGTGCCATTGAGAATAATTAACCATAATATTATCTAGGAGTTTAGTAGCTTCTACTAAAGTGATTTCCATAAAAATGCCTCCCGTGGCCGAATCTAAAAGATTTCTAGAAGCAAAATTCAATCCGGCATAAATTTTTTGTATGATCATCCATAAATTCAAATCATGTGTACGACAATTACGTATCATTAATTTCATCCTCTCCCAAGCTTGTGCAGCATGTTCATGATCAATTTAAAAATATCATTGTCCACATATTTATTCCTTTGCATATCACAAAAATCAACGAAGCTATTTAGATGGGTAGCAGCATCTTCACTAGGAAGGCCGGCGAATTGATCTTTCATGACAAGATTCAACAAAGCAGAATTGATTTCAGAAGATTCAGTATCGGTAAGAGGAGCAATCAGAGTGCTAAGAAAATCATTGTTGTTGGTATTGGTGAAGTCAAGCAATTTAATGTTTTCTTGAGCCATAATGACAAACAAGAAATCCAACACACGACCAAACAAGAAGCAAGCGAAAAAGAGGCGGACGGAAAAGAGGGGGCAAATAAAACAGCAAGGGCGAAGTGGGGGAGAGGAAAACGAGAGGCAAATGGCAAATAATGTAATGCGGGAGAGAAGGGTTTGTGATGGGTACTTGGTATGTTGACTTTTGCGTAGACTCCCCGGCAACGGCGCCAGAAATCCTTCTTGCTACCTTTTGAGCACTACGTTGGTTTTCCCTTGAAGAGGAAAGGGTGATGCAGCAAAATAGCGTAAGTATTTCCCTCAGTTTTTTAGAACCAAGGTATCAATCCAGTAGGAGGCCACGCACGAGTCCCTTGCACGTACACACACAAAAAAATCCTCACAACCAACGCAATAAAGGGGTTGTCAATCCCTTCACAGTCACTTACGAGAGTGAGATCTGATAGATATGACAAGATAATATTTTTGGTATTTTTATGATAAAGATGCAAAGTCAAGAAAGCAAAATAAAAATGGAGCCATAAATAACTTGTCGACGGGAGATTAATATGATGAAAAATAGACCCGAGGGCCATAGGTTTCACTAGTGGCTTCTCTCAAGAGCATAAGTATTACGGTGGGTGAACAAATTATTGTTGAGCGATTGACAGAATTGAGCATAGTTATGAGAATATCTAGGTATGATCATGTATATAGGCATCACGTCCGAGACAAGTAGACCGACTCCTACTTGCATCTACTACTATTACTCCACACATCGACCTCTATCAAGCATGCATCTAGAGTATTAAGTTCATAAGAACAGAGTAACGCTTTAAGTAAGATGACATGATGTAGAGGGATAAACTCATGCAATATGATATAAACCTCATCTTGTTATCCTCGATGGCAACAATACAATACGTGCCTTGCTGCCCCTACTGTCACTGGGAAAGGACACCGCAAGATTGAACCCAAAGCTAAGCACTTCTCCTGTGGCAAGAAAGATCAATCTAGTAGGCCAAACCAAACTGATAATTCGAATAGACTTGCAAAGATAACATATCAGACATAAAAGAATTCAGAGAAGATTCAAATATTGTTCATAGATAAACTTGATCATAAACCCACACAATTCATCGGTCTCAACAAACACACCGCAAAAGAAGATTACATCGAATAGATCTCCACAAGAGAGGGGGAGAACATTGTATTGAGATCCAAAAAGAGAGAAGAAGCCATCTAGCTAATAACTATGGACCCGAAGGTCTGAGGTAAACTAGTCACACATCATCGGAGAGGCTATGGTGTTGATGTAGAAGCCCTCCATGATCGATGCCCCCTCCGGCGGAGCTCCGGAAAAGGCCCCAAGATGGGATCTCACGGGTACAGAAGGTTGCGGCGGTGGAATTAGGTTTTTAGCTCCGTATCTGGTAGTTTGGGGTACGTAGGTATATATAGGAGGAAGAAGTACGTCGGTGGAGCAATGTGGGGCCCACGAGGGTGGAGGGCGCACCCTAGGGGGTAGGCGCGCCCCCCTACCTCGTGCCCTCCTGGTGGATGTCTTGACGTAGGGTCCAAGTCCTCGGGATCACGTTCGTTCCAAAAATCACGTTCCCAAAGGTTTCATTCCGTTTGGACTCCGTTTGATATTCTTTTTCTGCCGAACTCTGAAATAGGCAAAAAAAACAGCAATTCTGGGCTGGGCCTTCGGTTAATAGCTTAGTCCCAAAAATAATATAAAAGTGTATAATAAAGCCCAATAATGTCCAAAACAGAATATAATATAGCATGGTACAATAAAAAATTATAGATACGTTGGAGACGTATCACCTGCCGGAGGGGGAAATCGTCACCGGTGGCCATCTTCATCATCCTGGCGGCCACCATGAAGAGGAGGGAGTAGTCCACCCTCGGGGCTGAGGGTTTGTATGTGTTTCTCCCTCTCTATCTTGTTGTGATGAATTGAGTTTTCCCTTTGAGATTTTGTTTTATCGGATTGAATACTTCTATGTATTTAAGAGCACTTGATATACGTCTTGCATATGAATACCCGTGGTGACAATGGGGTATTATATTGATTCACTTGAGATATTGATGTCTACTACTCAACCTTCTTCTTGTAGACGTTGTTGGGCCTCCAAGCGCAGAGGTTTGTAGGACAGTAGCAAATTTCCCTCAAGTGGATGACCTAGGTTTATCAATCCGTGGGAGGCGTAGGATGAAGATAGTCTCTCTCAAACAACCCTGCAACCAAATAACAAAGAGTCTCTTGTGTCCCCAACACACCCAATACAATGGTAAATTGTATAGGTGCACTAGTTCGGCGAAGAGATGGTGATACAAGTGCAATATGGATGGTAGATATTGGTTTTTGTAATCTGAAAATATAAAAACAGCAAGGTAACTAATGGTAAAAGTGAGCGTAAACGGTATTGCAGTGCTAGGAAACAAGGCCTAGGATTCAAACTTTCACTAGTGCAAGTTCTCTCAACAATAATAACATAATTGGATCATATAACTATCCCTTAACATGCAACAAAGAGTCACTTTGAAGTCACTAATAGCAGAGAACAAACATAGAGATTATGGTAGGGTACGAAACCACCTCAAAGTTATTCTTTCCAATCAATCCATTGGGCTATTACTATAAGTGTCACAGCCCTAGAGTTCGTACTAGAATAACACCTTAAGATACAAATCAACAAAAACCCTATGTCACCTAGATACTCCAATGTCACCTCAAGTATCCGTGGGTATGATTATACGATATGCATCACACAATCTCAGATTCATCTATTCAACCAACACATAGAACCTCAAAGAGTGCCCCAAAGTTTCTACCGGAGAATCATGACAAAAACGTGTGCCAACCCCTATGCATAGGTTCATGGGCGGAACCCGCAAGTTGATCACCAAAACATACATCAAGTGAATCATGTGATATCCCATTGTCACCACAGATACGCACAACAAGACATACATCAAGTGTTCTCAAATCTTTAAAGACTCGATCCGATAAGATAACTTCAAAGGGGAAACTCAATCCATTACAAGAGAGTAGAGGGGGAGAAGCAACATAAGATCCTACTATAATAGCAAAGCTCGCGATACATCAAGATCGTATCACCTCAAGAACATGAGAGAGAGAGAGAGAGAGAGAAAACACATAGCTACTGGTACATACCCTCAGCCCCGAGGGTGAACTACTCCCTCCTCGTCATGGAGAGCGCCGGGATGATGAAGATGGCCACCAATGAGGGTTCCCCCCTCCGGCAGGGTGCCGGAACTGGGTCCCAATTGGTTTTTTGTGGCTATAGAGGCTTGCGGTGGCGGAACTCCCGATCTATTCTGTTCCCCAAAGTTTTTAGGGTATATGGATATATATAGGTGAAAGAAGTACGTCAGGGGAGCCACTAGGGTAGAGGGCGCGCACCCCTACCTCGTGGCTCCCTCGTTGCTTCCTTGACGTGGACTCCAAGTCTCATAGGTTGCTTTCCTTCCAAAAATAACTTCTCCAGAAGGTTTCATTCCGTTTTGACTCCGTTTGATATTCCTTTTCTTCGAAACACTGAAACAAGGCAAAAAACAGGAACTGGCACTGAGCTCTGGATCAATAGGTTAGTCCCAAAAATAATATAAAAGTGCATAGTGAAGCCCATAAAACATCCAAAACACATAATATAATAGCATGGAACAATCAAAAATTATAGATACGTTGGAGACGTATCAGATATGTTTTGGCACTCAACTCGGGCATTCCCGAGTTGACATTGGGGTAATCTATGCATAGGGGTTGATGCACGTTCTCGTCTTTTATTTTTCCGGTAGAAATCTTGGGGCACTCTTTGAGATTCTTTATGTTGGATTGAGTATTATGAATCTGAATTTGCTTTGGTGTTATTTTAGTACGAACTCTTGATAGATCGATCGGAAAGAATAACTTGGTGTTATTTTAGTATGAACTCTTGATAGATCGATCGGAACGAATAACTTGGTGTTATTTTAGTACGAACTCTTGGATAGATCGATCAGAAAGAATATCCACAAACAATTTCTTCTTATGTTCTCCGCTAGATAGGAACTTTTGAGTGATTCTTCATCGCACTTTGGGGGGTGGTTATATGATCCAATTAGATTATCATTGTTGAGAGATTGCACTAGCGAAAGTATGGACCCTAGGCCTCATTTTCAATCATTTCAATACCATTTGTGCTCCGTTTTATCAATTGCTACCTTGCTATTTTTTATTGTTCTTATTACAAAAATCAATATCTCCTATCATTACTATGCTTTTATCACCATCTCTTCGCTGAACTAGTGCACCTATACAAATTACCATTGTATTTGGTGTGTTCGGGACACAAGAGACTTTTTATTATTTGGTTGCAGGGTTATTTGAGAGAGACCATCTTCATCCTAAGCCCCCCACGGATTGATAAACCTTTGGTCATCCACTTGAGGGAAATTTGCTATTGTCCTACAAAACTCTGTGCTTGGAGGCCCAACACGAGTCTACAAGAACAAGTTGTGTAGTAGACATCAAGCTCTTTTCTGGCGTCGTTGCCGGGGAGGTGAGTGCTTGAAGGTATATCTTTAGATCTTGTAATTGAATCTTTTAGTTTCTTGTTTCATCACGAGTTTGGTTTATAAAAGAAAACTACAAAAAAAATGGAGCCATTGTTGGACGAAGGATGCAACATTAAACGTTATACCCTTGGAGCCATTTTTGCATGGAAGCTGCAACGCAATGCTGATAGTGGTCATTTTTATGGAGGAATTTATGCCTCACGCAGTCACACGTAGCTACAAGGCTAGGGGTTTGACCTTTGCCCAATGATCCTATCTTACCTAATAAATATTTAGACTTTGATACATCCATTTTGCATCATGCTTTTATGTTTATATTTATTGCATTATGGGCTGTTATTACACATTATAACACAATACTTCTGGCTTCTCTCTTATTTTATAAGGTTTACGTGAAGAGCGAGAATACTGGCAGGTGGAATTCTGGACTAGAAAAGGAGCAAATATTAGAGACTTATTCTGCACAACTCCAAAAGTCCTGAAACTTCACGGAGCATGTTTTTGGAATATATAAAATATTGGGCAAAGAAAATACCAGAGGGGGGCCACCAGCCAGCCACAAGGGTGGAGGGCGCGCCCCCCATTCTTGTGGCCCCCTGTCAGGCTTCTGGTACCCATCTTCTACAACATGGTATGTTTTGACCTGGAAAAAATCAGAAGGAAGCTTTCGGGACGAAGCGCCGGCGTCTTGAGGCGGAACCTGGGTAGAACCAATCTAGGGCTCCGGCGGAGCTGTTCTACCGGGGAAACATCCCTTCGGGAGGGGGAAATCATCGTCATCACTATCGATCCTCTCATCGAGATGGGGTCAATCTCCATCAACATCTTCACCAGCACCATCTCCTCTCAAACCCTAGTTCATCTCTTGTATTTGATCGTGGTCCTAAAACCTCAGATTGGTACCTGTGGGTTGCTAGTAGTGTTGATTACTCCTTGTAGTTGATGCTAGTTGGTTTATTCGGTGGAGGATCATATGTTCAGATCCTTAATGATAACTAATACTCCTATGATTATGAACATGAATATGCTTTGTGAGCAGTTACGTTTGTTCCTGAGGATATGGGAGAAGTCTTGTTATAAGAAATCATGTGAATTTGGTATTCGTTCGATATTTTGATGAGATGTATGTCGTCTTTCCTCTAGTGGTGTTATGTGAACGTCGACTACATGACACTTCACCATTATTTGGGCCTGGGGGAAGGCATTGGGAAGTAATGAGTAGATGATGGGTTGCTAGAGTGACAGAAGCTTAAACCCTAGTTTATGCGTTGCTTCGTAAGGGGCTGATTTGGATCCATATGTTTCATGTTATGGTTAGATTTATCTTAATTCTTATTTCATAGTTGTGGATGCTTGCGAGAGGGGTTAATCATAAGTCAGAGGCTCGTTCAAGGAAGGGAAGCACCCAAGCACCAGTCCACCCACATAACAAATTATCAAAGTAAAGAACGCGAATCATATGAGAATGATGAAAACTAACTTGACAACAATTCCCATGTGTCCCCGGGAGCACTTTGCATTATAAGAGTTCGTCCAGGCTTGTCCTTTGCTACAAAAAGGATCGGGCTACCTTGCTGCACCTTATTTACTTTTATTACTTGTTCCCGTTATGATTTGTCTTATCATAAAACTATCTGTCGCCGATAATTTCAGTGCTTGCAGAGAATACCTTGCTGAAAACCACTTGTCAATTCCTTCTTCTCTTCATTGGATTCAACACTCTTACTTATCAAAAGAACTATGATAGATCCGCTATACTTGTGGGTCATCAATACTCTTTTCTGGCTCCATTTCTGGGGAGTGAAGCGCCTTTGGTAAGTGGGATTTGGTAAGGAAACATTTATATAGTGTGCTGAAATTTACTGTCACTTGTTACTATGGAAAATAATCCTTTGAGGAGCTTGTTCGGGGTATATTCACCTCGACCAGAAGAGCAAAGAGTTTCTCCTCAACCTACTGTACCTACTGAAAATATTTATTATGAAATTCCTTCAGGTATGATAGAGAAACTGCTAGCTAATCCTTGTGCACGAGATGGAACATTACATCCCGATATGCACCTAATCTATGTGGATGAAGTTCGTGGATAATTTAAGCTTCTAGGTATGCCTGAGGATGTTTTAAAGAAGAATGTCTTCTCTTCATCTTTGAAGCGAAAGGCATTGACATGGTATAGGCTATTGGATGATATTGGATCATGGAACTACAACCGACTGAAATTGGAATTTCATCAAAAGTTTTATCCTATGCATCTGGTTCATCGTGATCGAAACTATATATATAATTTTTGGCCTCGTGAAGGAGAAAGTATCGCCCAGGATTGGGGGAGGCTTAAGGCATTGTTATATTCATGCCCCAATCATGAGCTTTCAAGGGAAATTATTATTCAAAAAATTTATGCTCGGCTTTCTCATAATGATCGATCCATGCTCGATACTTCTTGTGTCAGTTCCTATATGAAGAAGTACATTGAATTCAAATGGGATTTATTGGAAAGAATTAAACGCAACTTTGAAGATTGGGAACTCGAGGAAGGTAAAGAGTCAGGTATAAACCTTAAGTTTGATTGTGCTAAATCTTTTATGGATACCCATGCTTTTCATGATTTTGGCACTAAATATGGACTTGACTCTAAGATGTTAGCTTCTTTTTGTGAATCTTTTGCTACTCATGTCAATCTCCATAAGGATAAGTGCTTTAAATATCATCTTCCCATTGAAGTTAAAGTAGTAGAACCTAGTAAAGTTGAAGAAGAAACTATTACCTACAATGCTGATCCTATTATTCCTACTGCTTATATTGAGAAACCACCTTTTCCTGTTAGAATAAAGGATCATGCTAAAGCTTCAACTGTGGTTCGTAAGAGTTATACTAGAACGCCTACACCCCATGAACAAATTGAAGATGAACCTAGTATTCCTATGGTTAAAGATCTCTTGGTTGATAATATTGATGGGCATGTTATTATTTTTGTGATGAAGCTGCTAGAATTGCTAAACCCGATACAGAAGGTAAACATAGACCTGTTGTTAGCATGCCTGTTGTTTCTGTTAAAATAGGAGATCATTGTTATCATGGCTTTATGTGATGTGGGTGCTAGTGTGAGTGCACTTCCTTACACTCTATATAAATAAATTATGAATGATATCGCACCCACTGAGATAGAAGATATTGATGTTACTACTAAGCTTGCCAATACAGATACTATATCACCAATTGGGATTGTAAGAGTGTTGAAGTCTTGCGTGGGAAAACAAAATACCCTACTGATTTTCGTGTTCTTGCTTTCCCACAAGATAATTTTTGTCCCATTATATTTGGTAGACCCTTCTTGAATACTGTTAGTGTTGGTTTAGGGGACATGTCTCGTGATTTTAATTTCTCTAAATTCCATAGACAACCCCATGATAAAGAATTGCCAAGTAAGGATGAAATTATTGGTCTTGCTTCTATTGTCGTGCCTCCTGATGATCCTTTAGAACAATATTTTCTAGATCATGAAAATGATATGTCTATGAATGAAAGAAGAGAAATAGATGAAGTATTCTTTAACCAAGGGCCTATTTTGAAACACAATTTGCCTGTTGAAATCCTCGCGGATCCTCCTCGACCCATGGGTGATCCCGTGTTTGAGCTTAAACAATTACCTGATACTTTGAAATATGCTTATCTTGATGAAAATAAGATATATCCTGTTATTATTAGCGCTAACCTTTCAGGGCATGAAGAAAATAAATTATTGAAAACTCTGAAGAAGCACCGTGCTGCTATTGGATACACTCTCGATGATCTTAAGGGCATTAGTCCCACTCTACGTAAGCACAAAACTAAATTGGAAAAGGATGCTAAACTAGTTGTTGATCATCAATGACAGTTAAATCCTAAGATGAAAGAAGTGGTAACAAATGAAATACTAAAGCTTCTGGAGGCAGGTATAATTTATCCTATTGCTGACAGTCAAGGGGTAAGCCCTGTTAATTGTGTCCCTAAGAAGGGAGGTATTACTGCTGTTCCTAATGATAAGAATGAATTGATTCCACAAAGAATTGTTACAGGTTATTGAATGGTAATTAATTTTCGCAAATTGAATAAAGCTACCAGCAAAGATCATTACCCTATATCTTTTATCGATCAAATGCTAGAAAAACTATCCAAACATACTCATTTTTGCTTTCTAGATGGTTATTCTGGTTTCTCTCAAATACCTATGTCAAAAGGTGATCAAGAGAAAACCACTTTTACTTGCCCTTTTGGTACCTTTCCTTATAGACGTATACCTTTTGGTTTATGTAATGCACCTGCCACCTTTCAAAGATGTATGACTCCTATATTCTCTGATTTTTGTGAAAAGATTCGTGAGGTTTTCATGGATGATTTCTCCATTTACGGAACTTCTTTTGATAATTGCTTAAGCAACCTTGATCGATTTTTGTAGAGATGCGAAGAAACTAATCTCATCTTGAATTGGGAAAAGTGCCACTTTGTGGTTAATGAAGGTATTTTCTTGGGGCATAAAATTTCTGAAAGAGGTATTGAAGTTGATAAATCTAAAGTAGATGCTATTGAAAAGATGTCGTGTCCTAAAGATATCAAAGGTATGAGAAGTTTCCTTGGTCATGCTGGTTTCTATAGGAGGTTTATTAAGGACTTCTCTAAAATTTCTAGGCCTCTCACTAATCTCTTACAAAAATATGTTCCTTTTGTTTTTTATGATGATTGTTTAGAAGCATCTGAAATACTTAAGAAAGCCTTGATTTTTGCTCCTATTGTTCAGCCACCTGATTGGAATTTACCCTTTAAAATTATGTGTGATGCTAGTGATTATGCTGTTGGTGTTGTTCTAAGACAAAGAGTCGATAGGAAATTGAATGTTATTTAGTATGCTAGCAAAACTCTAGATAGTGCCCAGAGAAATTATACTACTACCTAAAAAGAATTTTTAGCACTGGTTTTTGCTTGTGATAAGTTCAGACCTTATATTGTTTATTCCAAAGTAACTGTTCACACTGATCACGCTGCTATTATATATCTTATGGAAAATAAAGAAGCTAAACCTAGACTTATTAGGTGGGTTCTCTTGCTACAAGAATTTGATTTGCATATTATTGATAGAAAGGGAGCTAAGAACCCCGTTGCAGACAACTTGTCTAGGTTAGAAAATGTTCTTGATGACCCACTACCTATTGATGATAACTTTCTTGATGAACAATTAATTGTCATAAATGTTTCTCGTAATACTCCTTGGTATGCTGATTTTGCTAATTATATTGTTGCTAAATTTATACCACCTAGTTTCACATACCAGCAAAAGAAAAAAATATTATGATTTAAGACATTATTTTGGGATGATCCACACCTTTATAAAGAAGGAGTAGATGGTGTTATTAGACGTTGTGTACCTGAGCATGAACAGGAATAGATCTTACGCAAGTGCCACTCTGAAGCTTACGGAGGACACCATGCTGGAGATAGAACTGCACACAAGCTATTGCAATCTGGTTTCTATTGGCCCACCCTCTTCAAGGATGCTCGTAAGTTTTTCTTGTCTTATGATGAATGCCAAAGAATTGGTAATATTAGTAGACGTCAGGAAATGCCTATGAACTATTCACTTGTTATTGAACCATTTGATGTGTGGGGATTTGACTATATGGGACCTTTTCCTTCCTCTAATAGGTATACACATACTCTAGTTGCTGTTGATTACGTTACTAAGTGGGTAGAAGCTATTCCAACTAGTAGTGCTGATCATAACACTGCTATTAAGATGCTTAAAGAAGTTATTTTTCTAAGGTTTGGATTCCCTATATATTTAATGACTGATGGTGGTTCACATTTTATTCATGGTGATTTCCGTAAAATGCTTGCTAAATATGATGTCAACCATAGAATTACATCTCCATATCATCCTCAGTCTAGTGGTCAAGTAGAATTGAGCAATAGAGAGATTAAATTGATTTTCCAAAAGACTGTTAATATATATATATATCCACTCGGATGTAGGTTATCATAAAGTATTATTGTTGACATTACCCTTGAGGTAAAAGGTTGGGAGGCGAAACTATAAGCCCCTATCTTTCTCTATATCCGATTAAAACTTTGTACCATAATTAAGTATCGCACGAGTGTTAGGAATTGTGAAAGATTAAATGATAGTTGAGTATGTGGACTTGCTGAAAAGCTCTTATATTGACTCTTTTCGATGTTATGATAAATTGCAATTGCTCCAACGACTGAGATCATAGTTTGTTAGTTTTCAATAAAGTTTCTGATTCATACTTTACCTTGTGAGTGAATTGTTACTTTAGCATAAGAAATTATATGGCATTAATAGTTGCTGTTCCAAAGATTATCATGATGCCCTCACATCCATATTTCATTTTATCGACACCTCTATCTCTAAAGATGTGGACATATGTGTGATCTTGAGAAGATGTGTCTAGAGGGGGTGATTAGACACTTAGTGCTAAAGTTGCAGTTTTTAAACTTTTTCGGTTTAAGTGGAGTTTAGGCACAATTTCAACATACACAATACATATCAAGCAAGCATGCAAAGAGTATATGAGCAGCGGAAAGTTAAGCAAGCAACTTGCAAGAATGTAAAGGGAAGGGCTTGGAGTATTCAAACGCAATTGCAGACAAGGATGTTTTTGTCATGGTTCGGATAGGTGGTGCTATCCTACATCCACCTTGATGGAGACTTCAACCCACGAAGGGTAACGGTTGCGCGAGTCCACGGAGGGCTTCACCCACGAAGGGTCCACGAAGAAGCAACCTTGTCTATCCCATCATGGCCATCGCCCACGAAGGACTTGCCTCACTAGCAGTAGATCTTCACGAAGTAGGCGATCTCCTTGCCCTTACAAACTCCTTGGTTCAACTCCACAATCTTGTCGGAGGCTCCCAAGTGACACCTAGCCAATCTAGGAGACACCACTCTCCAAGGAGTAACAAATGGTGTGTTGATGATGAACTCCTTGCTCTTGTGCTTCAGATGATAGTCTCCCCAACACTCAACTCTCTCTCACAGGATTTGGATTTGGTGGAAAGAAGATTTGAGTGGAAAGCAACTTGGGGAAGGCTAGAGATCAAGATTCATATGGTAGGAATGGAATATCTTGGCCTCAACACAAGGGTAGGTGGTTCTCTCTCAGAACATATGAGTTGGAAGTGTAGATCTGTTTTGATGGCTCTCTCCACGAATGAAGAGGAGGTGGAGGGGTATATATAGCCTCCACACAAAATCCAACCGTTACACACAATTTACCAATCTCGGTGGGACCGAATCAACAAACTCGGTCGGACCGATTTAGTAAACCTAGTGACCGTTAGGTTTTTCGGTGGTACCAAGATGCAACTCGGTAGGACCGATATGGTTAGGGTTAGGGCATAACGTAATCTCGGTGTGACCGATTACACAAACTCGGTGGGACCGATTTTGGTAATTAGCTAACCAGAGAGTTGGTCAAGCAAACTCGGTGGTACCGATTACTAATCTCGGTTGGACCGATCTTGGTAATAAGTTAACCAGAGAGTTTGCATTGTAATCTCGGTAGTACCAATTGCCTAAACTCGGTGAGACCGATTTGGGAAATGGACATACACAGAGAGATTACAATCCCATCTCGGTGAAACCGAGATCCCTATCGGTAGAACCGATTTGCTAGGGTTTGGCAGTGGCTATGACATGTGAAACTCGGTGGCGCCGGATAGAAAGAATCGGTAGGTCCGAGTTTGACTTTAGGTTTAGGTCATATGTGGAAGTGGGAAAGTAGTTGAGGGTTTTGGAGCATATCACTAAGCACATGAAGCAAGAGGCTCATTAAGCAACACCTCCTCCCTCCTTGATAGTATTGGCTTTCCTATAGACTCAATGTGATCTTGGAAAACTAAAACGTAAAATGAAGAGTCTTGAGCTTGAAGCTTTAGCCAATCCTTTGTCCTTAGCATCTTGAAGGAGTTCCCACATCCTTTAGTCCATGCCACTCCATTGTTGAACTTATCTGAAACATACTAGATAAAAGTGTTAGTCCAACAAGAGATATGTTGACATTAATTACCAAAACCTACTGGGGAGCACTTGTGCTTTCAATCTCCCCCTTTTTGGTAATTGATGGCAACATACATCAAAGCATTAGATAAAGATATAAGGAATAGCAAGTAAAGCTTTGGAAGGACATGTAACAAACATAGGCTCCCCCTACATGTATGCAATCATGTGAATATGAAGTATAGAAGTATGTGAGAGCATAACCATGACAGAGTAGGCAATGTGTTACATGTATCTTGGTCATATGCATCAGAGAAGAAGATTATTAAGGAAAATACCTTCATGCTCATGAGTCCTTCTTGCAAACAGTATGTGCATAAGAAAGAATTCCTCATACTCATGATTCTGATGCATATACTTACCTTGTAGTCTTGAGTTGGCTTAGGATGGAATGAACCTGCACAAACAAGGTTAGATAACACAGATACATCCACTAGCCAGAGCAAACAAAAGAAACCACAAGAATACCAAGACTGGGATGACATGTAGAGAGTGAGTACAAGGTACTACATTGGATTAGACATGTACCCAAGAGCAAAGATATGCAATGAATTTGAATGACTTCTTTCCCTTAGATGTCTTGCTCCCCCTGAATCTGGTATGGGATATTGGGAGAAGATAGGTAACAGAAAATCAGAGCTGAAAGATACAAATGGATAGAGCTTAATGCAAACAAGCACATATGAACATGTCTTTCCCCCAAAAAGACATGTGGCGCCTCTCCTCTTGAACATCAAGCATCTGGGATCCTTGAGTGTTCTCTCCCCCTGGAGATTTCTTTCTCCCCCTTAATACTTTCTTCCTTGTAGGTGATAAGCTTTGATGTGATCTCTGTGATCTCTCTCTCCCCCTTTGACATCAATTTCCAAGAAGGGCTTTCTGGAATCTGTCGAATGGGTTTGGTCCTTGAGACTCAGCACAAAGCAATGGATAAAACTGTGATGCTTGTAGAGGACAAGATTCGTTGAGTGGAGCTGGATTAGAAGAAATATAGAACAAGTGGCAAACTGTTTTTCCTGTTGTGAAATCGGTGGCACCGAGTGGCATGTTTCGGGGGTACCGAAAGGATTCGGTTGGACCGAAAACTACAACTCGGTGAAACCGAGTTCATCACAGAGAAAAACAATTGTCACCTCAGCTCACTAGACAAGTAAGATCTCACAAAGATTTGCAATGAATTATCTGAAAGATTTGCAAAGAATTGGATGAAGAAAATGCAGAACAAAAACAAACAGAAAAGAATGAAAGTTCTAGATGAAGTAAACAAATATGCAAGGGACAAATGCAATAACACAACAAAGAACACAAGAGAACTTCATCTAAAGTTGGGCAGTGACATAGTCACCTATGTTAGAGTATATTGACCTAGGAGTCAAGTGAGAACACTTGATCATACGTCATACTCATCGTTTAAGCTCAAAATGGGGTTACCATTTTTCGTCTAAGCATCTTGATGTATTCACATCTTGTTGAGTTGCTTTGACTCATGACTTGGAGTAAAGCTTCTCTAAGATGGAATAACATACCTTGGGTGGTGGTGTGGATCTTGCTCATGTGGTTGAACTTGTGTGGGTGCTCAAGGTTGATGTAGTTCATCAAGAGTTGGGAGCACCACTTGGAGTTTGAGTTCATCTACCTACATGGGTTAGTATTGAAAGGAAGAGCACTTGTGTATCCAAAAACGACAATCATGAAGCTCAACATAGAATTTGCCAAAGGATATGTTTGAATGGATTTGTGCTTCCTTGTCTTCAACCACCATTGTGTAGAGACTTGGTGATGTAGAGATTGCTCAAGATGTGAGTGAGCTGCAATCTCATAGAATTAGATTCAACCAAGTACCTACATGGGATAGATAACATGCAAGGTGCAAATATATCCAAGACATATGAATAGCATCTTAAGAGAAATATTATGGATTAGTCATAAGCTCATGTCTTGCATGTATCCAATGGAGTTCCTACTCCAAGTTTGAAGCATCAATGATGTTCAATTCACCTCTGAACCTGCAAAACACTTTCTCGTCAAGTGGTTCAGTGAATATATCTGCTAATTGCTTGTCGGTGTGAACATGCTTAAGATTAATGTCACCCTTAGCAACCTGATCTCGAATGAAATGATGACGAACTTCAATATGCTTAGTTCGAGAATGTTGTGCAGGATTATGACCAATTTTGATAGCACTTTCATTGTCACAAAGCAATGGAACATGTTTCACATAGATCCCATAATCTTTAAGAGTTTGGGTCATCCAAAGTAATTGAGCACAACATGAACCAACGGCAATGTATTCCGCTTCGGCGGTGGATAAGGATACTGAGTTTTGTTTCTTGGAGGACCAAGACACAAGAGATCTACCAAGAAATTGACAAGTACCCGAAGTGGACTTTCTATCAACCTTGTCTCCGGCATAATCCGAGTCGGAATACCCAACAAGATCAAAAGACGACCTCTTAGGATACCAAATGCCAAAATTTGGTGTAGGAATTAAGTATCTCACTATCCTTTTCACGGCCTTAAGATGACATTCTTTAGGAGCAGCTTGATATCGTGCACACATGCACACACTTAGCATAATATCGGGATATGAGGCACATAGGTATAACAATGAACCAATCATAGAGCAATAAACCTTTTGATCAACTGGTTCACCATCTTTGGTCAAATCATTATGTCCACTAGTAGGCATGGGTGTAGGCATACCTTTGCATTCTTGCATATTGAACTTCTTGAATAAGTCTTTGGTGTACTTTGTTTGAGAGACAAATGTACCTTCCTTAGTTTGCTTAATTTGCAAACCGAGAAAGAATTTGAGTTCACTCATCATAGACATCTCAAACTTCTTCGACATTAGCTTTCCAAACTTTTCACTAAAAAGAGGGTTAGTTGAACCAAATATGATATCATCAACATAAATTTGGCATATAAATAGTTCTCCATTAACTCTTTTAGTAAAAAGTGTGGAATCAATTTTTCTACTTTCAAAACCACTTGCAATAAGGAACTTGGTCAAGCATTTATACCATGCTCTAGGAGCTTGTTTAAGACCATAAAGGGCTTTATGAAGTTTGTAAACATGATTTGGTTTCTTAGGATTGACAAAGCTGGGAGGTTGTTTGACATAAACTTCCTCATCTATTTCACCATTTAGAAAAGCACTTTTAATGTCCATTTGGTACAAGGTGATATTATGGTGATTAGCACAGGCAAGTAAGATGCGAATGGACTCAAGTCTAGCAACAGGAGCATATGTCTCATCATAGTCCATACCTTCGACTTGTGTGTACCCTTGGGCGACGAGACGTGCTTTATTGCGAACCACTTATCCATCTTCATCTTGCTTGTTGTGAAACACCCATTTGGTACCAATGATGTTGTGGTTGTTGTCGGGCTTCTCAACCAATGTCCAAACTTGGTTTCTCTCAAAGTTGTGCAGCTCTTCATGCATAGCGTTTATCCAGTCCGGATCTTCCAATGCTTCTTCAACCTTCATAGGTCCAATGCTAGAGATGAATGAATAGTTTTCACAAAAGTTAGCTAAACGAGTTTTTGAGCGAGTGATTCTCCCGGTCTGAATATTATTGTAGATTTGCTTGACGGGATGGTCCTTAGCAATTCTTTCTCGAACTCGTGAGAGCTTTTGCTTGGGTCTTTGTTGAACATCTTCTTCATCTTGTTCTTCTTCTTCATTGTTGGCATTGTCATTATCTTGTTGTGGTGGAGAAGGAGGTTGTTGGCATTCATCTTGATGTATTTCCTCGTCTTCTTCATCTTGGTGTGTCCCACTTGTGGATGCTTCCGTGTCGATTCTTGGTTCACCTTGTCGTGAAGTAGAAGCTTCCACTTGGATGGATGAGGTACTCTCCTTCACCTCCGTTGGATGAATTTTGCCAATAGACAAGTCTTGGATTGCTTCTGAAGGGTCTTTGTCTCCTAAATCAATTGGCAATTGCTCTACTTGCGAGCCGTTAGATTCATCAAACTTCACATCTACCGTCTCTTCAACCTTTCGGGTGAAATTGTTGTAGACACGGTAAGTGTGAGAGTTTGAGCCATAACCAAGTAGGAAACCTTCATGAGATTTACGAGCAAACTTAGAACGACGATGCTTATCAAGAATGTAGCACTTTGAGCCGAATACTCGAAAGTATCCAACTTGGGGTTTGTTACCGGTGAGGAGCTCGTATGCCGTCTTGCCGAGTAGCTTGTGAAGATACAAACGATTTGTTGCATGACAAGCTGTCTCAACCGCTTCTGCCCAAAAGTGCTTCGGCGTCTTGTACTCATCAAGCATCATTCTCGCCATTTCGATGAGCGTCCGATTCTTCCTCTCTACAACTCCATTTTGCTGAGCTATGTACGTAGCCAAGAACTCGTGTGAAATCCCTTCTTCGTCAAGAAAGGTGTCCACACTTGCATTCTTGAACTCCGTTCCGTTGTCACTGCGAACCTTCTTGATCTTCACTTCAAATTGATTTTGGGCCTTCCTAGCGAAGTTTTTGAAGATCTTTTGGACCTGCGATTTGTCATCAAGAAAGAACACCCACGTAAATCTTGAAAAATCATCAACTATAACTAGACCAAAAGAATTTCCACCGAGACTCTTGTAGGCGTTGGGACCAAAAAGATCCATATGAAGTAGCTCGAGTGGCCTCCTTGTGGTCATGATGTTCTTCACGGGATGCCTTCCTCCAACCTGTTTACCTACTTGACAAGCACTGCAAAGTCTATCCTTATCAAATATGACATCGTTAACTCCAAGGATATGATTTCCTTTAATAAGCTTGTCAAGGTTTCTCATGCCAACGTGACCTACTCGTCTATGCCACAACCAACCTTTTGAGGATTTAGTGATAAAGCAAGTTTTAGGTTGTGCCTTTTTAGAGAAATCGACAATGTAAAGATCACCTCTACGTATATTGGTAAAGACCATTTTATGATTGTCTCGACGAAACACTTGGCAAACTACCTCAGTAAATAGGACATTCAAACCGAAATCAGCAAGTCTAGATACTGAAAGTAAGTTGTATCCAAGAGATTCAACGAGCATGACATTTTGAATGGAGCTATCATGTGAGATGGCCACCTTACCAAGGCCAACCACCTTACCCTTTGAATTATCACCAAAGGTGACATATTTTCGAGGGCCGTCATTTTCAGCAAGCTCACGGAACATCTCTTCATCTCCGGTCATATGATCAGTACATCCACTCTCAAGAACCCATTCCTTTCCTCCTGACACATATCCCCGAAGATTTGCCATAAGACCAAAATGTCTCATTGCATCATCAAGATCAAAGTCACCATCATCATCTTCATCATAGTATCCATGTTCAACATCATCTTGTGATTGATCATATCCTAGAGAGGGTAATTCATTAGATAAATGATCATCAAAGTGGTTACCTTTATGAATTCTAATAGCTTCGGATATGATATCACTAATGATTCCAACATTTCCTTTAGCACGCATGAGATTGGTAAGCTCAAATAGACAATCACCAAAACTAGGATCACTAGAGTTCATCTTACTCAAGGCAATAGATTTATGGAGAATTTCATCTAGACTAGAAATTTCCATATAGTATAGGCACAATTAAGAGTAGGCAAGCTAGCAATTAGATTTTTAGGCAATCCTCTAATGATGAGCTCAACAGTTCTAAGATTGTGAATCATGTCAATATCTTCATCTAGGGTGGAATGCATAGGATCAACATGAGGCGCACAAGGACTAGCAATGTACTTGTTCAAATGATATTGATCGAAAATTACAAGCATCTCATTTTTCCACTCATGAAAATACTCTCCATCAAGAATAGGCACTCTATGTCTAAGACTCCCCAAAGTAGACTCATCCATCTTCCTCCAATGGTGATTAAACCAAGGCAATGGAGACCAAAGCTCTGATACCACTTGTGGGATCTTGAGAAGATGTCTCTAGAGGGGGGGTGATTAGACACTTAGTGCTAAAGTTGCAGTTTTTAAACTTTTTCGGTTTAAGTGCAGTTTAGGCACAATTTCAACATACACAATACATATCAAGCAAGCATGCAAAGAGTATATGAGCAGTGGAAAGTTAAGCAAGCAACTTGCAAGAATGTAAAGGGAAGGGTTTGGAGTATTCAAACGCAATTGGAGACAAGGATGTTTTTGTCGTGGTTTGGATAGGTGGTGCTATCCTACATCCACGTTGATGGAGACTTTAACCCACGGAGGGTAACGGTTGCGCGAGTCCACGGAGGGCTCCACCCACGAAGGGTCCACGAAGAAGCAACCTTGTCTATCCCATCATGGTCATCGCCCACGAAGGACTTGCCTCACTAGCGGTATATCTTCACGAAGTAGGCGATCTCCTTGCCCTTACAAACTCCTTGGTTCAACTCCACAATCTTGTCGGAGGCTCCCAAGTGACACCTAGCCAATCTAGGAGACACCACTCTCCAAGAAGTAACAAATGGTGTGTTGATGATGAACTCCTTGCTCTTGTGCTACAGATGATAGTCTCCCCAACACTCAACTCTCTCTCACGGGATTTGGATTTGGTGGAAAGAAGATTTGAGTGGAAAGCAACTTGGGGAAGGCTAGACATCAAGATTCATAAGGTAGGAATGGAATATCTTGGCCTCAACACAAGGGTAGGTGGTTCTCTCGCAGAACATATGAGTTGGAAGTGTAGATGTGTTCTGATGGCTCTCTCCACGAATGAAGAGGAGGTGGAGGGGTATATATAGCCTCCACACAAAATCCAACCGTTACACACAATTTACCAATCTCGGTGGGACCGAATCAACAAACTCGGTCGGACCGATTTAGTAAACCTAGTGACCGTTAGGTTTTTCGGTGGGACTGAGATGCAACTCGGTAGGACCGATATGGTTAGGGTTAGGGCATAACGTAATCTCGGTGTGACCGATTACACAAACTTGGTGGGACCGATTTTGGTAATTAGCTAACCAGAGAGTTGGTCAGGCAAACTCGGTAGTACCGATTACTAATCTCGGTTGGACCGATCTTGGTAATAAGTTAACCAGAGAGTTTGTATTGTAATCTCGGTAGTACCGATTGCCTAAACTCGGTGAGACCGATTTTGGTAATGGACATACACAGAGAGATTACAATCCCATCTCGGTGAAACCGAGATCCCTATCGGTAGAACCGATTTGCTAGGGTTTGGCAGTGGCTATGACATGTGAAACTCGGTGGCGCCGGATAGAAAGAATCGGTAGGTCCGAGTTTGACTTTAGGTTTAGGTCATATGTGGAAGTGGGAAAGTAGTTGAGGGTTTTGGAGCATATCACTAAGCACATGAAGCAAGAGGCTCATTAAGCAACACCTCATCCCTCCTTGATAGTATTGGCTTTCCTATAGACTCAATTGATCTTGGATCACTAAAATGTAAAATGAAGAGTCTTGAGCTTGAAGCTTTAGCCAATCCTTTGTCCTTAGCATCTTGAAGGAGTTCCCACATCCTTTAGTCCATGCCACTCCATTGTTGAACTTATCTGAAACATACTAGATAAAAGTGTTAGTCCTACAAGAGATATGTTGACATTAATTACCAAAACCACCTGGGGAGCACTTGTGCTTTCAACATATTTATCGATATCGGCTTTCGCTTGAGGAAAAGCGAGGTCTAAGCTCGGGGGAGTTGATACGTCCATTATGCATCATGCTTTTATACTGATATTTATTGCATTATGGGCTGTTATGACACATTATATCACAATACTTATGCCTTTTCTCTCTTATTTTATAAGGTTTACATGAAGAGGGAGAATACCGGCAGCTAGAATTCTGGACTGGAAAAGGAGCAAATATTAGAGACCTATTCTGCACAACTCCAAAAGTCCTCAAACATCATGGAGCATGTTTTTGGAATATATAAAAAATATTGGGCGAAGTAAATACCAGAGGGGGCCACCAGCCAGCCAGAAGGGTGGAGGGCGCGCCCAACCCCTAGGCGCGCCCCCAGTCCTTGTGGGCCCCCTGTCAGGTTTCCGGTGCCCATCTTCTGGTATTTGGTGTGTTTTCACCTGGAAAAAAAAGAAGGAAGCTTTCGGGATGAAGCACCGCCATCTCGAGGCGGAACCTCGGCAGAACCAATCTATGGCTTCGGCGGAGCTGTTCTACCGGGGAAACATCCCCCCCCCCCGGGAGGGGAAAATCATCGCCATCGTCATCACCATCGATCCTCTCATCGAGAGGGGGTCTGTCTCCATCAACATCTTCACCAGCACCATATCCTCTCAAACCCTAGTTCATCTCTTGTATTTGTTCTTGGTCCCAAAACCTCAGATTGGTATGTGTGGGTTGCTAGTAGTGCTGATTACTCCTTGTAGTTGATGCTAGTTGGTTTATTTGGTGGAAGATCATATGTTCAGATCCTTAATGATAATTAATACTCCTCTGATTATGAGCATGAATATGCTTTGTGCGTAGTTACGTTTGTTCCTGAGGACATGGGAGAAGTCTTGTTATAAGTAATCACGTGAATTTGGTATTCGTTCGATATTTTGATGAGATGTATGTTGCCTTTCCTCTAGTGGTATTGTGTGAACATCGAACACATGACACTTCACCATTATTTCGGCCAGGGGGAAGGCATTGGGAAGTAATAAATAGATGATGGGTTGCTAGAGTGACAGAAGCTTAAACCCTAGTTTATGCGTTGCTTCGTAAGGGGCTGATTTGGATCCATATGTTTCATTCTATGGTTAGATTTATCTTAATTCTTATTTCGTAGTTACGGACGCTTACAAGAGGGGTTAATCATAAGTCGGAGGCTTGTACAAGGAAGGGTAGCACCCAAGCACCGGTCCACCCACATAACAAATTATCAAAGTAACGAACATGAATCATATGAGCATGATAAAGACTAACTTGACAACAATTACCATGTGTCCTCGGGATCACTTTGCATTATATAAGAGTTCGTCTAGGCTTGTACTTTGATACAAAAAGGATTGGGCTACCTTGATGCACCTTGTTTACTTTTATTACTTGTTACCCGTTACAATTTGCCTTATTGATAACCCACAATTGTAGGGGTTCGCAAAAGTTTTCGAGGGTAGAGTATTCAAACCAAATTTATTGATTCGACACAAAGGGAGCCAAAGAATATTCTCAAGTATTAGCAGTTGAGTTGTCAATTCAACCACACCAGGATAACTTAGTATCTGCAGCAAAGTATTTAGTAGCAAAGTAAGATGGAAGTAACGGTAACGGTAGCAAAAGTAATATTTTTGGGTTTTGTAGTGATTGTAACAGTAGCAACGGAAAAGTAATTAAGTAGTGAACATGTGAAAAGCTCATAGGCATTGGATCAGTGATGGAGAATTACGCCGGATGTGGTTTATCATGTAACAATCATAACATAGGGTGACACAGAACTAGCTCCAATTCATCAATGTAATGTAGGCAAGTATTCCGAATATAGTCATACATGCTTATGGAAAAGAACTTGCATGACATCTTTTCTCCTACCCTCCCGTGGTAGCGGGGTCCTGGCGGAAACTAAGGGATATTAAGGCCTCCTTTTAATAGAGTACCGGACCAAAGCATTAACACATAGTGAATACATGAACTCCTCAAACTATGGTCATCACCGGGAGTGGTCCCGATTATTGTCACTTCGGGGTTACCGGATCATAACACATAGTAGGTGACTATAGACTTGCAAGATAGGATCAAGAACTCACATATATTCATGAAAATATAATAGGTTCATATCTGAAATCATGGCACTCGGGCCCTAGTGACAAGCATTAAGCATAGCAAAGTCATAGAAACATCAATCTCAGAACATAGTGGATACTAGGGATCAAACCCTAACAAAACTAACTCGATTACATGATAAATCTTATCCAACCCATCATCGTCCAGCAAGCCTATGATGGAATTACTCACGCACGGCGGTGAGCATCATGAAATTTGTGATGGAGGATGGTTGATGATGACGACGGCGACGGATTCCCCTCTCCGGAGCCCCAAACGGACTCTAGATCAGCCCTCCCGAGAGAGTTTAGGGCTTGGCAGCGGCTCCGTATCGTAACACACAATGAATCTTTCTCTCTGATCTTTTCCACCCCGAACACGAATATATGGAGTTGGAGTTGAGGTCGGTGGAGCTCCAGGGGGCCCACGAGGCAAGGGGCGCGTCCCCCCACCCTCGTGGAAAGGGTGTGGCCCCCCTGGCCATGATTCTTTCGCCAGTATTTTTATTATTTCCAAAAATAATCTCCGTGAAGTTTCAGGTCATTCCTAGAACTTTTATTTCTGCACATAAATAACACCTTGGCAATTCTGCTGAAAACAGCGTCAGTCCAGGTTAGTTCCATTCAAATCATGCAAGTTAGAGTCCAAAACAAGGGCAAAAGTGTTTGGAAAAGTAGATACGACGAGGACGTATCAACTCCCCCAAGCTTAAACATTTGCTTGTCCTCAAGCAATTCAGTTGACAAACTGAAAGTGATAAAGAAAAACTTTTACAAACTCTATTTGCTCTTGTTGTTGTAAATATGTAAAGCCAGCATTCAAGTTTTCAGCAAAGATTATGAACTAACCATATTCACAATAACTCTCAGGTCTCATGTTTACTCATATCAATGGCATAATCAACTAGAAAGCAATAATAATAAATCTCGGATGACAACACTTTCTCAAAACAATCATAATGTGATATAACAAGATGGTATCTCGCTAGCCCTTTCTGAGACCGCAAAACATAAATGCAGAGCACCTTTAAAGATCAAGGACTGACTAAACATTGTAATTCATGGTAAAAGGGATCCAATCATAGTCATACCCAATATAAATTAATAGTAATGAATGCAAATGACAGCGGTGCTCTCCAGCTGGTGCTTTTTAATAAGAGGGTGATGACTCAACATAAAAGTAAATGGATAGGCCAGAGCTCGATTTTGAAATAGAGATAAATAATATTTTGAGCGGCATACTTTCATTGTCAACATAACAACCGAGAGATGGCGATATCTTCCATGCTACACACATTATAGGCGGTTCCCAAACAGAATGGTAAAGTTTATACTCTCCCTCCACCAACAGGCATCAATCCATGGCTTGCTCGAAACAATGAGTGCCTCCAACTAACAACAGTCCCGGGGGAGTTTTGTTTGCAACTATTTTGATTTGATTTGCATAAAGCACGGGACTGGGCATCCCGGTGACGAGCCATTTTCTCGTGAGTGAGGAGCGGAGTCCACTCCTCTTCAAAATAACTTTCCTAACATGAAAGATATGGACAACCCTAGTTGATACATGAGCTATTCGAGTATACAAAACAAAATTTCATTTGAAGGTTTAGAGTTTGGCACATACAAATTTACTTGGAACGACAGGTAGATGCCGCATATAGGAAGGTATAGTGGACTCATATGGCATAACTTTGGGGTTTAAGGGATTGGATGCATAAGCAGTATTCCCGCTTAGTACAAGTGAAGGCTAGCAAAAGACTGGGAAGCGACCAACTAGAGAGCGACAACAATCATGAACATGCATTAAAATTAATGAACATTGAGTGCAAGCATGAGTAAGATATAGTCCACCATGAACATAAATATCGTGAAGGCTATGTTGATTTGTTTCAACTACATGCATGAACATGTGCCAAGTCAAGTCACTTGAATCATTCAAAAGAGGATACCATCCTATCATACAACATCACAACCA
The DNA here is from genome assembly GCA_032464435.1 of Aegilops umbellulata. Lineage (NCBI taxonomy): Eukaryota > Viridiplantae > Streptophyta > Magnoliopsida > Poales > Poaceae > Aegilops > Aegilops umbellulata. The sequence continues at coordinate 260,241,759 of CP136055.1, forward strand.
TTTTAATAGCATGTTGGCACGCAAGATAAACCATTATAAGCTCCTAGCTAATTAAGCATGGAATAAGCAACTATGATCTCTAATTGTCATTGCAAACATGTTTATTCATAATAGGCTGAATCAGGAACGATGAACTAATCATATTTACAAAAACAAGAGAGGTCGAGTTCATACCAGCTTCTCTCATTTCAATCAGTCCATCATATATCGTCATTATTGCCTTTCACTTGCACGACCGAACGATATGAATAATAATAATACTGCACGTGCAATGGACTAAGCTGGAATCTGCAAGCATTCAATACAAAGGAGAAGACAAGGAAATATTGGCTCTTGGTTAAATCAACAATAATGCATCTAAGAGCCACTTCAACAATTTAATCATGGTCTTCTCCTATCGACCCCCAAAGAAAAGAAAACAAATAAAACTATTTACACGGGAAAGCTCCCAACAAGCAAAAGAAGAACATGAAATATTTTTGGGGTTTTCTTTTAATTATTACTACTATAGCAAGAAAAGTAAGCTAGCTAAAAGCTACCGCTAATTTTTTGGTTTTTCTTAAGGTTTTTGAAACACACAAGAAGAAAGTATAAAAAGGAAAATAAACTAGCATGGATATTACAGTGAAAAAGTATGAGCACCGACATCTAGCAATGAGTGTATAAACATAAATGTAATGTCGGTGAGAAATACGTACTCCCCCAAGCTTAGGCTTTTGGCCTAAGTTGGTCTATTGCCACGGCTGGCCTGGCGGATATCCAAAGCTGTAGTTGGGGTCGTACTAAGATGCAGCAGTCATTGCATTGTGGGCTGCAGCTTGGAGGCGAGCTATCTCAGCCCTCCTCTCATACTCGTTCGCCTCCTCCCTGGTTATGAAATATCTCCCCTTTGCCTGAAAGTCAAAGAAGGTAGAAGCTGGGAGAGCGACATGATAGGTGCATCATCTGTCAAAGATTAGTCGGTACTGCAGGAACTGATTGTTCCTCTCAACAAAACGATGACGAACCATAGCCTCATAATCTAAATAAGCAGGAGGCAACTCAATACCATCCTCACGTATGGTTACACCAAGAAAATTAGCTAAACGGGTTGCATAAATTCCACCAAAGAAATCTCCATTAAATCTATTATTATGCAACCTATGTGCAACAATGGCTCCCAAATTATAATGTTTATCTCCTAACACAGCACTCCTGAGAACACTGAGGTCAGGGACACACATGTGACATGCTTCATCCTTATCGTGTATGCACCTACCTATGAAGAGAGCAAAATAATGTATAACAGGAAAATGAATGCTCCCTATGGTAGCTTGTGCTATATCTCTAGACTCCCCCACTGTTATACTAGCAAGAAAATCTCTAAACTCATATTTGCGAGGCTCACTAGTGCTACCCCATTGTGGAAGTTTGCAAGCAGTGGTAAAATCCTTTAAGTCCATAGTGTAAGAATTTTCATAAAGATCAAACAGGACAGTTTGAGAATTGCGTGACAATGAAAATTCAAACCTCCTTACAAAGGAACTAGTGAGATAATGGTAATGATGACACTTATCTGCCTCGAAGCTCACAAGATCAGCATTACGCACATATGCGTTAAATTCTTCCTTGATTCCTACTCGTCCATGAAGTCCTCTAAAGGCCATTCACAAGCCCGCACTGGAGCGTCCCTTTGTGGTTCATCATCGGCATCGCGCATTGCGAGCTTGGGTCCTTGCTTCCTTGAAGGGCCACCTTGGTACATTTTCCTAAATATATTTCTTCCTCTGAAAAATTTCTGAAAATTTTAGTAACTTCAAATAAAAGTGAACCAAGCTCAACAAAATTGATAGTAACTACTCCCACAAGTGCCTAGAGACTATATCATGCATTAGAACTACTTGGAACAATATAAATTTGGCATACAAGCTCAAGAACATGGTCACCTAGGCAGAACAAATTTGCAATGAATAAAGCACTAGAACAAAACTAATTGGACCATTGGAGGAGTCACATACCAAGGAACAATCCCCCAAAGCAGTTTTGTGAGAGGTGCATTGAGCAAGGAGATCGAAAATCGCAGCAAAATGAGCTAGAACTCGTGCTTGAGCTGGTTGGTGATTTTTTGGGGAGGAAGGAGAAGTGTGTGAGTGCAGGAATAAGTGGAGGGGAGCCACTGTGGGCCCACGAGGCAGGGGGCGCGCCCAAGGGGGAGGGCGCGCCCTGGACCCTCGTGGCCAGGTGCTTGCTCCCCCTGCTGTGTTCTCAGTGCCAGATATTCTCAAATATTCCAGAAAAAATCATATTTCAATTTAAGGGCATTTGGAGAACTTTTAATTTTGGGGTAACTTTTATTGCCCGAATAATTCAAAAAACTGACTTTACTTTATTTCAACTAAATGACAGAAAGTAGAAGGAGGGTACAGAAGGTTGTGCTTTCTAACTTCATCCATCTCATGCTCATCAAAAGGAATCCACTAACAAGGTTGATCAAGTCTTGTTAACAAACTCATTTCGAGTAACATGAAACCGGAGAAATTTCGAATAACACTATGTTACGTCAACGGGGATATGCACATCCCCAATAATAACAATATCATATTTCTTCTTGATAGTAGGTAGAGGAAATTCAAAACCTCCAAAAATAATCGATGGAAATTTTCCAATAGAGTTGATACTATGAACTTGAGGTTGTTTCCTCGGAAAGTGTACCGTATGCTCATTACCATTGACATGAAAAGTGGCATTGCCTTTTTTGCAATCAATAACAGCCCCTTCAGTATTCAAAAAGGTTCTTCCAAGAATAATAGACATACTATCGTCCTCGGGAATATCAAGAATAACAAAGTCCGTTAAAATAGTAACATTTGCAACCACAACAGGCACATCCTCACAAATACCGACAGGTATAACAGTTGATTTATCAGCCATTTGCAAACATATTTCAGTAGGTGTCAACTTATTCAAATCAAGTCTACGATATGAAGAGAGGGGCATAACACTAACACCGGCTCCAAGATCACATAAAGCAGTTTTAACATAGCTTCTTTTAATGGAGCATGGTATAGTGGGTACTCCTGGATCTCCAAGTTTCTTTGGTATTCCACCCTTAAAAGTATAATTAGCAAGCATGGTGGAAATTTCAGCTTCCAGTATCTTTCTTTTATTAGTAATGATATCCTTCATATACTTAGCATAAGAATTAGTTTTGAGCATATCAGTCAATCGCATACGTAAAAAGATAGGTCTAATCATTTCAGCAAAGCGCTCAAAATCCTCGTCATCCTTTTTCTTGGATGGTTTGGGAGGAAAAGGCATGGCTTTCTGAACCCATGGTTCTCTTTCTTTACCATGTTTCCTAGCAACAAAGTCTCTCTTGTCATAACGTGATTGTGGGTTATCAAGATCAACAGCAGGTTCAATTTCTACATCATTATCATTACTAGGTTGAGCATCATCATGAACATCATCATTAACATTTTCATTAGGTTCATGTTCATTACCATATTGTGTTTCAGCATCAGACATAGATATATCATTTGGATTATCAGGTGTTTCAGCAATAGGTTCACTAGAAGTTTGCAAAGTCCTATCATTTTTCTTTTTCTTCCTTTTAGAAGAACTAGGAACATCAATATTATTTCTCTAAGAATCCTGCTCAATTCTCTTAGGGTGGCCTTTAGGATACAAAGGTTCCTGAGTCATTCTACCAGTTCTAGTAGCCACTCTAACAACATAATCATTTTTCTTACTACTCATTTCATCAAACAATTCTTTTTGAGCTTTAAGTACTTGTTCCATTTGAGTGGTAACCACAGAAGCATGTTTACTAATGAGTTTAAGTTCACCTTTAACTCTAGACATATAATCACTCAAGTGTTCAAGCATATCGGAATTGTGTTTCAATTGTCTACCAACATAAGCGTTGAAGTTTTCTTGTTTGAAAATAAAATTATCAAACTCATCTAAGCATTGGCTAGCAAACTTATAACAAGGAATATCACCTTCATCAAATCTATAGAGAGAATTTACCTTTACTACCTGTGTCGGGTTATCAAGACCATGTGTTTCTTCAACATGAGGTAAATTCTTAACATCTTCAGCTTTTATACCTTTTTATTTCATATATTTCTTTGCCTCTTGCATATCTTCAGGACTGAGAAATAGAACACCCCTTTTCTTCGGAGTTGGTTTAGGAATAGGCTCGGGAGTTGGCTCAGGAAGTGTCCAATTATTTTCATTAGTCAACATATTATTCAATAGAATTTCAGCTTCATCTGGTGTTCTTTCCCTAAAAACAGAACCAGCACAACTATCCAGGTGGTCTCTGGAAGCATCGGTTAGTCCATTCTAAAAGATATCAAGTATTCCATTTTTCTTAAGAGGATGATCAGGCAAAGCATTGAGTAATTGGAGAAGCCTCCCCCAAGCTTGTGGGAGACTCTCTTCTTCAATTTGCACAAAATTATATATTTCCCTTAAGGCAGCTTGTTTCTTATGTGCAGGGAAATATTTAGCAGAGAAGTAATAAATCATATCCTGGGGGACTACGCACACAACCAGGATCAAGAGAATTAAACCATATCTTAGCATCACCCTTTAATGAGAACGGAAATATTTTAAGGATATAGTAGTAGCGAGTTTTCTCATCATTAGTGAACAGGGTGGCTATATCATTTAATTTAGTAAGATGTGCCACAACAGTTTCAAATTCATAGCCATAGAAAGGATCAGATTCAACCAAAGTAATTATATCAGGGTCAATAGAGAATTCATAATCCTTATCAATAACAAAGATAGGCGAAGTAGCATAAGCAGGATCATATTTCATTCTAGCATTCAGAGTTTTTTGTTTCAGCTTTAGCTAATAATTTCATAAGATCACTTCTATCAATGCAAGCAAGAAAGTCTCTAGCAGTTTCTTTATCCATAACATAGCCCTCAGGCACAACAGGCAATTCATAGTTAGGGGGAGAGTCTTCATCATCACTTTCATCAATATTATCAGTTTCTATAATTTCATTCTCTCTAGCCATAGCAAGTTGTTCATCAAGAAAATCACCAAGTGGCACAGTAGTATCAAGCATAGAAGTAGTTTCATCATAAGTATCATGCATAGTAGAAGTGGCATCATCAATAACATGCGACATATAAGAATTAATAGCAGAAGCAGGTTTAGGTGTCGCAAGCTTACTCAAAACAAAAGGTGAATCAAGTGCGGAGCTAGATTGCAGTTCCTTACCTCCCCTCGTAGTTGAGGGATAATTTTTTGTTTTGTCATCTTTCAAGTTCCTCATAGTGACCAGCAGATATAAATCCCAAGTGAGTCAAAGAATAGAGCTATGCTCCCCGGCAACGGCGCCAGAAAATAGTCTTGATAACCCATAAGTATAGGGGATCGCAACAGTTTTCGAGGGTAGAGTATTCAACCCAAATTTATTGATTGGACACAAGGGGAGCCAAAGAATATTCTCAAGTATTAGCAGTTGAGTTGACAATTCAACCACACCTGGATAACTTAGTATCTGCAGCAAAGTATTTAGTAGCAAAGTAATATGGAAGTAACGGTAATGGTAGCAAAAGTAATATTTTTGGGTTTTGTAGTGATTGTAACAGTAGCAACGGAAAAGTAAATAAGCGAAGAACAATATGTCAAAAGCTCGTAGGCATTGGATCGGTGACGGAGAATTATGCCAGATGTGGTTCATCATGTAACAATCATAACATAGGGTGACACAGAACTAGCTCCAATTCATCAATGTAATGTAGGCATCTATTCCGAATATAGTCATACGTGCTTATGGAAAAGAACTTGCATGACATCATCTGTCCTACCCTCTCGTGGCAGCGGGGTCCTAGCGGAAACTAAGGGATATTAAGGCCTCCTTTTAATAGAGTACCGGACCAAAGCATTAACACATAGTGAATACATGAACTCCTCAAACTATGGTCATCACCGGGAGTGGTCCCGATTATTGCCACTTCGGGGTTACCGGATCATAACACATAGTAGGTGACTATAGACTTGCAAGATAGGATCAAGAACTCACATATATTCATGAAAACATAATAGGTTCAGATCTGAAATCATGCCACTCGGGCCCTAGTGACAAGCATTAAGCATAGCAAAGTCATAGCAACATCAATCTTAGAACATAGTGGATACTAGGGATCTAACCCTAACAAAACTAACTCGATTACATGATAAATCTCATCCAACCCATCACCATCTAGCAAGCCTACAATGGAATTACTCACGCATGGCGGTGAGCATCATGAAATTGCTGATGGAGGATGGTTGATGATGACGACGGCGGCGGAGTCCCCTCTCCGGAGCCCCGAACGGACTCCAGATCAGCCCTCCTGAGAGAGTTTAGGGCTTGGCGGCAGCTCTGTATCGTAAAACGCGATGAATCTTTCTCTCTGATTTTTTTCTCCCCAAACACGAATATATGGAGTTGGAGTTGAGGTTGGTGGAGCTCCAGGGGGCGCACGAGGCAGGGGGCACGCCCCCCCACCATCGTGGAAAGGGTGTGGGCCCACTGGCCTTGATTCTTTCGCTAGTATTTTTTATTATTTCCAAAAATAATCTCCGTGAAGTTTCAGGTCATTCCGAAAACTTTTGTTTCTGCACATAAATAACACCATGGCAATTCTGCTGAAAACAATGTCAGTCCGGGTTAGTTCCATTCAAATCATGCAAGTTAGAGTCCAAAACAAGGGCAAAAGTGTTTGGAAAATTAGATACGGCGGAGACGTATCACTTATCATAAAACTATCTGTCACCGATAATTTCAGTGCTCGCAGAGAATACCTTGCTGAAAACCACTTGTCATTTCCTTCTACTCCTCGTTGGGTTCGACACTCTTACTTATCGAAAGGACTATGATAGATCCCCTATACTTTTGGGTCATCAGACTTTGATGCAATGCATCGTCATAAGTTCATTAAGTATGGAGCTCAGAATTACAATTACAACTTGATGTTCGATAAAGAAACCTATTGTACCTATTATTTTGCCTGCACCTACTCGATTTCCAGAGTAAAGGAAGGTACTACATTTATGAGAGAGAGGGACGCGAGTACAACGCAGTAGTACAGGCCACCCGTCTGGCTGAGGAGTCCCTACCTAGAGCCTCCACGAGCTATCTCTTTGACTATTACCATAACCACGGATGGTGATTACCAAGCAAGGCAAAAGCCTAAGCTTGGGGGAGTACGTATTTCCCACCGACATTACATTCATTTTCACACACTTCATTCAATTCTCAGTGTTCATTTTTTTGTATAATCCATGTTAGATTTATTTTCTAGCTTTCGTCTTTTTGTGTGTTTGAAAAACTTTGAGAAAATCCAAAAACAAATCTTGCTTCTTTTCGGTTTTTCGTTCTAGTTCAAATTAGTTGTAGTATTAAAAGAAAACCCCAAAAGATTTCCCGTTCTTCTTTTGCTTGTTGGGAGATTTCCCATGTAAATAGTTTTTCTCGTTTTATTTTCCTTTATTAATTTTCTGCCTTCAAGAAAAACTAAAAACCATGATGAAAATTATTTCCCGTGTAAATATTTCAGTGTGTTTATCTAAAATTATTTTTTTTTGTTGAGTCGTACTAAGGAGAAGACCATGATAAAAATTTTGAGTGTCTATCATATGCATTATTGCTGACCTAACAAAGAGCTCATATTACCTTGTCTTCTCCTTTGAATAAAATGTTTGCAGATTCCATCTTAGTCCACAACACTCTTGCGATATTATTATTTTCATATCATTCAGACGTGTAAGTGAAAGGCAATAATGACGATATTTGACGAAGTGACCGAGGCAAGGAAAAGCGGGTATGAACTCAACCTATTTTTGTTTTTGTAAATATGTTTAACTCAGTATCCACGATTCAGCATATTATGATCAGACATGTTTATGATGACAATTAGATATTATAGGTTCTCATCCATGCTTAAGTAGCTAGGAGTGGATAATGATTTATCTTGGGTGTCAACATGCATTAAAATGATTGTAATGTAGTATGATGATATGGTATCCTCCTTTGAATGTTTCAAGTGGCTTGACTTGGCACATTAATGTCTGCTAGACTACGTCGGTATTCCCCCAAAAAGGAAGGGATGATGCAGCATAGCGACGGTAGATATTTCCCTCAGTGATGAGACCAAGGTTATCGAACCAGTAGGAGAACCAAGCAACACTACGTAATCAGTACCTACACACAAATAACAAATACTCGCAACCCGACATCTTAAAGGGGTTGTCAATTCCTTTCGGGTAATAGCGCTAGAAATTGGCACGTGGAAGGGAGAAAGTTGTAATGGATTGATAGACCGAACGCCAAATAAAATAAAGTGCAGGAAGGTATTTTTGTATTTTTGGTTTAATAGATCTAAAAATAAAAGCAAAGGAAAATAGATCGCAAAGGAAATATATTAAGGAAGAGACCCGGGGGTCATAGATTTCACTAGTGGCTTCTCTCGAGAAAAATAGCAAACAATGGGTAAACGAATTACTGTTGGGATATTGATAGAACTTCAAATAATAATGACGATATCCCAGCAATGATCATTATATAGGCATCACGTCCAACATTAGTAGACCGACTCCTGCCTGCATCTACTACTGCTACTCCACACAATGACCGCTATCCAGCATGCATCTAGTGTATTAAGTTCATGGAGAAACGGAGTAATGCAATACGAACAATGACATGATGTCGACAAGATCTATTTATGTAGAAATAGACCCCATCTTGTTATCCTTAATAGCAATGATACATACGTGTCGGTTCCCCTTCTGTCACTGGGATCAAGCACCGTAGGATCGAACACATCACAAAGTACCTCTTCCCATTGCAAGATGAATAGATCAAGTTGGCAAAACAAAACCCAAATATCGGAGAAGAAATACGAGGCTATAAGCAATCGTGCATATAAGAGATCAAAGAAGACTCAAATAACTTTCATGGATAAAACGATAGATCTGATCATAAACTCAAAGTTCATCAGATCCCAACAAACACACACTACTGCAGGATGGTCCAAACGCGACACTACGATCAGAGACCCTTCGACGAAACTGTGTGCGATGCCATAATCGCAAACGGTGGTGTAAAAAACCGTCAAAAGGTGAAAATGTTTCCGATGACAGATGCATCAAGCACGGTTCAGAATTTAGTTGCGTGTGCGATGCAGGGCATACGGTTCAGCTCAATGAACTGTTTGTGATGGGGAGGCACAAAAGAAATGGGCAACCAGATGAAGGCGTGTGCGATATACAGCATACGTTTCACTTGGATCAACTGTCTGTGATTAGGCAACACAATGGAAACGGTTCAACTGAACAAGATGTGTGTGATACGCGGCAAACAGGTTTGTAATCTAAAATGTGTGTGAAGACCAATAATAACACAGACGATTGCTGCTAATAAGCCATATGAATTGTTCTATCTACAGTAGAATAACATGTATATATATATAACTAAAATAAACATCCAATTACATAAGTGACTACAGATCATTCGCACACACCTCAATAAACAATTGCATGCATTCTAAAGTAGGAGAAAAGATCATCTAGTCATCTACTTCTTGTGACGCTCCCGCCACTGCTAGGTGGCTCGATCCCTCGTCTGGGTTAGGAAGAAGACAGTTCCTCATGTCAACGATCTGCCTGTACATCTCGTAGCTTGTGTACGCGTCCATGGCCGCGTACTTGACATGTTGTTCATCCAGTCTCTTATGCCACACGCTGTGCCAGGCGTTCTTGTCCTTATTGCTCTCTTGCTTCATCTTCGCGTAGTAGGGGTCGATGATGGCCGAGGCAAGGTCAACCAGGGATCTCAGTTTGCTTTTGTCGGTGTCCCAGACCTTGTAGTGGTGCTGGATGTTGACAAGATTCGAGCATTTCAAGTCCAAAACCTTGAGCGCTTTAGATCGTTGGTGGTGTCCACCGTAGCGAAACTGTAGTCGGACCTCTTGATAAACCTGGAGAAACGCTCGCAAGGCCTTGTGGCAAAGTGGAAGTGGTAGACGAGGACGTCATGTCACACGCACAACTGGGCGACGGCAACCTTCTCATCGTGCCCGGCACGACCGATGGTGTACTCGAGGTCGAAGCCGACCACTCGGTACTTGTCCTCGGCAAGGAACTGCTCTATAGTTTGGATGGAGCTCTCCAACAAGACCGGATCATTCGTGTACACCACCGAGAGGGCCTTCCCCCTCACGTGGGTGTCCACTATGTGATGCGTGGTGAACTGCTCGCCGTTGTCGTCGTCGGCCGCTGGGAGCGCCATTGGAGCCACGGGGAGTACCATTTGAACCGCTGGATGTCCTCTCTGTTTGTGTCCTCGTGGGTGTGCTTATTGTGACGTGTGAGACGAGAGATGAAGGTAAATGGCTGTAGGAATAAAAGGGGCTGGGCGGCGTGGATTCTCCGCGCGTTCGCATGGCAGTTTTTGCAGCGGGTAACTGCATCATCGCGCCGCGCCCAGCGCAATCGCTTGCACACGAACGTGCGTGATCGTGCGCCGACCAAAAACACTGGCAGCATGCGTGGAGGGACGAGGGCAGAGCACCCGGAGGGACGCGAGAGCAGAGCGCGCGCGGAGGGACGCGAGCAGAGCGCGCCGCGGCCACTTGAACCGCAAGCAACCACACGCATGGAGCAGTTGAACACGCAGCAAATGGTCGCCTACAAGCCGGCCGACAGTTGCGTCGCTGCGTAGAAAGCGGCCGTGTGGTACCACCTCCGTCTAGTCTATAGCCTCCTTTATATTCCGTGCCACACTTTGCCCTCAAATTTAACCAACAAAATGTTAATGCATGTTTTAAAAATTATATAATTGGAAACTTTGTTCAAATACAAATTCAACTATATAATCTTTGGTGACATGCATTCATATTTTATTAGTTAAATCATACTTATAAACCAGGACGGTGGTATAGTAGGTAATTAAATCGCAAACATTTTTTTATTAACCGTATATGTACGTGGCCTTTCGTCCTCCTCTCGCACGTCTTGTCACCCCGCTGCCGCAGACGGCTTACAGCGCGAGCTTGCGCAGCGCGCGGGGGCGTTCTTTTTGCCAAACGTTGGCGCCAATGAATCTTCGGTGAGCCCTTTCCCACGCAACCTCACAGGTTCCCGCACAAGCTTCCCGCCCGACTCGGTGAAATCCTCCAAAATCCCAATGCTTACCGGCCTGCTATAAAACCCCTCACGGCTTGCGAGTCATGCGTCGCATTTTCCCCTCCATCCCTGTAGCTTATCTCGTCTGGTTCTCCCACATTCGCCAATGGCACCGGTCCGTCGTTGTCTCTCAGCCACTCCGCCGTCATTAGAGGACAGCTCTAGCTGGGAGGCTACACCGCGGCGGCGGCAGTCCCCGGCGTAGTGTAGTGCGTGTGGCGTCCCTGTTGGGTGTGCGCGGAACACCCACCACACGCTCCACCGCCAGCGCCCGTCGGTAGCTGTTGTCGACCGTCGTTGCCGCCACACCACCGTCGAAAGCCAAGGCCATCACCCGCTCCGCCGCTGCGGCCCGAAGGCGGGAGATGGTCGTCGTGGTCGCCACCCCACTGCCGGCCACTATGGCCATCACCCGCTCCGCCACCACGGCCCAAAGGCGGGAGGTGGTGGTCGTGGCCGCCACCCCATCATCGGCCGTCGTGGCCGCCAGCCCACCGTCGACCGTCGGGGTCATCACCCGCTCCCCCACCGCCGCCCGAAGGCGGGAGGCGGAGCTGGATGGTCGCACGTGCGATAGCGACCTTGCGCGCTACACCGAGTTCCTGCGGGAGGAGGAGGAGTGCCTCGCCGAGCACGCAAAGAGCCTTACCACTTCAGTGGAAGCGGCACACGCCACCTCAGAGGCAAGGAATCAGGAGATCTACAAGGAGAACCACCGCTTCGAGAGGGGTCGTCTGGAGCGCCAGAGGGCGTTTGAGGCGAGCGTCGCTGAAGCTGCATTAGCGGCAGGCACCGCATTGCAGTTGCCCAGCTCGTCGGTAGGCTCCTCCTCCTCCGCCTCTTACTGAGCGTGCTCGGCAGAGGAGAGGCAGCTAGAAGTAGTACAAAGCCCCTCCGCAGTAGTAGTAGTAGTATTTAGGGGCTATTTTGTTCAGTTCATCTGACTATAGATGTGGTGGAACTGTACAACGTACTTAAAATTAGCTAGTATATGTAGTTGAACTAGCTATTTTAGTACATACTTGGCAACAGTTGGGGAAAAGTTTGGTCGGTTCAGCTGTCGAGTTGAACTGTTTGTATAAATTAAGAACGGTTGCTTAATCTATGAATGAAATCTATGCTTAATTACTAAATTTTAGTTGCAAAAATTAGATACTGCTAGTGATTTTTAGCTTCATATTTTGACAAATCGCAATGTTACAAGGATTGACAAATCTTAACAAAAAAATTGTACGTGGTTCCACACGGGTCATCCAAAACAACCGTTTGCGTTGAAGGGATGCACAAATCCTGCGCTGCTCTCACTTTGCATACGGGTGTTCTATCTAAAACGTTTGCGATCAAGAGCTGCAGAAATCATGCTTGGCACATTTTCTCTTGGCTTCCTGGGGAAGCTTTTGGTTTGCATATGGGCGTTCTACTAAAACGTTTGCGACGAGTGTTTTATATTTAAAAAGTGAATTAAACTGCGGCTTGGGCGCCATTAATGGAGAGGATGCGAGCAAGGCGGGCGGCCATGGAAGTCAAAGGGCTCGCATCCCAGTGAGCCTGCGCAGCGTACAGCTCGCACGCTTCCTGGTGAGCCTGCGCACTCAAGGACAGCTTGCACGCCTCTCGGTCAGCCTGCGCACCGGACGGCGCTCGCATGTCTCCCGTTCAGTCAAGGTCAAGCGGCTGTCCGCACGGCACCTCCTACAGCCATTAAAACCAAGACACGTGGCGTCACGTGAATGGTAAACCGAATTTTGGATTTACTAGAATTTTAAAACCAGGCATCTCAATGTTTTGCCGGCAATCAATGGTGCCCTGGTGTTTGACATTCATTCCCATTTCTTGCATGGGACCTAAGCATGCACCCAAGGACACATATTTGATTTTTTCAACCAATTTATATGCACTAGACCATGTGCATGTAGTTCAAATTTGAATTATGCACATAAATGCATTGAAAACTCAGTTAATGGATAAAAATGTCCAAACGAACTCCAAAAAATCACAAAAAATCACACAACACTCCTGTTGTTCTATGTTGACATGAGAAAAAAATGAAAGCAATAAGAGGCAATGGATATCATTTCATACACAAAGGTGGGACGTTCCCTACCGAAAACCATCATGCTCGTTGTGAGAAGCTCCGGTTTGTGAGAAGGATATACTCAAACCTGCCCCAAATGGGACAAAATTTGTATCACGGCATGTTAATGCCGCTCCATGATAGCATGCCAAGTTTCATTAATTTCAGACGAGTTTTGGATTTACTAGAATTTAAAAACAAGGCATCTCAATGTTTTGCCGGCAATCAACGGTGCCTCGGTGTTTGAAATTCATTCCCATTTCTTGCATGGGACCTAAGCATGCACCCAAGGACACATATTTGATTTTTCAATCAATTTATATGCACTGGAGCATGTGCATGTAGTTAAAATTTGAATTATGCACATAAAATACATTGAAAATTCAGTTAATGCATAAAAATGTCCAAACAAACCCCGAAAAATCACAAAAAAATCACACAACACTCCTGTTGTTTCTATGTTGACACGACAAAATAATTCGAAAGCAATAAGAGGCAATGGATATCATTTCGTCCCCTAAGGTGGGACATTCCCTACCGAAAACCATCATGCTTGTTGTGAGAAGCTCCGGTTTGTGAGAAGCATATACCCAAACCTGCCCCAAATGGGACAAAATTTATACCACGACATGTTGATGCCGCTCCATGATAGCATGCCAAGTATCATTAATTTCAGACGAGTTTTGGATTTAATAGAATTTAAAAACGAGGCATCTCAATGTTTTGCCGGCAATGAACGGTGCCCCGGTGTTTGAAATTCATTCCCATTTCTTGCATGGGACCTAAGCATGCACCCAAGGACATAGATTTGATTTTTCAAACAATTTATATGCACTGGAGCATGTGCATGTAGTTCAAATTTGAATTATGCACATAAAATGCATTGAAAACTCAGTTAATGTATAAAAATGTCCAAACGAACCCCGAAAAATCACAAAAAAAATCACACAACACTCCTGTTGTTCTATGTTGACATGAGAAAAACATTTGAAAGCAATAAGAGGCAATGGATATCATTTCCTCCCCTAAGGTGGGAGATTCCCTACCGAAAACCATCATGCTTGTTGTGAGAAGCTCCGGTTTGTTAGAAGCATATACCCAAACCTGCCCCAAATGTGACAAAATTTGTATCACGACATGTTGATGCCGCTCCATGATAGCATGCCAAGTTTCATGAATTTCAGACGAGTTTTGGATTTACTAGAATTTAAAAACCAGGCATCTCAATGTTTTGTCGGCAATCAATGGTGCCCCGGTATTTAAAATTCATTCCCATTTCTTGCATGGGACCTAAGCATGCACCCAAGGACATAGATTTGACTTTTCAACCAATTTATATGCACAGGAGCATGTGCATGTAGTTCAAATTTGAATTATGCACATAAAATGCATTGAAAACCCAGTTAATGCATAAAAGTGTCCAAACGAACCACGAAAATCACAAAAAATCACACAACACTCCTGTTGTTCTATGTTGACACGAGAAAAAATAATTCCAAGCAATAAGAGGCAATGGATATCGTTTCGTCCACAAAGGTGGGACGTTCCCTACCGAAAACCATCATGCTTGTTGTGAGAAGCTCCGATTTGTGAGAAGCATATACCAAAACCTGCCCCCAATGGGACAAAATTTGTACCACGGCATGTTGATGCCGCGGCATGATAGCATGCCAAGTTTCATGAATTTCAAACGAGTTTTGGATTTACTAGAATTTAAAAATCAGGCATCTCAATGTTTTGCCGGCAATCAACGGTGCCCCGGTGTTTGAAAATCATTGCCATTTCTAGCATGGGACCTAATCATGCACCCAAGGACATAGATTTGACTTCTCAACAAATTTATAGGCACTGGAGCATGTGCATGTAGTTCAAATTTAAATTATGCACATAAAATGCATTGAAAACTCAGTTAATGCATAAAAATGTCCAAACGAACCCCGAAAAATCACAAAAAATCACAGAACACTCCGGTTGTTCTATGTTGACATGACAAAAAAAATTGAAAGCTATAAGAGGCAATGGATATCGTTTCGTCCACAAAGGTGGGACATTCCCTATCAAAAACCATCATGCTTGTTGTGAGAAGCTTCGGTTTGTGAGAAGTATATACCCAAACCTGCCCCAAATGGGACAAAATTTGTACCACGGCATGTTGATGTCGCTCCATGATAGCATGCCAAGTTTCATGGATTTCAGACGAGTTTTGGATTTACTAGAATTTAAAACCAGGCATCTCAATGTTTTGCCAGCAATCAACGGTGCCCCGGTGTTTGAAATCCATTCCCATTTCTTGCATGGGACCTAAGCATGCACGCAAGGACACAGATTTGATTTTTCAACCAATTTATATGCACTGGAGCATGTGCATGTAGTTCAAATTTGAATTATGCACATAAAATGCATTAAAAACTCAGTTAATGCAAAAAAATGTCCAAACGAACCATGAAAAATCACAAAAAATCACACAACACTCCTGTTGTTCTATGTTGACACAAGAAAAAAAATTGAAAGCAATAAGAGGCAATCGTTTCGTCTCCAAAGGTGGGATGTTCCCTACTGAAAACCATCATGCTTGTTGTGAGAAGCTCCGGTTTGTGAGAAGCATATACTCAAACCTGCCCCAAATGGGACAAAATTTGTACCACGGCATGTTGATGCCGCTCCATGATAGCATGCCAAGTTTCATGAATTTCAAACGAGTTTTGGATTTACTAGAATTTAAAAACCAGGCATCTGAATGTTTTGCCGGCAATCAACGGTGCCCTGGTGTTTGAAATTCATTCTCATTTCTTGCATGGGACCTAAGCATGCACCCAAGGACACAGATTTGATTTTTCAACCAATTTATGTGCACTAGAGCATGTGCATGTAGTTCAAATTTGAATTGTTCACCTGAAATGGCTAGAAAACCAATTTAACGTGTAAAATGTTCAAACGAACCCTGAATAATTCCAGTTATTTTACGACACACATATAGTTGCATGTTCACTCCAGATAAAAGGTCTAGCAATTGAAACACCGTCCATTGCCGCTGTGACCCCGTTATTTAATTCAAATCAAGATGAAAAATCAAGTAAATCGCACACAGTTTATTATCAGCAACCGTGTGAGATGTAGTACAAAATATCTTGGAGCATCGTTGGTGTATAGTACGCCTATGGCTTACGCGAGAAAGTGCGTCGGCTACAGTCCACAACCGGCGTCTCAAGTACACTAGCTCGGTCCCCAAATATCATTTCACTGTTCAATTGTCGCCAGTAAAGATGGGCTCGTGGACCCGTGTCGTGAGGGCAACTTCGGTGGTCCACTCCGGCGAGAGCGCGGCCGCAGCCGCCATGCGTGTTCTCACAAGGTGCATGAGCGCGACCGCAATTTGCGACCGGGCGGCAAAGGCAGCCCAAACAGCCGCTATTGGTTCTCAGGTGGCGGCAGCAACATCTGCCTCAGGGATAGCAACTGGCGAGAGCGGCACAGCAGTTGTCCGTTCAGCAGCAACGTCCTTAGCCCTGATGGAGGCCGCCCATGACCATGTCGAGGCCGCCCACGCCCAGCTCCTGGCGGTCACCGCGCAAATCGAACGAAGCTTCTCCGACAACGGTAGGCAACCCACAACCGAAGAGCTGGCAATCATCGAGAGCGTTCGAGCAGCCGTTCGTTCCTCCACCGCATACCTTGCGACGACAGAGCCCGTCCAAGCCTAGATCGTGTCCGCCCATGCCCAGCTCGTGGCAGCCTTTTCCAAAGAGATGGCGGACGCGGATGGCGAGATGCTTGCCGAGTATGGTGCGATGGATATGCCATGGAGCCCCTTCCCCAGGAGACCGTCGGGCGCGAGCTGGACATGGAGGCGGCGGCGGAGATTGACGAGCACCAGCCGTAGTAGTACTCTATGTTTTGTTTAATTAAGAGCGCCGGTCTTTCATTTGTTAGAGTAATGTTTAGGTCCGCTAGCTCTGTTTAATTGCTGAACTTGCTCGATTAAGAAGTGTGGGTGTGTTGTAGTCTCCTTTGTGTACCCAAATTATGCAATGACGTGGATGACCACCATAACCATGGAAATTCGAACCAAAACTTTTGACGTTCAAACTCATCACACACGGGTTAAGCTATCTGAATCGTTTGTGATGTCCACATATCGTACACAGTTCTGAACAAGGGACCGTGTCTGATGACACTTTGCGCGCCAGTTTTTTGGCTGAGCGGTTCCAAATTTTCGGCTTCCGTGGAAATATCTACCTCCCCGCGCCCCTCCCCCTTACCAAAAGCCACATTTCCCCTCTTTCCGCCTTCCTTTCCAAGTTGAAACCTTCACTCCTTGCTTGCAGCGCCGTTGCCTCCTCGCCGGCGACCGTCCTTCACGCTGCTCGACCTCCTCTATCCAGGCAGGTAATCCACACCCGACCCCCAGCCTCCTCCTCCTTCCACATCCCACATGCCCCGACCGCCGGCGCGAGCACGGCACCTTCCACCCAAATCACCGACCCCTCCACCAAATACCCAGACTCGTTAAGCGTGTTAAGTATCCGCGAACGCCGACAGGGCCAGGCCCACCTCTCTCCTAGGTGGTCTGAACCTGCCCTGTCGCTCCGCCATAAAGTAACAGTCGGGGGCCGTCGGAAACCAAGGCCCACCTCTACCGGGATGGACCACCTGCCCCTTCAGCCCCCATCTCCGAACAGTATCACAGATCATGTAACAGTGCAAAGTATATATGTCGGGGGAAATCGGCCTCCACGAGCGCCTATGGGGACGGAGCCCCTTTTCGGTTCGGCGGGGGGCGGAGGTTGCACAAAGGGCAGATCGATTCGACACACACACAACGATTTTACCCAGCTTCGGGCCGCACGGATGCGTAAAACCCTACTGCTGCTTGTCTGGTTGATTCGAGTTCTTTCTCTGGAGCGCAAGAAGCTACAGTAAGTTGGAGCTGGACGTAGACGAGGGTCTACTGGGTGTCCTCTTTCTGGGTCTTCTCCCCCTCTGTCCCCTCTCTCCCTCTATCCCTTCTCTACGTGCGCATGGGCCTCCTTTTATATGCTAAGGGGTTCCCCACAGGTAGCGACGCAGGTGAGGGTAAAAATGGCAAGGAACAGTGCGAACAGTGGCCGCACAGTGCTATCGCACCTAACTCTGATGGCGGGGGACAAAGGCATTAAATGCCCGTCTGGATCGCCTGAACAGTGCCGAGGCGGACCGTTAGGGACGCCTCCGCTTGCCACGGGGGCGACTCTGCCAACGTCGCATGCCACGCGCGCCCCAGGTTGCGCGGCGCCTCGCCACATGTCTCTGGGGAAGCTCCAGAGTGACGCGTGGGTAGGTGAGCTGGAGCGCAGGCCTGAGGTGGTTGTTTGCCGCGGCAAGTGGCTTGCCGCGGTGGTTGTCTTGCCGCACCTGAAAGCTTGCCGCTCGTCAGGCCTTGCCGGGGCGCGCGGCGCGCCGCGGCGGGCTTTTCTTGGGGTGCCTTGGTTTGGCCGTCCCGGCGAGCTCCTCCCGCCGGGGCCTTGGTGCTTCGGCTTAGTCGTCCCGGCAAGCTCCTCTTGCCGGGGCCTTGTCGCCTTGGCCCGGCAAGCTCCTCTTGCCGGACCTCGCCTTCTTGGCCCGGCAAGCTCCTCTTGTCGGGGCTTGGTCTTCTAGGCTCGATCACCTGGCCTTCGTCCGGCCCAGAGAGGGCCATGGAGACTCTTGTCGCTCCCCTAGCAAGCCTTGCCGCGGGACGCTACTACTGCCCTGCACAAGTTCGGGGTACTAAGGTACCCCTACTTTAGTACACCGACAGGAGCCCCCGGGTCTGGGCCATACACGGTGCCGAGCGTTGTTGGTCCAGGCCCTAACAGTGCACGGGCACGCGTGGCCTGGGTTGCGCTGCTCCTTAACTCTGTGCCCGTCGCACCCTCCCCAAGTGGCGCGCGCTTATCGCGGCGTCGTGGGGGGCGAGGCGTGCGAGGCGTGCGTGACGTGGGTGGCGTGCGCGGGGCCTGAGGCCCGCAGGCATGCGTCACGTCGGGCACGATTCCTTCATCTGGAAAGGCGAAACGTCCGCCCCCACTTTCAAGTGGGGGGAGACGTGGAGGCGCGGCTTGGTGAACGAACGGGGTCGAGGCGCGGCTTTCGGGGCGCCCGCCCCCACGATCACGGGGTGGGGAGAGGTCGCCTCATCTGCCGGCTCGGCCCTGCTCGCCTGCTATGCGTCCTCCATGCGCTTGGGGTTGCGGTGGTGGATTCAGGAAACCGGGCCGACGCGGGTCGAAGTAGAGGGTCGGCCCCGTCGCCTGCCCTTTCTCTGCTTTGATTGGTTGGGCGGGGCGGCCGAGCCCCCACTCCGCCCCTTTATAAGGAGCGGAAGGGGGTGATGAGGGTCCGCACTCCTTCCTTCTTTCTTCCTTTCGATCCCTGGTCCCCTCTCTCCAACTGTCATGGAGAAAGGGAACCCTGGTCCTTCTTCGGTGGCGGCAAGGGTTGCCGCCAGGCAGCGCGCCCCTCCTCCCCTTGCACCCGTGGTGACGGAGCCAACCGTAAGGGGAAGGGGGAGGGGGCGAGGTCGTGGACGAGGCCGTGGACGGGGCCGAGGCGCTCGAGGCGGGTGGGCGGCGCGCCGGCCTCGCCTCCGCCGGCGGCTCCGTTTCCCCCGGCGGTTCATCTCGGGGACGACCCCTGCGAGTTCATCATCAGGCTACGCCGGCCGCCTCGCCGTCGCCTCCTCCTCCCGGCTCCTTTCATGGACATCCTGGAAGCGGAGCAACACGACACGCTGAGACTGCGCATGAGGGGCTGCGGGATCAGTGGTACGCGAGTCCACGTCGAATCCCGAGCCCCCGGCGTGATGTGTCTTGGACGAGGGTGGAAGTCGTTCGCCCGGATCCACAGCTTGATGGAGGGGTTCACCCTCCATTTTAAGCTGATGGAGGGTGATCTCCTCTCCGTCAAGGTCTTCGGGGACCTCGGCACCCGGGCCCGGTGCTGCGTGGATAGCTCCTCCGACAGCGAAGGCTCCTCCTCGAGCGAGAGTGACGAGGAGGGGAGCGACAGCAACGACGAGGGGAGCGGCCACCGGGATGACGGGTCCGACTAGGTGCCGGTCGCAGCTCCGCGTGGCACCGGCGACCCCCATCGTCCGCGTCGCTGGCGCCGTGAACTCCCCGGGGTCGTCTCCTTGGGCGGCTGGCGTAGGGAGGCTGCGGAAGAGGAAGAGGGCGGGCGGCAAGGCCGCTGCCTCGTCTTCCAGCTTCGCCCCAGACGCCGTCACCACCGCTGCTCGCGGCGACGACCACCGGGGTCTTCTCTCCGGCCCGGCAAGCTCCTCTTGCCGGGGCTTCGTCTTCTCGGGCGGCCGGAGTGGCGAGGCTGCGGAAGAGGCCGGCGGCAAGGCCGTCAACTCGGAGTACGAGGGCTCGATGCCCTCGACAACGTGTTGACGTCCCGCAGCCTCCTTTTCGAGCTCCGCTTCCGGCGTCGCCGTCTCCATCCGGCCTCCGGAGCCCCCGGGCGGAGCCCCGGATGCTCTCTTGGCGTCTTCTGCCACCCGTAGCTCGTCTAGGCGCCCCTTTTGCCCTTCTCGCCTCCTTGCCCTACCTCCTGAGGAGAGAGACAGGAAAGGGATTACGGGAACCTTATCTCTTTTTATCTTGTAAGCCCTCGGGCCTTAATTGTGTTTAAATCTTGTAATCCCATCTTTCATGTTTTTCATTCTCTCTGAGCTGTACCTGAGTGGAATGTTTTTAATGAAAAGGGAGTGTTTGCCGGACCATTTGTCTCGCGGGTACATCCCGCGGCAAGGAGCGAACCCTTTACATCGTTAAGATAGACACTTCCCCGCCCGGCAACGGACCCTGCCGTCTCCCCGCGCCCCTTGGCCCTCCTCACGCTCTTGGCGGAGATAGGGAGAAGGCGGATTCCGGCCCTTCGCTTCCTCCTCTTGCCGCCGCGGCTACTATCAGAAGCGGGCCCCGGGAACGCGCTCCGGGGTTTGTCGCTTAAGAGAGCACGGCAGCTTTTAGGAGGAAGCAAGGTTTTCGCATTCCGCAGCTCGCGAGAGAATGCATGATAAGGGATGTAAAGACTTATCTGAGGTTGCAGCCCCCGGCAACTCTGGCTTGCCGGGGCGCGGGTGCTGGCTCGCCCTTCTCCCCTTCTTCGTCCTTGAGCGGCTCGGCAAGGGTATGCAACTCCTGCGAGCCAAAGGGAAAGGACGGGAAAAGGACGCGGACTCGACCTCTAAGTTAGGGGTTAGCGACTGTTAGGCACTACCAACCCTAACCAAGGACGAGACTCGACTCAGCATGCATGCTAAAACTTGGGGGCGCCAGCGCTTCATTGCTGCCAGGGTCTGCGCCTGGCTTTGTACAAAGGATTACATGCAACTGCGGCAAGACTTTTGTACAAAGAGTTGGTTGCCGGACGGGGTCCGACAACCGCGCCTTACGGGTAAAACTTGCGAAGATGCTCAATGTTCCAGGAATTGCTCACCGGAGTACCATCTTCGGTCTCGAGGCGGACGGCGCCGGGCCTCGTGACTCGTTTCACCCGGTAAGGGCCTTCCCACTTCGGCGTCAACTTGTTGTGTATCTTGGCTGATTGAACGCGCCGAAGAACAAGGTCGCCTTCCTCGAGGCTCCTAGCTTTAACTTTGCGGCTATGATAGCGACGTAGAGCTTGCTGGTAGCGAGCGGATCGCACATCAGCCTGGAGACGATCCTCCTCGAGGAGCAGTGCGTCATCCTCACGCGACAGCTCTTGCTCAAGCTCATCATAAGCGAGCACTCGAGGTGACCCGTATACGAGTTCCGTGGGGGTAACTGCTTCTGCTCCATAGACTAGAGCAAATGGTGTCTGGCCGGTGGCTCGATTTGGCGTCGTTCTGACCGACCAAAGAACCGCCGGCAGCTCCTCGATCCAGTTCCGTCCGCGCTTGAGCAGCTTGTCAAAACTTCTGGTCTTGAGCCCGCGCAGTATCTCGGCATTGGCCCTTTCCGCTTGACCGTTGCTCCGGGGATGAGCAACAGAAGCGAAGCAGACCTTGGTGCCGAGGTCTTGGGTGTACTGCATGAAAGCGTGGCTTGTGAACTGCGTACCGTTGTCGGTGATGATCCTGTTGGGGACCCCGAAGCGGCAAAGAATCGACCTGAAGAATTTGATCGCGGACTAGGCTGTCACCTTCCTCACCGGTTCCACTTCTGGCCACTTTGTGAACTTGTCGATGGCAACGAACAAGTACTCAAAGCCCCCGACGGCTCGGGGGAAGGGGCCGAGGATATCGAGCCCCCAGACCGAGAAGGGACAGGACAAAGGGATCATCTGGAGAGCTTGAGCTGGCTGGTGTATCTTCTTGGAATGGAACTGGCACGCTTCACACTTGGTTACTTGTGCAGTTGCATCCTGGAGGGCTGTTGGCCAGAAGAAACCTTGCCGGAACGCTTTGCCGGCAAGTGCTCTGGCGCCAATGTGGTGTCCACATATGCCTCCGTGTATCTCCGCCAACAGCTCCTGTCCGTCTTCCCGGTGAATGCACTTCAATTTCACCCCATTGCGTCCTCTTCTGTATAGTGCGCCGTCGACGAACTGGTACATACTGGACTGCCGGGCTACTCTTTCCTCTTCTTCTTGTTCTTCGGGAAGTTCCCCTGTCTGGAGGAAACGGACGATCTGTTGTGCCCACGTCGGAGCCTGTGGCTCGACGACGAGGACTAAAGGCATGTTGGCGGCAGCGGGAACATCAGCTTCTACGGCGAGGACTTGGGGCTCAGCCGGAGCTTGATGTTCCCTGGCAAGCTTGCCGGGGCATGGCTTGCCGGGAGCGCCTGCTTCGTCGGGACAAACCCTGGGGCTTGCCGGAGCGGGCAGCTCCTCAGCACTCTTGGCGTCGATCTTGGGGACTCTCTTGGCGGCGGCTTCGGGAAGCTCTGCCGGGAGATAGTCACCGGAGACCGATTTTCTCTTCTTGCTTGGCCCAGTCGATGGTGTCACGGATGGCTGAGTCAGCTTGAGCACAAAAGTCCCTGGTTCCACAGGTAGCTTTAGTGCGGCGCATTTTGACAGGCCGTCGGCGATGTCGTTCTCTGCTCTTGGAACGTATTCCATTTGCAGGCCGTCAAAGCGCTCTTCCAGCTTCCTCACTTCATCAACGTAAGCCTCCATCAACGGGCACTGGTAATCCTTGTTCACTTGGCGGACGACGAGCTGCGAGTCACCCCTGACAATGAGCTTCTTGATCCCAAGTTCCGCCGCGATCCTGAGACCGGCGAGCAAACCTTCATACTCTGCCGTATTGTTGGTTGCTTGCTCCTTGGGAAAGTGCATCTGGACGATGTACTTGAGGTGCTCTCCGGTGGGCGCGATGAGCAGCACGCCGGCACCGGCGCCTTCCAGCGAAAAGGCACCATCAAAGTACATCAGCCACTCTTTGGTTGCTTCCTTGCCGGGGATGCTCATCTCTGGAATTTCTTCGTCCGGTGTCGGCGTCCACTCTTCTATGAACTATGCCAATGCTCTGCTCTGGATGGTCGATGTGCTCTCGAACTTGAGGCCAAAGCTTGACAGTTCTAGTGCCCACTCGACAATCCTGCCTGTTGCTTCGGGATTCTGCAGTATCCTCTTAAGCGGAAAGCGAGTGACCACTGTGATCTCGTGTGCTTGGAAGTAATGGCGCAGCTTCCTCGAGGCCATGAGGAGGCCGAAGAGCAATTTCTGCACACCAGAGTACCTCGACCTAGCCCCCTGCAGGAGGGAACTGACGAAGTAAACTGGGCGCTGCACCATCCTCTTCTTCTACACTTCCCCTTGCGCTTGCGCGGATTCGCCTTTGCCGGGGCCAGAGCTTGTCGGGGAAGCCCCCTGCTTGTCATCGGACGCGCTTGCCGTGGTTGCTAGCTCGTCATCAGCTTCCCTCTCCGCTACTAACGCAGCACTAACCACTTGATTGGTTGCCGCTAGGTAGAGCAGCAACTTCTCTTGCGGTCTAGGCGCGACAAGTATAGGAGCGGAGGACAGGTATTTCTTCAAGTCTTGCAGCGCAGCCTCCGCTTTCGGAGTCCATTTTACTGGACCTGCCTTTTTCAAGATTTTGAAAAACGGCAGGGCGCGTTCCGCAGACCTGGAAATAAACCTGCTGAGAGCCGCCACGCAGCCGGCGAGTCTTCGCACGTCCTTGACACGCGTTGGTGCTTCAATCTGCTCGATGGCCTTGATCTTGTCGGGGTTGGCTTTGATCCCACGCTGAGACACGAAGAACCCGAGAAGCTTGCCGGAGGGGACTCCGAACACGCACTTCTCGGGGTTGAGCTTGAGGCTGATATTGCGCAAGTTCGCAAAGGTCTCTTCCGAGTCTTGAACCAAGGTTGCCTTGTCTCTGCTCTTGACCACAATGTCGTCCATGTAGGCCTCCACATTTATGTGGATCTGTGGCTCAAAAGCAGTGTGGACAACCCTCGCAAACGTTGAGCCTGCGTTCTTCAGTCCAAAAGGCATCCGCACAAAACAGTACATGCCGCATGGAGTGATGAACGCAGTCTTCTCTTCATCTTCTTTGACCATGAAAATCTGGTGGTACCCGGAGTAGGCATCGAGGAATGAAAGCAGGCCACATCCGGCCGTGGAGTCAACAATCTGGTCGATGCGCGGCAAGGGAAATGGATCTTTAGGGCAGGCTCTGTTGACATCGGTGAAATCGATGCAAAGCCTCCACTTCCCGTTTGCTTTGCGCACGACAACAGGATTGGCCAACCACGTCGGATGGAGCACGCCTCTGACGAGGCCTGCCGCTTCCAATTTCCTGACCTCCTCCGCGATAAACTCTTGGCGCTCCACCGCTTGTTTCCTGACTTTTTGCTTGACGGGCCGCGCATGAGGACAGACGGCAAGGTGGTGCTCAATCACTTCCCTGGGAACGCCGGGGATGTCAGATGGTTGCCAGGCAAACACATCGACATTCGCCCGCAGGAAAGCAACGAGCGCGCTTTCCTATTTGGGGTCGAGAGTGGCACTGATGGTGAAGGTACCACCAGTGCCGTCCTCCTTGGCGGGCACCTTCTTGGTCGCTGGTGGAGCAGCCGTCGTCTTCTTGTGTTTACTGGCGGGGCTCGATGGTGCGTCCTCAACGACAGCCCAGCGCTTCAAAGAGGCGTGCTTGCCGGAGTGGGCACTAGAGCATTCGCCGGGCTTGGCCTTCTTGCCGGCGGGTCTCGATGGCACGTCCTTGACGGCAGCGCAGCACTCCGAAGAGACGCGCTTGCTGGAGTGGGCGCCAGAGCACTTGCCGGGCTTGGTCTTCTTGCCGGCGGGGCTCGATGGCACGTCCTCGACGGCAGCGCAGCACTCCGAAGAGGCGCGCTTGCCGGAGTGGGCGCCGGAGCACTTGCCGGACTTCGTCTTCTCGCCGGCGGGGCTCGATGGCACATCCTCGACGGCAGCGCAGCACTCCGAAGAGGCGCGCTTGCCGGAGTGGGCGCCAGAGCACTTGCCGGACTTCTTCTTTCCCCCGGAAGCTCCAGCGGCAAGTGGGCCGCAGGCCGTTGCTGCTGTTGCGTCCCGGTATATTTGGTCGGTGCAGATAAGGGCATCCTTCTTGTCGCCGGGGACAGAAATGACGCTCATCGGGCCAGGCATCTTGAGCATGTTATACGCGTAGTGAGAGGCCGCCATGAAGTTGGCGAGCGCTGGTCGGCCGAGGATCCCGTTGTAAGGCAACGGAAAGTCGGCGATGTCAAAGGTGACCTTCTCAGTCCTGAAATTCAGCTCGCTGCCAAATGTTACCGGCAGCGTGATCTTTCCCTTCGGCTTGCTCCTTCCCGGGTTGATTCCTTGGAATGTGCCGGTTTCTTCGAGCTCGCTATCGGGAACTTGGAGTCTTCGGAGAACAGCAGGGGAGATCAGATTCAAGCCGGCCCCGCCGTCAACTAGCATCTTAGTGACCTTGAGGTTGCGGATCGTTGGGGAAACCAACATCGGCAAGCACCCGACCGTGGTTGTGCGATCAGGGTGGTCCTCAATGTCGAACACGATAGGCGTGCTGGACCATCTCAGGGGTCTGCGTGACTCGACGGGTGGCTCCGCTGCATTGACCTCCCGCACCCACCGTTTAAGCTGGTGGTGGGAAGCGTGCAGGGAGGCACCGCCGTCCACACACAAGACCTCAGCGGCTTTCTAAAACTCCTGCTCGCTGGTCTCGGGGTCTTCCATGTCTTCGTCGTCGTCATTGTCTTCGTCCTTGTCGCGTCCCCGGGGAGGTCTGTCTGCTTGCCGCTGCTTGTCCTTGCCGCGGCGCTCCCCAGGGCTGGGACGCTCCATGCCGGATCCCCCGCCGCCTGCTTGGGCTCTCTCCTTGTCGCGTCGTGCGTACTCGGCCTTCTGCAGCTCGACGAGTCGCTCGACTTGCTTGCAATTCTGGAGGTCGTGGCCCCTGGTACGGTGGATCTTGCAGTACTTCTTGTCGGTACCGTCCCGCTTATCGGCAGCAGCCACCGCCCGGCAGTTGGCGCACCCGGCAACCTCCTTGCCGGGGCCTCCCGCCTGGGCTTTCTTGGCGGAGCCCTCGCTGCCGGACTTCTCGACAACCAGAACCACTGGGTTTTTCTTCTTTTTGTCGTTCCGCCGCCGGCCTCTCCTTGCCGGGGCGGTACCTTCACTGTCGGATTCTCCTTCTCCAACACTTTCTCCGGGGAGCTTCCTCCCTTCCTCAGCGCCTGCACACTTGTCGGCCAGGGCGTAAAGCTCGCTGACCTCCTTGATTTTGCACATCGCCATCTCCTCCCGCATCCTGCGGTTGCGCACGTTCTGGTGGAACGCGCTGATCACCGCGGCGGGGTGGACGTCTGGGATGTTGTAGTGCACACGGCTGAACCTCTGGATGAACTTGCGCAAAGGCTCCCCCTCCTTCTGAACAAGCAGATGAAGGTCGCTTGCCTGGCCATGGGGTTTGTGGCCGCCCGTGAAGGCGCCAACGAACTGATGGCATAGATCTGGCCAGGAGGAGATGGAGCCGTCCGGCAAGTGCATGAGCCAGGATCTGACGTTGGGCTTGAGCACCAGCGGGAAGTAGTTGGCAAGGATCTTGTCATCCCGTCCCCCGGCAGCCTGCACCGCAATGGTGTAGATGCTGAGGAACTCCGACGGGTGCGACTTGCTGTCGTACTTCTCGGGCACGTCGGGCTTGAAGTTCTTCGTGCTGGGCCACTGGACTTGCCGCAGCTCGCGGGTGAACGCGGGGCAGCCTACCGAATACGGCAGTTCGCCTAGTTCCCCCGGTGCATGCATGTTTCCAGAGGGCTCAACGCGCTGGTCTGATTGACGCCGCGCCTCTCTTCTGCGCTCGATGCGGGTTCGAGCGTCTTCTTCCCTTCGTTCGTGAAGGACTTGGCGTTGGTCGCGGCGAGTTCGCGGGTTCGACGACGCGGTGGAGTCGTTGTCGAGGTGAGCCCGGCGAGTCGGCGACCGCGGCTTCTGGGGCGGGGAGTGCATGGTGGTCGCACCCCCGCCGTTCTTGGCGCCATCGGTTCTCGCCTGGGTGACTGGCCGCGGCTGCGACGTGCTGTGCTGCCGCGGAGTGTCGCCATTGGCGAAACCGATGAGGCTCTGGATGGTTGCCCTCCAGTCGTCGAGCTTGTCCGCCGTCGGAGGGTAGTCTAGGAGTAGCTGAGCTCGCGCGAGAGCTTCCGCTAGGGTGGTGAGCAGAGGCGGCGAACGGCGCGAGGAGCGGGATGTGCTCGAACTCCTAACTATGTTAGAAGGAGCAGCACCCGGTCCAGGTAGCCGCGCGACGCTCGTTCCGGCACGCTGGATCGCATGCTGGTCCTAAGCGCCTTGGGACCCACCAGCACGGTCTGGGTCCAGCGGGCGTATGGTACCATGGGTACCATGACGCTGCTGGTTTTGCGCCTCCTGAGAGGGGCGCGGGGCGAGCTCGGACATCGCGGGACCAAGAACTGGTTCGACGGCGGCCGTTCCTCCGCCGGCGTCCTCCCCACCACCCGTCTGCTCCATGGGCGGTGGGTTCGACGCTGACGGACCGGTCACCTCCGGAGCTTTCTTCTTCGGCGCCATGCCGGCACAAACAATGAGGGTCTGGCTCGCGCGGACGCCGGATCTGGTTCACACAACCTCGACGCGCCCCCTACCTGGCGCGCCAAAGATGTCGGGGGAAATCGGCCTCCACGAGCACCTATGGGG
Organism: Aegilops umbellulata; assembly: GCA_032464435.1. Classification (NCBI taxonomy): domain Eukaryota; kingdom Viridiplantae; phylum Streptophyta; class Magnoliopsida; order Poales; family Poaceae; genus Aegilops; species Aegilops umbellulata. The sequence goes on from CP136055.1 coordinate 260,270,162, forward strand.
ACGGAGCCCCTTTTCGGTTCGGCGGGGGGCGGAGGTTGCACAAAGGGCAGATCGAGGCGACACACACAACGATTTTACCCAGTTTCGGGCCGCACAGATGCGTAAAACCCTACTGCTGCTTGTCTGGTTGATTCGAGTCCTTGCTCTGGAGCGCAAGAAGCTACAGTAAGTTGGAGCTGGACGTAGACGAGGGTCTACTGGGTGTCCTCTTTCTGGGTCTTCTCCCCCTCTGTCCCCTCTCTCCCTCTGTCCCTTCTCTACGTGCGCATGGGCCTCCTTTTATATGCTAAGGGGTTCCCCACAGGTAGCGACGCAGGTGAGGGTAAAAATGGCAAGGAACTGTGCGAATAGTGGCCGCACAGTGCTATCGCACCTAACTCTGACGGCGGGGGACAAAGGCATTAAATGCCCGTCTGGATCGCCTGAACAGTGCCGAGGCGGACCGTTAGGGGCGCCTCCGCTTGCCACGGGGGCGACTCTGCCAACGTCGCATGCCACACGCGCCCCAGGTTGCGCGGCGCCTCGCCACGTGCCTCTGGGGAAGCTCCAGAGTGACGCGTGGGCAGGTGAGCTGGAGCGCAGGCCTGAGGTGGTGGTTTGCCGCGGCAAGTGGCTTGCCGCGGTGGTTGTCTTGCCGCACCTGAAAGCTTGCCGCTCGTCAGGCCTTGCCGGGTCGCGCGGCGGGCTTTTCTTGGGGTGCCTTGGTTTGGCCGTCCCGGCGAGCTCCTCCCGCCGGGGCCTTGGTGCTTCGGCTTAGTCGTCCCGGCAAGCTCCTCTTGCCGGGTCCTTGTCGCCTCGTCCCAGCAAGCTCCTCTTGCCGGACCTCGCCTTCTTGGCCCGGCAAGCTCCTCTTGCCGGGGCTTGGTCTTCTAGGCTCGATCACCTGGCCTTCGTCCGGCCCAGAGAGGGCCGTGGAGACTCTTGTCGCTCCCCTGGCAAGCCTTGCCGCGGGACGCTACTACTGCCCGTGCACAAGTTCGGGGTACTAAGGTACCCCTACTTTAGTACACCGACAATATAGTATGCCCGTGATCACCTCCCGAAGTGACCACGGCCCAGTAGTATAGCATGGCAGACGGACAAGAGTGTAGGGTCACTGATGGAACACTAGCATCCTATACTAAGCAGTAGGATTCCAGGTAAAGATAGCAACAGCAGTATCAAAGACAGGCTATGCATCAGGATAGGAATAACGAAAGCAGTAACATGCTACACTACTCTAATGCAAGCAGTATAGAGGAGAGTAGGCGATATCTGGTGATCAAGGGGGGCTTGCCTGGTTGCTCTGGCAAGAGAGAGGGATCGTCAACTCCATAGTCGAACGGGGCAGCAGCAGCGTCGGTCTCGGTGTCTAGCGGAAGAAGAGGGGGGGAGAAACAATAAATACAATGCAAACAGATGCATAACGATGCATGACAAAGCAAAGCGTGATGCTAGGCGTGCCCTAACGCGGTATGAGGTGATACCGGTGAGGGGGGAAACAACCGGGAAAGTACCCCCGGTGTTTCGCGTTTTCGGGCAGAAGAGCCGGAGGGGGAAAGTTGCGAGTTCGATAGGCTAGGGGGGTGTGGCGGATGAACGGGCTGCGTATCCGGGTTCGTCTCATCGTTCTGAGCAACTTTTATGTACAAAGTATTTTCATCCGATACACGGTTTATTTTATATTAATTTTCAAAGTTTTAATTCAATTTTCCTATTAACAGATTTGAATTAATTAGAAAATGCAATTATGATGTCAGCATGACATCAGCGGTCAACTCTGACCGTTGACCAGTCAAACTGACGCGTGGGTCCCGTTAGTCATTGACTGATTAGTCTAATTAGGGTTTAATTAAACTATCTACTTAATTAGATTAATTAAACAAGATTAATTAACTTAATTAATTCATTATTTTAATTATTAATTAATTAATTAATTATATGTTTATTTTTATTTCATTTTACAAAAATGTTTTGGGGTGGGGCCCCATTGTCATAGGGCCACTGGGCCTTAGCGGGTTCGGGTGGTGCGGTTGTGGGCGCCCGACCCAGGAGAGGCCTGAGCGGGCGCAGAGGGGCACCGACGCCGGGCGACGACCGGGGCCGCGGCGAGGCCGGCCAGGAACGGCACCGGCGAGGCCGGGCGAGTGCCGGCTTGCCGCAGAGGACGGCGGGGGAGGGTTGCGCGAGGGGGCGGTGGAGGCGGCTGCGGTGGTGGCGAGGAGCAGCAGAACGAGCAGTAGGTAGAAGCATCAGGCAGCAGGGGCGAGTAGCGTACGGGCCACGCGCAGGCGGCGTGTGCAGGCGCGGCCGGGCGCAGTCGTTCACGGCCAGAGGCCACGACGGGCGCAGCAGGACGTGCGGGACGCGGGGCTTGCGCGAGGACGACCCGGGGCGCGCGCTGCTGCGGGCAGCGAGGTGAGGACGGGCACGGGGCCGCGGCGACGAATCCATCAGGGAGGGAAAGGGGAAAGGAAGAGGGCTCACTGGGCCCTGAAGATGTGCTATAGTAGGCTCGGGGAGGCGCCGGAGCTCTGGGTCGCGATGGTCGATGACGAGGACGGAGAGGTGGCCGACGAGGCGCAGGCGCCGGTGATGAAGCGGTCGGGCAGGGGCGACCAACATCGGCGGGTGCGCAGAGGAGCAGTGGCGAGTTGCGGGCAAGCGCCCACGCGCGCAGTCAGGCGCCATCCACGGCCTGGCGCGGCCAAGGGAGGTGCGTGGCGCGAGCGACGCCGGCGAGGTAGCCGCGGGGCGACTAGCGGCGACGCTAGGGGCGTTGCGGTCGGGGCAGTTTGCCTCGATCCAAAGCGGGGTTCAGGAGCAAGGGAAGTGGGGATCGAGCGTGGGGGGGGGTCTTCCGTGGCGGCGCTGTTGGGAGAGGGAGGTGGGGATCGAGCGAGTGGGGAACGTGGGGCTAGGGTTCGGTGGGGGTGTGATAAGGGGAGTGGGGGGTGGCCGCAGCTGGGCCGGTGGGTTGCGGCCTGGTGGGCCGAAGCCCAAGGGGCCGGGGGGGCCTTTCTCCCTCTTTTTTTGGTTATAGTTTTATTTTTTCTTTTCTTTTATTTATTTTGTTTTCTGTTTTATATTAGTTACACATTATTTTTGTTTTATTAAATTATGACAATAGCTCCAAAAATAGTGTGTCAAATTAATCCACTGTTCTAAGAAGTTTTACCTGAGAATAAAAATAGTTTAGTATTTGGTAAAATATATTAGGAGTATAACTAATTGTTTTGATGTTGTTTTAATCACTTTTAGGGTATTTAAATATTTTATATAGATGTTGTTACTCCAACAATAATATCCATGATTTATTTGTCACATTAAGAACATTTTAGTTTTGTCTTTTGAAAACTTTAATTGTTTGACTTGATTTTAAATTTGAATTCGAATCGTTTTTGAACCATCGCGAGATTAATAACAGTAACCGAGGTGACGTGGCATCATTAGCGTGGAATTACTGTAGCCTAATTATCCGGGCGTCACAATTCTCCTCCACTACAAGAAATCTCGTCCCGAGATTTAAGAGGGGAAGTGACGGGGAAGCGATTTGGTTACGAAATACTAACGATCGTTCTCGATCTTGGTTGCTCTTCTCGAAGCGGTCGATCCATTAGGTTGATGTCTTCATTTCTCTTCTCCAGGTCATCATGATGAAGTCGGCATCCTTTCTTCGGGAACTCCATCGTAATTACAAAAGGATAAAGGGCAGCTCAGCTGCGACAGAATGCTTTTGAGGGAAACAATCTGGGGTTAACCCATGAATGAGTATAAGATTATCTCTCGAGTTGAACATATGAAATACATCGAGAGTAAGGTACGAAGGTACAATAAGAGGTTCCAAGCGGATAGATAGTTGCTCGAAGTCTGAACCAGAGTGGGAAAGGGGTTCAGAGTAGCGAGAGTAAGTATTGCGTCTGATACCAGAATAGATCACTAGGACGGTGGCCCGTGAATTGCATACAAGGCCACGTGCGAGGAATAACTTTGGGAATAGGGGGTGTACAGGACAGTCAGGTTTTCGATCATGTGGAACTGTGGGTTATGGGCCCACGAGGTGGGTTTTTTTAATAGGAGTAGTGACATCTTGCCCGGTCATGATAGCAAGGCATGTCAGAGAGTAGCCTGTCAGTTACGTCGACAACAACAACGATACCAAGGGCGAGGGACGAACAGAACCACTTTCCTGCTCGTTGAACGAGGCGGGCCAAGAGGCAAAGTTCTCATCCATCGGCGGTTACCGAAATGTCATCAACAATAAAAACAGGGTCTCACTGGCAGAGTTGTACACCGAGGTGTTTACCTAAGCAGTGAATTATTACTGCTTAGATTATACAGATCACAAGAAAGGTTAAACCAAACAACGGAAAGGAAATATGGTTATCAAATTACATAGAACAAAGGCAAGGAAAATGTGTTCAAACACATATTTCAGGGTTATATCCTTCCCAAGGATAAGCAGAGCATGATGTCCATGACAGGTTATAATGCAGAAAACTCTTTAGGTAGGGGAGAGAATTTTCATGACATTATCCATACAACGGTGTTTGGATAATAGAGCAGGAAACATTTAGCATTGGGCTACAAATGTTCTTGTTGAAAATCAGAGTACCATAGACATGCTTCGACATAGCATTGACATGGTCATCCTGTGAAGATCAGACTTTGGAAACACAAAGGATCCACCAGGAATAACTTGTAGAATAAGTCTTACAATTTCCTCATGGAAGAATGGTTAACCTTGTTTAAAAGGAAACTATAATGATAGGTCCTCCAGCCGGGGGGGGGGGTGCTAGGCATGACATCATGTTACCGGGTCATCACAGGACCAACATCATAAATCTCAGAAAGATGTCCGAACCATCATATCTGATCGAGATTCAGATCCGATTGGTGTCATGATACCCCAGACTCAGGGTGTTCGAGAGGAAAAGGTGCAACACAAATTGACGAGATGTCAATGTAAGATTCTCGAGAAATGAACTATGGAAGCGAGTTTCGAAACAAGAGTTCATCATGCCAAGAGAGGATGAGGAGGTGCCGATGGACTCGGTGATAATTCATCGAGAATTCCAAAAAGATGGATTTCCACAATTATGAGAACAAGGAGATAATCATTTGTCCGATCGAATGATATAATGATGTATGCTCAGGAAAACATACACGATTAATCATTGGTTGGCAGATGCACTCAAAATATGGGATGGGTTGCTCGATAACTGTTAGAACGGCGACTCAATGAAACAGAATCAATCGACCATTCACTTCAAAGCAATAGGGTTGCTAGAAGTTTTGAATTCACACATCGTAGTTCAATTGCCGGTATTCCGGTTAGAAACAACAAAGGGACCAAGAAAGAATGGTGATAGTGTGACGTATCATAATACCAAGAATTGTTTAAGAGGTGGAGCAATTCTCGCAACATCCTTGATATAAAAGATGATACAATCCAAGGTAGAGCATAACATAAGCGGAATAGCAAGGATCTCAAGGTATAATACAAAACACGAATAAGCTTGTGTTGAACGGGAGGCAATAAGGTGGTCGGTGATAACACAAACCATTGAGGGGCGAGGATGGTATTTCTCATCAAGAATTCGATATATATATCTTGGGAGAGCTCAGGATGTTGATGATGATCATGACACATTTGTCAAGATATTCCATGAAGATGTAATCGATCGGCGATGACATCATGTCAGAGGAATGATGAAGCGAAAGGTTATTAGAACCACGGATACGACACAAACTCGAAACCAAGATTGCGGTTCAAGGCGAAATGATATGATGAAGAAGATCGACATAAGCTTAGCTCATCGTCGAAGTGGTGCTCCAAGAATAAGGACCAGGTAGCACAGTTAAAGTCACCACGACAATGATATAGCCATACAGGCTAGAAATGACGTGATCGAGTACAAACTCGTAAGTAAAGAAGATTACTAATAGTTGTTTAATCACAATGCGGACTCGATTCAGTTACCGATGTCCTTGAGTGTTTAATAACTCAGGGCCCGTGAAAAATTGGAATCAGTGAGAATGTAGCACTTGATGGAGAACTCATAAGAAGTTATGCAGTTCCATGATAATCTCGAGATACCGAGGGTAATACTCGACGACAGATCAAAGTAGAGGCTGTACTAGGGAAATGCTCTGCAGAAGACAAGTGCTTAAACTTGCACGAGAAATGGTATTTAAAGGAGAACAAGGTCGGAATGAACGATCATAAAGGATCGAACCACGGATACAAGATGAACTTATAACATGGGGGTAATTATTTTTACGAGCAGCTTCCATGATAAGTTATACATCGTGTCCATGGGCATGAACACAAGGTTCAAGGTCGACTCCCACTTCTTCAATGTATAACCTCCCATTCACTTCTCGCTTTGATAAAGGTATTAGTGTTGAAAGTTTTACCTGGTGAAATACCAGATGAGTATGACTCGTGAAACTCCCGAGTTCACGCATATAAAGGAAGGCATAGGTTCAACCCGTCAGGGTATCGTGGAAACCTATACCACAAGCTTTAGGAGTAATTTAACTCAAGCTTGAAGGCAGAGCATGGTCGAGAAGCAGAGGATACAGTTTACCAAAGGCATTATGTATCCGAAAATAGACTCACAAGGTTATTGAATATGAAGTGCATTGTCAGATAAAATCCAACAAAGGATCTGGTGGTCCACCAGGGATCTAATGTGAGCATCGGTACTCAACCAGAAGAAGAAAGAATGCAAGGAGATCATATGATAGAAACAACTGACTAATTCAAAGCTCAATCGCAAACGATTTATGATTCCCCATTTCAAGGGATAAGAAGCAAATGCTCTGATTAAGGAGCGATTAGTTGAATAGACTTAGGGGTACCATCGATGGCAATCTGATTGGCCGAGAACCAGCTCATGTTCGAAAGATGTCTGAGCGGAAAGATAATTTATAAGGATCAACTAATGATTGCGTGCATTCGCGCACATATAGAATCAACGGATTTAAATGATAGTGATAAAGGATGCCAATAAGATTACTAGACTTATGGGATTAACCAAAATGTAAGCAAGCAAGAATTTCAAGAGCAATAGGCTCCTGAGGATTTTTTGGAAGATCGAATGGTATTTCGAAGATTGATGACATACATGAATCAACTGGGGATGAGTGGATACTCGGTAGGTGTGAGAAATTATCCGTAGGGATACTCATGTGTCAAGAACTGCAAGGCAGTAAGCTCAAAGGATTATCGAGACAACGACGAGTGTTTCGGGTATCTTGTAATAACAAGACCAACTAGGGATGAATGTAAGAATAACAACTATAAGTAGTTATCCTTAAGGGTTTACGGTGGAAGGGGAATTGCAAGAGGGATGGCACAAAGTATCGAGGGAACATCCGAGAGTATTGTCAGAATCTTCCGTTGAAGCAGTCGATCATCCGTATTAAAGGGCTCTCCGGCAGGAAGTGGTAACGAGAACCTAGAGTTAGATTTTAGAAAAATCATTTAACCCAAATAGAAGAGATGTCAGAGTCGCAAAGTATAGGTCAAGGAGTAAAAGATCCTACTACCACCCAATGGCAACGTGTGCCCGTAAGACACACAGCCAAGTTAGTAAAAGTTTTGCAATACCTAGACTCGACTTCGGCCAAGGAGTTGGAAAGGGGGATTCCTACAGGCAGTCGGCTCTGATACCAACTTGTGACGCCCCCGATTCGATCGTACACTAATCATGCACGCAAATATGTACGATCAAGGTCAGGGACTCACGGGAAGATATCACAACACAACTCTACAAATAAAAATAAGTCATACAGACATCATAATACAAGCCAGGGGCCTCGAGGGCTCGAATACAAGTGCTCGATCAAAGACGAGTCAGCGGAAGCAAGAATATCTGAGTACAGACATAAGTTAAACAAGTTTTTCCTTAAGAAGGCTAGCACAAACTAGGATACAGATCGAACGAGGCGCAGGCCTCCTGCCTGGGATCCTCCTAACTACTCCTGGTCGTCGTCAGCAGGCTGCACGTAGTAGTAGGCACCTCCAGAGTAGTAGGAGTCGTCGTCGAAGGTGGCGTCTGGATCCTGGGCTCCAGCATCTGGTTGCGACAACCAGAAAGAAAGGAAAGGGGGGAAAAGGGGGGGAGAAAGCAACCGTGAGTACTCATCCAAAGTACTCGCAAGCAAGGAGCTACACTACATATGCATGGGGATATGTGTAAAGGGGCAATAACAGTGGACTGAACTGCAGAATGCCAGAATAAGAGGGGGATAGCTAATCCTGTCGAAGACTACGCTTCTGGTCGCCTCCGTCTTGCAGCATATAGAAGAGAGTAGACTGAAGTCCTCCAAGTAGCATCGCATAGCATAATCCTACCCGGCGATCCCCTCCTCGATGCCCTGTTAGAGAGCGATCACCGGGTTGTATCTGGCACCTGGAAGGGTGTGTTTTATTAAGTATCCGGTTCTAGTTGTCATAAGGTCGAGGTACAACTCCGGGTGGTCCTTTTACCGAGGGACACGGCTATTGGAATAGATAAACTTCCCTGCAGGGGTGCACCACATAACCCAACACGCTTGATCCCATTTGGCCGGACACACTTTCCTGGGTCATGCCCGGCCTCAGAAGATCAACACGTCGCAGCCCCACCTAGGCACAACAGAGCGATCAGCACGCCGGTCTAAATCTAAGCGCGCAGGGGTCTGGGCCCATCGCCCTGAGCACACCTGCACGTTACGAACGCGGCCGGAAGCAGACCTAGCAACCTCCAGTACAACGGAAGTCACGTTATGCGGCCCAATCTGGCGCACGCCGATCAGTCGCTGACGTCAAGAAGTGCTTCGGCTGATACCATGATGCCGAGTGCCCATATCTTTCCCGCGCAGTTGGTTAGTGTGTATAGGCCAGTAGCCAGACTCAGATCAAATACCCAGATCTCATTAAGCGTGTTAAGTATCCACGAACGCCGACAGGGCCAGGCCCACCTCTCTCCTAGGTGGTCTGAACCTGCCCTGTCGCTCCGCCACAAAGTAACAGTCGGGGGCCGTCGGGAACCCAGGCCCACCTCTCCCGGGATGGAGCCACCTGCCCCTTCAGCCCCCATCTCCGAACAGTATCACAGATAATGTAACAGTGTAAAGTATATAGTATGCCCGTGATCACCTCCCGAAGTGACCACGGCCCAGTAGTATAGCATGGCAGACGGACAAGAGTGTAGGGTCACTAATGGAACACTAGCATCCTATACTAAGCAGTAGGATTGCAGGTAAAGGTATCAACAGCAGTATCAAAGACAGGCTATGCATCAGGATAGGAATAACGAAAGCAGTAACATGCTACACTACTCTAATGCAAGCAGTATAGAGGAGAGTAGGCGATATCTGGTGATCAAGGGGGGGCTTGCCTGGTTGCTCTGGCAAGAGAGAGGGATCGTCAACTCCGTAGTCGAACGGGGCAGCAGCAGCGTCGGTCTCGGTGTCTAGCGGAAGAAGAGGGGGGAGAAACAATAAATACAATGCAAACTGATGCATACCGATGTATGACAAAGCAAAGCGTGATGCTAGGCGTGCCCTAACGCGGTATGAGGTGATACCGGTGAGGGGGGAAGCAACCGGGAAAGTACCCCCGGTGTTTCGCGTTTTCGGGCAGAGGAGCCGAAGGGGGAAAGTTGCGAGTTCAATAGGTTAGGGGGGTGTGCCGGACGAACGGGCTGCGTATCCGGGTTCGTCTCGTCGTTCTGAGCAACTTTCATGTACAAAGTATTTTCATCCGATACACGGTTTATTTTATATTAATTTTCAAAGTTTTAATTCAATTTTGCTATTAACAGATTTGAATTGATTAGAAAATGCAATTATGATGTCAGCATGACATCAGCGGTCAACTCTGACCGTTGACCAGTCAAACTGACGCGTGGGTCTCGTTAGTCATTGACTGATTAGTCTAATTAGGGTTTAATTAAACTATCTACTTAATTAGATTAATTAAACAAGATTAATTAACTTAATTAATTCATTATTTTAATTATTAATTAATTAATTAATTATATGTTTATTTTTATTTCATTTTAAAAAACGTTTTGGGGTGGGGCCCTATTGTCATAGGGCCACTGGGCCTTAGCGGGTTCGGGTGGTGCGGTTGTGGGCGCCCGACCCAGGAGAGGCCTGCGCGGGCGCAGAGGGGCACCGGCGCCGGGCGACGACCGGGGCCGCGGCGAGGCCGGCCAGGAACGGCACCGGCGAGGCCGGGCGAGTGCCGGCTTGCAGCAGAGGACGGCGGGGGGGGGGTGCGCGAGGGATCGGTGGAGGCGGCTGCGGTGGTGGCGAGCAGCAGCAGAACGAGCAGTAGGTAGAAGCATCAGGCAGCAGGGGCGAGTAGCGTATGGGCCACGCGCAGGCGGCGTGTGCAGGCGCGGCCGGGCGCAGTCGTTCACGGCCAGAGGCCACGACGGGCGCAACAGGACGTGCGGGACGCGGGGCTTGCACGAGGACGACCCGGGGCGCGCGCTGCCGCGGGCAGCGAGGAGAGGACGGGCACGGGGCCGCGGCTACGAATCCATCAGGGAGGGAAAGGGGAAAGGAAGAGGGCTCACTGGGCCCTGAAGATGTGCTATAGTAGGCTCGGGGAGGCGCCGGAGCTCGGGGTCGCGATGGTCGATGACGAGGACGGAGAGGTGGCCGACGAGGCGCAGGCGCCGGTGATGAAGCGGTCGGGCAGGGGCGACCAACATCGGCGCGTGCGCAGAGGAGCAGTGGCGAGTTGCGGGCAAGCGCCCACGCGCGCAGGCAGGCGCCGGCCACGGCCTGGTGCGGCCAAGGGAGGTGCGTGGCGCGAGCGACGCCGGCGAGGTAGCCGCGGGGCGATGGGCGGCGGCGCTAGGGGCTTTGCGGTCGGGGCAGTTTGCCTCGATCCAGAACATGGCGGGAGTGGGGGGGAAAGAGAGGGGAGTGCGGGGTTCAGGAGCGAGGGAAGTGGGGATCGAGCGTGGGGGGGTCTTCCCTGGCGGCGTTGGAGGGAGAGGGAGGTGGGGATCGAGCGAGTGGGGAACGTGGGGCTAGGGTTCGGTGGGGGTGTGATAAGGGGAGTGGGGGGTGGCCGCAGCTGGGCCGGTGGGTTGCGTCCTGGTGGGCCGAAGCCTAAGGGGCCGGGGGAGCCTTTCTCCCCCTTTTTTTGGTTATAGTTTTAGTTTTTATTTTCTTTTATTTATTTTTTTTCCGTTTTATATTAGTTACACATTATTTTTGTTTTATTAAATTATGACAATAGCTCCAAAAATAATGTGTCAAATTAATCCACTGTTCTAAGAAGTTTTACCTGAGAATAAAAATAGTTTAGTATTTGGTAAAATATATTAGGAGTATAACTAATTGTTTTGATGTTGTTTTAATCACTTTTAGGGTATTTAAATATTTTATATAGATGTTGTTACTCCAACAATAATATCCATGATTTATTTGTCACATTAAGAACATTTTAGTTTTGTCTTTTGAAAACTTTAATTGTTTGACTTGATTTTAAATTTGAATTCGAATCATTTTTGAACCATCGTGAGATTAATAACAGTAACCGAGGTGACGTGGCATCATTAGCGTGGAATTACTGTAGCCTAATTATCCGGGCGTCACATAGACCGCCTGTCAAGTTTCGGGTCATTCGGAGGTTGTTTGATACTCCAACGGTTAACCGGGTAACCGTGTAGGCCTCGTGTGTGTTGCAGCCCAAAACCCCTCCAAATCAGCCCAATAACCCATCTAAGTCACTCCCACGTCCATCGCCATTCGATCACGATCGTGTGGCCGCAAACCGTGCTCAATTTGGAGCCTCCTAGCCCCTCCTACCTATAAATATAGCCCCTCCTCCGAAATCCCGGGTCCTCTCCTACCCTAACCCTAGCCCCGCTTCCCACTCCGCCGCCGGACGAAACCACCACCGCGTCGGACACGTCCGCCCGCCCCGCGCCGCCGCTCCCAGCCTCTCCCGGGCCGCCACGTGGCAAGCGCCACCGCGCGTCGCCGCGGGCCCGCGAGGCCCGAGGCCGGCCCGCCCGAGCCACGCCAGGCCCGAGCTCCCGCGCGGCGCCCGGCCTCCCGCGTCCCCGCCGGCCGTCCGCAGCCGCCGCCGCCTCCTCCCGCGCGCCGCGCCCCGCCGCCCGCCGCGCCCGCGCCGTCCTCCGCCGCCCTCCGCCGCCGCCGCGCCGCCACACGCGGATCCGGTCCGACCCGACCGGATCCGGCCTCCCTTCGACTCTGCCCCGTACTCCTCTCCGGCGAGCCCCGCCGGCGAACCTCGCTATCCGCGCCCCGGATCTCAGATCCATCCAGGGTTGACCCCGTTTTTTCCTCTAAGTCATTTTTTGCAGATATTTTGTTGCATGTTCATCGCATCATAACTTGCTGCACACTGCTCCGTTTCGTGCGTGTAATATGTAAAATTGTTCGCCTCGATGAGTACAGCATTTGGTCTCATCGCATAATTTTCATTTGAGCTCATCTGGATGCCCGAAATGCTGTTGGAAGAGGGATATGTGATGTTAGTTTCAGATCTGTTTCAGTAGATGCACTTTTATCATTTTTGCCATGATTGATGTGTGCATCCTATGAACTTGAGTACTAGATGTGTTTTGTAATATGCCATGCCATATTTACAGGGGTGTATTCCATGTATTTTTGTGATCTTTGTGGTGACTAGCACAAGCATGCAAACTAGGGATCATATTGTTGCTGATTTCAGGGACTTAGTAATTTCACTAAGTTATTCCCTGCTGTTATTTTTATGCCATGTGTTCATGTTGTTTCAGAGAGATCAATGCCTCTTTTGAGCATGATCAGTAAGGGTGTTTTGAACATATGGATGTGCTCTATCCATCCATGCCTTTGTTTGTAATTATGTAGTGCCTTAGCTTGAGTCAATCGAGCTCTACTTTTGCTATAAAATGTTACTGTCAGATTGTTTACATGTTATTCGATTTGGCCAAGCTTGTTGTAGTTGATCCTTGCTAGATATGATGTTGTTCTTGCCATGACTAGCTTCTATGCCATGTCTTCTTGATGAATGCATGCTTAGTTTATCATGAAAAGTTCTGTAGTGAGTGCATCGAGCTCGTAAACATGCCTACTTGTTATCTGTCTTTGACATGTCCAGTTTTCTGCTAAGTCTGAAAACTGTAACGAAACTTGCTTAATTGTCATGGGTGCTATTATATTTTCCGGTCCTTCTTGGCTCATGGTCAGTAAGGGACTTTTGTTCTATGTTTTGAGTAGATTAATGCTGTGCCTTGCTTTGCTATGTCCTGGTCCTATAGCATGTTGTTTCCTTGCTCTAAACATGTCATCCTGATGTTAATTTCTGGCATGATAGTATTTTCACTAAGTCTGTGAACCTGTTATCTTTTGCACTTTTGCCATGCTTGTTTGGACCGGTTGTGTTGTGATTTAGCCATAGATCAGTGTTCATCTGTTGTCAAGCATCTTGAGTAATTCGCTGTCATATGCTTTTCTGATATGTTTGGGTGCAGTAGATTAATTTCTTGTTGCATGCTAAGTGGCATCATGCTGTTAATGGCAGAATCTTGTCATTCTTGTTTTGCTTGTCATTTGCTAACCGTGCATCCGATTCCGGTGATCTTTATATCGATTTCAACCGAAATCACCTCACCTTTCCAGTGGCATACTTGGTTTGCCAAGATTATGCCTTGTTCATCTTTTCCTTCCGAAGCATGCATATGCATCGCATACCACATCTTGCATATCATGCCATGTTTTGCATCATGTTGATTGCGCATTGCATCGTGGTTGAAAGATGTTCCTTTGCTTGTGTTCTTGTTTTGGGTAGAGCCGGGAGACGAGTACGTGACTGAGGAACCTGTTGAGAATGCTTACGAGGATCAAGCCTTCGACAACCCTGAGAACTTTGCAGGCAAGATGACCATACCCTCGAAATCACTTCTATCTTTGCTTGCTAGATGCTCGCTTTTTTGCTATGCCTATGCTGTGATACCTACCACTTGCTATATCATGCCACCCATATTGCCATGTCAAACCTCTAACCATCCTTTCCTAGCAAACCCTTGATTGGCTATGTTACCGCTTTGCTCAGCCCCTCTTATAGCGTTGTTAGTTGCAGGTGAAGATGAAGTTGGTTCCATGTTGGAACATGATTATTTCGGGATATCACAATATCTCTTATTTAATTAATGCATCTATATACTTGGTAAAGGGTGGAACGCTCGGCCTTATGCCTGGTGTTTTGTTCCACTCTTGCCACCCTAGTTTCCGTCATACCGGTGTTATGTTCCTTGATTTTTCCGTTCCTTACACGGTTGGGTGATTTATGGGACCCCCTTGACAGTTCGCTTTGAATAAGACTCCTCCAGCAAGGCCCAACTTTGGTTTTACCATTTGCCACCTAAGCCTTTTTCCCCCGGGTTTTCGCGAGCCCGAGGGTCATCTTTATTTTAACCCCCCCCCCCCCGGGCCAGTGCTCCCTCTGAGTGCTGGTTCGAACCGAGTAGACTACGGGGCCACCTCGGGGCAACTTGAGGCTTGGTTTTACTCGTAGGATGTCTCATCCGGATATGCCCTGAGAACGAGATATGTGCAGCTCCTATTGGGATTTGTCGGCACAATCGGGCGGCTTTGCTGGTCTTGTTTTACCATTGTCGAAATGTCTTGTAGTCCGGGATTCCGAGACTGATCGGGTCTTCTCGGTAGAAGGAATATCCTTCGTTGACCGTGAGAGCTTATAATGGGCTAAGTTGGGACACCCCTGCAGGGTATTATCTTTCGAAAGCCGTGCCCGCGGTTATGAGGCAGATGGGAATTTGCTAATGTCCGGTTGTAGAAAACCTGAAGTTTACCTTAATTAAAACACATCAACCGCGTGTGTAACCGTGATGGTCTCTTCTCGGCGGAGTCCGGGAAGTGAACACGGTGTTGGAGTTATGCCTGACGTAGGTTGTTCTAGGATCACTTCTTGGTCACTTCTAGCTTCACGACCGTGCTTTGCTTCTCTTCTCGCTCTCTTTTGCGTTGTTAGCCACCATATATGCTAGTCGCTTGCTGCAGCTCCACCTCACAACCCTATCCTACCTTTAAGATTAAATAGTCTTGATCTCGCGGGTGGGAGACTGCTGAGTCCCCGTGACTCACAGATTCTACCAAAACAGTTGCAGGTGCCGACGACGCCAGTGCAGATGACGCATCCGAGCTCAAGTGGGAGTTCGACGAGGAACGTGGCCGTTACTATGTGTCTTTTCCTGATGATCAGTAGTGGAGCCCAGTTGGGACGATCGGGGATCTATGTAGCATTTGGGGTAGTCTTCTTTCATTTTGGTTCCGTAGTCGGACCTTGAGTGTAATCTGGATGATGGATGTTTATTTATGTATTGTGTGAAGTGGCGACTGTAAGCCAACTATGTATCTCTTTCCCTTATGTATTACATGGGTTGTGTGAAGATTACCTCACTTGCGACATTGCTTTCAATGCGGTTATGCCTCTAAGTCGTGCTTCGACACGTAGGAGATATAGCCACATCGAGGGCGTTACAAGTTGGTAATCAGAGCCTTCCCCGACCTTAGGAGCCCCCACTGATTGATCGTTTTTAGCGGCCGAGTTGTGTCTAGAAAAATGTTTTGAGTCATTTAGGAATTATGTATCGGAGAGTTTAGGAATTATTTTTACTTCCCAGTCTCCTCATCGCTCTGGTAAGGCATCCTGACGTAGAGTTTTGACTCTTCTCTTCTCAAATTTCACTAAAAAAAATTTAGGATCACGCGGGTATCTTAGAATCGTTCTGATGGTTTTGTGATGACAACATAGTCTTGGTGCCTCCTGTCAGCAGGGGTTTAGTGGAAGTGTCCCGGGGAGTTGAGCTCTGAGGTGTTGTCGTCATAATTTTATCGTTGCAGTTCTGGAATACCTGAGTTTAGTACGCCGACATCGAAAATCTCTTTTGTGCAGTTGTTGGTGAGATAACCCTGATAGCCCAGTACTGAGGCGAGTGCGGGAGTATTGCCATAACTCGTATAACAGATGCTTTTCGAAGGTTGAGGTAAACGATTTCCGAAGGTTTCTTGGTTATGTGTTGAAGGATGGATACAGCTGGATCTAGGTATTGTTAGTTTGGGTGATATATTTTGTGTCCCCTGTATCCCCAACACCTGATTGCATAACCAGAAAGTTTCGGGAGTTTATAAGTGGGAATTCAAGTAGCTCCTAGAATATCTTTCCAACAGACACATGATACGATATGAGATCTATCATATGTTTGTTCTGGCTTATTCTACAAGCCAATCCTTTGTTTTGTTTTCAGTTGTGATATTCGAGTTGTTTAGAAGGAAGATGGTGTTTCCATACCTTTATCTAAGTGGCTTCTCAGCTTATGGAAGTGTGATGCTTTACTTTGGAATTCATTCCTTCATTCTTGTTCGAATGTTTATTGTGAAGACTATATGTTGCAATTTTGATCCTTTGATTCAGCTTGAATATATATCTTTCAAGATGCTAATGGATGTCACCCTCTTCAGGATGGCTCCGCCAACGCGTCAGAATCTGGAACACAATGAAGGAAGTCAGGCTAACCCTCCACAACCACCTCCGCCTTCGGAGGCATGGCAAGCCTTGATGACAGCCACCAATGCCAACACTCAGATTCTGATTCAGCTCTTGCAAGATCGCAACCAAGGGCAAGGTAATCAGGGAAATCAAGGCCAAGGCAACAATCAGCCGCACTTCGCTACCCTCAATCAGTTCCTTGCAAATCAGCCGAAGACTTTCAGCTACTGTGTCGAGGCCACAGACGCCGATGATTGGCTCGTGGACATCAACAAGCACTTCGAATGTAGCAATGTCAGACCTGAGGATTTTGTCAAGTTTGCCTCTTTTCAACTCAAGGATCAAGCTGCTGAGTGGTTCCAACAATACAAAGATTCCACAGGAGGTCGTGTGATTACCTGGGATGATTTTCGCCGTGACTTCAAAGCTCATCACATTCCAGAAAGTGTTGTTGAGAGTAAGCGTGAGGAGTTCCGCAATCTCAAGCAAGGCAACATGTCTGTGTATCAATACAACACTCAGTTCCAGAAGCTCTCTCGTTTTGCGAAGCAAGACATCCCTGATGAGAAGAGCATGATTTACCAATTAAGGCATGGCCTCAGAGAAGATCTGCAACTAGCTCTCGTGCTTTTTGAGCCGATAAAGTATGATGAATTCTACAACATGGCACTGAAACAAGAAGCTGCTCAGCTCAAGTGTGAGGCATCTAAGAAGAGAGTCAGGGACGCAGTTCAGTCCTCTTCTTCCTCACTAGTGGCGGCCAAGCAACAGAAGTTCTGGTTGCCTCCTCCTCCTCCGTTCCGTCAGCCTTACCAGCAGAAGAACTCAGGTGGTCGTGGATCTTCCCACCCACCCAACCCTGGCTATCAGAACAAGTCTCAGAACCAAGATCCAAGGCCAAATGCTCCTTATCACCGTCCGCTCTCAGAGGTGACTTGCAACAAATGTCAGCAAAAGGGTCACTATGCGAACAAGTGCTTCAACCAAAGGCGCCTTCCGCCTCCTCCTCCTGTGAGATCTTCCAGCAATGCAGTGGTCAAGCATAATCCTAAGTCTGCAAAGGTGAATATGATGAATGCAGCTCAAGCAGAGGATTCTTCTGAAGTGATCATGGGTAACCTTCCTGTTAATGATATCCCTGCAAAAGTCTTATTTGATACTGGAGCATCGCATTCTTTCATTTCAAGACCTTTTGCATCGAAGCATGAGTTGTCTTTCCAAGATTTGCCTAGACCGGTATCAGTTGTATCTCTGGGTAAATTCATGAACGCAAGCTCCTTTGTCCCGGATGTTTCCATCAAGATGGGCGACTATAGATTTCTGGCTAAACCAATTGTTCTTGGTGACTCCGATATTGATCTTATTCTCGGGATGGACTGGCTTTCTAAGCACAAGGCTCAGCTTGATTGTGCTGCCAGGGAAATTCAATTGACTCACTCTTCTGACGATGTGATCATCTATGCCGCTCGCGATGAAACCATTCGGTTGTTTTCTCTCAATTAGAAGGGCGAATTGGATGCTATCTCTCAGATTCCAGTCATTTGTGAGTACCAAGATGTCTTTCCAGAAGAGCTTCCGGGTATGCCTCCTCACCAGCCAGTTGAATTCGTTATTGATCTTGAGCCTGGCACGAAACCCGTTTGCAAGCGTCCATACAAGCTTGGGCCAAAAGAGTTGAAGGAATTAAAGAAACAACTCGATGAACAAGAGCGCCTGGGTCTGATCAGACCGAGTTCTTCTCCTTGGGGTTGTGGTGTTCTTTTTGTCCAGAAGAAGGATGGCACGAACCAACTTTGCGTCGATTACCGTCCATTGAACAAGAAGACTATCAAGAACAAGTACCCACTTCCCAACATCAATGAGTTATTCGAGCAACTTAAAGGTGCTAAAGTGTTCTCCAAGCTTGACCTTCGTATGGGTTATCATCAGATTCGCATTCGTGAAGAAGATATTCCCAAGACAGCATTCAGAACAAGCTTTGGTTCTTATGAATATACTGTCATGTCTTTTGGCCTTGTCAATGCTCCTCCAACTTTCTCTCGCATGATGAACTTCATCTTCAACCCCTACACTAATGAATTCGTCTTGGTCTATCTCGATGATATATTGGTCTTCTCCAAGAATAAGAAGGATCATGCCAAACATTTGCGGTTGGTGCTCGACAAGCTCAGAGAGTATCAATTCTATGCTAAGTTCTCCAAATGTGAATTCTGGCTTGATGAAGTTCTTTACCTTGGGCATATCATCTCTGCCAAGGGCATTGCTATTAATCCCGAGAGGGTGTCTGCAGTTTTGAATTGGGAACCTCCTCAGAATGTCAAGCAGCTTCGCAGTTTTCTTGGACTTGCAAGCTATTGCCGAAGATTCGTTGAGCATTTCTCAAAGATTGCAAAGCCTCTTTCCAACCTCCTCCAGAAGCATGTGAAGTATGTCTGGTCTCCTGAGTGTGACGTTGCTTTCAACACTATCAAAGAGAAACTCGTCACTGCTCCAGTTTTGACTCTTCCTGACGAATCCAAGCCTTATGAAGTTTTTTGTGATGCTTCTCTTCAAGGTCTCGGTGCCGTGTTAATGCAAGAGAATAAGGTTGTGGCCTATACTCGTCAGTTGAAGCCCAACGAAAAGAACTACCCCACTCACGATCTTGAGTTGGCGGCAGTTGTCCATGCATTAATAACATGGAGACATCTCCTGTTGGGAACGAAAGTGGACATATTCACCGATCACAAGAGTCTCAAGTACATCTTCACTCAGCCCAACCTCAACCTCAGGCAAACTCGATGGGTCGAAATGATTCAAGAGTATAATCCGAGTATTGAATATACTCCAGGCAAGGCTAATGTGATTGCAGATGCATTGAGCAGGAAGGCTTATTGCAACAGCTTAATCCTCAAGCCCTTTCAACCGGATCTTTGTGAAGCTTTCCGCAAGTTGAATCTCCAAGTTGTTCCTCAAGGTTTTCTTGCCAACCTCATGGTCTCTCCTACTTTGGAAGATCAAATTCGTGAGGCACAACTGCCGGATACCATGGTGAAGAAGGTGAAACGTGGTATTGACAAAGGCATTTCCAAATACAAGTGCTATCGTGTTGATGACAGAGATACTCTTTTCTTCGAGGACCGGATTGTGGTTCCAAAGGGTGATCTACGGAAAGTCATTATGAACGAGGCGCACAATTCCCTCCTATCCATTCATCCTGGAAGTACAAAGATGTACCATGACCTCAAGCAGTCGTATTGGAGGACTCGAATGAAGCGAGAAATTGCTCAATTCGTGAATGAATGTGATGGCTGTCGAAGGGTGAAAGCAGAACACCAACGACCAGCTCGTCTACTCCAACCTCTTGCTATTCCAGAATGGAAGTTTGATCATATTGAAATGGACTTCGTGACAGGTTTTCCAAAGTCCAAGCGTGGAAATGATGCTATCTTCGTCGTCATCGACAAGCTCACTAAAGTGGCTCATTTTCTTCCTATCAAAGAGTCTATCACAGCAGCGCAGCTGGCAGAGCTTTACACCTCCAGAATTGTCTCCTTGCACGGCATTCCACAATTGATCTCTTCAGACCGTGGCAGCATCTTTACATCCAAGT
Organism: Aegilops umbellulata; assembly: GCA_032464435.1. Classification (NCBI taxonomy): domain Eukaryota; kingdom Viridiplantae; phylum Streptophyta; class Magnoliopsida; order Poales; family Poaceae; genus Aegilops; species Aegilops umbellulata. Next base: position 260,290,273 of record CP136055.1, read on the forward strand.
TTTGGGATTCTTTCCAGAAGGCCATGGGCACAAATATTCGCTTCAGCACAGCTTTCCATCCTCAAACTAGTGGAAAAGTCGAGTGTGTCAACCAAATTCTTGAAGATATGCTCAGGGCTTGTGTGATCTCTTTCGACATGAAGTGGGAGGATTGTCTTCCATATGCTGAGTTCTCTTACAAAATAGCTTTCAAGCGAGCTCGGGCAAAGCCCCATTCGATTTTCTCTATGGCAGAAAGTGTTGTACTCCTCTCAATTGGTCTGAGACGGGCGAACGCCAACTTCTTGGCAACGATTTGATCACAGAGGCTGAAGATATGTGTAAAGTCATTCGTGAGAATCTCAAAGCCGCGCAATCGCGCCAGAAGAGCTATTACGATAGCAAACACCGTGATTTGGCTTTCGAGATCGGAGACCATGTCTACCTCCGCGTCTCTCCAATGAAAGGCACTCGTCGCTTTGGTATCAAAGGGAAACTTGCCCCTAGATACGTGGGTCCTTTCAAGATCATCGGTAAACGAGGCGATCTCGCCCATCAACTTGAGCTTCCCCCCAACTTTGCAAATGTGCACGATGTGTTCCATGTGTCACAGCTTCGCAAGTGCTTCAAGACGCCTGAGCGCACCATCAACTTCGAAGAGATTGATCTTCAAGAAGATTTGTCTTATCATGAGCATCCCGTTGCTATTCTAGAAGAAACTGAGCGCAAGACTCGCAACAAGTCCATCAAATTCCTGAAAGTGAAGTGGTCACACCATTCAGACCGAGAAGCCACCTGGGAACGCGAGGACCACCTTCGTTCCGAATAGCCGGAGTTCTTTCAGTCCTAGATCTCGGGACGAGATCCTCTCGTAGTGGTGGAGTGTTGTAACACCCCGGATGTAACTGGCCATATTTGTACTCCAACTCTTGCCATTTTCGGCAATGTCATATGATATTCCCTCTGTGGTTGGGTTTCCCTTCTTTTTGCATTTTGTTCATGTCATGCATTTCATATCATGTCATCATATGCATCGCATTCGCATACGTGTTCGTTTCATGATTCCGAGCATTTTCCACGTTGTCCGTTTTGCAATCCGGCGCTCCTATGTTCCCCGGCGTCCCCTTTTACCTTTTTCCGTGAGCGGGTATTAAACTTTCTCGGAATGGACCGAGGTTTGTCAAGCAGCCTTGGTATAGCACCGGTAGACCGCCTGTCAAGTTTCGGAGGTTGTTTGATACTCCAACGGTTAACCGGGTAACCGTGTAGGCCTCGTGTGTGTTGCAGCCCCAAACCCCTCCAAATCAGCCCAATAACCCATCTAAGTCACTCCCACGTCCATCGCTGTTCGATCACGATCGTGTGGCCGCAAACCGTGCTCAATTTGGAGCCTCCTAGCCCCTCCTACCTATAAATATAGCCCCTCCTCCGAAATCCCGGGTCCTCTCCTACCCTAACCCTAGCCCCGCTTCCCACTCCGCCGCCGGACGAAACCACCACCGCGCCGGACACGTCCGCCCGCCACGCGCCGCCGCTCCCAGCCTCTCTCGAGCCGCCACGTGGCAAGCGCCACCGCGCGCCGCCGCGGGCCCGCGAGGCCCGAGGCCGGCCCGCCCGAGCCGCGCCGGGCCCGAGCTCCTGCGCCGCGCCCGGCCTCTCGCGTCCCCGCCGGCCGTCCGCAGCCGCCGCCGCCTCCTCCCGCGCGCCGCGCCCCGCCGCCCGCCGCGCCCGCGCCGTCCTCCGCCGCCCGCAGCCGCCCTCCGCCGTCGCCGCTCCGCCGCGTCGCCGCGCCGCCACACGCGGATCCCGTCCGGCCCGACCGGATCCGGCCTCCCTTCGACTCCGGCCGCCCCGTCCTCCTCTCCGGCGAGCCCCGCCGGCGAACCTCGCTATCCGCGCCCCGGATCTCAGATCCATCCAGGGTTGACCCCGTTTTTTTTCCTCTAAGTCATTTTCTGCAGATATTTTGTTGCATGTTCATCGCATTATAACTTTCTGCATACCGCTCCGTTTCGTGCGTGTAATATGTCAAATTGTTCGCCCCGATGAGTACATCATTTCGTCTCATTGCATAATTTTCATTTGAGCTCATCGTGATGCCCGAAATGCTATTGGAAGAAGGCTATGTGATGTTAGTTTCAGATCTGATTCAGTAGATGCCTTTTGTCATTTTTGCCATGATTGATGTGTGCATCCTATGAACTTGAGTCCTACATGTGTTTTGTAATATGCCATGCCATATTTACAGGGGTGTATTCCATGTATTTTTGTGATCTTTGTGGTGACTAGCACAAGCATGCAAACTAGGGATCATATTGTTGCTGATTTCAGGGACTTGGTAATTTCACCAAGTTATTCCATGCTGTTATTTTTATGCCATGTGTTCATGTTGTTTCAGAGAGATCTATGCCTCTTTTGAGCATGATCAGTAAGGGAGTTTTGAACATATGGATGTGCTCTATCCATCCATGCCTTTGTTTGTAATTATGGAGTGCCATAGCTTGAGTCAATAGAGCTCTACTTTTGTTATAAAATGTTACTGGCAGATTGTTTACATGTTATTCGATTTTGCCAAGCTTGTTGTAGTTGATCCTTGCAAGCTATAATGTTGTTCTTACCATGACTAGATTCTATGCCCTGTCTTCTTGATGAATGTATTCTTAGTTTATCATGAAAAGCTCTGTAGTGAGTGCATCGAGCTCGTAAACATGCCTACTTGTTATCCGTTTTTGACATGTCCAGTTTTCTGCTAAGTCTGAAAACTGTAACGAAACTTGCTTAATTGTCATGGGTGCTATTATATTTTCTGTTCCGTTTTGGCTCATGGTCAGTAAGGGACTTTTGTTCTATGTTTTGAGTACATTCATTAAATGCCTTGTTTTGCTATGTCCTGGTCCTGTAGTATGTTGTTTCCTTGCTCTAAACATGTCATCCTGATGTTAATTTCTGGCATGATAGTATTTTCACTAAGTCTGTGAACCTGTTATCTTTTGCACTTTTGCCATGCTTGTTTGGACCCGTTGTGGTATTATTTAGCCGTAGATCAGTGTTCATCTTTTGTCAAGCATCTTGAGTAGTTCGCTGTCTTATGCTTTTCTGATATGTTTGAGTGCAGTAGATTAATTTATTGTTGCATGCTAAGTCGCATCCTGCTGTTAATGGCAGAATCTTGTCATTCTTGTTTTGCTTGTCATTTGCTAACCGTGCATCCGATTCCGGTGATCTTTATATCGATTTCAACCGAAATCACCTCATCTTTCCAGTGGCATACTTGGTTTGCCAAGATTATGCCTTGTTCATCTTTTCCTTCCGGAGCATGGATATGCATCGCATACCACATCTCGCATATCATGCCATGTTTTGCATCATGTTGATTGCGCATTGCATCGTGGTTGATAGATGTTCCTTTGCTTGTGTGCTTGTTTTGGGTAGAGCCGGGAGACGAGTACGTGACCGAGGAACCTGTTGAGAACGCTTACGAGGATCAAGCCTTCGACAACCCTGAGAACTTTGCAGGCAAGATGACCATACCCTCGAAATCACTTCTATCTTTGCTTGCTAGATGCTCGCTCTTTTGCTATGCCTATGCTGCGATACCTACCACTTGCTATATCATGCCACCCATATTGCCATGTCAAACCTCTAACCATACTTTTCTAGCAAACTGTTGATTGGCTATGTTACCGCTTTGCTCAGCCCCTCTTATAGCGTTGTTAGTTGCAGGTGAAGATGAAGTTGGTTCCATGTTGGAACATGATTATTTTGGGATATCACAATATCTCTTATTTAATTAATGCATCTATATACTTGGTAAAGGGTGGAACGCTCGGCCTTATGCCTGGTGTTTTGTTCCACTCTTGCCACCCTAGTTTCCGTCATACCGGTGTTATGTTCCTTGATTTTTCCGTTCCTTACACGGTTGGGTGATTTATGGGACCCCCTTGACAGTTCGCTTTGAATAAGACTCCTCCAGCAAGGCCCAACTTTGGTTTTACCATTTGCCACCTAAGCCTTTTTCCCCCGGGTTTTCGCGAGCCCGAGGGTCATCTTTATTTTAACCCCCCCCCCGGGCCAGTGCTCCCTCTGAGTGCTGGTTCGAACCGAGTAGACTACGGGGCCACCTCGGGGCAACTTGAGGCTTGGTTTTACTCGTAGGATGTCTCATCCGGATATGCCCTGAGAACGAGATATGTGCAGCTCCTATTGGGATTTGTCGGCACAATCGGGCGGCTTTGCTGGTCTTGTTTTACCATTGTCGAAATGTCTTGTAGTCCGGGATTCCGAGACTGATCGGGTCTTCTCGGTAGAAGGAATATCCTTCGTTGACCGTGAGAGCTTATAATGGGCTAAGTTGGGACACCCCTGCAGGGTATTATCTTTCGAAAGCCGTGCCCGCGGTTATGAGGCAGATGGGAATTTGCTAATGTCCGGTTGTAGAAAACCTGAAGTTTACCTTAATTAAAACACATCAACCGCATGTGTAATCGTGATGGTCTCTTCTCTTCTCGGATGATTATAAAACATCCAAGAATGATAATATAACAGCATGGAACAATAAAAAATTATAGATACGTTGGAGACATATCAGCATCCCCAAGCTTAATTCCTGCTCGCCCTTGAGTAGGAAAATGATAAAAACAGAATTTTTGATGTGGAATGTTGCCTAACATATCATCTCATATTCTTTTCTTTGTAGCATGGACATTTAGACTTTTATATTGTTCAAAGCAATAGTCTTGTTTTGACATGAGGACTTAAATACTCAAGCATATCAATAAGCAACCATGTCTTTCAAAATATTAACGCTAAAATAAGTTATCCCTAGCCCGTCATGCTCAATCATTGATCCATTCATGAAACACACTCGCATATTAGCTACACCCAATGCTCAAGTACAATCATAGTGCCCCTCAGTTGGTGCTTAATAAGAGAAGATGGAGACTCGAAATAAAAATAAAAATTGTATAATGTAAAAAAGGCCCTTTGCGGAGGGAAGTAGGGATTTATAGAGGTGCCAGAGCTCAAAGTGAAAATTGAGAAATAAAAACATTTCGAGAGGCATACTTTTCCCACCAACGAAAACAACTTAGAGCTTCCAAAACTTTCCATGCTAGATATATCATAGGCGGTTCCCAAATAGAAAATAAAGTTTATTCCTTTTTCAACCATACTTTCACTTTCCATGGCTAACTTTATCCACAGGTGCCCTCCATACCAACACTTTCCAAGGAATTTATTATTTGACAACATAAAGTAAATTCATTTTTTATATTGGGATTGGCATCCCTAATACCTTTGCCTTACTCTCGTGCAATGACAAGTCAATAAACACTCATCGTGAGAATAACACATCTAGCATGGAAAATATTGGGCACCCCTCACCGCCTCACGAGCGGTACGAGCACACAAAAGAGAAATTTATTTTGAAATTAGAGATGGCACATATAAATTTGGTTAGAATAGCAAAATAATACCGCATATAGGTAGGTATAGTGGACTCATGTGCCAAAATTGGTTTAAAGGATTTTGGATGCACAAGTAGTGATCATACTTAGTGCAAAATGAAGGCTAGCAAAAGATTGAGAAGCGACCAACCAAGAAACGAATAATCTCATAAGCGAGCATTGAACATAATAACACCGAATAATGCACCACAAGTAGGATATAATTTCATTGCATGACTATTGACTTTCGTTCTTGCATAGGAAATCACAAACCTTAACACCAATATTCTTACTAAAGCATAATTACTCATCAACATGACTCACATATCACGTCATCATATCTCAAAACTATTACAAAGAATCATGTTTATTTTGTCCAATGATCTTTATGAAAGTTTTTATTATATCCTTCTTGTATATCTATCACTTTGGAACTAATTTTCATGTGTTGCTTTTGATGAGCTCAAACAAATATAAGTGAAGATCATGAGCATAAAATTTCTTTCTCTCAAATTAATTTAAGTGAAGCAAGAGAGAATTTCTTGAAAATTTTACTAACTCTCAAATAAATCTAAGTGAAGCAAGAGAGCATTTCTTCAAAAATACTAAAGCACACCGTTCTCAAAAAGATATAAGTGAAGCACTAGAGCAATTCCATAGCTCATAAAAATTTAAGCGAAGCACACAGAGCAATTCTAACAAGTCATGGCATAATTTTGGCTCTATCAAATAAGTGTGTCCAGCAAGGAATCAATACTTAAAAAATAAAATCAAGAAAAGACTCATATAATACAAGACGCTCCAAGCAAAACTCATAGTATGTGAAGAATAAAAATATATCTTCGAGTAAAATACCGATGGTCGTTAGAAGACAGAGGGGATGCCACTCGGGGCATCCCCAAGCTTAGTTGCTTGATTATCTTTGGATAATAGCTTGGGATGCCATGGGCATTCCAAAGGTTAGCCTCTTCTTACTCCTTATTCCTTCATCCATCGTAACATCACCAAAAGCTTGAAAACTTCAATCACACAAAACTCAACAAAACCTTCGTGAGATCCGTTAGTATAAGAAAACAAATCACTACTATAAATACTATAGCAAACCAATTCATATTTTATTCTTTCATTATATCTACTGTATTCCAACTTTTCTATGGCAGAAACTCTTCAAAGAAAACCATAGAATCATCGAAACAAGCACACAACGCAAAGAAAATAGAATATGTCGAAAACAAAGCAGTTTGTAACGAATATTTTGAATACTTATGTAACTCCAAAAATCCTGAAAAATTACGAAGACCTGATCAATTTGTGTATCAATATACTGTGAAAAAATCTGAATTTCTCGTCGCTTCTGTGATTTTTAAAAATTGTAACTCTGGACGCAAAAGTTTCTGTTTTTTCAGCAAGATCAAACAACTATCACCCAATAAGATCCTAAAGGCTTTACTTGGCACAAACACCAATTAAAACACAATAACACAATCATAATAGTAGCATAATTGTGCAAACACTCAAGAACAGAAAGCAAAAATCAAAAATAAATTTTTATTCATTGGGTTGCCTCCCAACAAGCGCTATTGTTTTACGCCCTTAGCTAGGCATAAAGCAAGGATCTACGTGTTGTCATCTTTGTTTCTAGATCTATAAGATGCCCTCATGATTGATTCATATGGTGGCCTAATTCTTGTTCTAGGTAAGTGTTCCATACCTTCCCTTAGTGGAAATTGGAACTTAATATTGCCTTCTTTCATATCAATCACGACACCAATAGTGCGTAAAAACGGTCTACCATGAATAATTGGACAAGACGGATTGCAATCAATATCAAGAAAAATAAAATATATGGGCACATAATTCCTATTTGCAAGAATAAGAACATCATTAATTCTTCACATAGGCTTTTTAATAGTAGAATCTGCCAAGTGCAAATTTAAAGAACATTCTTCAATATCGCTAAGACCAAGTACATCACATAAAGATTTCGGAATTGTAGAAGCACTAGCACCCAAGTCACATAAAGCAAAACACTCATAATTTTTAATCTTGACTTTGATAGTAGGTTCCCGCTCACATGTAATTTTCTAGGAATTGAAACTTCTAATTCCAACTTTTCTTCTAAAGCTTTCATCATAGCATCAACAATATGTTTAGTAAAAGCTTTATTTTGTTCATAAGCATGGGGTGAATTAATCATGGATTGCAACAAAGAAATACAATCAATCAAAGAGCAACTATCATAATTAAAGTCTTTGTAATCCAAAAGAGTGGGCACATCACTAGTTAAAGTTTTGACCTCTTCAAACCCACTTTTATCAATTTTCTCAACAAGATTTTCACCCTCTGAATTATCGAGACACCTTCTAACTAAAGTTGACTCTTCTCCAGTCCCTTTCTCATCAATTTTAATTTTACTAAACAAGGAATCAATAGAAGAAACACCAATCATTTTAAGATCTTCATCACTTTTATCCTCTAACGAGATTGGTTTAGCGACCATTTGATTTACTAGGGTAGCTTGTGCATCGGACATTTTTCCTAACAAACTTTCAGCGAAAGCATACTTAGATTGGAGATTTCAAACTTCTCTATCATCAAGTTGATTTGTTGTAGCATCTAGCACAACGGAGTGCTCCTTAAGTTCTTCGGTAAAATATTTATTGTGCTCAAATTGTGTAGTCATATATACCTTGGTACTTTTCTGAATTTCACGCAAAATATTGGGGGTAAGGAACATCATAATATTTTCTTTGCGGCATCATGACTACGCAAACAAGAAAGCACGCAAAAACCAGATCTGACGAGAAAACGGCGAACGAAAAAGAGGACGAATAAAACGACAAATTTTTGTGAAGCGGGGGAGAGGAAAACAAGAGGCAAATGGCAAATAATGTAAATTGCGAGGAAATGAGATTTTTGATAAGGAACCTAGTAGATGTTGATGACGTCTCCCCGGCAACGGCGCCAGAAATTCCTTTTGATGTCTGCTAGACTACATCGGTATTTCCCCAAAGAGGACGAGATGATGCAGCACAGCGACAGTAGTTATTTCCCTCTGTGATGAGACCAAGGTTATCGAACCAGTAGGAGAACCAATCAACACTACGTAAATAGTATCTGCACACAAATAACAAATACTCGCAACCCGACGTGTTAAAGGGTTGTTAATCCCTTTCGGGTAACGGCGCCAGAAATTGGCACGTGGAAGGGAGAAAGTTGTAATAGATTGATAGATCAAACGCCAAATAAAATAAACTGCAGTAAGGTATTTTTGTATTTTTGGTTTAATAGATCTTACAATAAAAGGAGAGGAAATAGATCACAAAGGAAAATATATTAAAGAAGAGAACGGGGGCCGTAGATTTCACTAGTGGCTTCTCTCTAGAAAAATAGCAAACGATGGGTAAACGAATTACTGTTGGGCAATTGATAGAACTTCAAATAATCATGATGATATCCAGGCAATGATCATTATATAGGCATCTAGTCCAATATTAGTAGACCGACTCCTGCCTGCATCTACTACTATTACTCCACACATCGACCGCTATCCAGCATGCATCTAGTGTATTAAGTTCATGGAGAAACCGAGTAATGCAATAAGAACGATGACATGATGTAGACAAGATCTATTTATGTAGAAATAGACCCCATCTTGTTATCCTTAATACCAACGATACATACGTGTCGGTTTCCGTTCTGTCACTGGGATCAAGCACCTAAGAGTGAAACCATCACAAAGCACCTCTTCCCACTGCAAGATAAATAGATCAAGTTGGCCAAACAAAACCCAAATATCGGAGAAGAAATACGAGGCTATAAGCAATCATGCATATAAGAGATCCAAGAAGACTCAAATAACTTTCATGGATAAAAAGATAGATCTGATCATAAACTCAAAGTTCATCCGATCCCAACAAACACACCGCAAAAAGATTTACATCATATGGATCTCCAAGAGACCATTATATTGAGAATAAAACGAGAGAGTGGAAGCCATCTAGCTACTAACAACGGACCCGAAGGTCTACAAGAGACTACTCATACATCATCGGAGAGGCACCAATGGACATGATGAACCCCTCCGTGATGGTGTCTAGATTGGATCTGGTGGTTCTGGAACTTGCGGAGGCTAGAATTGATTTTCGGCGACTCCCCTAGGGTTTCTAGAATATTGGGGTATTTATAGAGCAAAGTGTCGGTTCGGGAGGCACCCGAGGCGGGCACAACCCACCAGGGCGCGCCTGGGCCTCCAGGCGTGCCCTGTGGGTTGTGCTCCCCTTGGAGCACCCCCCCCAGGCACTTTGCCGGCCCACTGGATGTCTTCTGGTCCAAAAATACCCACAAAAAGTTTCGCTGTGTTTGGACTCCGTTTGGTATTGATTTCCTACGTCGTAAAAAACATGTAGAAAACAACAACTGGCACTTGGCACTATGTCAATAGGTTAGTACCCAAAAAATTATATAAAATAATTATAAAACATCCAAGAATGATAATATAACAGCATTGAACAATCAAAAATTATAGATACGCTGGAGACGTATCACACATGTCCACGCATATAGTTGATTCAAAACCAACATAACCTCCACAATATTTATGTTCATGGCATTTATACCCTACTCTAATGCTAGTACTAAATGTTAATCTTTACCTAATATTAAAAGGAGAATTGTTTCTCCGCTTTGTTTCGTCATCAGGTCGTCAGCTATTTTTTCGTCCATTATGTGGACCGGATTTTCGCGCGTCGTTCGGGCATACAGCCTATGAAATAGAATAGAAAAAAGAAAAAGTGATGCGGTGGGAGTTGAACCCAAGAGCTCTAACCATGTTGCTATGACCAAGACCAGTTGACCTAGCTCTCTATTGTGATGGAAAGTAGAGTTGGCCACTACTTAATACGAACAAACTTATGGACCCTCTACCCCGCACATGGGCCGATACTAGGCCTGGTCCGATGCAAAAAGTAGTTATTCCTATGGGAAGAACAAAGCCAACTGAACTGGCTTGCAATTTTCCCTAAAAAACTGGCTTACTATTGTGGTAGGAAAACAAGCGGCATTTCTAAATTAGTTAGTCCTGCATTGCATTTTTACATCAAATCCCACCAATCTATGTACATAGTGAGTTGTACCAGAATCAGCAAGCAGCAATCAGAGGATCAGATATGGATTCAGATTTAAGGACGAGGAACATCCATGGCCTACGCACATACACACACGCAAAAAGAGTTTCATGCCATGCGGGACAAGAAACAACGTACTTACAAAGAGGCAAAAAGAACTCAAACTTATAAAATGAACAAGCATGGAATTATAGGCACACAAGTTTGCTGTTGAATATGATTTTCAATTATTCAAAATCTGTACAACATCACAACACTTCTTACTTACAGATTTGGCTAATTATTGTGATTTTATATTATCATATGAAAGGTTATTTTATCTGATGAACAGTAATATTATTGCATGCGTAAAATCATAGTTTGGGAATCTATCTCTTTGCTATCTCATTTTCCCTTAGTTGAAGAGACAATCGATCATCCCCCTCTATTATATTTTTTTCCATGCATGTCATTACATGAATGTTTCAGTTATATATTTGATAATTTACATAGAAATCTATTTTTTAATGTATGAACTTTGCATACCCTACACCAGGTATGACGGAATATTTACATTTCTAAAGGGCCAGTGCATTGTTGTAATTTTTCCATTAAAGTTATTGTAGAATTATATTTTGTATCCAACAGTGGATTAAGCTATCTCATAAAGCTATTGTGGATGTGCATCGGTACTCCTAAAATACTAGAACGGCTTTTTGAGATTGCTACCTGGTAGGCACATTTACAACCACCCTCGGACAAAAAGAAAACTAAAATAATGTAAATTTAAACATTTCTTACAACATGAGGCAACCTCCATCGTCCAATGTCCAATCAAGATGAGCAACCTCATCTAACGGGGACCTTCTTTAGAGAGTCATGGAAAGATCATGTGGTAGAGAAAGAGATTCGTACTAAGATGATGCAGAACACAAAGAGATATATTTGTAGGGTGGAGGAAGGAGTAATTCAACAGTAAAAAGGTCGGCATTGTCGATTGATGTACGTGATAGTGAAAAATATATGTGATACACACAATTGATATCGAACCATAGAACATGTATCCTAAAGATAAGTCACACAAAATTGGTATTATGCAATAGGATATGTATTCCCCGTTGCAACGCGCGAGCATTTGTGCTAGTTATTCATAATGCATGATTATGACCGTTTTCGCTCTCTAGTTGGTCATTTCTCAACCTATTTGCTAGCCTTTGCCTGTACTAAGCGGGAATACTGCTTTTGCATCAAAATCCTTAAACTAATGTTATTCCATACGAGTCCACTATATCTACCTATACGATGTATTACTCTGCCGTTCCAAGTAAATTTGCATGTGCCACCTCTAAAAAATTCAAACGAACATCAGTTTTGTGTGCCCGCACCGCTCATGGAGCGACAGGGATAGTCAATATCTTCCATGCTAAGCGGGCTATTCTCATGGTGAGTGCTTATTCACTCGTTCTTGCACGAGAGGGGCCGGTAATCAGGATGCCCAGTCCCATGAACAAAATTGCAATAATAATGACACAAACTCCCCCGGACTGTTGTTGGTATGGAGTGCACCTAAGGATTCGGCTAGCCATGGCTTCTGTTTGTTGGTGGAGGAGGAGTAAACTTTACTTTTACCGCTTGGAAAACGCCGCTAATGTGTAACTCTTGATCGTAACGTTGACAGGAAAGGTATACCTCCCAAAACTATATTTATCTCTGATTTAAGCTTCGAGCTCTGGCACCTCTGCAAATCCCTGCTTCCCTCTGCGAAGGGCCTATGTATTTACTTTAATTTTACTTTAGTTTTATTGTTGAGTCATCACCTTCTCAAATAAGCACCAGTCCTGAGAGTACTATTGTCATTCTGAGGCATTGTGTATTGTTAATGTTATGTGCATCATGACTGGATCTCTTCTACCATGAATTACAATGTTTAGTCGTTGCTTGAACATAGGAGGTGCCCTGCATTTATGTTTTGTGGTCTCAAAAAGGGCTATCGAGATACCATTACTGTCAGATTATATCACGATTATTTTGACAAAGTGTTGGCATTGAAATACTTTATTATTGCTCGCTAGTTGATTATGCCATCAGTACGAGTGTATATAATTTCTAAGGGTTATCATTTGCATGGACAGTGATGATCTTTGCTGAAAACTTGGGTATTGTTTAAGCATATATATGGACACAAGAACAAAAGAGTTGATAAAAGTTTTTCTTTGTCACTTTTAGTTTCTCAACTGAATTGCTTGAGGACAAGCAATGAGTTAAGCTTAGGGAGTTGATACGTCTCCATCATATCTACATTTCCAAACACTTTTGCTCTTGTTTTGGACTCCAATTTGCATGATTTGAATGAAACTAACCCGGATTGACGTTGTTTTCAGCAAAACTACCATGGTGTTGTTTTTGTGCAGAAATAAAAGTTCTCAGAATTGGAAGAAACATTTTGGAGATTTATTTTGGAAGAAAAGAAAAAATATCAGAGCAAAGACCCACTAGACCCTGCTGCCCACTAGGCACCAGGGCGCGCCACCCCCCCTCTTGCGCGCCCTAGTGGGTAGTGGGCCCCATGAGGCCCCCCTGGCCCTAATCTGGATACTATAAATTCCTATTTCCCGAGAAAAAATAGCAGAGGATGTTTCATCACATTTTACGATACGGAGCCGCCGCCACCTCATGTTCTTCATCAGGAGGCCAGACCTGGATTCCGTTCGGGGCTCGGGACAGGGGGATCTTTCGTCTTCGTCATCATCAACCATCCTCCATCACCAATTTCATGATGCTCACCACTAAGAGTGAGTAATTTCTTCGTAGGCTTGTTGGACGGTGATGGGTTGGATGAGATTCATCATGTAATCCAGTTAGTTTTGTTAGAGCTTGATCCCTAGTATCCACTATGTTCTGAGATTGAAGTTGCTATGCTTAATGCTTGTCACTAGAGCCCGAGTGCCATGATTTTTAGATCTGAATATTTTATGTTTTCACAAATATATTTGTGTTCTTTATCCGATCTTGTAAGTTATACGCGCCTATTATGTGTTATGATCAGCATACCCCAAGGTGACAGTAATTGATATTCTTTCCGGTAATTACCGTAATTTGAGGAGTTCATGTATTCACTATGTATTAATGCTTTGTTCCAGTTCTCTATTAAAAGGAGGCCTTAGTATCCCTTAGTTTCCTTATGGACCTCGCTGCCACGGGAGGGTAGGACAAAAGATGTGACGGTGCAACTAATCCCCGGGTGGTTTTGGCAATTCATGACAACATATAGCTCATTGGACTAATATCCATTCAAGTTAAAAAATTCAGAAATTTCAATGATTGGCATGGCATGGACTAGAGATGTGGACCCCTCAAAATGCTAAGGACAAAGATTTGCAAAAGCTCAAGACTCTTCATTTTCATTTTAGTGATCCAAGATCACATTGAGCCCATAGGAAAGTCAATACTATTAAAAGGGGTTGAGGTGTTGCTTAATGGTCTACTTGCTCAAAGTGCTTAGTGATATTGCTCCAAAACCCTCAACCACTTTCTCATTTCTACATTGTCCTAAAACTCAAAGTCAAAATCAGCCCCACCGATCTGATCTATCTGGCGCCACAGAGTCCATTTGACATAGCCACTGCCAGAAACCCTAGAAAATTCGGTCACATTGATGCGGATCTCGGTGTCACCAAGATGTCCTTGCAAACTCTCTGTTGCCCATTGTAACTATTTCGATCTCACCGAAATGCATCATCGGTCCCTTCAAGTTTTCTTGACCAACTCTCTATTTTCTCTTTGCTGAAATCGGCCTCACCGCGATGAGGTTTTGCCCTAGCCCTAGCACATCGGTCTCACCGAGTTGATCCAGTCGGTCCCACCGAGATTCCTAACATTCACATTTCAAACTAAATTGGTCTCACCGAGTTCTTACATTCCGTCTGACCGAGTTGGGTCAAATGTGTGTAACGGTTGGATTTTGTGTGGAGGCTATATATACCGCTCCACCCTCTTATCCATTTGTGAGAGAGCCATCAGAACGTGCCTACATTTCCACTACTCATTTTCTGAGAGAGAACCACCTACTCATGTGTTGATACCAAGACATTCCAATCCAACCATAAGAGTCTTGATCTCTAGCCTTCCCCAAGTTGCTTTCCACTCAAATCATCTTTCCACCATAACCAAATCTGTGAGAGGGAGTTTAGTGTTGGGGAAACTATCATTCGAAGCACAAGATCAAGGAGTTCATCATCGACACACCATCTATTACCTTTTGGAGAGTGGTGTCTCCTAGATTGGTTAGGTGTCGCTTGCGAGCCTCTGACAAGATTGTGGTGTTGAACCAAGAAGTTTGGAAGGGCAAGGAGATTGCCTACTTCGTGAAGATCTACTTGAGTGAGGCAAGTCCTTCACGGGCGATGGCCATGGTGGGATAGACAAGGTTGCTTCTTCGTGGACCCTTCGTGGTTGGAGCCCTCCATGGACTCGCGCAACCGTTACCCTTCGTGGGTTGAAGTCTCCGTCAATGTGGATGTACGATTGCACCACCTATCGGAACCATGCCAAAAATATATGTATCTACATTGCGTTTGCCTTCTCCAAACCCTTCCCTTTACCTTAATATGCAATGTTTTACTTTCCGCTGCTACACTCTTAGAATTGCATGTGTAGGTTGATTGTTTGACTTGTACTAGTTGCTAAAATCTGCCAACACTTAAAATTGGGAAAAGACTAGATTTTTATTTGGTCAAGTAGTCAAATCACCCCGCTCTAGACCTACTTTCGATGCTACAAGATGTCATGCTAGTTCTTTTCCATAAGCACGTATTTCTATTTATGGAATACTTGTCTACATTACATTGATGAATTGGAGCTAGTTCTGTGTTGCCCTAGGTTATGATTGTTACATGATAAATATTATCCAACGTTATCACTGATCCAATGCCTACGAGCTTTTCACATATTGATCTTTGCTAAGTTACTACTATTGCTTCTACTGTTACAATTGCTACAAAACTACTACCGTTATCGTTACCACTACTATTGCAGTTGCTACTATTGCTCTAAATTATCATACCACTATGCTACTGATCACTCTACTACAGATATTTAGTCTCAGGTGTGGTTTTATTGACAAATCAACTACTAATACTTACAAGTACTCTTTGGCTCCCCTTGTGTTGAATCAATAAATTTGGGTTGAATACTCTACCCTCGAAAACTGATGTGATCCCCTATACTTGTGGGTTATCATAGTCCAATGACCATCAATGACTTTCACTCTACTACTAGCCTATTGACACATACATGGACAGTCAATCGGTCAAATAGTATGCCACGTAGGCAGAATACGGGGCCAACGCGTACACGTGACCATCGGTGTTCAATGATATGTGACTTCCGTGAACGTATTTTGGGCATTCCTAAGTCCAGTGACCGAAGTGAAATTTAGAAACGAGTCCAATAACCTCTGTTGAATTTATCTCCGGTAGGTGGGTATGGTGTACGACAAAGCTGACGAGACTCTTTTGAATCTGAGCGGCTCCATCTCGGGGTCTTTCTATACTGATGGTTCAAAGATTTTCATGTGGTTTGTGCCATGGTGCATAATTTTCATTTCCACGTAACCGTCTGCATGTTCTTGAGAGTCTAACGCATTGTGTTTGTTGAGGGTCTTGCCAGAGATAATTTGGGATGACAAAAGGCAAACAGATGTCTTGCCTTCCCAATTTATTAGTCTTCTGTTATGCTTATGTGTCGGGTGAATAGATTGCAAGGTTCCGTACATGTTATTTCTAATTGACTAGGTAATTGTCCATGCGTTGCAACGGGAGTATACATATTCTAGTAGTTCAACCTCAATCGTGTCTACTACGTAGAGTTAAGATCCTTGAGGGAGTCCTGGATTAGGGGGTGTTCGGGTAGCCGGACTATACCTTCAGCCGGACTCCTGGACTATGAAGATACAAGATTGAAGACTTCGTCCCATGTCCGGATGGGACTTTCCTTGGCGTGGAAGGCAAGCTAGGCGATGCGGATACTCAAGATCTCCTACCATTGTAACCGACTCTGTGTAACCCTAACCCTATCCGGTGTCTATATAAACCGAAGGGTTGTAGTCCGTAGGACGAATCATCATCATACACAATCATACCATAGGCTAGCTTCTAGGGTTTAGCCTCCTTGATCTCGTGGTAGATCTACTCTTGTACTACCCATATAATCAATATTAAACAAGCAGGAGTAGGGTATTACCTCCATCGAGAGGGCCCGAACCTGGGTAAAAACATCATGTCCCTTGTCTCATGTTACCATCCGGCCTTGACGCACAGTTCGGGACCCCCTACCCGAGATCCGCCGGTTTTGACACCGACGTTGGTGCTTTCATTGAGAGTTCCTCTGTGTCGTCGCCTTTAGGCCCGATGGCTCCTCCGATCATCAACAACGATGAGTTCCAGGGTGAGATTTTTCTCCCCGGACAGATCTTCGTCTTCGGCGGCTTCGCTCTACGGGCCAATTCGCTTGGTCATCTGGAGCAGATCGAAAGCTACACCCCTGGCCATCAAGTCGGGTTTGGAAGCTTAAACTACATGGCTGATATCCGCGGAGACTTGATCTTCGATGGGTTCGAGCCACAGCCAAGCGCGCCGTACTACCACGAGGGGCATGATCTAGCTCTGCCTCCGAACAGTGTCCTGGAGGCCGCATACGCATCGGTTCCGACCCTTAACTCGGAGCCTATTGCTCCAAGCGAGGATGGATGGTTGGACGTCACCTCGGGGGCTGCGATCTCAAAGACAATCGAGCCGAACGCCAGCCCCGCACTCCGCATGACCCGTGACTCCGAGGGTCCGGACTCCTATCCGGACTCCGAACCCCCCGTGCCCCTACCAATCGAATCCGATTGGGCACCTATAATGGAGTTCACCGTCGCGGACATCTTTCAGCACTCGCCTCTTGGCGACATCTTGAACTCTCTCAAGTCTCTCTCTTTATCAGGAGAGCCCTGGCCGGATTACGGTCAGCAAGGATGGGATACGGACGATGAAGAAATTCAAAGCCCACCCACCACCCACTTTGTAGCCACCGTCGACAACCTAAACGACGTGCTCAACTTCGACTCCGTAGACATCGACAGCATGGATGACGATGCAGGAGATACCGATGAACCAACACTCATAGGGCATCGGACAGCCACCTCATCTCATGATGTGTACATGGTGGATACCCCTAAAGGAAATGACAACGAGGAAAAAGGGGATGGGACGGGAAATAGACCCCCCGGAGAGCAATCAAAGCGTCGCCATAAATGCCGACCCAAGGCCCACCTCGATAAAAACCCAGCCATAGAGTAGGACAAGCCGGTAGACGACGAGCAAGCCTTAGAGTAGCCGTACGAACAGGGCAACACGGATAGAGAAACCAAAACTCCCTCCCCCGGCGAAAACGGC
The DNA here is from genome assembly GCA_032464435.1 of Aegilops umbellulata. Lineage (NCBI taxonomy): Eukaryota > Viridiplantae > Streptophyta > Magnoliopsida > Poales > Poaceae > Aegilops > Aegilops umbellulata. The sequence continues at coordinate 260,308,237 of CP136055.1, forward strand.
ATTCCGGACAACCTTACGCCGGATAAATCCATGGAGCAGAAGAGTCTCCACAAGAGGCTCATTGCAACTGCACGCAGCCTGAAAAAGCAGAAGCGGAAGCTAAAGACAGCGGAAGATGCACTCCGTATTAGATGGAATAAAGTAATCAACACCGCAGATAAATACGGCGATGGTCGCCGTACTAAAATCTATCCAAAGAGAAAGCTACTGCCCGAATTCGACGAAGAGGCGCTAGAGCCCTCGCATTCAAAAAATAAGAAAGCCATACGGTCGGATAGACGATCCCATAAGGCGGCAAGTGGCACCGCACTTAAATCGGTATGCGACCCACCTAAGGATTCGCATCATGGCCCAGCCAGGTCCATTATGGGCCAAGAAAGCAAGCTCTTGTAAGCAATGCAAAAAAGCCATCATCAGAATCCGGCACACCCAAATACAGGGGCGCCGCACATCCCCTATGCTTCACCGATGAGGTTCTGGACTATGAATTTCCAAAGGGATTCAAACCCGTCAACATAGAGGCGTATGATGGAACAACAGATCCCGGAGTCTGGATCGAGGACTATATCCTCCACATACATATGGCTAGAGGAGATTATCTCCACGGCATTAAATATTTAACCCTTAAGCTTAAAGGGCCAGCCCGGCACTGCCTTAAAAGCCTTCCCGAAAACACAATTGGAAGTTGGGAAGAGCTCGAAGATGCTTTCCGAGCAAATTTTCAAGGGACCTATGTCCGCCCTCCGGATGCAAACGATCTTAGTCACATAACTCATCAGCCCGGAGAATCAGCTCGGCAGTTCTGGAACAGATTCCTCACTAAAAAGAATCAGATAGTCGACTGTCCGGACGCCGAAGCCTTAGCAGCTTTCAGGCATAATGACCGAGACGAATGGCTCGCCAGACACCTTGGCCAGGAAAAGCCAAGAACAATGGCCGCACTCACAAGCCTCATGGCCCGCTTCTGCGCAGGAGAGGACAGCTGGTTGGCAAGATGCAGCCCCAGCGACCCAAGTACATCCGAAATTAGGGATGGAAACGAAAAACCGCGACGCAACAAGGATCGTCGCCGAACTATAGAAAAAAAGTCCAAAGAGCACGACATTCAATGCCGGATTCAAAGGCTCGCGACAAAATCAGACAAAACCACCCCTCCAGGATAATAGGGATGATCCGTCCAACTTAAACAGAATCCTGGACAGGATATGTAAGATACACAGTACTCCTGGGAAGCCTGCTAACCATACCCACAGAGATTGTTGGGTTTTCAAACAATCCGGCAGACTCAATGCCGAACACAAGGGGCTCGACACACCAAGCGAAGACAAGGACGAACCCCAGAAGCAGAGCACCAGGAAACAAAAGAACTTCCCACAAGAAGTAAAAACAGTGAACTTACTTCACGTAACAAAACGTGTGGCACCCATAAAGGTACGCACAATACGACCTATCCCCAAGGGGTCCCGCCACTGGTTATTAAAACCAATCACCTTCGATCAGCTAGACTATTCTAGAAATATCAAGAACGCAGGCTGGACTGCCCTGATACTCGATCCAATAATTGGCAGATTTCCGTTTGCAAATGTCCTTATGGACGGCGGCAGTGGACTAAACCTGATATATCAGGATACAATCCATCACATGGGGATAAACCTAGCAAGAATCCGCCGCATCAAAACCTCCTTTCAAGGGGTAGCACCTTGTCTGGACACCCATTGTATGGGTTTTCTCCGGCTCGAGGTTATATTCGGCTCTACCGATAAATTCCGTCGTGAAAAGCTGACCTTCCATGTCGTCCCGTTCTCAAGTCGCTATCAAGCACTACTGGGACGCGAAGCTTTCGCTCGCTTTAACACAATACCGCATTATGCATCTCTCACGCTTAAGATGTCCGGTCCACGAGGCATCATCTCTTTGAAGGGGAAGCACTAAAGTGCACCTCCCCTAAGCGGAGGATTGTGCGGCCGCTTAGACAACCCCACAGCAAAATGGCCTCGCCGGCCAAAAAACTTCGAAATAGGTCGTTAAAGACCACGAACTCGGATAGACGAGTTCGGTATAAAATCATCATTAATGCAGGCTTAATGGCCATACACCCCCGCACTAGGGGCTACACGCAGAGACAATAAAGCTCAGTTTTATATTTTACTTTATACTTCATTTATTTTAAAACCTTTTGTTCGGCACGACCCGTTTTCAATTTAGTTCCTCTCTTTTACAGATGAACGTCGTGCGGCGCCCATCCAGGATACGGCACAACGGAGACACAGGCGCAGACGTGCAGTAGGGACCCGTCCTAAAGGATTCTTTTCAGATTAAGACCCTGCGTAAACCTTTTTTACTGTCTCTTGTTGCAACACATCCCCTGGTCTTTTCCGATATAACCAAGGAGGAGGCTGGCGTCTTGGCATGTGGCCACATCAGAATTTTTTGCACGTACCTGGACACTAGGGGCTTTTTTTTAGCAAAGAGTGTTGTTTCGCCCGCACTCGTAAAGACCGAACACCTTAGGGAGTGTTCGGCGTCGCGAGTTTTGGCATTATATGCATCAGCTCCGAATCATGTCTTTGGTCAAATGTTGGGTTGCCCGGCTCCTGAGTTCGGCTACCTTACATTCCGCTCTATCGGCTAAGGTAGCACCAGGAGAACTACTGCGATTGTGACCCGGTTCGGCCGGGCAAGCACCTTAGTAGAGAAAGCCTAAAACTGACCGTCATGATGTAGCGTGAGACTGGTCAGCCACTCGATGACCTACTGGAATCTATCGGATTCCTCCGCTTTAACGAAGGGCCGCTTCCCGGTCAGGCACATACGCGCCCCGAACTCGGGCGAGCGCAGTCGCCACTAATGGGCTACCTAAATAGTCCCACTGTCAAGCTCCTATGGCTAAGTGAAAGTGTTAAAGCATTATAGTCCGGTTGCCTGGCCCGCTGCGCTATCACCTCCTTTGTAGGACCAAGACGTTGGGTTAAGAGTGAAAATGCGTCTTCTGCGAGCACCCCCGCACTATGTGCGTGGGGGTTGAAGCCTGTCGGGGGATATCGGCCTCCACGAGCACCTATGGGGACGGAGCCCCTTGTCGGTTCGGCGGGGGGCGGAGGTTACACAAAGAGCAGATCGAGGCGACACACACACACACAACGATTTTACCCAGCTTCGGGCCGCACGGATGCGTATAACCCTACTGCTGCATGTCTGGTTGATTCAAGTTCTTGCTCTGGGGCACAAGAAGCTACAGTAAGCTGGAGCTGGACGTAGACGAGGGTCTACTGGGTGTCCTCTCTCTCGGTCTGGATCCCTTCTAGGTTTTTCCTCCCCTTTTCCTCCTACGTGCGCATGGGCCTCCTTTTATATGCTAAGGGGTTTTCCACAGGCAGCAACGCAGGTGAGGGTAAAAATGGCAAGGAACTGTGCGAACAGTAGCCGCACAGTGCTACCGCACCTAACTCTGATGGCGGCGGACAAAGGCATTAAATGCCCGTCTGAATCGCCTGAACAGTGCCGAGGCAGACCGTTAGGGGCGCCTCCGCTTGCCACGGGGCGACTCCGCCAACGTCGCATGCCACGCGCGCGCCCCAGACTGCGCGGCGCCCCGCCACGTGTCTCTGGGGAAGCTCCAGAGTGACGCGTGGGCAGGTGAGTTGGAGCGCACGTCTGAGGTGGTGGTTCGCCGCGGCAAATGGCTTGCCGCGGTGGTTGCCTTGCTGCACCTGAGAGCTTGCCGCTCGTCAGGCCTTGCCGGGGCGCGCGGCGCGCCGCGGCGGGCTTCTCTTGGGGTGCCTTGGCTTGGCCGTCCCGGCGAGCAACTCCCGCCGGTGCCTTGGTGCTTCGGCTTAGTCGTCCCGGCAAGCTCCTCTTGCCGGGGCCTTGTCGCCTTGGCCCGGCAAGCTCCTCTTGCCGGGGCTTGGTCTTCTCGGCTCGATCACTTGGCCTTCGTCTGGCCCGGAAAGGGCCGTGGAGACTCTTGTCGCTCCCCTGGCAGGCCTTGCCGCGGGACGCTACTACTGCCCTGCACAAGTTCGGGGTACTAAGGTACCCCTACTTTAGTACACCGACAGGAGCCCCCGGGCCTGGGCCATACACGGTGCCGAGCGTTGTTGGGCCAGGCCCTAACAGTGCACGGGCACGCGTGGCCTGGGTTGCGCTGCTCCTTAACTCCGCGTCCGTCGCGCCCTCCCCAAGTGGCGCGCGCTTATCGCGGCGTCGTGGGGGGGGGGCGAGGCGTGCGAGACGTGCGTGACGTGGGTGGCGTGCGCGAGGCTTGAGGCCCACAGGCATGCGTCACGTCGGGCACGATCCCTTTATTTGGAAAGGCGAAACGTCTGCCCCCACTTTCAAGTGGGGGGAGAGAGGTCGCCTCATATGTCGCCTCGGCCCTGCTCGCCCGCCACGCGTCCTCCATGCGCTTGGGGTTGCGGTGGTGGAGGCAGGGAGCCGGGCCGACGCGGGCCGAAGTAGAGGGTCGGCCCCGTCGCCTGCCCTTCCTCTGCTTTGATTGGTTGGGCGGGGCGGCCGAGCCCCCACTCCGCCCCTTTATAATGAGCGGAAGGGGATGACGAGGGTCCGCACCCCTTCCTTCTTTCTTCTCTTAGAGCCCTGGTCCCCTCTCCCCAACTGTCATGGAGGAAGGGAACCCTGGTCCTTCTTCGGTGGCGGCAAGGGTTGCCGCCAGGCAGCGCGCCCCTCCTCCCCTTGCACCCGCGGCGGCGGAGCCAACCGTAAGGGGAAGGGGGAGGGGCGAGGTCGTGGACAAGGCCGTGGACGGGGCTGAGGCGCTCGAGGCGGGCGGGGCGGCGCGCCGGCCTCGCCTCCGCCGGCGGCTCCGTTTCCCCCGGCGGTTCATCTCGGGGACGACCCCTGCGAGTTCATCATCAGGCTGCGCCGGGCGCCTCGCCGTCACCTCCGCCTCCCGGCTCCCTTCGCGGACGTCTTGGAGGCGGAACAACACGAGACGCTGAGACTGCGCATGAGGGGCTGCGGGATCAGTGGTACGCGAGTCCACGTTGAATCCCGAGCCCCCGGCGTGGTGTGTCTTGGACGAGGGTGGAAGACGTTCGCCCGGATCCACAGCTTGATGGAGGGGTTCACCCTCCATTTTAAGCTGATGGAGGGTGATCTCCTCTCCGTCAAGGCCTTCGGGGACCTCGGCACCCGGGCTCGGTGCTGCGTGGATAGCTCCTCCGACAGCGAAGGCTCCTCCTCGAGCGAGAGTGACGAGGAGGGGAGCGACAGCGACGACGAGGGGAGCGGCCGCCGGGATGACGGGTCCGACTAGGTGCCGGTCGCACCTCCGCGTGGCACCGGCGGCCCCCGTCGTCCGCGTCGCTGGTGCCGTGAACTCCCCGGGGTCGTCTCCTTGGGCGGCTGGCGTAGGGAGGCTGCGGAAGAGGAAGAGGGCGGGCGGCAAGGCCGCTGCCTCGTCTTCCAACTTCGCCCCAGACGCCGTCACCACCCCTTCTAGCGACGACGACCACCGGGGTCTTCTCTCCGGCCCGGCAAGCTCCTCTTGCCGGGGCTTCGTCTTCTTGGGTGGCCGGCGTGGCGAGGCTGCGGAAGAGGCTGGCGGCAAGGCCGTCAACTCGGAGTACGAGGGCTAGATGCCCTCGACAGCGTGTTGACGTCCCGCAACCTCCTTCTCGAGCTCCGCTTCCGGCGTCGCCGTCTCCATCCGGCCTCCGGAGCCCCGCGACGGAGCCCCGGATGCTCTCTTGGTGTCTTCTGCCACCCGTAGCTCGTCTAGGCGCCCCTTTTGCCCTTCTCGCCTCCTTGTCCTACCTCCTGAGGAGAGAGACAAGAAAGGGATTACGGGCACCTTATCTCTTTTTATCTTGTAAGCCCTCGGGCCTTAGTTGTGTTTAAATCTTGTAATCCCATTTTTCATGTTTTTCATTCTCTCTGAGTTGTACCTGAGTGGAATGTTTTTAGTGAAAAGGGAGTGTTTGCCGGACCATTTGTCTCGCGGGTACATCCCGCGGCAAGGAGCGAACCCTTTGCATCGTTAAGATAGACACTTCCCCGCCCGGCAACGGACCCTGCCATCTCCCCGCGCCTCTTGGCCCTCCTCACGCTCTTGGCGGAGGCAGGGAGAAGGCGGGTTCTGGCCCCTCTCTTCCTCCTCTTGCCGCCGCGGCTACTATCAGAAGCGGGCCCCGGGAACGCGCTCCGGGGTTTGTCGCTTAAGAGAGCACGGCAGCTTTTAGGAGGAAGCAAGGTTTTCGCATTCCGCAGCTCATGAGAGAACGCATGATAAGGGATGTAAAGACTTATCTGAGGTTGCAGCCCCCGGCAACTCTGGCTTGCCGGGGCGCGGGTGCTGGCTCGCCCTTCTCCCCTTCTTCGTCCTTGAGCGGCTCGGCAAGGGTATGCAACTCCTGCGAGCCAAAGGGAAAGGACGGGAAAAAGACGCGGACTCGACCTCTAAGTTAGGGGTTAGCGACTGTTAGGCACTATCAACCCTAACCAAGGACGAGACTCGACTCAGCATGCATGCTAAAACTTGGGGGCGCCAGCGCTTCATTGCGGCCAGGGTCTGTGCCTGGCTTTGTACAAAGGATTACATGCAACTGCGGCAAGACTTTTGTACAAAGAGTTGGTTGCCGGACGGGGTCCGACAACCGCGCCTTACGGGTAAAACTTGCGAAGATGCTCAATGTTCCAGGAATTGCTCACCGGAGTACCATCTTCGGTCTCGAGGCGGACGGCGCCGGGCCTCGTGACTCGTTTCACCCGGTAAGGGCCTTCCCACTTCGGCGTCAACTTGTTGTGTATCTTGGCCGACTGAACGCGCCGAAGAACAAGGTCGCCTTCCTCGAGGCTCCTGGCTTTAACTTTGCGGCTATGATAGCGACGCAGAGCTTGCTGGTAGCGAGCGGATCGCACAGCAGCCTGGAGACGATCCTCCTCAATGAGCAGTGCGTCATCTTCACGCGACCGCTCTTGCTCAAGCTCATCATAAGTGAGCACTCGAGGTGACCCGTATACGAGTTCCGTGGGGGTAACTGCTTCTGCTCCATAGACTAGAGCAAATGGTGTCTAGCCGGTGGCTCGATTTGGCGTCGTTCTGACCGACCAAAGAACCGCCGGCAGCTCCTCGATCCAGTTCCGTCCGCGCTTGAGCAGCTTGTCAAAACTTCTGGTCTTGAGCCCGCGCAGTACCACGGCGTTGGCCCTTTCCGCTTGACCGTTGCTCCGGGGATGAGCAACAGAAGCAAAGCAGACCTTGGTGCCGAGGTTTTGGGTGTACTACATGAAAGCGTGGCTTGTGAACTGCGTACCGTTGTCGGTGATGATCCTGTTGGGGATCCCGAAGCGGCAAACAATCGACCTGAAGAATTTGATCGCGGACTGGGCAGTCACCTTCCTCACCGGCTCCACTTCTGGCCACTTTGTGAACTTGTCGATGGCAACGAACAAGTACTCAAAGCCCCCGACGGCTCGGGGGAATGGGCCAAGGATATCGAGCCCCCAGACCGAGAAGGGCTAGGACAAAGGGATCATCTGGAGAGCTTGAGCTGGCTGGTGTATCTTCTTGGAATGGAACTGGCACGCTTCACACTTGGTTACTTGTGTAGTTGCATCCTAGAGGGCTGTGGGCCAGAAGAAACCTTGCCGGAACGCTTTGCCGGCAAGTGCTCTGGCGCCAATGTGGCGTCCACATATGCCTCCGTGTATCTCCGCCAACAGCTTCTGTCCGTATTCCCGGTGAATGCACTTCAATTTCACCCCATTGCGTCCTCTTCTGTACAGTGCGCCGTCGACGAACTGGTACATACTGGACTGCCGGGCTACTCTTACCGCTTCTTCTTGTTCTTCGGGAAGTTCTCCTGTCTGGAGGAACGGACGATCTGTTGTGCCCACGTCGGAGCCTGTGGCTCGACGACGAGGACTAAAGGCATGTCGGCGGCTGCGGGAACATCAGCTTCTACGGCGAGGACTTGGGGCTCAGCCGGAGCTTGACGTTCCCCGGCAAGCTTGTCGGGGCATGACTTGCCGGGAGCGCCCGCTTCGTCGGGACAAACCCTGGGGCTTGCCGGAGCGGGCAGCTCCTCAGCACTCTTGGCGTCGATCTTGGGGACTCTCTTGGCGGCGGCTTCGGGAAGCTCTGCCGGGAGATAGTCACCAGAGACCGATTTTCTCTTCTTGCTTGGCCCAGTCGATGGTGTCACGGATGGCTGAGTCAGCTTGAGCACAAAAGTCCCTGGTTCCACAGGTAGCTTTAGTGCGGCGCATTTTGACAGGCCGTCGGCGATGTCGTTTTCCGCTCTTGGAATGTATTCCATTTGCAGGCCGTCAAAGCGCTCTTCCAGCTTCCTCACCTCATCAACATAAGCCTCCACCAACGGGCACTGGTAATCCTTGTTCACTTGGCGGACGACGAGCTGCGAGTCACCCCTGACAATGAGCTTCTTGATCCCAAGTTCCGCCGCGATCCTGAGACCGGCGAGCAAACCTTCATACTCTGCCGTATTGTTGGTTGCTTGCTCCTTGGGAAAGTGCATCTGGACGATGTACTTGAGGTGCTCTCCGGTGGGCGCAATGAGCAGCACACCGGCACCGGCGCCTTCCAGCGAAAAGGCACCATCAAAGTACATCAGCCACTCTTTGGTTGCTTCCTTGCCGGGGATGCTCGTCTCTGGAATTTCTTCGTCCGGTGTCGGCGTCCACTCTGCTATGAACTCTGCCAATGCTCGGCTCTGGATGGTCGATGTGCTCTCGAACTTGAGGCCAAAGCTTGACAGTTCCAGTGCCCACTCGACAATCCTGCATGTTGCTTCGGGATTCTGCAGTATCCTCCTAAGCGGAAACCGAGTGACCACTGTGATCTCGTGTGCTTGGAAGTAATGGCGCAGCTTCCTCGAGGCCATGAGGAGGCCTAAGAGCAATTTCTGCACACCAGAGTACCTCGACCTAGCCCCCTGCAGGAGGGAACTGACGAAGTAAACTGGGCGCTGCACCATCCTCTTCCTCTGCACTTCCCCTTGCGCTTGCGCGGATCCGCCTTTGCCGGGGCCAGAGCTTGTCGGGGAAGCTCCCTGCTTGTCGTCGGACGCGCTTGCCATGGTTGCTGGCTCGTCATCAGCTTCCCTCTCCGCTACTAACGCAGCACTAGCCACTTGATTGGTTGCCGCTAGGTAGAGCAGCAACTTCTCTTGCGGTCTAGGCGCGACAAGTATGGGAGCGGAGGACAGGTATTTCTTCAAGTCTTGCAGCGCAGCCTCCGCTTCCGGAGTCCATTTTACTGGACCTGCCTTTTTCAAGATTTTGAAAAACGGCAGGGCGCGTTCCGCAGACCTGGAAATAAACCTGCTGAGAGCCGCCACGCAGCCGGCAAGTCTTCGCACGTCCTTGACACGCGTTCGTGCTTCAATCTGCTCGATGGCCTTGATCTTGTCGGGGTTGGCTTCGATCCCACGATGAGACACGAAGAACCCGAGAAGCTTGCCGGAGGGAACTCCGAACACGCACTTCTCGGGGTTGAGCTTGAGGCTGATCTTGCGCAAGTTCGCAAAGGTCTCTTCCAAGTCTTGAACCAGGGTTGCCTTGTCTTTGCTCTTGACCACAATGTCGTCCATGTAGGCCTCCACATTTCTGTGAATCTGTGGCTCGAAAGCAGTGTGGACAACCCTCGCAAACGTCGAGCCTGCATACTTCAGTCCAAAAGGCATCCGCACAAAACAGTACGTGCCGCATGGAGTGATGAACGCAGTCTTCTCTTCGTCTTCTTTAGCCATGAAGACCTGGTGGTACCCGGAGTAGGCGTCAAGGAATGAAAGCAGGTCGCATCCGGCCGTGGAGTCAACAATCTGGTCGATGCGCGGCAAGGGGAATGGATCTTTAGGGCAAGCTCTGTTGACATCGGTGAAATCGATGCAAAGCCTCCACTTCTCGTTTGCTTTGCGCACGACAACAGGATTGGCCAACCACGTCGGATGGAGCACGCCTCTGACGAGGCCTGCCGCTTCCAACTTCCTGATCTCCTCCGGGATAAACTCTTGGCGCTCCACCGCTTGTTTCCTGACCTTTTGCTTGACGGGCCGCGCATGGGGACAGACGGCGAGGTGGTGCTCAATCACTTCCCTGGGAACGCCGGGGATGTCAGATGGTTGCCAGGCAAACACATCGACATTCGCCCGCAGGAAAGCAACGAGCGCGCCTTCCTATTTGGGGTCGAGAGTGGCACTGATGGTGAAGGTACCACCAGTGCCGTCCTCCTTGGCGGGCACCTTCTTGGTCGCTGGTGGAGCAGCCGTCGTCTCCTTGTGTTTACCGGTGGGGCTCGATGGTGCGTCCTCAACGGCAGCGCAGCACTCCGAAGAGGCGCGCTTGCCGGAGTGGGCACCAGAGCATTTGCCGGGCTTGGCCTTCTTGCCGGCGGGGCTCGATGGCACGTCCTTGACGGCAGCGCAGCACTCCGAAGAGGCGCGCTTGCCGGAGTGGGTGCCAGAGCATTCGCCGGACTTGGTCTTCTTGCCGGCGGGGCTCGATGGCACGTCCTCGACGGCAGCGCAGCACTCCGAAGAGGCGCGCTTGCCGGAGTGGGCGCCAGAGCACTTGCCGGGCTTGGTCTTCATGCCTGTGGGGCTCGATGGCACGTCCTCGACGGCATCGCAGCACTCCGAAGAGGCGCGCTTGCCGGAGTGGGCGCCAGAGCACTTGCCGGACTTCTTCTTTCCCCCGGAAGCTCCAGCAGCAGGTGGGACGCGGGCCGTTGCTGCTGTTGCGTCCCGGTATATTTGGTCAGCGCAGATAAGGGCATCCTTCTTGTCGCCGGGGACAGAAATGACGCTTATCGGGCCAGGCATCTTGAGCATGTTATGCGCGTAGTGAGAGGCCGCCATGAACTTGGCGAGCGCTGGTCGGCCGAGGATCCCGTTGTAAGGCAACGGAAAGTCGGCGACATCAAAGGTGACCTTCTCAGTCCTGAAATTCAGCTCGCTGCCAAATATTACCGGCAGCGTGATCTTTCCCTTCGGCTTGCTCCTTCCCGGGTTGATTCCTTGGAATGTGTCGGTTTCTTCGAGCTCGCTGTCGGGAACTTGGAGTCTCCGGAGAACAGCGGAGGAGATCAGATTCAAGCCGGCCCCGTCGTCAACTAGCATCTTAGTAACCTTGAGGTTGCGGATTGTTGGGGAAACCAACATCGGAAAGCACCCGACCGCGGTTGTGCGATCAGGGTGGTCCTCAATATCGAAGATGATAGGCGTGCTGGACCATCTCAGGGGTCTGCGTGACTCGACGGGTGGCTCCGCTGCATTGACCTCCCGCACCCACCGTTTAAGCTGGTGGTGGGAAGCGTGCAGGGAGGCACCGCCGTCCACACACAAGACCTCAGTGGCTTTCTGAAACTCCTGCTCGCTGGTCTCGGGGTCTTCCATATCTTCGTCGTCGTCATCGTCTTCGCTCTTGTCGCGTCCCCGGGGAGGTCTGTCTGCTTGCCGCTGCTTGTCCTTGCCGCGGCGCTCCCTCGGGCCGGGACGCTTCGTGCCGGATCCCCCGCCGCCTGCTTGGGCTCTCTCCTTGTCGCGTCGTGCGTACTCGGCCTTCTGCAGGTCAACGAGTCGCTCGACTTGCTTGCAACTCTGGAGGTCGTGGCCCCTGGTACGATGGATCTTGCAGTACTTCTTGTCGGTACCGTCTCGCTTATCGGCAGCGGCCACCGCCCGGCAGTTGGCGCACCCGACAACCTCCTTGTCGGGGCCTCCCGCCTGGGCTTTCTTGGCGGAGCCCTCGCTGCCGGACTTCTCGACAACCAGTATCTCGGGGTTTTTCTTCTTTTTGCCGTTCCGCCGCCGGCCTCTCCTTGCCGGGGCGGTACCTTCACTGTCGGATTCTCCTTCTCCAACACTTTCTCCGGGGAGCTTCCTCCCCTCCTTAGCGCGTGCACACTTGTCGGCCAGGGCGTAAAGCTCGCTAACCTCCTTGATTTTGCACATCGCCATCTCCTCCCGCATCCTGCGGTTGCGCACGTTCTGATGGAACGCGCTGATCACCGCGGCGGGGTGGACGTCTGGGATGTTGTAGTGCACACGGCTGAACCTCTGGATGAACTTGCGCAAAGGCTCCCCCTCCTTCTAAACAAGCAAATGAAGATCGCTTGCCTGGCCATGGGGTTTGTGGCCGCCCGTGAAGGCGCCAACGAACTGATGGCATAGATCTAGCCAGGAGGAGATGGAGCCGTCCGGCAAGTGCATGAGCCAGGATCTGACATTGGGCTTGAGTACCAGTGGGAAGTAGTTGGCAAGGATCTTATCGTCCCGTCCCCCGGCAGCCTGCACCGCAATGGTGTAGATGCTGAGGAACTCAGACGGATGCGACTTGCCGTCGTACTTCTCGGGCACGTCGGGCTTGAAGTTCTTTGTGCTGGGCCACTGGACTTGCCGCAGCTCGCGGGTGAACGCGGGGCAGCCTACCGAATACGGCAGTTCGCCTGGTTCCCCCGGTGCGTGCATTTTTCCAGAGGGCTCAACGTGCTGGTCTGATTGACGCCGCGCCTCTCTTCTGCGCTCGATGCGAGTTCGAGCGTCTTCTTCCCTTCGTTCATGAAGGACTTGGCGTTGGTCGCGGCGAGTTCGCGGGTTCGACGACGCGGTGGAGTCGTTGTCGAGGTGAGCCCGGCGAGTCGGCGACCGCGGCTTCTGGGGCGGGGAGTGCACGATGGTCGCACCCCCTCCATTCTTGGCGCCATCGGTTCTCGCATGGGTGACTGGCCGCGGCTGCGACGCGCTATGCTGCCGCGGAGTGTCGCTGTTGGCGAAACCGATGAGGCTCTCGATAGTTGCCCTCCAGTCGTCGAGCTTGTCCGCCGCCGGAGGGTAGTCTAGGAGTAGCTGAGCTCGCGCGAGAGCTTCCGCTGGGGTGGCGGGCAGAGGCGGCGAACGGCGCGAGGAGCGGGATGTGCTCGAACTCCTAACCATGTTAGAAGGAGTAGCACCCGGTCCTGGCAGCCGCGCGACGCTCGTTCCGGCACGCTGGATAGCATGCTGGTCCTGAGCGCCTTGGGACCCACCAGCACGGTCTGGGTCCAGCAAGCGTATGGTACCGTGGGTACCATGACGCTGCTGGTTTCGCGCCTCCTGAGAGGGGCATGGGGCGAGCTCGGACGTCGCGGGACCAAGAACTGGTTCGACGGCGCCCGTTCCTCCGTCGGCGTCCTCCCCACCACCCGTCCGCTCCATGGGCGGTGGGTTCGACGCTGACGGACCGGTCGCCTCCGGAGCTTTCTTCTTCGGCGCCATGCCGGCGCAAACAGTGAGAGTCTGGCGCGCGCGGACGCCGGATCTGGTTCACACAACCTCGACGCATCCCCTACCTGGCGCGCCAAAGATGTCGGGGGATATCGGCCTCCACGAGCACCTATGGGGACGGAGCCCCTTGTCGGTTCGGCGGGGGGCGGAGGTTACACAAAGAGCAGATCGAGGCGACACACACACACAACGATTTTACCCAGCTTCGGGCCGCACGAATGCGTAAAACCCTACTGCTGCATGTCTGGTTGATTCGAGTTCTTGCTCTGGGGCGCAAGAAGCTACAGTAAGCTGGAGCTGGACGTAGACGAGGGTCTACTGGGTGTCCTCTCTCTCGGTCTGGATCCCTTCTAGGTTTTTCCTCTCCTTTTCGGTTCCCCTCCTACGTGCGCATGGGCCTCCTTTTATATGCTAAGGGGTTTTCCACAGGCAGCGACGCAGGTGAGCGTAAAAGTGGCAAGGAACTGTGCGAACAGTGGCCGCATAGTGCTATCGCACCTAACTCTGACGGCGGGGGACAAAGGCATTAAATGCCCGTCTGGATCGCCTGAACAGTGCCGAGGCGGACCGTTAGGGGCGCCTCCGCTCGCCACGGGGCCGACTCTGCCAACGTCGCATGCCACCGTGCGTCTCAGGTTGCGCGGCGCCCCGCCACGTGCCTCCAGGGAAACCCCAGAGCGACGCGTGGGCAGGTGAGCTGGAGCGCAGGCCTGAGGTGGTGGTTTGCCGCGGCAACTGGCTTGCCGCGGTAGTTGCCTTGCCGCACCTGAGAGCTTGCCGCTCGTCAGGCCTTGCCGGGGTGCGCGGCGCGCCGCGGCGGCTTCTCTTGGGGTGCCTTGGCTTGGCCGTCCCGGCGAGCTCCTCCCGCCGGGGCCTTGGTGCTTCGGCTTAGTCGTCCCGGCAAGCTCCTCTTGCCGGGGCCTTGTCGCCTTGGCCCGGCAAGCTCCTCTTGCCGGACCTCGCCTTCTTGGCCCGGCAAGCTCCTCTTGCCGGGGCTTGGTCTTCTTGGCTCGATCACTTGGCCTTCGTCTGGCCCGGAAAGGGCCGTGGAGACTCTTGTCACTCCCCTGGCAGGCCTTGCCGCGGGACGCTACTATTGCCCGTGCACAAGTTCGGGGTACTAAGGTACCCCTACTTTAGTACACCGACAGGAGCCCCTGGGCCTGGGCCATACACGGTGCCGAGCGTTGTTGGGCCAGGCCCTAACAGTGCACGGGCACGCGTGGCCTGGGTTGCGCTGCTCCTTAACTCCGTGCTCGTCGCGCCCTCCCCAAGTGGCGCGCGCTTATCGCGGCGTCGTGGGGGGCGAGGCATGCGAGGCGTGCGTGGCGTGGGTGGCGTGCGCGGGGCTTGAGGCCCGCAGGCATGCCTCACGTCGGGCACGACCTCTTTCATCCGGAAAGGCGGAACGTCTGCCCCCGCTCCTTCCCCATCGCCACCACCATCGACCAGGAGCTGAAGCTACTGGGGATGGAGGGCCACGAGTACCCCTCCGGCGAGAACGTCCCGCCGAGCGCCAAGCTCACTTCCTTCTTCAAGGGCTTGGTGGGGGTGCTCCAGCATCTCCGGGAAAAGATCCCGGAGCAGCTAGCCGAGGAGACGCGGGAAGCTGTCTCCGGGGCCCTCGAGAGGGTGCTGGTGAAGATCGTCTTCCGCAACCCCACCATCAGGCTTACCAACGTCCTCAGGCACCTGCCGGAAGAAGCCGACCTGACGGAGATCAGGGCCCTCGTCACCCCCATTGTGGAAAGGGTGGCCGGGATCAGGCGGATCGAGGGCGACCGCGCGGATTAGGCCGCCCACCTCTTTCTCTTCTTCCCTTGTCGCTGCTGAGCATGCCATAGAAACAGCTGATTAGAACAGCGGCAAGTCATTTTGTAATATAACTTTTATCATAGGCAGTTCATTGCACTGTTATCTCCCTCGTTCGACTTTGTGCTTCGTACGTTCGCGCCCTACGCTTCCAGGAACTTGTCGGCGCAAGTATCCGCCTTGCCACGGGTGCCGAGTGCGGGACATCAGCAACCCGCTGACGGAGCCTCCACCGGCAAGAAACCTTGCCGCGGCTGGCGCAACTCACTTAAATGTTGAGCAGGCTCAGGGCGAGGTAAGCGTGGCGACTGCAGTCGCGGCACACTCAAGCTGCCGAGCGAGCTCGAAACAAGTAAGGACGCCACTCGGGATGTAGCACACTTAAGTCGTTGAGCGGACTCGAAACGAAATAAGGGCGCAACCAGCCGCGAGCCGGCCCCTCTGCGCACAGGTTTCCCATACGAAGCTCGGTCGTTCGGGGAAGATAACTTAAGAATAAAAAGGAGCTCAATTGCTCAAACTTTGGCAACTTAGCTTTTCTGTTGTTTGCCGTCCGGCAAGGCGCAGCTTCCTCGGGCGACGCCCAGCCTGTCATGTCATCCCCCCCCTACTCGAGGTAAGGGAATAACGGAGGCTCGGGGCTTCGCGGCCCGCCATCGCTTGCCGGAGTCGAGTGCTGCACAATCGTGTCGAATGATGCATGTGCCAAGCGGAGAGGCGCGAAATCGACAAGATGTGCGGGGCACATAAGCTATGCTCGGGATCTGCGCCCATCTCTGTACCAAGGATTACATGCAACTGCGGCAAGACTTGGACAGAGAGGATGGCCGACGGAACGGGTTCCGACTGCCGCGCTGGCAAGGTCCCTCCCACGGTCGGCGTCGACTCGTTTGGATCTTGGCGGCCTGGGCTCGCCGAAGAACGAGGTCGCCTTTCCCGCAACTTCCGGCGCTAACTTCTGCGGCTACGGGAGCGGCGCAGAGTTTACTGGAGGCGAGAAACTCGCTCAGCGGCCGGAAGGCGGTCCTCCTCAAGGAGCAGCTGCTCTTGCCCGGACTCTGCGTGAGTGGGTACTCGAGGAGGGCCGTGCACGAGTCCGTGAGGAGGAATGCCTCCGCTCCGCAGGTTGGAGCGGAAAGGTACCTGGACATACCTGAGCTCACCTGTGGTCGCCAAATCTGGTTCGCACAACCCCGACGCACCCCCTACCTGGCTCGCCAAAGATGTCGGGGGATATCGGCCTCCACGAGCACCTATGGGGACGGAGCCCCTTGTCGGTTCGGCGGGGGGCGGAGGTTACACAAAGAGCAGATCGAGGCGACACACAAACACAACGATTTTACCCAGCTTCGGGCCGCACGGATGCGTAAAACCCTACTGCTGCATGTCTGGTTGATTCGAGTTCTTGCTCTGGGGCGCAAGAAGCTACAGTAAGCTGGAGCTGGACGTAGACGAGGGTCTACTGGGTGTCCTCTCTCTCGGTCTGGATCCCTTCTAGGTTTTTCCTCCCCTTTTCCTCCTACGTGCGCATGGGCCTCCTTTTATATGCTAAGGGGCTTTCCACAGGCAGCGACGCAAGTGAGGGTAAAAATGGCAAGGAACTGTGCGAACAGTGGCCGCACAGTGCTATCGCACCTAACTCTGACGGCGGGGGACAAAGGCATTAAATGCCCGTCTGGATCGCCTGAACAGTGCCGAGGCGGACCGTTAGGGGCGCCTCCGCTTGCCACGGGGGTGACTCCGCCAACGTCGCATGCCACGCGCGCGCCCCAGGCTGCGCGGCGCCCCGCCACGTGTCTCTGGGGAAGCTCCAGAGTGACGCGTGGGCAGGTGAGTTGGAGCGCACGTCTGAGGTGGTGGTTCGCCGCGGCAAATGGCTTGCCGCGGTGGTTGCCTTGCCGCACCTGAGAGCTTGCCACTCGTCAGGCCTTGCCGGGGCGCGCGGCGCGCCGCGGCGGGCTTCTCTTGGGGTGCCTTGGCTTGGCCGTCCCGGCGAGCTCCTCCCGCCGGGGCCTTGGTGCTTCGGCTTAGTCGTCCCGGCAAGCTCCTCTTGCCGGGGCCTTGTCGCCTTGGCCCGGCAAGCTCCTCTTGCCGGACCTCGCCTTCTTGGCCCGGCAAGCTCCTCTTGCCGGGGCTTGGTCTTCTCGGCTCGATCACTTGGCCTTCGTCTGGCCCGGAAAGGGCCGTGGAGACTCTTGTCGCTCCCCTGGCAGGCCTTGCCGCGGGACGCTACTACTGCCCGTGCACAAGTTCGGGGTACTAAGGTACCCCTACTTTAGTACACCGACAAAGCCAACGACTGCAATCTTTCAGATTTTATACATATATTTTAAACGGCCGCACAGGAGGTGTTCACAATACTTGAAGGCACAAGTATAAAAAGGCCACTATAGTTTATCAAAATATTACTTCATCATTACATATGCTATAATAACATAGCATCCTTTGAGCACTGCGTATCTATTACACAAGCGCCTTCAAGGACTTCCTGAAAATAGTGCTCGGAGGACACTCGGCTTTTATCCGAATCTCGGGACGCAATAACGGTGGTCTCCATCTCTGCCCAGTATGTCTTGACACGGGTAAGAGCCATCCTTGCACCCTCTATACACGCCGATCTCTTCATTGCATTAATGCGTGGCACTGTGTCGAGGAATTGCTGCACCAAGCTAAAATAACTCTTCGGCTCCGACCTCCCTGGCCACAGATGACCCATGACGTACTTCATGGCGAGTCCGGACAACCTATTAAGTTCGGCCCATTGAGCCAAACGATCGTCCACTGCCAGTGGACGCTCTGGATTGTGCAATTGCGACCAGAACAGTTTTTCCACTTCATGATCTTTCAGATCTCGAAAGTGTTCGGTCGCATCAGCAGCACTCGCTGCCAAATCTAGATAGGTGTCCTCCACACTCCACATCCGGTCCAATGGAGCAAACTTCGGATCGCAAAATTTTCTTCGCAGCATGAAGGGCTTTCCAGCCGCAATCTGTTCAGCCTGACGCATCTCCTCCTTCGCAGCTCTCATCGCAGAGCGCGTGTCCTTGGCATCAGCAACGGCCTTCTCTAGGACCGCCTGTCTCGCCTGGTCTTCTTTCTCAAGAAGTATGCAACGGTCTGCAGTGCTCTTTAACTTTTCGGCCATACTGGCCATCTCTTCCTTGCTTCGGCAATGAGCAGCCTGTTCGGCTCTTAGCTCTTCAAGGGCCTTCTTGGCAGCCGCATCACTTTTCCTGGCTTGATCTTTAGCCCAGGCAAGTTCTGCCCTAAGACTCTCCACGGCGGCCGCACCATCTGCGTCAAGCACACATATCGTAAGACACTGGCATAAAACTCTTCTTACCTACTGCCGCCCGAGGAATCACATACCTTGAGCCTCATCCAACCGCTTGTTGACAAGCGCGATGTCGGCATCTGCCACGTCCAGTTGCCGCTTTAGTTCGGCAAAACCAGCAGTTTGGCTTGATTCCGGACACCCTGCAGCCTACATTAAAAGGCGACATTTTAGACCTAGGATTATGATCCTCCGCGTGCCGTCATTTCTTGACAACATGCAGAGTCTCAGGGGCTACTATCTACATAGGGCGCATCTTATTTACGCGCAACTGACAAAAGTACACATTATCCAATGTACCTCAAAACCCATCAATAAACTTTCGACGGCCACATGCAATCCGCTCTCTGCGGACGAAATCCTTTCAATCACCGTGCCCATTAATGCACGGTGCTCCTCTGAAATAGAAGCTCGCCCTAGCAGAACCTTTAGCTCCTCCGGCCGAGCACCAGACGGTGCCGGACTTGTCCCATGACCTCTTTCAAAGGCCGGACGCGGAGAACCTCGGGGGGCCCCATAGCGATCTTCCGCCCCTGCCAGACTCGGAGAAACCCTCCGTGATGACACCTCAGGGTCGCCCGCCTCGTTAGGCGGCACAGCAGAAGGAGGCGTCCCGCTCTCCATCATCTCCGGAAGAAGATCTTCTGAAGAACAGCTCTGCTGAGAAGGGCTGAGGTCCGAACTACAAGGTAAAAATTCGGTTAAATTTCTCAGATATAAATCACGGACTTCTCTCATCCCTCGAAAGGAAAATCTTTCTCTACTCACGGCTCGCCGGAGGGCTGATCTCCTTGAGTACGTAGTCCGGCCGAGGAACTCCCCGGCGTCGGATCCTCTGACGAGGATCTTTTCCCCCGCTTTGAGACCATGGTCTTCGGGTCGTCAGAGGCGGCTCTCTTCTTTCCCCTAGGAGAGGAATCGTCGGTTCCTCCCTTTGGAGCAGCCTCCTTCGAGGAGGCCATAATTTCCTTGTCCTCCCCCTTACTTCCCTCCAAAGGCACTACCTCCAGCATCCTGACTAGCACGGGATCCGGCCTGGTTTCGGGAAGGGGAGCCGGACACCTGATCAGCTTCGCCTTCGCTATCCACTCCTGTTTAAAAGGGGAGCTCTTTTAAGGGCAAATTTATGATAATTATACGGATAGAAGGTCTGGGCACAAGGTTACTTACTTGAGTATCCGGGCGATTGTGGCTTAGGCCTGCGTCCTCGGTCAAATTCGGACACACTTCTTGTGATCCGAAGAACAGTTTATACATCTCCGCGGGCGTCGCGCTCATAAAATCCCGGAGAGCTCGTGGTCCCTCTGGATTGAACTCCCACAGGCGAAGGGGGCGACGTTTGTCGGGCAGTGTCCGGTGAATCAGCATAACCTGCGTCACCTTGACCAGGTTGAGGTCTCCTTCCAAGAGAACCTTAATGCGGCCCTGCAACAACGGTACGTCTTTGGGCAAACCCCAATCTAACCCTCTGTTGATCCATGATGCTAGCCGTGGTGGGGGACCCGAGCGAAAGGCAGGAGGCGCCACCCATGTGGTGCCCCGGGGAGCGGTGATATAAAACCACTCTCGTTGCCACAAGCCTAGCTCCTCTTGAAAAGAGCCCTCGGGCCATGGAGCATCGGCATTTTTTCTTATAACAGCGCCTCCGCACTCTGCGTGCCGTCCCTCGATCATCTTCGGCTCCACTTTGAAGGTCTTGAGCCATAATCCGAAGTGAGGGGTAACACGGAGGAACACTTCACACACGACGATAAACGAGGAGATATGGAGGATGGACTCCGGAGCTAAATCATGAAATTCCAGCCCGTAATAAAACAACAGTCCCCTCACAAAGGGATCCATGGGGAAGCCTAACCCTCAGAGGAAGTGAGACATGAACACCACACTCTCGCCGGGCTGGGGACTGGGAATAACCTGTCCTTGAGCAGGCAACCTATGCGAAGTCTCGCCGGTCAGGAACTTAGCCTCCCTCAACCTTAATACGTCCTCCTCCGTGACGGAGGAAGGCGTCCAACGACCTTGAAGGTCAGAACCGGACATTGTCGAAGGTCCAAAGCGCCTGCAATCTGGAGCCTGGGGTGTTGGAACTCGAGGCGACAGGCGAACTCGTTTAAGATTAAGAAAAGGAGCGAGGCCTTGGTCTCTTTATAAGAGGTTGAATACCAAGAGCCCTCCCCGTAACCGTTTTGGACTCGCCTTTAATCGAGGGAACGTGCTAACGGGCACGATTGGGTTACCCACGTCCGTATTGATGAGAATCCCGTAAAAGTGGCACACGATCTCTGCTTTGACAAGACGTGCCAAGGAAACCGCCTCGCTAAATGTGCTGAGGTGGAAAAGTGAAAACAATTTGTATAAAGAGCTTGGTCGTGGTGTGATGATGCACTGCGAAATACGTCAGCAGATTTGATTTGTGCTAATATTATTCTCTCTATGGCAATATGTGGAAACTTATTTTGCAGAGCCGGACACTATTCTTGGTGTCTACAATCTTCTATGAAGGACTTGGAGGAGGAACCCGCCTTGCAATGTCGAAGACAATCTGTGCGCCGAACTCGTCGTCATTGAAGCCTGGTTCAGGGGCTACTGAGGGAGTCCTGGATTAGGGGGTGTTCGGGTAGCCGGACTCCTGGACTATGAAGATACAAGATTGAAGACTTCGTCCCGTGTCCGGATGGGACTTTCCTTGGCGTGGAAGGCAAGCTAGGCGATGCGGATACTCAAGATCTCCTACCATTGTAACCGACTCTGTGTAACCCTAACCCTATCTGGTGTCTATATAAACCAGAGGGTTGTAGTCCGTAGGACGAATCATCATCATACACAATCATACCATAGGCTAGCTTCTAGGGTTTAGCCTCCTTGATCTCGTGGTAGATCTACTCTTGTACTACCCATATCATCAATATTAATCAAGCAGGAGTAGGGTATTACCTCCATCGAGAGGGCCCGAACCTGGGTAAAAACATCGTTTCCCTTGTCTCCTGTTACCATCCGGCCTTGATGCACAGTTCGGGACCCCCTACCCGAGATCCGCCGGTTTTGACACCGACAATCCTCCTGCCCATCACATGATATTCTTTTTCTTGTGGACATCATTCTTGCCATGACCCACCTTTTCATGTTACGATCTTAGAGTGATTATATGCTAGCACCTAGATCTAATAGTCGGCATGCATGGTAACAGATGTAGTATCATACACAAATGCATCATTTCATTGCATGATCCAAAAAGCAAATAGTCTTATAGACTCTAGCTATAGGCTAGTCAAATACATAGTCTTACAATAGTAAAAAAAAGTTATTTTAAGGTGAAAATGGAATTAACTCTAGGTTAGACATCTTGGTAAGCTACATCAACACCACGGGGAGGCATGTCGAGTGGATGCATGAAATCCTACATAAATCACTCCTCGTGGGTCAATACATTGAATGTATTGGCAAGTTCCACAGTTGTTGTGGAATTCTTGTTTCACCTACATGCACTTTTGGCTAGTGGAGTTTAGGGCTCATTGCTGAAAATAGTTCTATCCAACTTTGTAATAGATGGTCTACCCTATATGCAAACATACATAGGCTAGCACCTCAGGCTTAGCAGGCGGCTCACCACACATGGCACGTGGGTTAGTCAATATTCCCTTGTTCATCCCAACAAATTTTAGTTAAGAAGAGGTGATGATATCAAGCTAACAATTCTTGGTCAAAGCTACTCAAAGTTGTCTGTAACCGGAGACACGGCTAATCATGATAAGTTTTTTACACTCTCGATAGGTTTGTGTACTTTACAGGCGATAGTGTCGTGCACCGAGGGTGGAAATCCTAAAGGAGCCCAACCCCGGTGTCCGAACAGGGGCCCACGAGGCCCAGGATGAGGAGAAATCCTAGGAGGACATTGCTACCTCTTGATCTTGCATTGGTTTTTTCCTTGAAGAGCAAAGGGTGATGCAGCAATGTAGAGTAATTATTTCCCTTAGTTTTTTGAGAACCCAGGTATCAATCCAGTAGGAGACAACGCGCAAGCCACCGAATACATGCACAAACAAACACCAACTTGCACCCAACGCGATAAAGGGGTTGCCAATCCCTTCACGGTTATTTGCAAAGTGAGATCTGATAGAGATGGATAAACGATAAAGTAATATTTTTGGTATTTTTACTTTATGGAACAGAAAGTAAAAGATTGCAAAGTAATGGAACGGCGATGGAAATTGGCAAGTTGACGGGAAACTAATATCATGTAAAATAGACCCGGGGACCATAGGTTTCACTAGAGGCTTCTCTCAAGATAGAAATTAGTACGGTGGGTGAACAAATTATTGTCGTGCAATTGATAGAAAAGCGCAAAGTTATGACGATATCTAAGGCAATGATCATGAATATAGGCACCACGTCCGTGTCAAGTAGACCGAAGCGATTCTGCATCTACTACTATTACTCCACACATCGACCGCTATCCAGCATGCATCTAGAGTATTAAGTTCATAAATAATGGAGTAACACATTAAGCAAGATGACATGATGTAGAGGAATTAACTCAAGCAATATGATGAAAACCCCATCTTTTTATCCTCGATGTCAACAATACAATACGTGCCTTGCTGCCCCTACTGTCACTTGGAAAGGACACCGCAAGATTAAACCCAAAGCTAAGCACTTCTCCCATTGCAAGAAAAACCAACCTGTTGGCCAAACCAAATCGATAGTTCGAAGAGACTTGCAAAGATATCAAATCATGCATATAAGAATTCAGAGAAGATTCAAATAATATTCATAGGTAAGCTGATCATAAATCCACAATTCATCGCATCTCGGAAGACATGCTGCAGAAGAGTATTACATCGAACAGATCTCCAAGAACATCATGGAAAACTTTGGATTGAGAATCAAAGAGAGAGAACAAGCCATCTAGCTACTAGCTATGGACCCGTAGGTCTGTGGAGAGGCAATGGTGTTGATGTAGAATCCCTCCGTGATTGAATCCCCCTCCGGTAGGACGCCGAGAAAGGCCCCTAGATGGGATCTCATAGGTACAGAAGGTGGCTACAGTGGAAAAGTGGTTTCGTGGCTCCCCTGGAAGTTTTTGGGGTATAAGAGTATATATAGGAGGAAGATCTAGGTCAGGAGGTTAACGAGGGGCCCACAAGGTCGGGGGGTGCGCCATCCACCCTTGTGTCCGCCTCGTGGCTCTTCTGACTTGCACTCCAAGTCTCCCGTGTGTCTTCTGGTCCAAGAAAAAATCATCGAGAAAATTTTATTCCGTTTGGACTCCATTTGGTATTCCTTTTCTACGAAACTCTAAAACAAGGAAAAAACAGGAACTGGCACTGGGCTCTAGGTTAATATGTTAGTCCCGAAAATCATATAACATAGCATATTAATGCATATAAAACATCCAAAACAGATAATATAATAGCATGGAACAATAAAAAATTATAGATACGTCGGAGACGTATCAAGCATCCCCAAGCTTAATTCATGCTCGTCCTCAAGTAGGTAAATGATAAAAACAGAATTCTTGATGTGGAATGCTACCTAACATATTTATCCATGTAATTCTCTTTATTGTGGCATGAATGTTCAGATCCGTAAGATTCAAAACAAAAGTTTAATGTTGACATAAAAACAATAATACTTCAAGCATACTAACAAAATAATTATGTCTTCTCAAAATAACATGGCCAAAGAAAGCTTATCCCTACAAAATCATATAGTCTGGCTATGATCCATCTTCATCACACAAAATATTTAAATCATGCACAACCCCGATTACAAGCCAAGAAATTGTTTCATAATTTTGATGTTCTCAAACTTTTTCAACTTTCACGCAATACATGAGCGTGAGCCATGAACATAGCACTATAGGTGGAATCGACGGTTGTCGGTGTCAAAACCGGCGGATCTCGGGTAGGGGGTCCCGAACTGTGCGTCTAGGCGGATGGTAACAAGAGACAGGGGACACGATGTTTTTACCCAGGTTCGGGCCCTCTCGATGGAGGTAAAACCCTACTCCTGCTTGATTGATCTTGATCATATGAGTATTACAAGAGTTGATCTACCACGAGATCGAAGAGGCTAAACCCTAGAAGCTAGCCTATGGTATGATTGTTCTTGTTGTCGGTCCTACAGACTAAACCCTCCGGTTTATATAGACACTGGAGGGGGCTAGGGTTACGCAGAGTCGGTTACAAGGAGGAGATCTACATATCCATATTGCCAAGCTTGCCTTCCACGCCAAGGAGAGTCCCATCCGGACACGGGACGAAGTCTTCAATCTTGTATCTTCAAAGTCCAATAGTCCGGCCAAAGGATATAGTCCGGCTGTCCGGATACCCCCCAATCCAGGACTCCCTTAGTAGCCCCTGAACCAGGCTTCAATGACGATGAGTCCGGCGCGCAGATTGTCCTCTGCATTGCAAGGCGGGTTCCTCCTCCGAATACTTCATAGAAGATTTTGAACACGAGGATCGTGTCCGGCTCTGCAAAACAAGTTCCACATACCACCGTAGAGAGAATAATATTTCCACAAATCTAATCTGCTGATGTACCCCGTAGTGTGACATCACACCACAGCCAGGTCTTTATTTGAATCGTTTTTCATAACCAATCTCAGCATGTTTCACGAGGCGGTTTCCTTGGCATGTCTTGTCGAAGCAGCAATCGTGTCTCCTTTATTACGGGATTCCCATCAATACGGACGTGGGTAACCCAATCGCGCCATCAATTACGGCGCTTGGGGGATACGCGAGTTTTACCAGGCTGGTGGGGGCGCATAGTTTCGTCTGCCTTTATAAAGGGATAAGGGTTCACCTTTTTCTACCCACGCCTTCTTCCTCCTTGCTCATCCATTCTCGCGCACTCGAGCTCCAGCGCCCAAGTCCGCATTATTCTCCTCAACCTCTCCAAAAATGTCCGGAGCGGGAGGCAAGTGGATGGTCTCCTCCGTCACGGAGGGAGACGTCAAAAAGCTGAGGGGAGCCGGATACCTGTCCGAGGATATCGCACATCGGCTCCCCGATAAGGGGCAGATCCTCCCTACCCCCAGGCCCCATGAGAGGATAGTATTCCTTACCCACTTCCTCCGCGGACTGGGATTTCCCCTTCACCCATTCTTCCGTGGGCTCATGTTCTACTATGGCCTGGATTTTCACGATCTGGCCCCGAACTTCATCCTCAACATCTCGGCGTTTATCGTCGTGTGCGAGGCCTTCCTCCGCATCAAGCCCCACTTCGGCTTATGGCTGAAGACCTTGAATGTCAAACTGAAGGTGGTGGGTGGCCAGCAGGCGGAGTGCGGAGGTGCCATGGTGGGCAAAATGACCAACGTCACATGGCTCGAGGGCTCCTATGTGGAAACCATAAAGGGGTGGCAATCGGGGTGGTTCTACATCACCAAGCCGCGCGACACCAAATGGGCGGCGGCCCCTGAATTCTGATCCGGAATCCCCACGCAGCTCACATCCTAGAAAGAGAAGGGCCTGCCCTGGGGTAATCCGGTAGAGTTGACCGCACTCCAGACCTGCATCCGAAATATGATTAACAGGAAGCTCAAGCTTGTCAACGTAGTCCAGGTCATGCTCATCCGTCGGATCCTCCCGTGTCAACAACGGGCGTTCAATTTGTGGGAGTTCGACCCGGCCGAGCACCAGACTCTGAGCGAGCTCTTCGACGCGACGCACAAGGACATCTGGAGGGTGCTGTTGCCGAGGTTCCCCCTCCACTTACCGAGGATCGCGGACTCAGCGCGCAGCGCCAAGTCGGCGCGGTAAGCTCTTTTATTTCTTATAGGGTATTCATTTTCCCTAGTATAATCATATGCGGGATATGAGCTCCCATGCCTTTGACAGGACTGGGTGGAGACATCGGAGCAGATTGGCTTCCCGGCCCCTCTACCGGAAGACCCTACAGACGCTTTCCTGATGGAGATGCGAACTCCGGCCCCTTATGAGGTGCCGGAGAAGAAGATCAAGAAGAAGGCCACGGGAACCCGAAAGAGTTCCCGGCGCCAGGTGGTATCGGACTCATCGTCCGATAACTCCGAGACGCACTCCTCCATGAAAACGAGGAGGAGGAAGATGAAGGTTCTCCCCCTCCAGCCGGGGGAGACAAGAAAAGGAAGGCCGCCCCAACCGGGGAGGCCGGAGGGTCCAAGAAGGGAAGGACTCTCCTTCCGGAGTGTTCCACCACCGCCGCCGACAGCGAAGACGAGGGGTTACTCAGGGCCAAGCCCCTGGCAAAGTCGTAAGTATTCGGATACCAGAGTAATTCATGGTACGCTTTTATTGCACTGCTTCTCCTGACGCCGAATATAATTATGCAGCCCACCTCGAGCCTCAATGTATCTTCGTCGGACGGTTCTTTGGATCCGTCGGCTATGAGTTGCGGATCACTTCCGACCGCCTCCACCCCTCGTCCTACGGACAACGCCGAGGTGTTGTCTCAAAGGGCACCAAGCCGAGGGGAGGTAGTCCTGGAGGAGCCTCAAGGCGACCGTCCGGACCCTGGGCGTAAAGGGAGCAAGACTCCCACGGGCTCCAAGTTCGGCCCTCAGCCGAACACCGCGCCGGAACCTCCAGTGGTCGGACTCCGGCAGGCGTCCCCCTTCCAAGAGGGGCAAGCCGCCCGTGCCGGTGACCTCTGCCCATCCAGAGGCACTGGACAACCAGCTGGGAGCGCTTCGCGGCGCTTCCATTGATGAAGAGCACCACACTATTATGAGTGCGGTGATCAAGAAAGTTCAGTTCGCCAAGAGCGGACTGACTGAAGCCTGTGCCAGCCTTCTAACAGGCTTTAAGGTAAGTATTTAAAATATAGGAAAATATTACCGCATAGACAGTAGCCCCTGATGCTCTGTTTGGTGTTCACGAAGAAAAGCTGAATAGAGGATCAAATAATATATGCAGGACTCTAATACAAGTATGTCTATATGCGTATGAGGCTTCGCTGCTGACCTCTGTCGCACTGACTGCGGAGGTCGCCACATTGAAGCAGAACCTCGAGCGGTCCGAGAAAGAGCTCGGCCTTGCCAAGAAGCAGCTCGAGGAGAACAAAGGTAAGTAATACCTTGTCTCTCTCTCTCTCTCTCTCTCTATATATATATATATATATATATATATATATATATATATATATATATATATATATATATATACATACATAAACACTATTCTGATCACAACCCGAACTTCCCGAGTAACGCGCCTCACCTTCCCCGAGTACTAGGTTGAACTTCAGCTAAAAGGTGTCCAAATGGGGCTTGCGATATACCGTTGGAAAGCTATGAACACCAGTATCATCACCTAAGTTAAATTTTTGGCAAAATGTAAGCGGTTTAAGAGCAGTTTTGAAAATCGTTTTTTCTTCACACAAAAAATGTGAAACGTATTTTCGATCGCATTTTTAAACCGTTTATCGGAATGAGGCAAATAATATGGCGTTGGAAAGCTGCTGCAAAATCGCTCCTTCCATATGTTGAAAGTTTTCTCTAATTCCCTATGGTTAAAGCGTAATTTGGAAAATCGTAAAATTTCGCAAACCGAACAGCCGACTTCGTATTTTCAATGTCATTTCTCAACGGCTGATCCAATTGAGGTAAATGGTATAGCGTTGGAAAGCTTATGGAATTGCGCTACTTTTTCATGTTAAAAGTTTTTTCTAATTTTCAATGGTTTAAAATTAATTTAGAAAACGATACAAGTTCCTTCGAGTTCGTATTTTTGAGCTAATTTTTTAACCGTAAGTCCAAATGCAGCAAATGATATAGCGTTGGAAAGCTTGAAGAAATGCGAAACTTTTTTGTATATATTGTTTCTCCTAATTCATTAAGGTTTTATGTCAGTTTTGAAAATGGCTAAAAACGTATTTTTACCGTAATTTCTATAAACTTGATCGGAATGGGGCAAATAATATACCGTTGAAAAGCTAAGGAAAACCCGAAACTTTTTCATGTTGATGGTTTTCTCTGATTCCCAGCCGTTTTCAAGTAATTTCGAAAACGGCGGGATCATTTGTTCTGCCTTTATTGCAAAACAGATCCGTGAAAAATGCATCGCGTGAAGTACCTGAACTTCTCGGCGCGTGTACCTGAACTTCACTCTGTTTTTTCACGTGGTTTTTTTGCTCGTAGGTCTCCATCCACTGCTCGTAGCTCTCCATCCATTCACCGGAATTGAGCAAGCGATACACCGATGGAAAGCTGGTGTAAACACGCAACTTTCCCGTGTTGATCATTTTTTCATACTCGCGACGATTTTAAAAGTTTTTCATCTAAAATTCATTCAGCGTAGTAGTTGAACTTCCTGCTGTTTTCACGTTGAACTTCTGTGACGTATTTTTGTTTGTACGCGCGCCTGAACTTCTCTCTGTACGAACCCGACCTTCGTGCTATCTTCGCAACCGATTAGTTCCATGTGATGTAAGTGTAATCTTCAAATGATTTTTTGCAACTAAATACTCGTTTTAGATAGGAATCTCGCTGATAGGCGGATTTTGCACTCGGGTCGTGAAGAACTCGCGTTTTTTGCGATTTTACTGCTTCAGTTGTTCGACCTGAACTTCTCCCTGTGCTAGGTTGAACTTCCCGCAACATTGCCCAAATAGGGCTTGCTATATACCATCGGAAAGCTATGGACACGAGTATCATGACCCAAGTTAAATTTTTCGCAAAATGAAAGCGGTTTAAGAGCAGTTTTGAAAACCGTTTTTTCTTCACACAAAAAACGTGAATCGTAATTTTGATCGCATTTCTAAACCGTTTATCGGAATGAGGCAAGTAATATGGCTTTGGAAAGCTGCTGCAAAACCGCTCCTTCCACAAGTTGAAAGTTTTCTCCAATTCCCTACGGTTAAAGAGTAATTTAGAAAATCATAAAATTTCACAAACCGAACAGCTGAGTTCGTATTTTCGATGTCATTTCTAAACGGATAAACCAATTGAGGCACATGATATGGCTTTGGAAAGCTTATGAAAATGCGCTACTTTTTCATGTAGAAAGTTTTTTCTAATTTTGAACGGTTTAAAAGTGATTTAGAAAACGGTACAAGTTTCACCGAGTTCGTATTTTCGATCTATTTTTTTAACCCTATGTCCGAATGCAACAAATGATATGGCGTTGGAAAGCTTGAGGAAATGCAAAACTTTTTGGTATATATTATTTCTCCCAATTCCTTACTGTTTTATGTCAGTTTTCAAAATGAATATAAACGTATTTTCGCTGTAATTTCCACAAACTTTATCGGAATGGGGCAAATAATATACCGCTGAAAAGCTACGAAAAATGCAAAAATCTCTCATGTTGACAGTTTTCTGTGATTCCCTGCCATTTTCAAGTAATTTGGAAAACGGCAAGATCAGTCGTTCTGCCTTTATCGCGAAACAGATTCGTGAAAAATGCATCGCGTGAAGTACCTGAACTTCTCGGTATGAAACCTTGAACTTCACTCTGTTTTCACGTGCTTTTTTTGCCCGTGGCTCTCCATCCACGCACCGGAACACTCACCGGAATTGAGCAAGTGATATACCGATAGAAAGCTGCTGGAGACACGCAACTTTCCCGTGTTGATCACTTTTTCATACCCGCAACGGTTTTAAAAGTTTTTCATTTGAAATTCATTCCGTGTAGTAGTTGAACTTCGAGCAGTTTTCACGTTGAACTTCCGTGACGTATTTTCGTTTTGTAATTTTCTCATACATTCGTCAATGTCACACAAATGATATTCCTTTTGTACAAACCTCTCTCACAATATTTTTTTGAACTTTCTTCGAACGAGGACTTGAACTTACACACATAATTTCCTACTGTTTTGAAGTAAATTAGAAAATGACAAGATCATGATTTCTGCCTTCATCTCGAATGGAAATACACTGTGTGAAGTAGTTGAACTTCTCGTGCATGTCTGTTCGAACTTCACATTGTTTTTAATGTGTTGTTTTTTGCACTGCGTGAAGTAGTTGAACTTCTAAGACGTGTCTGTTCGAACTTCACTTTGTTTTTGACGTGCTGATTTTTTACGTGGTGTCACCCTGTTTCACTTTTTTGTATTTTTTCTTATATGAAATACACACCATGTAGTACGTGAACTTCCGGTTGTTATCACTTTGAACTTCTCTCTGGTTTGAGAGAATTGTTTTAAAACACAAAAAATAACATATTTTTTATGTATTTTGGACATCTAAATACACAGTGAACCTCTCTTAGAAGAATTTTTCTACTTTTCCTCGCCGAGCACTTGAACTTCTAGCAACCATTTTTTGTTTATTTTTGGAAAGTGCAAAAAATGGTGTTGTGTTTTTTATTTTTTGAACAGGTAAATCCTATGTTTTAATAAACTCCGAACTTCTCTGTATTTCAATTTGAACTTCACCTTTTTATATTTTGAGTAAATAATTGTATTCAATTTTTGTACGGAAAAAATCGAACATGGAAATACAAGGTGAACCTCTCTCGCAAGATTTTTTGAACTTCCCCGGACAGAGCACTTGAACTTCTTGCAACAAACCTTTTAATCCTTTTGTTTTCTATTCTTATATTCTTATGTGAAAAGCATTCCATGTGGTAGTTGAGCCTCCCGCTCTTTTCACCTTGAACTTCTGTCACGTTTTTTTGTTCAACCTCTCTCACACAAATTTTTGAATTTTCTCGGGTTGAGCACTTGAACTTGTAGCAACAAAACTTTCAGCATTTGCTTTTTTCATTCTTTTTTAATACAAAATGCACACCGTGTAGTACGTGAACTTCGCACAGTTATCAATCTGAAGTTTCTCGGTTACGTGAAAATATCTAAATTTTTTATGAATTTTAATCCGAATTTCTTAATCCTTCTTTATGAAATTTTGAAGCGCTCTATTTTTAAAGTTGGACTTCTTGTTATTTTATTTTTGAACTTCTTGTTTCCATTCTTTAATAATGAGGAAAATCTGAGTTTTCTATGATCATCGAACTTCTCCATCTTTTTAATATGGTCTTCCTTGTTTTATTTCTTAATCCTTTTTATGAAATTTTGAAGTGCTCTATTATTAAAAGTTGAACTTCTAGTTATTTAACTTTTGAACTTCTTGTTTCCATCCTTTAGTAATGAGGAAAATCTTAGTTTTCTATAATCATCGAACTTCTCCATCTTTTTATTTTGGACTTCTTGGTTTTATCTCTTTTAGTAATGGAAAAAATCCTACTTTCTGATAGACATCGAGCCACCCTGTTTTTAAATTTGAACTTCTAGGTTTATTTTAATAGAGAAAATATTTTTTATAAAAAATTTTGAGATGCTTTTTTTGATGACCTTCTTTCGGTTTGTAATAAGCATTGAACTTCTTAGTCTTTTTAATTTGAACTTCTTTTTTTAGATTTTTTTAACTTGATCATCTTGGTTTTGTACTAAAAATTGAACTTCTCAGTTATTTAAATTCGAACCTGTAGTTTTTTATATAACCCCTTTATTATTAAAAAGTTGGACGTCTTTGTATTTTTAGTTTGACTATGTTTGTTCTGTAATAAACATTGAACCTCTATGTTTGTGAAATTTGAACCTCTAATTTCTTCGAGTAGTTTACCTCAGACCTTCGGGTCCATAGTTATTAGCTAGATGGCTTCTTCTCTCTCTCTCTGGATCTCAATACAAAGTTCTCCTCGATTCTCTTCGTGATCTATTTGGTGTAACTCTTCTTTTGCGGTGTGTTTGTCGAGATCCGATGAATTGTGAGTTTATGATCAAGATTATCTATGAACAATATTTGAATCTTCTCTGAATTCTTTTATGTATGATTGGTTATCTTTGCAAGTCTCTTTGAATTATCAGTTTGGTTTGGCCTACTAGATTGATCTTTCTTGCAATGGGAGAAGTGCTTAGCTTTGGCTTCAATCTTGCGGTGTCCTTTCCCAGTGACAGCAGGGGCAGCAAGACACGTATTGTATTGTTGCCATCGAGGATAAAAAGATGGGGTTTATATCATATTGCATGAGTTTATCCCTCTACATCATGTCATCTTGCTTAAAGCGTTACTCCTTTCCTATGAACTTAATACTCTAGATGCATGCTGCATAGCGGTCGATGTGTGGAGTAATAGTAGTAGATGCAGAATCGTTTCGGTCTACTTGTCACGGACGTGATGCCTATATACATGATCATACCTAGATATTCTCATAACTATGCTCAATTCTATCAATTGCTCGAGAGTAATTCGTTTACCCACCGTAATACTTATGCTATCTTGAGAGAAGCCACTAGTGAAACCTATGGCTCCTGGGTCTATTTTCCATCATATTAATCTCCCGTTATTTCCATTACTGTTTACGTGCTTTCTTTACTTTTACTCTTTATCATAAAAATACCAAAAGTATTATCTTATCATCTCTATCAGATCTCACTCTCGTAAGTGATCGTGAAGGGATTGACAACCCCTTTATCGCGTTGGTTATGAGGTTCTTATTTGTTTGTGTAGGTGCGTGGGACTTGAGCATGGTCTCCTACTGGATTGATACCTTGGTTCTCAAAAACTGAGGGAAATACTTATGCTACGTTATTGCATCACCCTTTCCTCTTCAAGGGAAAATCAACACAGTGCTCAAGAGGTAGCAGGCATCCCCAAGCTTAGTCTCGTTAGCCTCCTTGAATATTATCTTGGGGTGCCTTGGGAATCCCCAGTATTAGGCTCTTGCCACTCCTTATTCCATAGTCCATCAAATCCTTACCCAAAACTTGAAAACTTCACAACACAAAACTCAACAGAAAATCTCGTAAGCTCCGTTAGTATAAGAAAATAAATCACCACTTTTGGTATTGTTGTGAACTCATTCTTTATTTATATTGGTGTAATATCTACTGTATTCCAACTTTTCCATGGTTCATACCCGCCCCCCCAATACAAGTCATAGATGCATCAAAATAAGCAGACAACACACGAAAAATAGAATCTGTCAAAAACAGAACAACCTGTAGTAATCTGAATAGTTCGCATACTTCTCTGACCCAAAAATCCTGAAAATTAGGATGTCCTAGGCAATTTGTTTGTCAATCTACTGTAAAAAAATCAGGATTTTATCATGCTTCTGTGATTCCAAACAATTCTGGGACTGAGCGCAAAGTTTCTGTTTTTTTAGCAAGATCAAATCAACTATTACCGTAAACTATCCCAAAGGTCTTACTTGGCACAAACACTAATTAAAACACAAAAACACATTTAACCAGAGCCTAGACGATTTATTCAAAGGAAAAGATAACCTAAAAAGCAAAAACATAAAATAAAATTGGGTTGCCTCCCAACAAGCGCTATCGTTTAACGCCCTTAGCTAGGCATAAAACACGAATAGATCTAAGTGTTCTCATCTTCGGTATTCAATTCTTTTCTCATCATGTCTTCCAAAACTCGTCTAAGCAACTCTATTCTTTCTTTTACCTCCCTCCTAGTAGATGAACTTAAATCGTGAAAGGGACTTTGATTGGTGATCTTAACATTCATAAACCCATAATCAGGGTCATCACCGTATATCTCATCATACGAAATATGTAGCTTGTTTGTAAAAGGTTCCTTCATCACTTTATTCAACCAATCTCTATTAAACCCGACAAAAATTCCCCTAGTTATCCAATCAAACTCCCCAAAGGTTTCAAGATACACAGATTGCGAGATCTCAAAATGGGAACTCTTTTCCTAAGATTTTCACTATAAGATTGATAATCCCTAGATTCCAAACTACGCATAGTTTATTTATCATGAAGAATGTCTATAATTGGAGGGTGTTCAACATCCTTTTTATAGAAAGCAAAAATATCCCTCGCTTCTTGGATAATAAAATCAAATTCACGCATAAGAATAATAGTGGCATCTTTTTAGCTATAGGATGATTGATTTTAGGAAGTTCATAAAACACCGTTTGCAAAGAAGGATGAAGATGCACAAATTTTCTTTCTAATTTCTCAACAAGCATCACAATAGCATCAGCATAACAATTTGTCTCAATAAAAATAGTTCTTTTATTAATAGACAAGGACCCCGTACAATCAAAGAATTCTTGAATAACACTTTTCCCAATAATATTACCATCTCCTATACGGAAGATTTTAGTTTTGTAATTAGGAGGCTTTTCAGCTCCGGGATCCAAAGAGCAAGTTTCAAGATTCTCCTCGAGATTTTCAATGATAATATCCCGAGTTTCATACATGGTAGCGGCAAATGAGCAAACGGAGAAGACGAACGGAAGAGGGGCGAACAAAAGGCGAATCTTTTCGAAAATCGTTTTAGAAGTGGGGCAGAGGAAAATGAGAGGCGAATGGCAAATAATGTAATGCGAGGGATGAGAGTTTATGATGGGTACTTGGTATGTCTTGGCTTGGCGTAGATCTCCCCGGCAACGGCGTCAGAAATTCTTCCTACTACCTCTTGAGCTTGCGTTGGTTTTTCCCTTGTAGAGGAAAGGGTGATGCAACAAAGTAGAGTAAGTATTTCCCTCAGTTTTTGAGAACCAAGGTATTAATACAGTAGGAGACATGCGCAAGCCACCGAATACCTGCACAAACAACACCAACTTGCACCCAACGCGATAAAGGGGTTGTCAATCCCTTCACTGTTATTTGCAAAGAGAGAACTGATAGAGATGGATAAACGGTAAAGTAATATTTTTGGTTTATGGAATGGAAAGTAAAAGATTGCAAAGTAATGAAACGGCGACGGAATTGGCAAGTTGACGAGAAACTAATATGATGTAAAATAGACCTGGGGGCCATAGGTTTCACTAGAGGCTTCTCTCAAGATAGAAATTATTACGGTGGGTGAACAAATTACTGCCGAGCAATTGATAGAAAAGCGCAAAGTTATGACGATATCTAAGGCAATGATCATGAATATAGGCATCACGTCCGTGTCAAGTAGACCGAATTGATTCTGCATCTACTACTATTACTCCACACGTCGACTGCTATCGAGCATGCATCTAGAGTATTAAGTTCATAAACAATGGAGTAACGCATTAAGCAAGATGACATGATGTAGAGGAGTTAACTCAAGCAATATGATGAAAACCCCATCTTTTTATCCTTGATGGCAACAATACAATACGCGCCTTGTTGCCCCTACTGTCACTGGGAAAGGACACCGCAAGATTGAACCCAAAGCTAAGCACTTCTCCCATTGCAAGAAAAACCAATCTAGTTGGCCAAACCGAATCTAAGGGGCCCTCTTTGGTGGGTCTTGGCTCCAAAAATTCTTATTATTGATATAAAAAATCCTCACAAAGTTTCCTTCCATTCCGAGAACTTTCATTTCTGCACAAAAACTACACCATGGTAGTTCTGCTGAAAACAACGTCAGTCCGGGGTTAGTTTCATCCAAATCATGCAAATTAGAGTCCAAAAGCATGAGAAAAAGTAGATACGTTGGAGACGTATCAGTTACACCGCTGCATAGAGGGGGAGAGAGTCGGTGTTGACGGTAGAAAGATTGTTGGTGTAGATCACCGTCACGATCCTTGCCCCGGAGGCGCTCCGGTCCCACCGGGAGAGAGGAGGAGAGAGCCCCCCTTGTCGGTGTCAAAACCGGCGGATCTCGGGTAGGGGGCCCGAACTGTGCGTCTAGGCGGATGGTAACAGGAGACGGGGGACACGATGTTTTTACCCAGGTTCGGGCCCTCTCGATGGAGGTAACCCTACTCCTGCTTGATTGATCTTGATGATATGAGTATTACAAGAGTTGATCTACCACGAGATCGTAGAGGCTAAACCCTAGAAGCTAGCCTATGGTATGATTGTTGTTGGTCCTACGGACTAAACCCTCCGGTTTATATAGACACTGGAGGGGGCTAGGGTTACACAGAGTCGGTTACAAGGAAGGAGATCTACATATCCGTATTGCCAAGTTTGCCTTCCATGCCAAGGAGAGTCCCATCCGGACATGGACGAAGTCTTCAATCTTGTATCTTCATAGTCCAACAGTCTGGCCAAAAGATGTAGTCCGGCTGTCCGGATACCCCCTAATCCAGGACTCCCTCAGTAGCCCCCGAACCAGGCTTCAATGGCGATAGGTCCGGCGTGCAAATTGTCTTCGGCATTGCAAGGCGGGTTCTTCTTCAAACTCTGAGTACCTGTTAAATAGTGTCCGGCTTCTCGTAAACGTTGCGCTTCTTGGCTTCTGCGTCCAATAATGGCCATCTTCCACGCATCAAGCGAATGTGAGGAGCCAGGGTGTTTTTACATTTACCACCCTAGCTATGCGAATGAACTGTCTATTAAAGAGACGAGGATTCTCAGATCCAAACCACACCGTCCTCCCTCAGCGAGCATTCATTGGAGCGCGCCCGAAAAAATCCATTCCAACATGGCCGGCCAGCGTAGCTCCTCCTCTCGCTCCCGCAGCCCCAAGCCCGGAGATTGGGAGAGGTGTTCCGTCCCGCACAGCCAATTAGTGAAGCTACATACCCAGGGATTTCTCCCCCCAGCGTATATGGTCCCGGTTCGAGCCGGGCTCGCCACCTATAATGGCGGGGAGCAAGCGGAGAGCTTTCCCAACCCCTCTAAGGGAGAGCGGGTATGCCTTGTCCCTTATTTGTTAAGGGGACTCGGATTTCCAATCCATATGTTTCTCCGAGGGCTCCTGGAGTTTTATGGCCTCTAGTTGCACAACCACCCCCTGCCTCCATACTGCACATCGCCGGTTACGTAGCCCTTTGCGAACTGTTTCTGGGCTGCGAAGCTCATTTTGCTATGGAAGAAGTTGTTCTGCCTTGTGCCTTATATCAAGTGGGCGGAGGCGAAGTATGGCGCATCGCCGGGACCGGATACCTATCCGGTACCCCGAAGAAGACGTTCGAAGACTAGCCTTCAGAGTGGTTTTATATGGAGGACGTCCCCCTTCCGGATCCTATTCGGATCGGCCTTCCCGAGTTTGATAATGCTCCTTTGAAGAAATGCCTAAGCTGGCGCCCACGGAGCCCACAGGAGGAAGATGATAGAGACGTATTTTATCTGATGGGCCGGATAAAATTGCTGGCCAAATCAGGACTGACCATAACCGAGGTTATGGCAATATGCATTATGCGGGGGGTGCAGCCACTACAATATCGAGGCCACCCCATGTGGCACTTCAGCGGGGAAGATGATGCCACTCGCTGCGGGCGCAAGGGACCGGACTCAATTGCCGCTCTAGCAAAAATTCTATCCGATCTGTATAAGGGGGAAGAAGAGGAGTTCCTCCACATCAAGCCATGGGATGGATTCTCCATGGACAACCCTCGAAGCTGGGTGAGCTTCCGCTCTTTTTACTTCCATCCTTCCCTTGTTTTCGTGATAAATATTTACCTCGCCGTTTCATCACAAGAACTGCGTAAGGCGGTAGGGGAGATCAATAGCCCACCTCCACAACCGGAGGATCCTGAACGGGTCCTCGACCTCGGCCTCAAAGAGGATCCGGACATATTCGTGGAGCTGATTGATAGGATTTTCTATCAGCTAAGCTGTGATGATGCCATGGTGGCCATTATAGCCGACTACCCTGGGCTACTCCCAGCCTCGCAGGTAAATGAGACCAGAGTCCCAACCTTTGAAAAGGATTTCCTTTTATGCACTTCACCTACCGTATACAAACGGTGTTGTATAGGGAAGGCCCTCGGGATGCCATGCCGAGCCCGCGGCGACTCGCCAACAAGGAGCTTCGAAGTCGGACAGGCTAAAAAGGAAGGCGATCCAGACGGAGACGCCGGCGCAGAGGTATGATGCAACACCTTACTCCGTGGTTGTCGTCTTTAAAAACATAATAACACTCGTGTTTCCTAGAAGGAAGAACGCTCGCCGGACAATATCCGGAGGGGTCGCCGATCACGCCTCTACCAGTCGAGCTCCAAGGCTGGACACGGAGGCAGAAGCGAACGCGAGGCACACGCCGGATGCTCCTTCTACAGAAGATGCGGATAAAATATCCGCTATGAATTCTGAAGTGGAGAGCGCCATGAATCACAGGCGTCGCCGAGCCATACTCCGTGATGCTTGTTTCTCCCAAGAGGCTTTTAATGCCTTCAACTCAGGAGATGCGTATATCCGTGCAGCTCAAAATGGTCTAGCCAGAGCCACGGACAAATATGTAAAGGATATACGGGTAAGAAAATTTGATGATTATATATATCAGTAGCCCCTAAGACTTGAAACAGTTAGAATAACTGATTTAAGGATCATGACTTATGAAGGTTTTGACAGAGAAGAATACCCAATTATCTCAGGAGCTGGAAGAGTGCAAAGCCCAGCTTCAGGCCGCACTTGCCGCAGTAGAGGAGTCCAAGAAGACCCCCGCTGGTAACTACTGGGTTCATGCGACGAACGGCAGGTACCAGATGTTTGTTCGGCGTGCCTGCAAGTCTAACAATAGCTTTTGCAGATGACTCCGGAGTAAATCTGGAGGCCGTGCCAGGGAATGCGGAACGTGCTGAACGACAGCTAAATGCTGGCGAGCACATGCTGTCACGCGTCATTCAAGAGAAAAATAATCTCCGAGACGCTAATACCCAGCTGAGCGTGGAACTGAAGGATGTTCGGGCCCAGCTTGGGGACTCCGTGAAGGAGAATAAGCGACTTCGACGCGGCATTTTTAGTAAGTGCTTAAACGAACCCGTGAAAGAGTTTGGCGAAGAGGCCGGCTAACAGAGTTATGTCTGCAGGTATGCTGACGGGTCGCCCTGCGGAGGAGATGCCCGGGTCTGCGGGTGATCTTCTACCCGAGCTCTCACAACTGCACGAACAAGTTCGGCAAGCGATGCAGGGTATTGCCCAGGCCTTGTGGCCACCCGTCTCCCTGCCAGCAGGCATTGGAGAGCTTGCGGAGAAGCCCAAGGGTGTGCAGCGGCGCTTCCGATTATGGAAGATATCGACCTGCCGTCAAGGTGCCAGGGAAGTCTGGGCCATGGTGAAGACGCGGTATACCAAGGCTGACCCAAACCACATGGCCGAGGTCAGACCTGTGGGGCCCGATGGGAAAGAGATCCCCGTTAGATTAGTGTATGGGCAAGTAGAATTAGCCGCAAAATATTCCCAACAGGATTGTAGGCTAGACAGCCTGTTGGATGGTATAGAAGAGGAATTTAGTCAGTCTAAGTGACTATGTAATTAAAGTGACATGTATAATGCCTTCTAGCCGGATTGTAAATCATTTTCATGGCGGACCTTTTCGCTTCAACCTCGGGACCCGATAGTCCGTAGTGCATCCGAATACCCGCTCAGTTATATAAGAACCGGGGTATGCGTGGAAATCGGGCGTAGGGGTCATTAGTGCTTGAACAGACAAGTATCCAACTAGTTATGTTATATTACATGGGTAGTAAGAAACATCTTCCAGGGAGAATAGTTTCGCTAAGGGTTCCTTTCCCTGGGTACGCATGCCCTAAAGTGCATGTCCGAACTGCGAGAAGAGACACAGGCAAAAACATCTAGGGGGGCACATATGGGAAATAAATAAAAATCATCTTTTGTTCGCCGACCGAATATTCCCTTAAAAACGCTAGCTTTCGGCTTCACCCAGTCTGAGGAACACATCCGGCTGACCCGGCAGTAACAATCGCAGAGGTGCTCCCCTTATGCCCTAGCCGAATTAACGGGAACGTAGGGCATAAATACAAGATCCAGGCAACCCAGCTTGGCCAAAACTTAAGTCATATCGATGCATATAATGGCGAAGAAAAGGTACATGCGGAAGAATAACACATGTGCAGGGCATGAAGCCCAGATAAATAATTAAGCTTCTGTGTGGGAAGCCCCCGGGTATAATGAGCGCGGTTAGTGCGTCAATAGTGTGTAGGCAAGGCACAAGTTGGCCCTTAAAAGCTTTGAGAAAGAAAAAAGAAGAAAGAAAGAAAGAAAAGATAGATAATGT
Organism: Aegilops umbellulata; assembly: GCA_032464435.1. NCBI lineage: Eukaryota > Viridiplantae > Streptophyta > Magnoliopsida > Poales > Poaceae > Aegilops > Aegilops umbellulata. The sequence continues at coordinate 260,348,465 of CP136055.1, forward strand.
ATATGCAAAAAATGGACAGAGGAAGGAGACGAACATAGAGTCCGACACTAGGCGTAGAATCTTCAGAGCCTGGCTGCGTTCCATGGGTTCGGCTCAAGTCGATTATCCGATGCATCCCGCAGACGGTACGCTCCACCGGTTAGAGCTTGGTCAATAATGAAGGGACCTTCCCATTTGGGCTCGAGCTTGGTCTTTTTCATCTCCGGCAGGCGTAGAACTAGTTCGCCAACGTTGTAAGTTTTGGCACGTACTTCTCTGCTTTGGTACCTTCGAGCCTGTTACTGATAGAATGCGGAACGGGCTTTTGCCACGTGGCGCTCCTCCTCCGGGGTGTCCAGACTGTCCTGCTGATCAAGCTCGGCTTCTCTTTCTTCGTACATGCGCACTCGAGGTGAGTCATGAATTATGTCGCAGGGCAGAACCGCCTCTGCGCCATACACCATAAAGAAGGGTGTGTATCTGGTAGTACGATTCGGCATGGTCCGCAGCCCCCAGAGTACGGAGTCGAGCTCCTCTACCCAGTGCGTGTTAGATTCCTTTAAGGACCGCACTAATCTGGGTTTGATGCCGCTCATGATAAGACCATTTGCTCGCTCGACTTGACCATTAGTTTGTGGGTGATAGACAGAAGCATATTCGAGCTTGATGCCCATGTTTCTGCACCAGATTTTTACCTTGTCGGCCATGAAGTTCGTTCCGTTGTCAGTGATGATGCTGTGGGGGACGCCGTAACGGTGTACAACCCCGGATATGAAGTCAATCACCGGTCCGGATTCGGCCGTTTTAACAGGTCTGGCTTCTATCCATTTGGTGAATTTATCCACCATGACCAGTAAGTATTTTTTTCTTATGGGTTCCCCCTTTAAGGGGTCCAACCATGTCAAGCCCCCAGACCGCGAAGGGCCAGGTAATGGGGATTGTTTGGAGGGCGGTGGGTGGCATATGGCTTTGGTTTGCAAAAATCTGGCAACCGACGCAGTGTTGGACCAAGTCCTGTGCATCTGGGCGGGCCGTTGGCCAATAAAAACCTGTACGGAAGGCCTTAATTACGAGGGCTCGGGCTGCGGCATGGTGGCCATCGAGTCCGGCATGAATTTCTACCAAAATCTTCCACCCTTCCTCTTCGGAGATGCACCTTTGAAGGACTCCGGTAGTGCTTTTTTTATACAGCTCTCCCTCGTGGACCCAGTAGGCTTTAGATCGCCGTATTATGCAGCGTTCCTCATTTTGGTCCTCGGGAAGTTCCTGCCTAGTTAGGTAGGCCAGGAATGGTTCTGTCCACGGGGCAATGATGGCCATTATTACGTGGGTTGAAGGTGTTATTTCGGTGGCAGAGCCTCCGATTATGTCAGAGTGTTCGGTATCGGGCATTTTGGCTGGGTCCGGACTATTGTTACCGGTGTCCCCTTCCCATACTACGGGTGGCTTAAACAGCCTCTCCAAAAAGATGTTGGGGGGGCTGCATCGCGTTTTGCACCGATGCGGGCGAGGATATCCGCCGCCTGATTGTTTTCCCGAGCCACATGGTGAAATTCGAGCCCCTCGAACCGAGCTGACATTTTTAGGACAGCATTGCGATAGGCCGCCATTTTTGGATCCTTGGCATCGAAATCTCCATTTATTTGGGATATTGCGAGGTTCGAATCCCCACGCACCTCCAGCGTTGAATGCCCATGGAAACTGCCAGCCGAAGACCATGTAACAGGGCCTCGTACTCGGTTGCGTTGTTGGAGTCTGTATACAGTATCTGGAGTACGTATTGAACTGTATCTCCGGTTGAGGACGTCAGGACGACGCCAGCCCCCAGACCAGCCAGCATTTTGGAGCCGGCGAAGTGCATGATCCAATTGGAGTATGCGCCGTACTCTTTAGGGAGTTCGGCTTCCGTCCATTCGGCGACAAAGTCGGCCAATACCTGCGACTTAATGGCTCGTCGGGGTTTGTATGTTATGTCGAACGGGAGGAGCTCAATGGCCCATTTGGCAATCCGGCCCGTGGTGTCGCGGTTGTTTATAATATCATTAAGTGGCACTTCCGAGGCTACTGTAATTGAACACTCTTGAAAGTAGTGTCGCAACTTCCGGGATGCCATGAATACCGCATAGGCTATCTTTTGATAATGTGGGTACAGTGATTTGCATGGAGTGAGGACAGTGGATACATAATATACCGGCTTTTGAAGGGGGAATTTATGTTCATCCGTTTCTCGTTCGACGACGAGCACTGCGCTTACAACCTGATGAGTTGCCGCAATGTACAACAGCATTGGTTCGCCGATGTTTGGCGCGGCCAGGATTGGGTTGGTTGCCATATGGCCTTTATTTCTTCCAATCCGGCTGTGGCAGCATCCATCCACTCGAAGTGTTCGATGCGCCGAAGGAGGCGATAAAGGGGTAATGCCTTTTCTACTAAGCGGGAGATAAAGCGGCTTAGAGCCGCCACACATCCGGTTAATTTCTGGATTTGTTTGAGGTCCGTTGGTGTAGCCAACTGTGACAGAGCTCGGATTTTGGCCGGATTTGCTTCAATTCCTCTACTGGAGACAATGAAGCCCAGGAGCTTTCCGGCTGGTACACTGAAAACGCATTTTTCCGGATTGAGCTTGATGTCGTATGTTCAGAGGTTGTCGAGTGTGAGCCTCAAGTCGTCTATTAGAGAGTCGACGTGTTTGGTTTTGACGACCACATCATCTATGTATGCCTCAACTGTTTTGCCGATCTGTTTCTCCAGACACGTCTGAATCATGCGTTGATATGTTGCGCCGGCATTTTTGAGCCCAAAAGGCATTGTGTTGAAAAAGAGGGGGCCGTATGGTGTGATAAATGCCATTGCGGCTTAGTCGGACTACGCCATCTTGATTTGGTGGTAGCTAGAGTATGTGTCGAAGAAACACAATGAATCGTGTCATGCGGTAGCATTGATAATTTGATCGATGCGGGGGAGGGGGCAGGGATCCTTTGGGCAAGCCTTGTTGAGGTCCTTGAAATCGACAGATAGGCGCCAGGATTTGTCCTTCTTTGGTACCATCACCAGGTTTGCTAGCCAGTCCGGGTGTTTTACTTCTCTAATGAATCCGGCCACCAATAACTTGGCTAGTTCCTCTCCCATAGCTTGTCTCTTAGGTTCAGAGAAACGCCGAAGAGTCTGCTTGACTGGCTTGAATCCCTTCAGAATATTAAGGCTGTGCTCGGCCAGCCTGCGTGGGATTCCTGGCATATCTGAGGGATGCCAGGCAAATATGTCCCAATTCTCGCGCAGGAACTCTCGTAGTGCGGCGTCCACGGCGGGGTTTAACTGTGCCCCGATGGAGGTTGTTTTTGTAGGGTCCGTTGGGTGGACTTGGAATTTGACTATTTCATCCACTGGTTTAAAATAGGTGGACTTGGATCTCTTGTCAAGTATTACGTCGTCTCTGTCCACTGTGGAGCGCAGCGCAGTTAATTCCTCGGCCACAAGGGCTTCGGATAATGCCTCGAGGGCTAATGCGGCTGTTTTGTTTTCGGCATGGAGTGTTGTGTCCGGATTACTAGCGAGAGTGATGATTCCATTGGGCCCGGGCATTTTGAGCTTCATGTATTCGTAATGGGGTATGGCTTGGAAGATTGTGAATGCCTCCCGCCCTAAAAGGGCGTGGTATCCGCTACTGAACGGGGCCACTTGGAATGTAATTTCTTCGGACCTATAATTCTCCGGCGTGCCGAATACCACATCTAGTGTGATTTTCCCAGCACAACGTGCTTCCCGACTGGGGATGATTCCTCTGAAGGTTGTGCTGCTTTGCTCAATCCGGTTCCAGTCTATTTCCAGTTTTTGAAGAGTTTCCTCATAGATGAGGTTTAATCCACTGTCGCCGTCCATGAGTACTTTGGTGAGTCGAAAGCCGTCCACAATTGGACTGAGGACCAGTGCAGCTGGTGCTCAGGCTGTTCGGAATTTAGGTTCGTCACTGGCATTGAAGGTAATAGCCGTGTCACTCCATGGATTTATTGCTGCCACGTGGCAGATTTCGGCAAGGCTGCGGAGTGTTCGCTTGCGCCTATTATTTGATGCGAAAGTCTCAGAGACTGTTAATACTGTATTATTATCCCCGGGATGGTGCTCTGTGGCATCTGGGATGAGAAGATCCTCACCACTTTTGGCCACCTGCCGGAGTACCCAACATGCTCTAAGGCTGTGTGTTGGTATGGTATCCGCTGCACTATGAATTTTGCAGGGTCCGTTGAGCCATCCCTCCAATACGGTTCCATGCCCTGTAGAGGGTTTTTGCTTATTTTTTATTAACTCGGGTGTCTTATGACAGTGCACCCTTTTACTTCGGACTGGGTGTATATTCGGAGCCGGATTATCCCAAAATTTTGTTTCGGTTTTCCAGGCGCTTTCCATCGCACAGTACTTTCGTACTATGGTCGCCAAGTCAGCGAAGCGTGATATGTCATGGCGACTTATGGCATTAAGGATTCCCTTGTCCATGCAATTATTGCAGAAAAATGAGACTGCGTCTTCCTCGCGACAGTCCTTAACCTTGTTCATTACAAGGAGGAATCTGGCCCAATAATGATGTACTATTTCCTAGGGCTCTTGCCTGATGTGGGAAAGATCGTTTATGTTTGGGTGGGTGGGTGGATTTGAGTCCGAACCCAGACCCGATCTGAGACCCAGGGGTCGAGGAGTTTCCAATCTTGGAAGTTCGGGTTCCGGGATGTTGCCCGATAAGTCTGGTCTGCTGCCTGCCTCTAGGTTCAGAGCTTGGGGGATGTCCTCCTGTAAACGGGTATCCGGCTCAGAGAGCTCAGGAATACGGACATAGTTAGTCCTCAAGATAGAGGAAGAATCGCCGCATTGTTCCTCCACCACCGCAATATGATGGGTGACCGGTGGAGAATTAATCTCCCTTTGATCGGGTTTAAGCCCAATCCGATCATAGTCCGTAGCAACTCCCAAGGCGGCGATGCGGTCCAAGAGCTTGTTTAGGGAAGAGAGCTCCATTGGATCCATCTGCTCGACAAATTCCGAGCCGACGTGGAGGTTGTTTTCGATGACCCGAGAAGTCATCGTCGGTGCAGCGGCCAAACGGGCGGTCATGATGAAACTGCCTAGCCGGAGAGTTTGGCCGTCAGCCAGGGCTCCCCCGACGGTAATGTTGTTTTTGACAATGAGACGAGGCATCCTTCCTTACAGTGACGGCACAGTGGAACTCTCAATGAAAGCACCAATGTCGGTGTCCAAACCGGCGGATCTCGGGTAGGGGGTCCCAAACTGTGCGTCTAGGCGGATGGTAATAGGAGACGGGGGACACGATGTTTTTACCCAGGTTCGGGCCCTCTCGATGGAGGTAAAACCCTACTCCTGCTTGATTGATCTTGATGATATGAGTATTACAAGAGTTGATCTACGATGTGATTGTAGAGGCTAAACCCTAGAAGCAAGCCTATGGTATGATTGTTGTTGGTCCTACGGACTAAACCCTCCGGTTTATATAGACACAGGAGGGGGCTAGGGTTACACAGAGTCGGTTACAAGGAAGGAGATCTACATATCCGTATTGCCAAGCTTGCCTTCCACGACAAGGAGAGTCCCATCCGGACACGGAACGAAGTCTTCAATCTTGTATCTTCATAGTCCAACAGTCCAGCCAAAAGATGTAGTCCGGCTGTCCGGATACCCCCTAATCCAGGACTCCCTCACCCCTCCTTCTTCTTCATTCGCCTCCCCCCTAGATGGGAGGAGAGTTCCCCCTTTGGTCCATGGCCTCCATGGCGGAGGAGGGGCAGGTGCCCCTCCGAGATTGGATCTCCCTCTCTGTTCTCTTCTGTTTCGCGTTCCTTCAGATCTGGGCCTTCACCGTTTCTTAAATTCCAGGAGATCCATAACTCTGATTGGGCTGAAATTTTTACACGATTTTTTCCATAAATTATCTTTCTTGCGCCAGAAGAAGGGCCCCAACCAACGTTCAAGGATGGCACAAGATACCTGGGCGCGCCAGGCACCCCCTAGCGCGCCCTGGTGGGTTGTCGTCTCTGTGGGGCCCCATTTGCATTGATTCCACATCCCAAAAATCACATATATTCCAGAATAATTCTCCGTAAATTTTTATCACGTTTGGACTTCGTTTGATATGGATTTTCTGCGAAACAAAAAACATGCAAAAAAGCAGGAACTAGCACTGGATGAATAGGTTAGTCCAATAAATCATATAAAAATTGCCAAAAAAATGTGAAAGTTGTATAACATTGGCATGAAACAATAAAAAAATATAAATACGATGGGGACGTATCAACGACCTCCGTTCTGAGACTTCTAGGTGTGCTTGAACCCCACCTGAGGGATATGGCGGTACTTTGCACCGTCAGTTGGCGCGCCAGGCACGAGCGACGCCGGCTGGAAACCAATCTTAGATCATATCTTCTTTTTCTTTCGGCGGCCTCTCACCAGGACGGGGTGGAGTTTAAATTTCGGCTCCCTTAGGTTCACTGTCGACTGGGCATACTGGATTAACAGCAACCCACCATGTTTTACCAGCTTCGGAGCTGATGGGGAGGATGGGGGGCATGGCTGATACGAGGAAGACGATAAGGAGGCCAATAAGAAAAAGAATAGAAGCATCTCATGCAACCGAAGAGAGATGTTGTCACCGCTTGCACATATGTGAGCCGCCGCTGCAGCCGATGGCAAAAGCTGAGGAGGGCTAGCCCTAGAGAAAGTGGTGAGCGACTAATGGGGGTGGCGCAAGATTTCGCGCCATCCCGCGTCGGCACATGTCTACCTCCCGCCAATTCTGCCCTTCGTCCCCCTGAACTGCTATGCACGCCCTTCTCCTTTTTGCGCTCGACTCAGCTTGGCTCGCTAGAAACGGACGATTCGAGCATTCTAGCGAGCAAGGTTGTGGCTGCTTTAAGGTCCGTGCGCGTGCGAGCCAGCCCCCATAGTATGGTACCAAATGCAATTTTCTTGCACCAAGTGAGCCTGTTTGGGATTTATGCACGTAACCAAATGCATCCTTAATTTTTTGTATGCATGCGGATAAAATCAATCGGTGACCCTTTCGCCCAACACCCGGAATGCTCGGATGCCTGCAGTTAAGATTCAAGTGGCAGTAACTCTACGAGTGAATCGGCGGCCTCCTCAACGGAGGACCTCCGAACGCAATGAAACTCGTAGCCGTGAACTACCGGGGTTTCGGGATTGACCGACTGTTCGAGCTTTGCTAGACATCTAGCAAAGATACCAACTCGTGGTGTTGTTTTTATCGGAGACACATCTAGATCACTATCCAGCACTGTGCTTGTGTCATCGGTTAAAGATGGACCACCTCATTGTTAACCCAAGTGACGGTAGAAAAGAAGTTTGTGTATGCTTTGGAAACAGGAAGTGAAACCGTCCCAACTATTTTCAGAGCCCAATTATATCGATGTGAAGACAGAAGACATGGGTCAAGTATGGAGATTCACAGGCATGTATGGGGACCTTAAGTGGAGCAATAAATATAAGACTTGGAGAACAATGAGGGCTCTAAAAGCACAACATAATTTGCCTTGGTTGATTATGGGTGACTTTAATGAGATTTTGTCTAATAATGAGAAAGTGGGGGGGGGATCCCAGACCCCGTCATTATATGCAGGCTTTTCAAGATGTACTGAATGAGTTTGACTTAATTGATCTTGGGTTCACAGGGGACATGTTCACTTGGTATAAAGGAAATATAAAGGAAAGATTGGACAGAGGAGTGGGTACCAAGCCTGGCAACCACTCTACCAAAACTCTGTGATGTAAAATCTGGAATATGGACATTCTGACCATAGACCTCTATTTCTAGACACTGAATTTCACATGGACAGCCCAGCTAACATGGGTCAAAAGAGATTCGAGGCTTGATGGCTTCTGGAGGGCCAGTATGTCGTAAAGGTCCAGCATGCATGGGAAGAGGCAAGTGTGCATGGAGAGGGAATTGGGGTCATGGCGAAGCTCCCGTACATGCATAGCTCTTTTCATGATTGGGACCAATGTTTTCTAAAGAAACCGAAAAGGCGCCTCAGGAAAGCCCAAAGGGACCTCGGAAATGTAATGCGAGGCAACTTGGATGATGGCTCGGAAGTTAGAAGAAAGGAACTTTCCGAGTTAATAGAATTCTTATTGGAACTAGAGAGGTGCAAGAAATGCAAAGGTCGCGCGTTACTTGGCTGAAATGTGGCGACAGAAACACTTCATTCTTTTAGAGCTTTGCAGCAGCTAGACGTAAACGAAACAGAATCTCACATCTAAAGGAGGACGGAAGTTGGATGGAAGGTATAAACTTGTTAGACCAGAAAAATGTTGCTTACTTCACTGGCCCTTTTTCTTCGGAAGTGGCCATTACAAATCAAGAATTTTTGGCAAAGGTGAAACATGAAGTCAGTGGTCAAATGAATGATATACTTCTAGCACCATTCACGGCTGAGGATGTCAATAAAGCTATTGACAGCATTAGGGATCTCAAAGCCCCGGGTCTAGATGGACTACACACAATTTGTATAAAACAAATTGGCACCTATTTGGAGAGGAGATCACAAACAAGGTGATGCAGGCCTTGAACACTGGATCCATTCCTGAAGGCTAGAATGACACTATGGTGATCTTGATCCCGAAGGTAGAATCTCCAGAATATATTACGCAATTCCATCCTATCAGTTTATGTAATGTTATATATAAAATCATGTCAAAAATGCTAGCTAGTAGGCTTAAGCTTATCTTGCCTGAAATTATTTCTTAACCCCATAGTGCGTTCCTCCCTAGACGCCTTATTACTGACAACATTCTAGTTGCCTATGATTGTGTGCATAAGATAAAGAAAATGAGTAACTCTAAGTTAGGCCTATGTGCGGTGAAGCTTGACATGCATAAGGCATATAATAGGGTAGAGTGGACCTTCTTGGAAAATATGTTGCTCAAGATGGGATTCCATGCTCAATGGGTAAAATGATTATGAATTGTGTGTCCTCTGTGCGCTATACAATACGTTTTAACTCACACGAGACGGGAGGTTTATCACCAACAAGGGGGATCCGGCAGGGGGATCCACTCTCACCATATTTATTTTTCTATGTGCGGAGGGGCTATCTAGCTTATTGCAGTATGAAGAAGAGGTTGGTGGTATTCATGGGATTAAGGTGTGCAGAAATGCACCATCAGTTTCACACCTACTATTTGTTGACAATTCCTTGGTTCTCATGAAGGCGCATACCTATTGTGCTAATTCTCGTCAGATGGTGAGTAGAGATGAAGGTGCGTTAAGTCGACTAGAGGGGGATGAATAGGCGATTTTTACAAATTCGTCACTGAGGAATTTCACGGTGAGGAAATTTCTAAGTCACGAATGACTAGCAGCGGAATAAGTACTCAGATGCAAACATAACAGAGCTGAAGCACAGTCATCATGATGAAATAAAAAGAAGCACAAAGTACAAAAACTGTAAACACATGATAAGTAGGCTAAAGAAAAACTGACTGAAGAAATTGAACTGAGGAAATTGACAAAGTCTTCAGTCAAAGTATTCAAACAGTAACGATCAAGTACACAACACAGTAATGTGGAAATTAAAGGGTTGCGGAAATAGAACCAGTTAGCTCGATGAAGACAGTGATTTGGTAGACCAGTTTCAACTGATGTGACAGTTGTACGTCTGGTTGGAGCGGCTAGGTATTTAAACCTGAGGACACACAGTCCTAGACACACAATCCTCACCATATTCTCCTTGAGCTAAGGTCACACAGACCTCGCCCAATCACTCGTGGTAAGTCTTCAGGTGACTTCCAAACCTTCACAAACTCGGTCACTCGGCGATCCACAATTTCCTCTTGTATGCTCTAGACCATGACGCCTAACCATCTGGAAGATGCACAGTCTTCAAAGGTAACAACCGTCGGATCCACACAGGAACAATCTCTTCAGTGATGCTCAATCACTTTGGGTTTGTAGGTGTTTGGGTTTGGGTTTTCCTCACTTGATGATTTTCGCTCAAAGTCCTCGGAGAACGGGATGCTCTCAATGACAAGTGTCAGTTTCTCTCGGAGCAGCCAACCAGCTAGTGGTTGAAGGAGGCGGCTATTTATAGCCTAGAGAGCATCCCGGCATGATAATACATAAATGCCCTTCAATGATGTGACCGTTAGGTGGGTAAGATATTTTGGGACAGCTGGCACATAGCACAGCAACGATCGGAAATTGGAGGTTCAAATACCTCAGGGCTATCATGTTCCTCACTTGTAGGCAATCTGCACTGGCGAATTCCTAACTCCTCAGTCAAAACAAATTACTCAGAGACCAGAAGAACTTTGTCTTTGTCACTAAATAAATTGGTTGAACTGTATGAGATTTTCAACGGCTTCACTCTAAGGGATTAGAAGGTATAGGATTTTGAGATGAGCATCACATGGAAACTTTTCCTTAGTTTTTCCTCGACCCTTTAACAGTACGGTGTTTCCTATGACTCAAGAAAGAGAAAACGAAACTACGAAAACAAAAGTCTTCACGCTTCATGTTCCTCGCATGGATATCAAGTCTTCACGGTCACACCAATTTCTTCACTTTCAAAGTCTTCAGAAAGCCAAAGTCTTCAGTTGAAGACATTCATTTTTAGGGTCGACTTTCTCTGTAAATATCAAACTCCTCATAGAATTATAGACCTGTGTACACTCACAAATGCATTAGTCCCTTAACCTATAAGTCTTCAATACACCAAAATCACTATGGGGCACTAGATGCACTTACAATCTCCCCCTTATTGGTGATTGATGACAATATAGGTTAAGTTTTCAACGGGGATAAACATGTAAGTATAAATACTGATATTGAGGAATTTGATTGCAATATATAGAAGAACTCCCCCTGAAGATGTGCATATGTGAGGATTTTGCTTTTGAAGCAATGCACATTGAAGAGTAGAATCATGGAGATCTCCCCTTATATCTTGTAATTCATACACGCATTTAACATATGATGTGAAGAATTTGAAATGCATGATGAAATATGGTGACTGATGTAATTCAGCATGCGTGCATTAACATATATGAGGAATAGCATGCAGAAGAACATAGCGGAAGTATCAGACCACCATCGGGTTTAAGATTACAGCTCAATCCAACAAAGTTTTCAAAAGAACGAGAGTTGTAACTTAGCAAAAAAATGCCCGTATATAGACCCGCTTGAAGACTAACTTAAATTTCTCCCCCTTTGTCATCGAATGACCAAAAGGGACAAAAAATGTGGACTAACCCCCCCTGAAGAATATCATACCGAAGTTGATGGAGGAGCGCCAGCGATGTTGGGGTCGGTTGTTGAAGTAGGGCATGCCGGAGTGTCGTTCAAGTCTTCATTTTCATCAGTGTCGCGCCATGAAGAATAAGAGCTGGCCACCGAGTGAGGAACTTTGACCTTCTTGAATTTCTTCGAAGGTGGCTGAGACCAGTCAAAGTCCTGCTTGAAGCCCACCTGCTTAAGATCTTCTTCACCGGAGAGATGAGACAGAACAACCCAGGTGCGATCAAAAACTTCATGGAGGTAGTAATGGTTCTTCTTCACTGAATTCTGAGTGATGGTCATGTTCTGAAGAATTGAACCAAACTGACGCTTGACCCATTTATGGTTGTGATCGACCTTCTGGTGAAGACTGAGGAGAAGCTCACTATCAGTCATCACCCTTGGAGTTGTGCCTTGAGGATTTTGCTTTGAAGCATTGGCGGCAGAGTCATGAGTGGCAGAGTCATCATTGGTGGACTAGGATGCAGCTTTGCCAAACTATCCATCCAAGGGACGAATACCTTCATCAATAATCGCAGTGGCCTTGCCCTTCTCATCAGCCCTTGAGGACTTCAATAGGGGGCAAGTAGCTGCCATGGTTGAGTGTATGAGCCTTGTAATTGATTGAAGACCTTGATTTGAGGAATCTCATAATCCAGGGAGAGTAAGGCTTCAATTCAAATGGCGAAAGAGCAACATTGTCCATAGTCCTCATGAAGAAATCATGGTAGTTGATTGGAACTCCATGGATGATGTTGAATAGTAGATTCTTCATGATGCCAACGACCTCTTCTTCATTAGAGTCATGGCCTTTGATTGGACTCAGGGTGTTGGTCAGAATCCTGTAAATTGTCCTTGGCACATAGAGCAATTCCTTCACTAGGAATTTGGTTCTGGGAGCTTGACCAGGCTTCGGCGGCTTCATCAACACTTGCATGTAATGATCAGATAGCTCATGTTCATGGTAGATGAGTTGCGCACCTTCAAGGAGAGGACTGACACGCAGGGCATGAAGCAATTCAGAGGTTGGTGCTTTCGAATGTGTCTTCTCTGTCATCCAGTCCAGCACCCATGAATTCACATCTTCAGCATTTTCGGTGATGTGCAGTGTAGCATAGAGCTGAAGAATTAGCTCTTCATTCCAGTCAACGATGTCGGTACAGAAGTTGAGCAGCCCAGCATCATGAAGAACACTGAGAACTGGGGTGAAGTAAGGCAGTGACTCCATGTCAACATGAGGAATATGCTCATGGTCGAAGATCTTGTCTTTGTCGAAAAGCAGAGAAGAATAGAAATTCATTGGACTTGTTGTCCAGAAACGCTTCCTTTAAAGACAAGCAGAGTCATAAGTTGTAGTCAGTGAAGAATACATGCTCATGAAAGAAGTCATCGGCTTTGAACTCCTGTTTATTTTAGAAGGGATTCTTCGGCTTGGGATGAGGAGTATTAGTAAATGTCTTCACAGCCTCAGGAATCACAGTCTCAGGAGCCGCAGGCTGAGGAATTTCAGTGTCAACATTTTCAATGGCAGCCTGGGTCTCCACTTCTTTAGCAGCATGAGCATCAGCACTAGTGGCTGGAATTTCTTCAGGAATGGTGAGCAGTGAAGCTTGAGGTTCATTAGAGCCCATTTGAACTTCTTCAGTTTGGACTCGGGACTGAGGAATCTGTTGCAGTGGGGTGAACATGGGTGAATTGGGGTGATGACTTTCCCAATAGTCATCATTCAGAACTGGAGTGGTGCACCCAATGTCCATGTCTTCTTATTCATCCATTTCCTCAACGCCTGCCTCTTCAGCTGTGAACTGAGGCATGGGCGATGATACCAATGGAGTGGACGTAATGTTATCCACTTAAATTTCCTCATCCAACTGCTCCGACGAAGCAGCAGAAGGATTTTCTTCATCTGATCCGCTTGGGATCTCATAATCCTCACCGAAGGGAACAATCTCCTTTGAAGGCATGCTAGAAACAAGAATAGCATCAATTAGATTCTCAAAAGAGCTTGTCAAAGTCTTCATCTTCTTTGGTGCTGAAGACTCTGAGGCGGTGGATGCTTTCCTTTTCTTCATTGTTGCTCGCTCTGCAGCTTTGGTTTTCTTTGCTTCTGATGCAGAAGGAAGAACAGGACTTGGCGTCGGTGCAGGAGGAGCAGAGGAAATTGGTTCATTTACCTCATGCGCAACTGATGCAGTTGCCCTGGCTTGTTCAGTATCTTCAGGCTTAGCAACAGATGCTTCAGCTCGCCTGGCTTGTTCTTCAGGCACAACGCTAGTGGTTGCCCTGGCAATTTCATCAGCGGCTGGAATAGCTTCATCAGCCCTGGTACTTTCAGTTTCATCAGCCCTGATTTTCATCAGCAGTGCTGGCATGCTCTTAAGTGGGCTAAGCAGAGGCTTTAGCCTAACGAATTTCATGTTGCGTTGAGGCAACAACAGTTGAGGTGAATCCCTTGGTCAGCTTGACGAATCTGACTTTGGCTCCCAGCCAGTCAGCATAGTATCGATCAAATTCATCACTGTGATTCTTGATTTCTGATTGCACAGCGACAAGTTCATCAGGTGGTAGCTTCAAAACATTTTGCTTCAGAAAGCGCTCTTTCTTGTATTGAGCTTTCTTCACCTTCCTCCCCTATTAAAATTTCCATTTTTCCTCACCAATGAAGGCAGTCAACATATGACTTTGTCCAGGAGTGAGGTTCATCTCAGGCAAAGGAGTGTTGGGGTCCTTATGCCATATGTCGATGAAGTCTAAGATCAACTTTGGATCCAGCATCAATGGCACATTACTACCTTTGGCTCTAGCGGCCCTTTGTTGTCTGTCTCTGATGATTTCAGCGAGTTCTTCATCATCAGCTTCATCTTCACTGGACGGCACATGGAAGGCAACCTGCTTCTTATGAGGACTTGGTCTAGTGCCTCATCCAGCAGTGGCCTTGGTATTTAGCAAAGTGGGGCCTGTTGAGGAATGCGGAGGAGCTGAAGAACTTGCAGACGCTCCTGAGGCAATTGAGATGCATATGGTCCTTTGGCAAGGGGCAAGATGCACAGGTGCCGAGGACTTTGTCGGAGGAGCTGAGGACTTTGCAATTGGAGGAACTAGAGCAGCTTGAGGAATTTGCCGTGTGGGCATAGATGAGCTTGGCCGTGAGGGTAATGCTGAGGAACTAGGCTTGTGTGCAAGCTTCGTGGCCATGGCCTTCTTAGGCTTGCTAGCAGAGGCCTCAGCAGTGCTAGCAGCAGAGTCTTCATTGAATTTCCTCACTGCTTCCTTAGCCATTTTAGCTAGCTTGACTTGCCGTTTAGCCCATTCATCAGGGTAGTCCTCACCGCGCTTGAGGCTGGTGGGATCAGCAATTTGGCCAGGTGCCAGTGGAGGTCTTGGGCAAGGAGGGTGTAGAGCGAATTTCTTCATGTACTTAGGAGTAACATATCTGTACTCCCTCCATTCTCGTCCCATCTCCTCTCGATCCTTTGTATGCGCACCTTGCGCTGATTCTTGTTCTCCTTGCCATGCTTGGCTTCATCAGGAGTACAATATTCTTTATAAATGTCATCAGGGATTTCAAACGCTGTGTTGACTTCCGGTTTCTTGCCTCCCTTCTGAGGTTTCTTGCCATCTGTCATTTTCTTCAGCTGAGGATTTTGAACAATTGAGTTCTCTGAAGAGGTATGCAATTTGTCTTCGAGGAACGCTGCAAATGAGTTAAGTTGATGAGAACCTAGTGATTCAGCAGCGGACATGTGTACCTGTGAACAGAGTATAGGTGCGAAGAATTTGGAGATGTCATATGTGTTCTCAGAAGTTTTTGCAAAATGAACAAGTTTGAGGAATTTGACCAGAGGTGTCTTGAGGAATTTCACTAAGCGTTCTTTCACTTAGGTTCCATAGTTGTATAGATTGAAAATCCACACAATTGAGGAATCTTGAAGAAAAATGTAGCATAGAGAAATAGATCAAGAACAGATGCTTGTGTGAGGTGTTTAAAGTGTGGAAGTTGAAGAATAAACACCTTTTGAAGATTTTGTAGAAATCATCAGAATCAACAAGGGCAGTAAAAGTAACTTTTAGTTACCCTTGACGAAGAACACGGCGAATCGGGAGTAGTAGATTGGAAGTTCGTCAGTTCAGATCTCCACGCCCTAACTTGGCAGTGGAAGACAGCTACGGCAGCGGCGGAGAGAAGAAATCCGCGGCTGGCACGAGTACGATGGCGACGAGGTCGAGGCAGTGAATCTCTTCCTCACCGGCGACGATGGAAGTAGCGGTGGTGCTAGGTGAGGAAGCTCGAGCGAGGGGAAGTGAGGTCGAGCAGGGTAAATGCAGTCTGAGGAGGGTGAGGGGTATATATAGCCGAGGTGAAAAACCGCTCGTCCGAGGAAAATGGACGAACATGCCCCTGACTCTTCTCATCCTAGCAACATGTGTCACCCACGTACTAGAGCGGTGGAGATCGTGTGAGATCGTGGGTGATTAGATAAATCCAATCATGGGATGTGGAACGGTTTAGGCGGCAAAAGCCAAAAATTCAGATAGGAAAATTTTAACGTTTCCTTCGCAAATTCTTCAGCTGACAAGGACACAGTGAAGATTTTCAACGGGTTTCAAATAGAACGCACATGAAGATTTTGTGAACAGATTGGGTTGAGTTTAGCATAGAGGGGGAAGGGTCCGATCACATTCACTTAGCAGAAAAGGCAACTTAAATATTTAGCAATAAGTGAACGCTGTAGAGGACTAAAGCTCAATTTTATATTTATATATATATATATATATATATATATATATATATATATATATATATATATATATATATATATAGTCAATGAAGAACAACGATGGAAAGAGTGAAGACATTGCAAAATCGAAGAAATTAAACAACTGAGGAATTTCAAAAACTGAAGAAAAACTCAAATTGAAGATTTTTAACTTTTGTTGGTGGCATGACCCACCGTATAAGAATGATGATTTCAGACGCCGCGTACAATTGTCGTAGGGCTCTGAGAATCAAATTCTTCGTTAATTTCTTCACACTTAGAGGGTTAGTCTTCATTGATTGAAGAAAAATGTTACTTCGTATGTTGCACATCAAAGTCATCAATTTTGCATAAGTATTAGGATGTGTGTCCCTTTCAAAGGACATTCGAAGATTCTAAGATATTTAGCTCACATCGCAGCTTCCTAAATCTCTTCTCATCCAGGGGATTTGTGAAGATATCGGCTAGTTGTTCTTCAGTCTTTACGTGCTCGGTAGAGATGTCGCCCTTCAACACATGATCACAAAGAAAATGATGACGAATTTGAATGTGCTTTGTCTTCGAGTGTTGAACTGGGTTATGAGCAATCTTGATGGCACTCTCATTGTCACAGTAGAGAGGCACATTCTTCACATTGATGCCATAGTCTTTGAGGGTTTGCTTCATCCATAGCAATTGAGCACAGCACAAACCAGCAACAATGTACTCAGCTTCAGCAGTAGAAAGTGATATGTAGTTCTGTTTCTTCGAGGACCAACGTACCAAGGATCGTCTGAGGAAATGGCATGTGCCTGATGTTGACTTGCGGTCCACACGATCACCAGCATAGTCAGAGTATGAATATCCAATGAGATCAAAAGCTGAGCCCTTGGGATACCATAATCCAAGTGTTGGAGTGTGAGCTAGATATCAAAGAATATGCTTCACAGCCTTATGTCGTGATTCCTTCGGTGTAGCTTGAAAGTGGGCACACATACAAACACTAAGCATAATATCTGGCCTAGATGCACATAGGTACAATAAAGAACCAATCATGGAGCGGTATACCTTTTGATCAAAGTCAATACCATTTTCATCAGTGCATAGATGGCCATTTGTGGGCATAGGGATTTTGACGTCTTTGCAATCTTGCATGCCAAATTTTCTCAATACATCCTTGAGGTATTTCTCCTGAGATATGAAGATGTCGTTTCATTGTTGACGTATCTGAAGACCTAAGAAGAATTTCAATTCTCCCATCATAGACATTTGATATTCTTCACTCATCATATAGGCAAATTCATCACTGTAACGTTGGTCAGTACAGCCAAAGATGATATCATCAACATATATTTGGCACAAGAATAATTCATCATCATAAGTTTTTGTGAAAAGAGTTGGGTCAAGTGAACCGGGTTTGAAGCCTTTCTTCATGAGGAATTCCTTCAAAGTATCATACCACGCCCGAGGGGCCTGCTTGAGGCCATAGAGGGCCTTATTGAGTCTGAAGACTTTGTCAGGATGCTTTGGATCTTTAAAACCTTGGGTTCGAGCAACATATACTTCTTCCTCAAGCTTACCACTGAGGAATGCACTTTTCACATCCATTTGATATAAGATGATATTATGATGGTTAGCATAAGCAAGTAATATGCGAATAGCCTCAAGTCTAGCAACAGGTGCAAAAGTTTCATCGAAATCAATTACTTCAACCTGTGTGTAGCCTTGAACTACAAGCCGTGCCTTATTCCTCACCACAAGGTCATTTTCATCTTGCTTTGCGGCAGATCCATTTTGTGCTGATGATATTGTGCTTGTGAGGGTCTGGTCGCTTGACAAGTTCCCAGACATTGTTGAGCTGGAACTGATGTAATTCTTCTTGCATAGCTTGAATCCACTCAGGCTCCAGAAATGCTTCATCTACCTTAGTGGGATCTGTGATAGAGACGAAAGCAAAGTGCCCACAAAAGTTAGACAAATATGAAGCTTTTGAGCATGTGAGAGGACCTGGTGTGTTGATGTCGCTGATGATTTTCTCGATCTGCACTTCATTTGCAACACGAGGATGAGCGGGTTGGCCACGTTGAGTTGGCTCAGCATTTTCTTCAGAGCCATTTTCTTCAGGTGCGCCAGCATGATGTTCTTCATGTTCTAGAATGAATTCTTCAGTAGCCTTGAACTTGATGATTTCCTCAGGTGACTTTTCATCTTGTTGATGATGTGGCACGCAGTGTCGATTTGCCTCAATCCAGAAGTGATGAGGCGTCTTGTATTCATCAAGCATAGTGTGAGTCATCTCAACAAGAGTCTGGTTCTTGCGCTCCACGACACCATTCTGCTGAGAAGTGTAAGGAGCAGATAACTCATGAGTAATACCAAGTTCATCAAGATAATCATCAAGACCGGTATTCTTGAACTCGGTCCTGTTGTCACTTCTGATGTGCTTGATGTTCACACCAAAGTTGGTTGAAGCCCTCGAGGGAAATCGTTTGAAGACTTCCTGCACTTCACGTTTGTAAGTGACGATATCCACCCATGTGTAAGGAGAATAATCATCAACAATAACAAAGCCATATAATGATGCTTCATTGGTGAATGAGGAATAATGATTAGGGCCAAAGAGATTCATGTGAAGCAATTCAAATGGACGAGTGGTAGTCATGATAGTCTTTGAGGGATGCTTGGCCTTAGTCATCTTTCCAGCTTCACAGGCTCCGCACAGGTGATCCTTGAGGAATTTGACATCCTCGATGCCAATGACATGCTTCTTCTTCACAAGAGTGTGCAAGTTCCTCATACCAGCATGACCCAGTCGTCGATGCCATAGCCAGCCTTCTGAAGCTTTTGCAAGTAGGCATGTAGTAGGTTGTGGTCTTGTAGAGAAATCAACAATATACAGATCTCCTCTCCTAAAGCCTTCGAAGACTTTGGAATGGTCAGCTTCCATGATCACAACACAACGATACTTGCCAAAGATAACAACCATATCAAGATCACAAAGCATTGAGACTGACATAAGGTTGAATCCTAAGGACTCGACAAGCATGACTTTGTCCATGTGTCGATCCTTTGAGATCGCAACCTTACCTAGACCCAATACCTTGCTTTTGCCTTTGTTAGCGTAGGTGATATGCTTCAGATGTGATGGAGATAAAGCAGTGTCTATCAGTAAGCTCTTGTCAACAGTCATGTGATTTGTACATCCACTATCGAGGACCCACTCAGTGGCTTTGGGTTGATCATCCTGCAGATGAATTAGTGCAGCTTATGAACTTATATACTTCATCAGTGAAGAATATGACATCAAATTCATCTAGCAATGGAACAGATATAGCAGTATGAGGGCATGTGAAATGAGAATTCATTTCTTCATGATTATCTTGCGTCCTTTCAAGCATATTCAGGTCTCCAGCAAGTTCTTCAGACGATTAGGTTCGTCTGGAGACCTGACCCTGCATAAGAGATTAGTTCTTTTTCTTCACCACCCACATCTGGAGGGGTGGCAAAGAGATCATCAATCTGCAAGCTCCATAAGAGAAATGTGTCATAGATGCCAATCCACTTTGTTTCACATAAGAGTGGTTAGGGTAAGCATATGAATAAGCAGAGAAATTCTTCAAGGACTTATGAAATAATGGTTTGAAGAATAATGTACATATCCATAGCCCTTAGTTCTACCCTGCAAAATAGAAGTGTTAGCATGATGATGTTCATGTGAGGACTTTGATCCAAATGAGGAACTTGATCCACGTGAGGAACGTGGTCCATATGAAGAATTTGATCTGGGGTTCCTATTCTTCACAGGTGGTGTCATGATGACATTCACCTGAAGACTTTCAAGGCACCTTTTGAGAACCCAAATTGACCGTTCCTACAGTTAGTGCCAACATATCTAGCAAAGACTTCACCATTCTAATTTTTGAACAGCTTATAGTTGGAGTCAAATGACCCATTAGAAGAATATGAATATTCACATGTAAAGCCAGATAAAGTAGATGGATCTACTAGAGGTCCCTTTGCAGCAACCCATGAGGTTTTGGGATACTGCTCAGGCTTCCAGTATGTTCCATCAGCATTGAGTTTCCTCTCAAAGGCAATACCCTCTTTCCTAGGGTTCCTGTTGAGGATCTGCTTTTTAAGCACATCACAAAGTGCCTGATGCCCTTTGAGGCTTTTGTTCATGCCTGTCACATACAATTCCTTCAGCCCTGCATTGTCAGTGATACTCGCAGCATCCTCAGATGAGGAATTAGTGATAGCAGAGACAAGTGAAGAATTTTCAGCAATAGAAGCATTTGAACTTTTAGGTGAAGAATTAGCAGATTCACGTTTAATACACTTCAAACATGGTGGAATGAATTCTTCCTGAGCAGCACTGATTTTTTGAGAAATTAATGACTCTCGCTCCTTCTGAAGATCTTCATTACTCACCGTTAGCTTCTCAAGATCTTGATTTCTTTGAAGAAATTCATAAGAAAGCTTCTCATGATTAGATAAGAGAGTGTTACGATGACTCTGAAGGTTATCAAACTTGGATTGAAGACTCTGAAGATTTTCAGTCGAAGTTTTGGTGCGATCCATTTCTTCACCCAACATATCACCGCTCTCATTAAGCATATTTTGAACTTTTTCCAAAGCTCTTTGTTGTTTAGTGGCAAGGGAAGCAAGTTTGGTATAGCTGGGTACAAATTCATCACCAGATTCATCATCACTAGACTCAGATAGATAGCACTAAGTTACCTTGGCACCTTTTGCCATAAGGCATGGTGTAGAGGATGATGATTCTGGATCGAAAGTCATCGCCTTGAGTGATTCCTTGAAATCCTCAAACCAGGGATCGTGACGAGTTCGATGACCTTCATAGACCTCAGAGAGTCGGTCCCAGATAAGCTTCGCATGGCTAAGATGCAAAATGTTCCTGAACTGATTTTGAGACAGACAGGAGCAGATGATGTCCTTCGCCGTGAGGTTAAGAAGAGTGTACTTGCGAATGTCATCAGCCTCCGCCATCTTGCACAAATCGGTAAGACCATTCTCAGTTACGGTCCACGGCTTGCTGTTCATCGCCATGAGGCGCTTCTTCATCATGGCCTTCCACTTGGGATAATCATGACCGTCAAAGATGGGGCATGACACAGTCTTTGTTCCTGCGGTCGACATAACTAAAAACTCCAGGCGGTTAAACCAAAATCACATAGAACAAGGGAGTACCTTGCTCTGATACCAATTGGAAGTGCGTTAAGTCAACTAGAGGGGGTGCATATGTGATTTTTACAAATTCATCACTTAGGAATTTCACGGTGAGGAAATTCCTAAGTCACAAACGACTATCAGCGGAATAAGTACTTAGATGCAAACATAACAGAACAGAAGCATAGTCATCATGATGAAATGAAAAGAAGCACAGAGTACAGAAAGGGTAAACACAGGATAAGCAGACTGAAGAAATTGAACTGAGGAAATTGACAAATTCTTCAGTCAAAGTCTTCAAACAGTAACGATCAAGTACACAGCACAGTAATGTGGAAATGAAAGGGTTGAGGAAATAGAACCAGTTAGCTCGGTGAAGACAGTGATTTAGTAGACCAGTTCCAACTGCCGTGACAATTGTACGTCTGGTTGGAGCGGCTAGGTATTTAAACCTGAGGACACACAGTCCTCACTGTATTCTCCTTGAGCTAAGGTCACACAGACCTCGCCCAATCACTCGTGGTAAGTCTTCAGGTGACTTCCAAACCTTCACAAACTCGGTCACTCGGCGATCCATAATTTCCTCTTGGATGCTCTAGACCATGACGCCTAACCGTTTGGAAGATGCACAGTCTTCAAAGGTAACAAGCGTCGGATCCACACAGGAACAATCTCTTCAGTGATGCTCAATCACTTTGGGTTTGTAGGTGTTTGGGTTTGGGTTTTCCTCACTTGATGATTTTCACTCAAAGTCCTCGGAGGATGGGATACTCTCAATGACAAGTGTCAGTTTTTCTCGGAGCAGCCAACCAGCTAGTGGTAAGGGGGCGGCTATTTATAGCCTAGGGAGCAGCCCGACATGATAAGACATAAATGCCCTTCAATGATCTGACCGTTAGGTGGGTAAGATATTTTGGGACAGCTGGCACATAGCACAACAACGGTCATAAATTTGAGGTTCAAATACCTCACGGCTATCATGTTCCTCACTTGTAGGCAATTCACACTAGTGAATTCCTAACTCAGTCAGAACAAATTCCTCAGAAACCAGAAGAACTTCGTCTCTGTCACTGAAGAAATTGACTGAACTATATGAGATTTCCAACGGCTTCACTCGAAGGGATTGAAGGTATTGAGATGAGCATCACATGAAAAAATTTCCTTAGTTTTTCTCGACCCCCTTTAACAGTACGTTATTTCCTTTGACTCAAGAAAGAGAAAATGAAACTATGAAAATAAAAGTCTTCACGCTTCATGTTCCTCACATGGATATCAAGTCTTCACGGTCACACCAACTTCGTCACTTTCAAAGTCTTCAGAAAGCCAAAGTCTTCAGTTGAAGACATTCATTTTTAGGGTTCGACTTTCTCTGTAAATATCAAACTCCTCATAGACTTATAGACCTGCATACACTCACAAACGCATTAGTCCCTTAACCTATAAGTCTTCAATACACCAAAATCACTAAGGGGCACTGGATGCACTTACAAGAGAAAAATCTAGTATCTTTTTTAGCCCTAACACGAGTCTGGTTACAAAAGCAGAAATTTGTCAAGAGTTACACATTGATACATAAGCAATATTGGATAAATATCTCGAGCTCCCTGCCCTAGTGGGGACTGATAGAAGTGACTACTTCAACCACTTTATTGAAAGAGTATGGGAAAGAATTGCAGGATGGATGGAGAAAAAACTTTCCCTTGGAGGGAAAGAAGTTCTTACTAAAAGCAGTAGCACAAGCAATCCCAGTATTTGCAATGTCAATGTTCTTGATCCCAAAGGGTGTGTGTAAAAACCTTATGGAAAATATTGCAAGCTTCTAGTGGGGAGAGAATGAAGAAAGGAAGAAGATGCATTGGTTCGCTTGGTGTAAATTGTGTGTGCCAAAAACATTGGGAGGTATGGGCTTCCGTGATCTTCACTCATTTAATTTAGCCATGCTTGCTAAACAATGTTGGAGGCTTGTCACATGTCCAGATTCTCTATGTGCCAAAGTGTTGCGAGCCAAGTATTACGCGGATGATAATTTACTCTAGGCAGGACCTAAAAGGGGGTCTTCATTCACTTGGCAAAGTATCGTGTCCGGAATCCAAATATTCAAACGAGGCTACATATGGAGGATTGGTGATGGAATGGATGTGAATACATGGTCAGACCCTTGGGTCCCTGGGAGTTCAGATAGGAGAGTGGTTACACAAAGAGGTCAAGTTGTCTTAACAAAAGTTAACGAACTCATAGATCCAATGACTGGACAGTGGGACGAAATACTAATCAGATAATTACTATGGCCTATTGACACCGCAAGGATTCTCCAAATACCGCTCAATATGTCGGCATTCAATGATTTCATTGCTTGGCACCCCTCTAATACGGGGATCGTTTCGCTTAAGTCTACATACCAGGTAGAATGGAACCAAAATTTTAGAACAAACATGTTACAACATAGCACGTCAGTGATCAATCCAGTGTGGAAATCGCTCTGGGAGCTTTCGGTCCCACCAAAGGTTCACATCTTTTGCTAGAGGAGTTTGCATGGGATTGTACCTCTCAAATCTATCCTTGCAAATCGTCATGTGGGGTCAAATGGGCAGTGTCCCATTTTTAAACAAGGCGACGAGGACATAAAACACCTATTGTTCTCTTGCAACATGGCAGTGTGGTTATGGTTTAAACTGGGTATCTATGATCTGATTACTGCAGTTGATCAACCTCTTTCAGGTTCAGAAGTGCTCGAAATACTAATACATGGGCATAGCTCAAACATGTCGGGGGCATCATCTGTTGGGACTCATGAAGTATTTGCGGTGACCTGCTGGTACCTACGGTGGTTAAGGAGACATTTTACTCATGAGGGGATCACACACCACCTCGGGCGAAGTGTCGTATCTATTATGTTAATCACTGTGAATACAACAAACTGTATGAAAAAAAGTTGTCTGAACCAGAACTAAAGTGGACTAGACCAGAGACAAGAGTAGTCAAGTTAAATGTGGACGCTGCATTTTTTTGCCAATGAGGGAGATGGGGCTATAGCTGCTGTCATCCATGATCACCAAGCTAATTTTTTAGCGGCCCAATGCTCATTTGTATCTCATGCAGCCAGTGTTAGTAATACGGAGGCAATGGCAATGCTAGACGGCTTACTACTGGCTAATTCTCCAGGATGCAATGTGGTGGAAGCAGAATCAAATTCAATGGAAGTCGTCAATGTTTGCACAAGTGCAACACAGTGGTGGGACTCAACGGCTGCTATTTACACACAATGTCTAGGTACTGCAAATCTTATTGGGAAGGCCAAATTCAAGCACTGTAGAAGAGAAGCTAATGGTGTTGCTCATGCCCTAGCTAGGGTTACTTAAATAAATCTTTTTGTATTTGTGTGATGATCCGCCTATTTGGATTATCCCTGACCTTGCAAAGGATGTAACGGTTATTTTATTTAATAAAGCTAGTCATGATGATCTTTTCCTTAAAAAGAAGATTCAAGTGGCAATCCCGTCCAAATTTTTTGGGCGGTTATGGCGGTCAAAATTAAAGTGGCAGCCCACTGTCCATGCCCACCATAGACGCTCGCATATACTAAAACTGCCGAGACGGACCAGGGTTGCGAGATGCGCATCAAACGGATCTAAGATTATTCGGATCTATTGCAAAAACTCGTGGTTCACCAAATAGATTTGTCGTTTTATTTAAGCTCTAAAGCTCAATGTGCATGTGTTTGCCTATGTGTCAAAGGCGCGGAAAAGAAATCTACTACCACCAGCCCATTATTAAAATTTCCTATATTTCAACAGTTCTTTTAACACAATACAGATGTAGATGTAGATGCTCATACAAACACATGTACACTTGTAACATCCCAAATTTTAAATTTGGAATATTATACATTAGATCATCATGCATATCATACTTTTTTTTTTGCTTTTGGTTTTGATCCTAGAAAATCCTAAGCAACTCAAGGACCCACGTAGAGAGTTGGGGGTTTCGTTATTTTCATATTTGAGCTTTTCTCAAATTTTGAAAATAGGATCATTTGCTTTTATTTATTTTATCATCAAGTATTTCTATTACAAAAATATGAGAGAGGGAATAAAATGACTTTCCCAAAATATAGAAATATTGAGGATTTAATAATAAAATCAAATAAGATTTTTTTCGATACTTTTATTTGAATTTAGGAAAAATATGCATTTTTCAAAATTGCATTTAGGGCCCAAATAAATGTTCACTTTGTCAGGCTTGATTTTAGAAGCCCGGGAAAATTTATTTCGGGGTTTTTGGAGTCTGTTTAGTATTTCTTTTTATTATTTTACTGAGCGTAATTATTTTAAAAAAACCGACTTCGGGCCGTACCCGAGCGGGACACCGCCCGGGGGAAGCCTTTAAATAGCGCCGCCCCGAGCCGCCCCAGCCCATCAGCCCCGCCTCGATCCGCGTGCGCCGCCGGAGCCGCCGCCGACGACGACGATCCCGCCGCCCGAGGTTCGCCGCCGCCTCGATTTCCGTGCCTGTTTTAAAAAAACGATTGGTTTTCGTTGGTTTTATTTTCTGTTTTTTTATTAGATCGGTTTTATTATTTTCGGTTTAGGTTAATTAGCGAACGTTCGTTTGTTAATTCGTTCGTCGTTTTTTTTTTCTCAGATTTTCCGCGGTTATTTTCTTATCGCGATTTCTGATCCGATTTTCGTTTTTGTATAACTTTTCGCTCGTTTATCGGAATTAGGCGATTCAAGCGCCTGGAGTTTCGTCTCGAAACACTCTATCCGTTTAGCCAATTTAAACAAGTTTTTGCTTCTGTAAAATTTGACTTAGATCCAGATTAGTAGAACGAAGTTGTTTTCTTTCGCCGTTTGACTTTCGTTGCTTCGTTCGATTTGATTCTTTTTGCAAACCGGAGTTCTTAAGTTGAACTTTCTGGTTAGATCTCTTATTTGAGTTTTACCTGTGAATTAGATGAGTACTTATTGTATGCTTGTTTGTTTGTCTGCGATAGAATACCCGGAGTGCGCCGCCTGTTACTTCGAATCTCTAGGTTTCGCGGATCATCAGCAAGGCAAGTAACACTTTGATCATACCTCTTTTACTACCCAGTTTTATTGCATTAGATCAAGCCTCAAACACGGCATGATTAGGATCTAATTAAATTGTGGGATGGGAAGTAGTTGAGGTAGTACCTATTACCTGTTTTATTATCAAACCTTTGGGAGTTACTTCTACGGTTGCTTATTATGCCATGCTATGCTAGTAGACGTGGATTGGCTGAGTGATATCCATGACAGATGTGAGTTTATTAATTAATGGTTTATCTAAGGTGGCAACTTGAACACACATCTGGGTGGATTGAGGTACCTGGGTATTCCAGGATTGCCTGTTTATTTTTGAACCGCCACCCAGGCCCAAAGGGATCAGGAGATCATTCATACTAGAAACTTCCGTGTGCAGTCACAAGCCATTATGGGCTCTGGCATAGCTGACTAAGTCGTGCGAACTGTTACAGTGGTAGACTAGCAGATGCAGGGGATGTAGGTTGGTACGGTCTATCACATCGTAAGGTGCTAGCGCTTCTGAAAGACTATGTCTCGGTCATCCGTTTCTCAAACACCATGTAGTGCGAGAATCCCAACGGAGGAGATCGAGTCTTGTGGGAAAAAGTGCGCAAACCTCTGCAGAGTGTACAAACTAATCATGGTTAGCCGTGTCCCCGGTTATGGACGTTTTGAGTATCTAGTACTTGGATATCATGTGAATCTCATCATGTTACTTTAAATTAATATTGTTGGATTTTAATGATGATTATTTTAATGGGATTGAGGATGTTGTCAACCATTCTCAATGTGTAACAAACCACCATAATAGTTAAATAAATTTATTCCTTTGCAGTAGGGAAAAATTGGCTTTATGCAAAACTGTAACCATAGAGATTTCCACCAGCCGTATATGCATGTAGTATAGGCTTAATCTTTCATTACTCCTATGTGTTACATTGCCAGCATATTCCATGTGCTGACCCGTTTCGGGCTGCAATATTTCATGTTGCAGACTTTTCAGACGACGAGTAAGGTGCCTTTTAGGTCGTGGTTCTATACTCAGTGATGCCGTTGGAGTTGATGGACTCGCTTATCTTCCAAGCCTTCCGCTGTTATCGTTATTAGATGGCCTTAAGCCATATTCATTGTAATAAGTTCTCTTTGAGACATCGATGTAATAAGTGTGTGATTGCTACTCTGTTATAAATCCTTCAAAGTACTGTGTGGTATCAGCATTACTGATCCAGGGATGACACCTGAGCACAAAGGTCAGACTGTTTGAGGTCTGGTCGCTACAACACTCATTCCTATGAGCACCTTGAGAGATTGAGCCTACATATCATCTTTAGATTCACGAAGTCGCATAAAGGCACATACGTCTTCATAGTCAATGAAAATGTCTCCTTCCACTAACCAGAAAGCCAGAAATAAATTCAGAAAAATGTAACCACCGATGACAAGTCTAGGGCTTAAACTCTGGTGGATTGGTTCCACCACAAGGAATCTAAGCATCTGAGCTACGCCCAGTTCACCTTATATTTAAACAGCTCCCCATTATAGTTTTCGTTACCCTTGATAGGATTGAAATAAACCATTAGTAGAAATCTCTAAATATATGTAAAATAAATAACAGCAAATTCGAAAAAAAAAAATAGGAAGAATTAATAAGAGAAGCCCACCGTACAGACGTGTGAAATAGATTAACCTGAGAAGAGGAGATCCACCGTCCATCCTGTCAAAAGAAATATAATATTCCCGCTGAGGAAGAGAATACCAGGAGGCAGGACATGATGGGAAGGAAGGAGGAGCTGGAAAGCAGGAGAGGCAGGTACCACTCCAAGGAAACCGGAAAACCAGCTTCCCAAAACCGTGGATTCGTCCATCGGTATGAACGTGCATGCGAACCAGGAATCTGATCGTGGACCCGGAAGTGGCCAGCTCTGACAAAACCCTTCACACCAAATATTCCATCGACCGATCCCAACGGGGTAGCTAATCAAGCCGGCGGGTACATGCAAATTGCATTACTTTAATCTGGACGTACAGGGCAGGGCTTTACCAATAGATGGAGTACAAAGCACACCTTCCTCGCACATTTCTGTGCCTAGGCTATAACCAATGTATGCGATCGGTGTACTGAACCCGTGATGCAGTGCAATATATGGACTGGGATCAGGTGACACGCCTTCAGGCAGTCACGCCGTAACATGCTGCTGTGCATCTACCATTCAAATAAGATCTAACGTCTCACGATGGCTCAAGTGGAAAAACGATTAAGACTTGCCTTTTTCAGCCTTTCGGTAGTAGCAAAGGGGCAAACTACAGTCCTTACGTAATACTAATGTGTATACATTCATTTCCCTAAAAAAATGTGTATACATTCATTTCAAAAAATAAAATATGTATACATGGAAATCAAGAACTGGCACTGATCAAGCATGCAGCAACCAATTCATCAACGCATCTAGCCATCATCCACCCATTAGAGAACTAAAAAAATCATGCTTAGAGCATGTACAGCCAGGCGCCTCAAACGTTCGGGCAGACGGTCCATTTGCTGACCGGTCGAAAATACTAGACCCATTCGGACGCCTCAAACGACCCGGGCGGACCGGCACCTCTCATATTCAGCCCACATCAGGGGCAGATATGGGGCGCGTCCGCTACATCGGACTGACGTTAAGGTCCCACATGAAATCGCTCGGACACCCAACAACCCGACGTGTGTCTTCTCCGGGTGGTGTGAACATCATGTGGCGTCTCTCCGGCTCGCCGCGTGAAGCCCGGATCGCAGCTGGACTGTCCCCGAAATCGTCGGAGCAGGACAAGGAAGAGGAGGAGGCCGATGTGGAGGCGGTGGTGGAACAGCAGTAGGAGTAGGAGGCCGAGACAGACTATGGTGGATGTAGCGAAGGAACACGCCGACGCGGCCATGGAGGACGACGCGGCGAGTCCAAAGGCAAGTCATCTGCTATTCAGGCAGCACGCCACACGCAATCTCCCGCTTGATCCGAAAGCGGCGCTCCGGCATAGGTCGTCTTCTTTTGTCGGGCCATGGCGGACGGCAAGGGAGCCGAGCGGCGCCACGCGGTGTTCACACGGACGAGACACCCGTCAGACTGTTGGGTTTCCGGGCGATTTCGTGTGGGCCCGGCCATCCGTCCGACTAGCGGACGCGCTCGGGCCTCCGCATATCCATTCCATATCTAGGTTGGATATGAGAGGTGTCGGTCAGCCCAGGCGCTTGAGCCCGTTTGAGGCGCCTGTCTGGGTCGAGTTTTTCTGATCATTCAGTGACCGACTGTCTGCCCGAGCGTTTAAGGCAGGTTTAGGGTGTCTGGTTGTAGATGCTACGGCTGCTGCGTTGATGAACTGGTTGATATGCATGTTTTATCATTGCCGGTTCTTGATTTCAGTTTATACATATAATTTTTTGGGGAATATATGGATACAGATTGGTACAACGTATAGGACTGTAAGTTTATATTCTGGCAAACTGATCGCTGTTGTTTGCCCCTTGCTACGGTCATTCGATAGAAAAAGGCAACTCTGTTTTTTCACTTGGGCCACTGTGAGATGTTGGATTTCGTTTGGACGGTAGATGTATAGCCGCATGTTACGGCGTGACTGCCTGAAGGCATGTCACCTGATCCCAGTCCGCAATATATCACACATCCCTATACCTTTTGTTTGAGGTCTTTAGTATACGAACAGGGCAAGAAGCACAAGGAGAGCCTAGCAAGGTACTCTACGTACTATACGTGTATCGCTGTGAATACAATGACACGGCGTATGATTAAACAACGACCGACTAATTGACGTGAGGGCAAGCAGGATAAGCACGGCGACGGCGACGAGAGGCTCGAGAGGACGAAACGTGGTACCACAGGGAGAAGCAGCGTGGGGGATGGAAGGGAGTAAAGAAAGCAGCGAGGGCCATGACCGCCCATGGTTTGGGCAAAGGCAAAACCGGGGCAGCACTGGCTGGATTCCTGGAAAGCGGAGCCGCGGAGGGTTTCCACAAAACCGGGAGCGGAGCCAACGAAAGCCCCCCTCTCCCTCCCACCCTCACCCTCGTGGGGCCCTGCCGGCTGCCGCAGGGTTCGGCCGTTTGTTTCCAGCGACCTCTCGCCGCAGCGCGCACCTGATTCCATTCCTGCCTTTTCCCCGAGACGCTGCGCCACGCGCCGAATCTACCGCACCGCGTTATCATCATCGAACAACTGCGGGGGCATGGCCCACTGTTACAGTAAACTGGCGCCCTGTTTCTGCTCTCCCTACAGGGTTTTGGGGGAAGAAAAGTAACCAATCCACACAAGACAGCAAGTTTTAAGGCGAAGCCAATTTTTTTTTGAAACTTTATATGGTTGGCCGGCGAAGCCTGGAGGGGAGAGTAGGCCCTAGCCCACAAGGGATAGGGAAGGATGTCCTTTCTGATTTTAATCCTCACAGATACAGTGTTCAGACGTATAATTGGCGATGGACAAGCCGTCGAAGAGCACCCAGAGGTTGATCGACAATGCCAGCACCTCATAGAACCACGGGCTAGAGGGGGAGCATGTCTTTGCGAATCTCGTTGGAGAGGCGAGTTCTCCCACTAGCTGTCCGGGCCAGCCTGATGTTTGCTTACATGGGGCTCGACGATTCGATGTGTGTCACCGTGAAGGAGCTCAACAAAGATGAAGCGGGCCCGTGTCCATGCTTTGACGGAGTTGGTGCTAGACAAGCTCCCCTTCGATGTCATCGTGGAGCCCTTCCACTCCGGCAACGCGCCTGCCAATGGAAGTTTTCAATCACATTTCCTTCCGTCGTTAAGTGTCTTTACTTTGTACCCCCTTCTAACTTCTCGAGACCATTTAGGAGCTTGCGGGCTTCATCGCTTTCATGTTGGAGCCCCTGCTGCCAGGGTAGGTCTTGGACCCGATGATGGCGAAGATGCTAGAGCCAGAGCCGAAGAGGGCCCCCGTAGCCCGTCGCGCGCCTACCAAGAAAAGGAAGATCGTCACACACCCAAGGAGGAAGAGGGCAATGGTGACGAGGAGGAAGGAGATGACAAGGAGGAAGACCAAAAAGGGCCCTCCATGGAGGAATGTAACTCCGAGAAAGAAGTTCGGTGGCTTCACTGGCATGGGGTCAGAAGAGGGGCCGCAGAGAGGAAACTTTTGCAGGCGCGGCGTTGCTGGAGCGGGAGCCTCAGCTAGGTTCCTCAAGGATCCGTAATCCCATCGAAGGGGGCAATGTGCCTCCGGTGCTAGCAGTTCTCCTCATTGTGGCGAGCCCCCTGAGGAAGCACAATACTCTTTGTGCCG
Organism: Aegilops umbellulata; assembly: GCA_032464435.1. NCBI lineage: Eukaryota > Viridiplantae > Streptophyta > Magnoliopsida > Poales > Poaceae > Aegilops > Aegilops umbellulata. The sequence continues at coordinate 260,379,999 of CP136055.1, forward strand.
AGCTGGTAAGTCTCCTGTTTGTGACTTAATGGTTTTATGTAAAGATTGCCTTGCCTTGTGTGCTGACCTTTTAGGCCTCACGATTCCAGGCCTGCTTGCTCCATCAAGGAGGTCACCACGACCGGGACCTCCACCCCGCCTCCACTAGTGACGGATGTGTTGGAAATATGCCCTAGAGGCAATAATAAAAGGATTATTATATTTCCTTGTTCATGATAATTGTCTATTGTTCATGCTATAATTGTATTGTTCGGAAATCATAATACATGTGTGAACACATAGACCATAATGTGTCCCTAGTAAGCCTCTAGTTGACTAGCTCGTTGATCAATAGATAGTCATGGTTTCCTGACTATGGACATGGGGATGTCATTGATAACGGGATCACATCATTAGGAGAATGATGTGATGGACAAGACCCAAACCTAAGCATAGCTCAAAAGATCGTATAGTTCGTTTGCTAGAGCTTTTCCAAATGTCAAGTATCATTCCTTAGACCATGAGATTATGCAACTCCCGGATACCGTAGGAGTGCTTTGGGTGTATCAAACGTCACAACGTATCTGGGTGACTATAAAGGTGCACTACAGGTATCTCCGAAAGTATCTGTTGGGTTGGTATGAATCGAGATTGGGATTTGTCACCCCGTGTGACGGAGAGGTATCTCTGGGCCCACTCGGTAAGACATCATCATAGTGAGCTCAATATGATCAATGTGTTGTTCACGGGATGATGTGTTACGGGAACGAGTAAAGAGACTTGCCGGTAACGAGATTGAACAAGGTATCGGTATACCGACGATCGAATCTCGGGCAAGTATAGTACCGATAGACGAAGGGAATTGAGTACGGGATTGATTAAGTCCTCGACATCATGGTTCATCCGATGAGATCATCGAGGAGCATGTGGGAGCCAACATGGGTATCCAGATCCCGCTGTTGGTTATTGACCGGAGATCGTCTCGGTCATGTCTGCATGTCTCCCGAACCCGTAGGGTCTACACACTTAAGGTTCGGTGACGCTAGGGTTGTTAAAGATATTAGTATGCAGCAAACCGAAGGTTGTTCGGAGTCCCGGATGAGATCCCGAACGTCATGAGAGGTTCCGGAGTGGTCCGGAGGTAAAGAATTATATATAGGAAGTGTCATTCCGGCCATCGGGAATGATCAGGGGGTCGCCGGTATTGTACCGGGACCACCAGATGGGTCCCGGGGGTCCACCGGGTGGGGCCACCCATCCCGGAGGGCCCCGTGGGCTGAAGTGGGGAGGGAACCAGCCCATAGTGGGCTGGTGCACCCCTCCATGGGCCTCCCCCCTGCGCCTAGGGTTGGAAAGCCTAGGGCAGGGGGCGCCCCACATGACTTGGGGGGCAAGCATCCCCCCTGGCCGCCGCCCCCCCTGGAGATGGATCTCCAGGGCCGGCGCCCCCCCTAGGGGGCCTATATAAAGGGGGGAGGGAGGGAAGCCGCACCCTGCAGCCTTGGCGCCTCCCTCTCCCCGTTACACCTCTCCCTCTCTCCGTAGTTGCTTGGCGAAGCCCTGCTGGAACTCTGCTGCATCCATCACCACGCCGTCGTGCTGCTGGATCTTCATCAACCTCTCCTTCCCCCTTGCTGGATCAAGAAGGAGGAGACGTCATCCCGACCGTACGTGTGTTGAACGTGGAGGTGCTGTCCGTTTGGCACTAGGTCATCGGTGATTCGGATCACGGCGAGTACGACTCCATCATCCACGTTCTCCTTGAACGCTTCCATTACGATCTACAAGTGGTATGTAGATGCTCTTCTATCCCCTCGTTGCTAGAATACTCCATGGATAGATCTTGGTGATGCGTAGGAAAATTTTAATTTCTGCTACGATCCCCAACAGTGGTATCAGAGCTAGGTCTATGCGTAGTTTCTATGCACGAGTAGAACACAAAGTAGTTGTGGGCGTCGAATTGTCAATTCTTCTTGCCGTTACTAGTCCTATCTTGGTTCAGCGGTATTGTGGGATGAAGCGGCCCGGACCAACCTTACACGTACGCTTACGTGAGACCGGTTCCACCAACTGACATGCACTAGTTGCATAAGGTGGCTGGCGGGTGTCTGTCTCTCCCACTTTAGTTGAATCGGATTCGATGAACAGGGTCTTTATGAAGGGTAAATAGAGATTGACAATTCACGTTGTGGTTTTAACATAGGTAAGAAACGTTGTTGCTAGCAACCTATAACAGCCACGTAAAAACTTGCAACAACAATTAGAGGACGTCTAACTTGTTTTTGCAGCAAGTGCTTTGTGATGTGATATGTCCAGAAGTTGTGATGAATCATGTATGTGATGTATGAGATGATCTTGTTATTGTAATAGGAATCACGACTTGCATGTCGATGAGTATGACAACCGGCAGGAGCCATATGAGTTGTCTTTATTTATTTATGACCTGCGTGTCAACTTAAATCATCATGTAATTACTTTACTTTATTGCTAAAGCGTTAGCCATAGTAGTAGAAGTAATAGTTGACGTGACAACTTCACGAAGACACGATGATGGAGATCATGATGATGGAGATCATGGTGTCATGCCGGTGACGATGATGAACATGGCGCCCCGAAGATGGAGATCAAAGGAGCAAAATGATATTGGGCATATCATGTCACTATTTGATTGCATGTGATGTTTATCATGTTTTACATCTTATTTGCTTAGAACGACGGTAGCATAAATAAGATGATCCCTCATTAAAATATCAAAAATGTGTTCTCCCTAACTGTGCACCGTTGCTAAGGTTCGTCGTTCCGAAGCACCACGTGATGATCGGGTGTGATAGGTTCTTACGTTCGCATACAACGGGTGTAAGCCAGATTTACACACGCAATACACTTAGGTTGGATTGACGAGCCTAGCATGTACAGACATGGCCTCGGAACACGGAGGACCGAAAGGTCGAACATGAGTTGTATAGAAGATACGATCAACATGGAGATGTTCACCGATGATAACTAGTTCGTCTCACGTGATGATCGGACACGGCCTAGTTGACTCGGATCATGTATCACTTAGATGACTAGAGGGATGTCAAATCTGAGTGGGAGTTCATTCATTAATTTGATTAGATGAACTTAATTATCATGAACTTAGTCTAAATCTTTACAATATGTCTTGTAGATCAAATGGCCCACGGTAATGTCACCCTCAACTTCAACGCGTTCCTAGAGAAAACCAAGCTGAAAGATGATGGCAGCAATTATTCGGACTGGGTCCGGAACCTGAGGATCATCCTCATAGCAGCCAAGAAAGATTATGTCCTAGAAGCACCGCTAGGTGAAGCACTATTCCCAGAAAACCAGGACGTTATGAACGCCCAGCAGTCACGTACTGATGATTACTCCCTCGTTCAGTGCGGCATGCTTTACAGCTTAGAACCGGGGCTCCAAAAGCGTTTTGAGCAACACGGAGCATATGAGATGTTCGAGGAGCTGAAATTGATTTTCCAAGCTCATGCCCGGGTCGAGAGATATGAGGTCTCCGACAAGTTCTTTAGCTGTAAGATGGAGGAAAATAGCTCTGTCAGTGAACACATACTCAAGATGTCTGGGTTGCACAACCGCTTGACTCAGCTGGAAGTTAATCTCCCGGATGAGGCGGTCATTGACAGAATTCTTCAGTCGCTCCCACCTAGCTACAAGAGCTTCGTGATGAACTACAATATGCAGGGGATGGAAAAGACCATTCCCGAGTTGTATTCAATGCTGAAATCTGCAGAGGTGGAGATCAAAAAGGAACATCAAGTGTTGATGGTGAATAAAACCACTAAGTTCAAGAAAGGCAAGGGTAAGAAGAACTTCAAGAAGGACGGCAAGGAGGTTGCCGCGCCTGGTAAATCAGTTGCCAGGAAGAAGTCAAAGAATGGACCCAAACCTGAAACTGAGTGCTTTTATTGCAAGGGAAATGGTCACTGGAAGCGGAATTGCCCCAAGTACTTAGCAGATAAGAAGGCCGACAACACTAAAGGTATATGTGATATACATGTAATTGATGTGTACCTTACCAGTGCTCGTAGTAGCTCCTGGGTATTTGATACCGGTGCCGTTGCTCATATTTGTAACTCAAAACAGGAGCTGCGGAATAAATGGAGACTGGCAAAGGACGAGGTGACGATGCGCGTTGGGAATGGTTCCAGGGTCGATGTGATCGCCTTCGGCACGCTGCCTCTACATTTACCTACGGGATTAGTTTTGAACCTCAATAATTGTTATTTAGTACCAAGTTTGAGCATGAACATTGTATCTGGATCTCGTTTAATGCGAGATGGCTACTCATTTAAATCCGAGAATAATGGTTGTTCTATTTATATGAGTGATATGTTTTATGGTCATGCTCCGATGGTCAATGGTTTATTCTTAATGAATCTCGTGCGTGATAATACACATATCCATAGTGTGAATACCAAAAGGTGTAAAGTTGATAACGATAGTCCCACATACTTGTGGCACTGCCGCCTTGGTCACATTGGTGTCAAGCGCATGAAGAAGCTCCATGCTGATGGACTTTTAGAGTCTCTCGATTATGCATCATTTGACACGTGCGAACCATGCCTCATGGGCAAAATGACCAAGACTCCATTCTCAGGGACAATGGAGCGAGCAACCAACTTGTTGGAAATCATACATACAGATGTATGTGGTCCAATGAGCGTTGAGGCTCGCGGAGGCTATCGTTATGTTCTCACTCTCACTGATGATTTGAGTAGATATGGGTATGTCTACTTGATGAAACACAAGTCTGAGACCTTTGAAAAGTTCAAGGAGTTTCAGAGTGAGGTAGAGAATCAACGTGACAGAAAAATAAAGTTCTTACGATCAGATCGTGGGGGAGAATATTTAAGTCACGAATTTGGCTCATACTTAAGAAAAATGTGGAATCGTTTCACAACTCACGCCGCCTGGAACACCTCAGCGTAACGGTGTGTCCGAACGTCGTAATCGCACTCTATTGGATATGGTGCGGTCTATGATGTCTCTTACAGATCTACCGCTATCATTTTGGGGATACGCTCTAGAGACAGCCGCATTCACTTTAAATAGGGCACCGTCTAAATCCGTTGAGACGACACCGTATGAATTATGGTTTGGGAAGAAACCTAAGCTTTCGTTTCTGAAAGTTTGGGGTTGCGATGTTTATGTCAAGAAACTTCAACCTGAAAAACTCGAACCCAAATCGGAAAAATGCGTCTTCATAGGATATCCCAAGGAAACAGTTGGGTATTCCTTCTACCTCAGATCCGAAGGCAAGATCTTTGTTGCCAAGAACGGGTCCTTTCTAGAGAAAGAGTTTCTCGCGAAAGAAGTAAGTGGGAGGAAAGTAGAGCTTGATGAAGTACTACCTCTTGAAAATCAGAGTAGCACAGCTCAGGAAAATGTTCCTGTGGTGCTTGCACCGATTAGAGAGGAGGTTAATGATGATGATCAAGATACTTCTGATCAACCTCCTACTGAACTTCGTAGGTCCACAAGGACGCGTTCCGCACCAGAGTGGTACGGCAACCCTGTCCTGGAAATCATGTTGTTGGACAACGGTGAACCTTCGAACTATGAAGAAGCGATGACGGGCCCAGATTCCGACAAATGGCTAGAAGCCATGAAATCCGAGATAGAATCCATGTATGAAAACAAAGTATGCACTTTGAATGACTTGCCCGATGATCGGCGAGCCATAGAAAATAAATGGATCTTTAAGAAGAAGACAGACGCGGATGGTAATGTGACCATCTATAAAGCTCGACTTGTCGCTAAGGGTTATCGGCAAGTTCAAGGGGTTGACTACGATGAGACTTTCTCTCCCGTAGCGAAGCTGAAGTCCGTCCGAATCATGTTAGCAATTTCCGCATACTATGATTATGAGATATGGCAAATGGACGTCAAAACGGCATTCCTTAACGGCTTTCTTAAGGAAGAATTGTATATGATGCAGCCGGAAGGTTTTGTCGATCCTAAGAATGCTAACAAAGTATGCAAGCTCCAACGCTCTATCTATGGGCTGCTGCAAGCATCTCGGAGTTGGAACATTCGCTTTGATGAGGTGATCAAAGCGTTTGGGTTTATGCAGACTTATGGAGAAGCCTGCGTTTACAAGAAAGTGAGTGGGAGCTCCGTAGCATTTCTCATATTATATGTGGATGACATACTATTGATGGGAAATGATATAGAATTCTTGGAAAGCATAAAGGCCTATTTGAACAAATGTTTTTCAATGAAGGACCTTGGAGAAGCTGCTTATATGTTAGGCATCAAGATCTATAGAGATAGATCGAGACGCCTCATCGGTCTTTCACAAAGTACGTACCTTGACAAGATTTTGAAGAAGTTCAAAATGGATCAGTCCAAGAAGGGGTTCTTGCCTGTATTGCAAGGTGTGCGATTGAGCACGGCTCAATGCCCGACCACGGCAAAAGATATAGAAGAGATGAGTGTCATCCCCTATGCCTCAGCCATAGGGTCTATTATGTATGTCATGCTGTGTACCAGACCCGATGTAAACCTTGCCGTAAGTTTGGTAGGTAGGTACCAAAGTAATCCCGGCAAGGAACACTGGACAACGGTCAAAAACATCCTGAAGTACCTGAAAAGAACTAAGAATATGTTTCTCGTTTATGGAGGTGCCGAAGAGCTCGTCGTAAAGGGTTACGTCGACGCTAGCTTCGACACAGATCTGGATGACTCCAAGTCACAAACCGGATACGTGTATATTTTGAATGGAGGGGCAGTAAGCTGGTGCAATTGCAAGCAAAGCGTCGTGGCGGGATCTACATGTGAAGCAGAGTATATGGTAGCGTCGGAGGCAGCACAAGAAGTAGTCTGGGTGAAGGAGTTCATTACCGACCTAGGAGTCATACCCAATGCGTCGGACCCGATGACTCTCTTCTGTGACAACACTGGAGCAATTTCCCTTGCGAAGGAGCCCAGGTTTCACAGGAAGACCAGGCATATCAAGCGTCGCTTCAACTCCATTCGTGAAAGTGTTCAAAATGAAGACATAGAGATTTGTAAAGTACATACGGACCTGAATGTGGCAGATCCGTTGACTAAACCTCTCCCTAGAGCAAAACATGATCAACACCAAAATTCCATGGGTGTGCGATTCATCACAATGTAACTAGACTATTGTCTCTAGTGCAAGTGGGAGACTGTTGGAAATATGCCCTAGAGGCAATAATAAAAGAATCATTATATTTCTTTGTTCATGATAATTGTCTATTGTTCATGCTATAATTGTATTGTTCGGAAATCATAATACATGTGTGAACACATAGACCACAATGTGTCCCTAGTAAGCCTCTAGTTGACTAGCTCGTTGATCAATACATAGTCATGGTTTCCTGACTATGGACATGGGGATGTCATTGATAACGGGATCACATCATTAGGAGAATGATGTGATGGACAAGACCCAAACCTAAGCATAGCTCAAAAGATCGTATAGTTCGTTTGCTAGAGCTTTTCTGAATGTCAAGTATCATTCCTTAGACCATGAGATTATGCAACTCCCGGATACCGTAGGAGTGCTTTGGGTGTATCAAACGTCACAACGTAACTGGGTGACTATAAAGGTGCACTACAGGTATCTCCGAAAGTATCTGTTGGGTTGGCATGAATCGAGACTGGGATTTGTCACTCCATGTGACGGAGAGGTATCTCTGGGCCCACTCGGTAAGACATCATCATAATGAGCTCAATGTGATCAAGGTGTTGTTCACGGGATGATGTGTTACGGGAACGAGTAAAGAGACTTGCCGGTAACGAGATTGAACAAGGTATCGGTATACCGACGATCGAATCTCGGGCAAGTATAGTACCGATAGACGAAGGGAATTGAGTACGGGATTGATTAAGTCCTCGACACCGTGGTTCATCCGATGAGATCATCGAGGAGCATGTGGGAGCCAACATGGGTATCAAGATCCCGCTGTTGGTTATTGACCGGAGATCGTCTCGGTCATGTCTGCATGTCTCCCGAACCCGTAGGGTCTACACACTTAAGGTTCGGTGACGCTAGGGTTGTTAGAGATATTAGTATGCAGCAAACCGAAGGTTGTTTGGAGTCCCGGATGAGATCCAGGACTTCACGAGAGGTTCCGGAGTGGTCCGAAGGTAAAGAAATATATATATGAAGTGTCGTTTCGGCCATCGAGAATGATCTGGGGGTCGCCGGTATTGTACCGGGACCACCAGATGGGTCCTGGGGGTCTACCGGGTGGGGCCACCCATCCCGGAGGGCCCGTGGGCTGAAGTGCGGAGGGAACCAGCCCATAGTAGGCTGGTGCGCCCCCCCATGGGCCTCCCCCTTGCGCCTAGGGTTGGAAACCCTAGGGCAGGGGGCGCCCCACATGGCTTGGGGGGCAAGCATCCCCCTTGGCCGCCGCCCCCCCTGGAGATGGATCTCCAGGGCCGGCGCCCCCCCTACGGGGCCTATATAAAGGAGGGGGGGAGGGAGGGCAGCCGCACCCTGCAGCCTTGGCGCCTCCCTCTCCCCGTTACACCTCTCCCTCTCTCCATAGTTGCTTGGCGAAGCCCTGCTGGAACTCTGCTGCATCCACCACCACGCCATCGTGCTGCTGGATCTTCATCAACCTCTCCTTCCCCCTTGCTGGATCAAGAAGGAGAAGACGTCATCCCGACCGTACGTGTGTTGAACGTGGAGGTGTTGTCCGTTCGGCACTAGGTCATCGGTGATTCGGATCACGGCGAGTACGACTCCATCATCCACGTTCTCCTTGAACGCTTCCGTTGCGATCTTCAAGTGGTATGTAGATGCTCTCCTATCCCCTCGTTGCTAGAATACTCCATGGATATATCTTGGTGATGCGTAGGAAAATTTTAATTTCTGCTACGATCCCCAACAGGATGCCCCCGCGACCGGCTCACAAGGGCCTTGAGAGGCGATCAGGGTTCGACGCCCGAAGCCGTGATCTCAGAGGCATGTAAGTGTAGAGTTTGTACCTCCTTCATTAAAGTGTTGTAGCAAGTAGCCGTGGTACTTGATATTCTTATGGCATTTGTTGTTTCGCCTCCACCCGTCGATCCTGGAGGCCATGGTACTACCTTCCCTAGAAGCGCAAGTCCTAGACCTACCTTTTCTTGGTGAGGATGGGGCTAGAGCTTCTTTGGTTGGCTCGCGGACGTCGCGTTCGGGACCAGTATCGGAGTGGCCGGGGCTAGTACCCCTAATGCTTTGGCACTGCTGGCGGATTTGCTTTGTAGTTCATCTTCTGGAGATGGCCATCGAGGATGTTGAGGAGCGACTATGCCACCTGGTGACACTGGCACAGAGGATGAGGGTCGCCCTTGGTACTGTGAAACTCCTGGGCCATGAGGCCAGCCCACTGCCAGGCTTCCTGTCCGATGGGCCACCCCAAGTATGTTGCCCCGTCCAGAAAAGACATCACGATTTCCTCGCGGGAACACTTCCCTTGCAATCACTAGTGCGGTGGTAGTAGTCCTCCATGTAGGCATCCATAGTAGGAGGTGTGTCATCGTCGTTTGTGCTCATCATGTCACTATCCGATGACGATGAGATGATGTTGGCGAGACATCGGACATCGTGGTCCTGCTCCTTTGTGTGTCGTACCGCCTTGGCCGTAGCAGTCTCCTTTTGCATCTGATGCACACTAACTCTTCGATGGCGAGCCGAATTGCCTTCGCGTTCTTGCGGGGAGGCGCCTCATGTCCGTCTCCGTGGTGGTCAATGATCGGCGGAAGACATCGCGAAAGAGCTTCTCGTCCAAGTCAACATGCGCGGATCTCGTGCGTGTGCGGGAGAAGCCTACCCCCATCACCCTCTATGCGCCCTGCTGCCTCTCGCGGCGGGGGGCTTTGGCCTCCTGCTTTGACATCCTCATCTACTGGCTCGACGCGGGCATGAGCACCCAACGTTTCCCGGGAGCAACTGCGGGCTAGAGGGGAAGGGGAGTTGCGTGCCCGGTGGTGGATCTGGAGTGACATCGACCACGACGAACCACCGTGCTCGGCCTCAATGCGTCGCCGAGACACCAGGGACGACGCGAACGATGTAGAGCTTGAGATGCCACCAGTGTCCACCCGAGAACGCTTGATGGCAATGCAAAGTGCGAGCTCCTCGTCGCTCAGAGCCTCGCTGCAGGAGCCTTGCTGTCAGAGCCGTCCTCCTTCAAGAGCCCGTCATATTAAATGTGATCAGACTTGTTGCCAGAGGAGCTCCTAGAGTGCCTGTCGGAGTTGACTATAGTGGAGGAGAGGGGACGTGAATGAAGGGGAGGATACCGAGAGGGAAGCAAAGCAGCCGAGTGTGGACTTTGACCAGGGCTTCGTCCAGTGATGTGGTATTTGGAAGTCATGGTGGGCCATAGCATACATGGCGGACGCGTCCAGACACATCTGGACCTCCCAATATCCACCCCCATATTATGCTATGCATGAGGGCGCGGGACAACCCAGATGTTTGGGTTGCGTTCGCTGGTCCGGTGGGGTGATAAATTTATGACCGGAGAGGCTGCCCGAACATTTAGCACTGGTACGGAGTGTCTGGTTGTAGATGTCCTGAAATAGTTTGGGACCATCTATATGTGAGGTACATGGAAACATTTCAACCATTAGTCAATTTTCTCACGAGCCGTTAGATCTTAATCCAACGGCCCAAAACAGATCATCACTATTCATCTTCAACTTCCCTATCTCTTCTTCCTCATGCAAACCTCTAGCTACCTCGCCACAACCGTCGGCCTCCACCACGCGTACACGATGAGCGGTACCGCATGCTGGGGCTGTTTGGTTCTCAGCTTAAGGTTGCCACGCCTAACCTTAGTCATGCCACAACACCTTAGGCATGTGTTTGGTTTATTCCCACACTTATGACTTGCCACACTTTTCTAGTTATATGGCCCACAAGTCATAGGCTCAATTTTTTTGCCAAATCTTGCCACACTTGTGGTGGCCATTTTGTTAGCCACACTTTTTGTGGCAGCCACACTTTGCCTAAGGTTAGTTGTGGCAAAGTTAGTCATGAACCCTCCCACTGAAAACGCATCGCCGGAAATTCTGAAATAAATCCAGGAATAATGCGAGCACCAGGATTTGAACCCCGGTGGGTTGGGGATACCACTGTCCACTTAATTAACTCAATCACAGGTTGATTCGCAAGGGCGCTTGAATAGTTGGTTGGTTGGTTGGATTATGCAAGAAAGTCCACATGGAAAACCAGAAGCCGGGCAAACCCGGGGACGGAGAGAGCACCCACGGTAATGGGAGGGATGTTTCGCTAGGGGGGATGCACCCCCGTAACCAGTGGAAGTAAACAAAGACAGTCAAGTACACGTACCAGTCATCAAATTGCCTCCTCGGACTCGCGACGCGGCCAATAGCCTAATACCAGCACCAGCCCGTTCCCAGTTTTCGCAAAACCACTGGCGCCGTCCCGCTCTCCCTTCTTCTTTATATCATCACAATCAATCGCTCCTGGATTGCATAGCTCACATCACATCAATACATCACCACCACCACCCTCCTCTCCCCTCTCCTCCCCTCTCTCCTCGTAGACACCTTCTTCTCCTTCTAGGTTTCCTTGCCTGTGCAGGCTCCAGCACGTACTACACGACGACGATGCGGCTTAGCTGCAACGGCTGCCGCGTGCTGCGGAAGGGCTGCAGCGAGGACTGCAGCATCCGCCCCTGCCTGCAGTGGATCAAGAGCCCCGAGGCGCAGGCCAACGCCACCGTCTTCCTCGCCAAGTTCTACGGCCGCGCGGGGCTCATGAACCTCATCAACGCCGGCACGGACGACAGCCTCCGCCCCGGCATCTTCCGCTCGCTCCTCTACGAGGCCTGCGGCCGGATCGTCAATCCCATCTACGGCTCTGTCGGCCTGCTCTGGTCCAACAATTGGCAGATGTGCCAGGCCGCCGTCGAGGCCGTCCTCAGCGGCAAGCCCATCGTCCAGGTCTCCTCCGAGGATGCCGCCGCCGACCGGACCCCGCCGCTCAAGGCGTACGACATCCGCCACGTCTCCACCTCGTCAGCCGCCGAAGGGAGGCTCCACAAGGTCGCCAAGCCCGGCCGCACCCGCTTCAAGCGCGCGTCCTCCGCCTCGTCCCACCACAACCCGTCCAGCGACTCCAACAACAAGCCCAAGCCGCAGCCACAGCCGCGGGCGCCCACGGCGGAGGAGGAGCTGGATCGTCAACACCGCAAGGAGATGGAGGAGGGCGCGTTCCAGCGTGCTCCGAGCCACGAATCCTCCGACAGCCGACACGAGGACCCCGTGGAGCCACACTGCCAGCAAGAGGCGTCCGCGGACACGGAGGCCGAGGCGGGGTCGCACGTCAGCCAGGCGGAGCAGGAGCAGGAGCAGAGCACAGAGCCGGCCGCAGAGCACGCGGAGGAGGTCGAAAAGGAGGAGGACGAAGAACTAGGGCTCGAGCTCACGCTTGGATTCGCTCCCGTCGCAGCACGGCCGGCCGGATTTCACCTGAGCGTCCTGACCGCGGCGGAGCCGGCTTTCGTCGGGCTCCGGTTCCTCTGAGGAAAAAAATAGAGAGCTATTTGATGGACTCTTTTATCTTTAATTGGAAAAAAAATTAGGTCCGTTAGTTCGTTTTTGTTTCATGGTTGCAATGAGTGTACAGACAATAGCTCCCGCATGGCCAAGATTTTTCCAATAAAAAAAATGTGTTTTGCAGTCTGTTCTACTGGTGCATTTTGTCAGTCCAGTATGATTGGATCGTGAAATCTAAACGTTCTAGCTACAGTTCTACGGCTTCGTGCACGCACTGCCCTTGTCAGCTCCAACGTCATTGGAGGTCTCTGGTTCTTTTTCGTCCGCTCGGTGCTTTCGGATGCTAAAAATGATCGTCTCTGCAATGCTACTCCCTCTGTTTCTAACGATTTCAATACAAATCACATACAAATGTATATAGACATATTTTATAGTATAGATTCGCTCATTTTACTCTGTATGCAATCTTTTACTAGAATCTCTAAAAACTTATATTTAAGAACCGAGGGAGTACAATACAATGCTACAATGGCGGCCCTTCCTTCTTCAAGAAGTACGAAGATGGACGATGCATGATTGCATTATGGATGCTTGCATATGCCACGACCGCAGATTTGTGGGACAAGTATCTCCGGAAGTCTACATCCGATGTCTGAGAGCACGTGCGAAGATGTTATGGTCAGATTTTCTACTGCGATGGTCAAGGTATTTGGACCTTACTACTTGAGAGAACCAACTGCTGCGGACACCGAAAGACTCTTGGCAATGTCCGAAGCAAGAGGTGGCCTTATTTGCTCGGATCTCTTGATTGCATGCACCAGAGATGAAAGAACTTCCCAAAAGCTCTACAAGGACAATATGATGGCCATGTTAAGAAGCCCAACATCATTTTTGAAGCAATTGCATAATCACATGACATGTGGATTTGATATGCTTTTTTTGACATGTCTCGATCTCACAATGACATCAATGTGCTACAACAGTCTTTACTGTTTGCTAGGTTGTCTAAAAATTAAACTTCTTCTTGCAATTATACTGCCAATGGGCATGAGTACAAGATGGCTACTATATGGCTAACGCTATTTATCCTTCATGGGCTACATTCGTCAAGACTATCTTTGAGCCGATAGGTCAGAAAAGACCTCACTTTGCCCAAAGACAAGAAGGGGCTAGAAATCACGTGGAGAGAGCACTTGGAGTGCTCCAAGTCCGTTTTGCAGTTGTCCTTTGACCTGGTAAACAATGGGATCTGGAGACATTCTGGGAGGTGATGACATGTTGTGTGATTATGCACAACATGTCGTGGAGGATGATGGTGAAGATGTTGCCGTTGGTCTGGAATTTGAGAACATATAGAGGATCCTACCCAACTTCCACACCAGAATTCAGCCATATTTGATTAGTTTGTTCAAATGTATCAACAAATTCGCGTTGCGCAACTCATGAAAAACTCAAGGAAGATTTGATTGAGCATATATGCGTAGTTAAAGGGAGCAACTAGAACACATATCCGATTTGAATTCAAGTTTGAACTATTTTATTTGAAAACGATTGTACTACTTAAATTTGAACAACTATTGATATGCTATTATTTTGAGCCCTCAGACTTAAAAGAATAATAAAGGCAAATTTTTAGGGGACAATTGCATGGCCGACTTTCGTATCACTGTCCGCGGACAAGACCGCGGTCAAATACAATGACCATTTTGGGGGACCAACATTTTTGATACCCTAAGCTACTTGACACGTAGCCTCTTGGTTGCTTGGAGTGTGGCCGATGACGATGATTAGGCTAATTTGTTGGTGGGGCAATGGGCTGCGTCCTCGACGTAGCTATATATGAAAAGCTCTTCGTCATAACCTTCGTAGTAGTAAGTTAGGGGACCATAGTTTGGGCTGGTTTTACGGTTGGGGCGGGAACTGCGTAGGATGGCCTTGCTGAAGCTCCACCACTTGGTGTGACCTGTGGGTGGGTGATACGTCTCCAACACATTTTTTTGATTGTTTCATGCTATTATATTACCAATCTTGTATGTTTTGTATGTCATTTTATATTGATAACCCACAAGTATAGGTGATCAGTTGTAGACTCTTTCGATAAGTAAGAGTGTCAAACCCAACGAGGAGCTAAAGGTAGAAGAAATATTCCCTCAAGTTCTATCGACCACCGATACAACTCTAAGCATGCTTAACGTTCACTTTACCTAGAACAAGTATGAAATTAGAAGTACTTTATAGGTGTTGTAGGATAGGTTTGCAAGATAATAAAGAGCACGTAAATAAAAACTAGGGTCTGTTTAAATAAAGAAACAATTATGGTAGTTTAATGAGTGTGGAAAAATGGTGCTAGGATTTGCAGAATTGTCCCTGAGTAATTGACTACGTTACTAGACCGATAGCAAGTTTTATGTGGGATAGGCCACTGCTAGCATGTCATCCCTTACTTGGAATTCTATGCACTTATGATTGGAACTATTAGTAATCATCCGCAACTACTAACGTTCATTGAGGTAAATCCAACCATAGCATTAAGATATATTGGTTCTCCTTCAATCCCGTATGCCTCAATATCTATGCTAGGCTGAAGCTGCTATCAGCCTTGCCCTCCAATACATAGTCCTATCAACATGCAACTAACCCTATGGTGTGATCCACACGCACGCTCATATGATGGGCACCAAATGACAACAACATAACCACAAGCAAATGAAACCAACCATAGCAATTCACCAATCACCGATAGGACAACAAAAATCTACTCAGACATCATAGGATGGCAACACATCATTCGATAATAATATGAAGTATAAAGTACCATGTTCAAGTAGAGGGTACAACGGGTTGCGGGAGAGTGGACCGTTGTAGATAGATGGGGGAAGGTGATGGAGGTGTTGGTGAAGATAACAGAGGTGTTGGTGTAGATCGCCGTCACACGATGATTGCCCCGACGACGTTCCGGCGCCACCGGGAGAGAGGGGGAGAGAGCCCCCCTCCTTCTTATTTTTCCTTGACCTCCCCCCTAGATGGGAGAAGGGTTTCCCCTCTGGTCCTTGGGCTCCATGGCGGCGGAGGGACGGGAGCCCCTCCGAGATTGGATCTCTCCCTCTGTTTCTATCTTCTCAGATTTTGGCCTTCCACCGTTTCTTAAATTCCCGGAGATCCGTAACTCCGATTGGGCTGAAATTTTAACACAATTTTTATCTTGATATTAGCTTTCTTGCGGCCGTAGAAGGGCACCAACCACCTTACGGGGTAGCCACAAGCCTCCTGGCCATGCCCTTGGGAGGGGGGCGCGCCTCCAGGGCTTGTGGGCCCCTTGGGCATCGTCTCGTGTTGATTCTTTTTCCCAAAAATCACATATATTCCAAAAAAAATCTCCGTAAATTTTTATCGCGTTTGGACTCCGTTTGATATGGATATTCTGCGAAACTAAAAACATTCAACAAACAGGAACTAGCACTGGATCAATATGTTAGTCCCAAAAATAATACTCCCTCCATTTTTGTATACAAGGCCACTATCAAAATTACAATTTGCAACCATACAAGGCCACTAACATTAGTCGAGGCAAAATTGATGGCGGTTGCCTCGTACTAGAACCCGAGGACATTAATATCCCTTGTGTGCATGCGGGAGTGAGAAGGTTAGCTTGCATTCCCAACATTAATCAACCAATGAGGAGTAAGAGGGTTGGCTTGTTGTGCTTGGGAGAGAAAAACCACATTAATTAACACGACAATCAAGGTGACAAGCTAGCTTGCAACATTGACTTAAACATAGCATTGATTTTTACCTTGGTACCTGTAATATGAGTTTGTGGCCTTGTATACAAAAATGGAGGGAGTATAAAAAGTTGCTAAAAGTATATGAAAGTTGTAGAATATTGGCATGAAACAATTAAAGATTATAGATACGACAGAGACATATCATATATCATTTTGTGGACTAACGTATTAACTTAGTACCCAGTGCCATGGCTCAAGCTCATATATTAAGTGGAGTTGAAAGAGATGAAGCGAGAAAAAATATGATACAATTGCTTGGTTTGGCACTGAGGTGACTTATGATCTATACTTTAAGTTTGGAAAACCAAGCTATGACATGCTTACATGATTAAATGAGTAGGAATAACATTCTTTTGTACTCTTTATTTTGAAGGGTAATGATTATTTTCTTGCACTCTTGCGTATTATCGTTTTGATATCTATTAAGTCATCGTTCCCAATATTCATACCACAAATTAATTACATGACTAAGACATGTTAGGTAGCATTTCATGTTAAAAATTCTGTTTTTTATCATTTACCTACTCGAGGACGAGTAGAAATTAAGCTTGGGGATGCCGATACATCTTCAACGTATCTATATTTTTTATTATTTCATGCTATTATATTACCAATCTTGTATGCATGATATGCCATTTTATATCATTTTTGTGGACTAACCTATTAACTTAGTGCCTAGTGTCAGTTCCTGTTTTGTTTTTGCCTAGTTTTGTTTCTCAGAAAAACCATACCAAACGAAGTCCAAACACGATAAAACTTTTCGATGATCCCTGACTAGAAGAGACCCTAGAAGGTTTGGGGAGAGACCAGAAAGGCACCCGAGGGAGCAATAAGCTCAAGGGGCGCACCTCTAGGGGGGGCATCAGTACTTGTGGGGCCCACGAGGCTCCGTTTGACCTAATCTCACTCATATGAATTCCCTAAAATCCAAAAAATCTTGAAGCGAGACCCAAACAACTTTATCGCTACCGCAAGCCTTTGTTCTTATGCGATCCCATCTGGAGGCCTTTTCTGGTACTCTGCCAGAGGGGAAACCATTGGGGAGGCAATCTTCATCGACTTTGCTGCCTCCATGATGATGTGCGAGTAGTTTCCATAGGACCTATGGGTCCATAGTAGTAGCTAGATCTCTCTCTCTCTCTCTCTCTCTCTCTCTCTCATTTTCAATACAATGATCTCTTTGGAGATCTATCTGATGTAATTCTTGCGGTGTGTTTGTTGGGATCCGATGAACTGTGGCTTTATGATCAGATTATTCATTGAAAGTGAGCCTTTTCTAAGATTTATGTGTGAGATTTTATAGTCTTGTATTTCTCTCTGATCTATCCATCTTCTTTGGCCAATTAGATTGACTTATCTTCAGTGAGAGAGGTGCTTGGTAGTAGGTTCAATCTTGTGGTGTCCTTATTACTCTATGACAGGAGGAGTTGCAAGGCACGTATTTGTATTGTTGCTACTAAGGATAAAATGACGGGGTTCGAACATATTAATTGATCTTACTTTGTCTTCATTATGTCATCTTGCTTAAAGCATTACTCTATTTGTCATGAACTTAATACCTTGATATACATGCTAATAGTAGTAGGCATCAGTAAATTTAACGCTCTACTTGCCATGGACGTAATGCATATATATTTATCATGCCATGAAGAATCATCATAACCATGTGCTATTCTTGCAATTGTCCAGCAGTAATTTGTCTACCCACCGTTGCTATGCTCGCGAGAGAGATGCCTTTAGTGAACCTATGGCCCATGGGTCCATCTTCCATATTTACTAAATCCCTAAATTTGCCCACTATTTTTATTTCCCTTTTATTATGTTCTTATTTTATTTTATCTATCAACCACTACCTTTTCGAATCCTTGCAATTGGCGAGAACAAGGGGATCGACAACCCTCTTGCCTTTGTTGGGTGCAAGCATATGCTTTGTGTGTGTGCATGTACTGCTTATCTTGTTTGTGTGGTGTATCCTACTAGTTCGATAAACCTTGGTTCTTAACCGAGGGACTGATACATCTCCGTCGTATCTATAATTTTTGATTGTTCCATGCCAATATTATACAACTTTCACATACTTTTGGCTACAATTTATATGATTTATTGGACTAACGTATTGATCAAGTGCCCTGTGCTAGTTCCCGTTTGTTGCATGTTTTTTGTTTTGCAGAATGTCCATATCAAACAAAGTCCAAACGCAATAAAACTTTATGGAGATTTTTTTGCAATATATGTGAATTTTTTGAAGAAGAATCAACGCAAGACGGTGCTCGAGGGGCCCACTAGGCACCAGGGCGCGCCAGGGGGCGCTCGGAGTGCCCTGATGGTTAGTGGGCACCTCGTAAGGAAGTTGCTGCCCTTCTTTCTACGCAAGAAAGATAATTTATGGATAAAAATCCCCTCAAAATTTCAGCCCAATCGGATTTGCGGATCTTCGAGAATTTAAGAAACGGTGAAGGGCCATAAAACAGGAATGCGAAACAGAAGATAACAAAGAGAGAGATCCAATACGGGAGGGGCTTACAACCTCTTGAGCACTGCGTTGGATTTCCCCAAAGAGGAGAGGATGATGCAGCAAAGTAGCGTATGTATTTCGCTCAGTTTTTGAGAACCAAGGTATCAATCCAGTAGGAGGCTACGCGCAAGTCCCTCGTACCTGCACAAAACAATAGCTCCTCGCAACCAACGCGATCAGGGGTTGTCAATCCCTTCACGGTCACTTACGAGAGTGAGATCTGATAGAGATGATAGATAATATTTTTGGTATTTTTGGTATAGAGATGAAGTGAAAAGTAAAAGGCAAAGTAAAAAGCAAAGCAAGATTAAAGTGTTGGAGATTGGTATGATGAGAATAGACCTGGGGGCCATAGGTTTCACTAGTGGCTTCTCTCAAGAGCATAAGTGTTCTACGGTGGGTGAACAAATTACTGTTGAGCAATTGACAGAATTGAGCATAGTTATGAGAATATCTAGGTATGATCATGTATATAGGCATCACGTCCGAGACAAGTAGACCGATTCCTGCCTGCATCTACTACTATTACTCCACCCATCGACCGCTATCCAGCATGCATCTAGAGTATTAAGTTAAACACAGAGTAACGCCTTAAGCAAGATGGCATGATGTAGAGGGATAGTTTCTGAAGGAAATATGCCCTAGAGGCAATAATAAAGTTATTATTTATTTCCTTATATCATGATAAATGTTTATTATTCATGCTAGAATTGTATTAACTGGAAACATAATACATGTGTGAATACATAGACAAACAGAGTGTCACTAGTATGCCTCTACTTGACTAGCTCATTAATCAAAGATGGTTATGTTTCCTAACCATGAACAAAGAGTTGTTATTTGATTAACGAGATCACATCATTAGTTGAATGATTTGATTGACATGACCCATTCCATTAGCATAGCACCCGATCGTTTAGTATGTTGCTATTGCTTTTATCCATGACTTATACATGTTCCTTTAACTATGAGATTATGCAACTCCCGTTTACCGTAGGAACACTTTGTGTGCTACCAAACGTCACAACGTAACTGGGTGATTATAAAGGTGCTCTACAGGTGTCTCCGAAGGTACATGTTGGGTTGGCGTATTTCGGGATTAGGATTTGTCACTCCGATTGTCGGAGAGGTATCTCTGGGCCCTCTCGGTAATGCACATCACATAAGCCTTGCAAGCATTGCAACTAATGTGTTAGTTGTGAGATGATGTATTACAGAACGAGTAAAGAGACTTGCCGGTAACGAGATTGAACTAGGTATTGGATACCGACGATCGAATCTCGGGCAAGTAACATACCGATGACAAAGGGAACAACGTATGTTGTTATGCGGTCTGAACGATAAAGATCTTCGTAGAATATGTAGGAGCCAATATGGGCATCCAGGTCCCGCTATTGGTTATTGACCGGAGACGTGTCTCGGTCATGTCTACATTGTTCTCGAACCGTAGGGTCCGCACGCTTAAGGTTTCGATGACAGTTATATTATGAGTTTATGAGTTTTGATGTACCGAAGGAGTTCGGAGTCCCGGATGTGATCACGGACATGACGAGGAGTCTCGAAATGGTCGAGACGTAAAGAATGATATATTGGAAGCCTATGTTTGGACATCGGATGCATTCCAGGTGAAATCAGGATTTTACCGGAATACCGGGAGGGTTACCGGAACCCCCCGGGGGCATAATGGGCCAACATGGGCCTTGGAGAAGAGGTGAGAGGGCTGCCCTCATGGGCTGCGCGCCTCCCCCCTTCCCCTAGTCCTATTAGGACTAGGAGAGGTGGGCGCCCCCCCTCTATCTCTCTCCCCCTTGGAGAATCCTAGTCCAACTAGGATTGGGGGGGGGGGAATCCTACTCCCAGAGGGAGTAGGACTCTCCTGGCGCGCCAGGCTTGGCCGGCCAGCCCCTCCCCCTTGGCTCCTTTATATACAGGGGCAGGGGGCACCCCAGAAACAGACAATTGATCAACGTGATCGTTCCTTAGCCGTGTGCGGTGCCCCCTCCACCATATTACACCTCGGTCATATCGTTGCAGTGCTTAGGCGAAGCCCTGCGCCGGTAACACATCAAGATCGCCACCACGCCGTCGTGCTGACGGAACTCTTCCCCGACGCTTTGCTGGATCGGAGCCCGGGGATCGTCATCGAGCTGAACGTGTGCCAAGAACTCGGAGGTGCCGGAGTAACGGTGCTGTGATCGGTCGGATCGTGAGGAGAACGTACGACTACTTCCTCTACGTTGAGTCAACGCTTCCGCTTCAGACTACAAGGGTACGTAGACAACACTCTCCCCTCTTGTTGCTATGCATCACCATGATCTTGCGTGTGCGTAGGAAAATTTTGAAATTACTACGTTCCCCAACAGTGGCATCCGAGCCTAGGTTTTTATGGTTTGATGTTATTTGCACGAGTAGAACACAAGTGAGTTGTGGGCGATACAAGTCATACTGCCTACCAACATGTCATACTTTGGTTCAGCGGTATTGTTGGACGAGACGATCCGGACCAACCTGACGCGTACGCTTACGCGAGACCGGTTCCCTCGACGTGCTTTGCACATAGATGGCTTGCGGAAGACTGTCTCTCCAACTTTAGTTGAACCGAGTGTGGCTACGCCCGGTCCTTGAGAAGGTTAAAACAGAGTCTATTTGACAAACTATCGTTGTGGTTTTGATGCGTAGGTAAGATGAGTTCTTGCTTAAGCCCGTAGCAGCCACGTAAAACTTGCAACAACAAAGTAGAGGACGTCTAACTTGTTTTTGCAGGGCATGTTGTGATGTGATATGGTCAAGACATGATGCTAAATTTTATTGTATGAGATGATCATGTTTTGTAACCGAGTTATCGGCAACTGGCAGGAGCCATATGGTTGTCGCTTTATTGTATGCAATGCAATCGCGATGTAATGCTTTACTTTATTACTAAGCGGTAGTGATAGTCGTGGAAGCATAAGATTGGCGAGACGACAACGATGCTACGATGGAGATCAAGGTGTCGCGCCGGTGACGATGGTGATCATGACGGTGCTTCGAAGATGGAGATCACAAGCACGAGATGATGATGGCCATATCATATCACTTATATTGATTGCATGTGATGTTTATCTTTTATGCATCTTATCTTGCTTTGATTGACGGTAGCATTATAAGATGATCTCTCACTAATTATCAAGAAGTGTTCTCCCTGAGTATGCACCGTTGCGAAAGTTCTTCGTGCTGAGACACCACGTGATGATCGGGTGTGATAGGCTCTACGTTCAAATACAACGGGTGCAAAACAGTTGCACACGCGGAATACTCAGGTTATACTTGACGAGCCTAGCATATAACAGATATGGCCTCGGAACACGGAGACCGAAAGGTCGAGCGTGAATCATATAGTAGATATGATCAACATAGTGATGTTCACCATTGAAACTACTCCATCTCACGTGATGATCGGACATGGTTTAGTTGATTTGGATCACGTGATCACTTAGAGGATTAGAGGGATGTCTATCTAAGTGGGAGTTCTTAAGTAATATGATTAATTGAACTTTAATTTATCATGAACTTAGTCCTGGTAGTATTAGCATATCTATGTTGTAGATCAATAGCTCGCGTTGTTACTTCCCTATGTTTATTTTGATATGTTCCTAGAGAAAATTGTGTTGAAAAATGTTAGTAGCAATGATGCGGATTGGATCCGTGATCTGAGGTTTATCCTCATTGCTGCACAGAAGAATTATGTCCTTGATGCACCGCTAGGTGACGGACCTATTGCAGGAGCAGATGCAGACATTATGAACGTTTTGGTAGCTCAATATGATGACTACTTAATAGTTTAGTGCACCATGCTTAACTGCTTAGAATCGGGACTTCAAAGACGTTTTGAACGTCATGGAGCATATGAGATGTTCTAGGAGTTGAAGTTAATATTTCAAGCAAATACCCGAGTTGAGAGATATGAAGTCTCCAACAAGTTCTATAGCTAAAAGATGGAGGAGAATCGCTCAACTAGTGAGCATGTGCTCAGATTGTCTGGGTACTACAATCGCTTGAATCAAGTGGGAGTTAATCTTCCAGATAAGATAGTGATTGACAGAATTCTCTAGTCACCATCACCAAGTTAGTAGAACTTCGTGATGAACTATAATATGCAAGGGATAAATATTCCCAAGCTCTTCGCGATGCTAAAATCAGCGAAGGTAGAAATCAAAGAAAAACATCAAGTGTTGATGGTTGACAAGATCACTAGTTTCAAGAAAAGGGCAAAAGGAAAGAAGGGGAACTTCAAGAAAAACGGCAAGCAAGTTGCTGCTCAAGTGAAAAAGCCCAAGTATGGTCCTAAGCCTGAGACTAAGTGCTTCTACTGCAAAGGGACTGGTCACTGGAAGCGGAACTACCCCAAGTGATTGGCGGATAAGAAGGATGGCAAAGTGAACATAAGTATATTTGATATACATGTTATTGATGTGTACTTTACTAGTGTTCATAGCAACCCCTTAGTATTTGGTACTAGTTCAGTTGCTAAAATTTAGTAACTCGAAACGGGAGTTGCAGAATGAACAAAGACTAGTTAAAGGACAAGGTGACGATGTGTGTTGGAAGTGGTTCCAAGATTGATATGATCATCATCACACACTCCCTATACTTTCGGGATTAGTGTTGAAACTAAATAAGTGTTATTTGGTGTTTGCGTTGAGCATGAATATGATTTGATCATGTTAATTGCAATACAGTTATTCATTTAAGTTAGAGAACAATTGTTGTTCTGTTTACATGAATAAAACCTTCTATGGTCATACACACCAATGAAAATAGTTCATTGGATCTCGATCGCAGTGATACACATATTCATGATATTGAAACCAAAAAGATGCGAAGTTAATAATGATAGTGCAACCTATTTGTGGCACTGACGTTTAGGTCATATTGGTGTAAAACGCATGAAGAAACTCCATGCTGATGGGATTTTGGAATCACTTGATTATGAATCACTTGATGCTTGCGAACCATGCCTCTTGGGCAAGATGACTAAAAACGCCGTTCTCCGAAACAATGGAGCAAGCGACAGATTTGTTGGAAATCATACATACTGATGTATATGATCCGATGAATATTAAGGCTCGCGACAAGTATCATTATTTTCTAACCTTCACAGATGATTTGAGCAGATTTGGGTATATCTACTTGATTAAACATAAGTCTGAAACGTTTGAAAAGTTCAAAGAATTTTAGAGTGAAGTGAAAATCATCGTGACAAGAAAATAAGGTTTCTACGATCTGATCACGGAGACAAATATTTGAGTTACGAGTTTGGTCTTCAATTAAAACAATGTGGAATAGTTTCACAAATTCATGCCACCTGGAACACCACAGCATAATGGTGTGTCCGAACGTCATAACCGTACTTTATTGGATATAGTACAATCTATGATGTTTCTTACCGATTTACCAATATCGTTTTGGGATCATGCATTAGAGACAGCTGCATTCACGTTAAAAGAGGCACCATCTAAATCCGTTGAGACGACACCGTATGAACTGTGGTTTAGCAATAAACCTAAGCTGTCGTTTCTTAAAGTTTGGGGCTGCGATGCTTATGTGAAAAAGCTTCAACCTGATAAGCTCGAACCCAAATTGGAGAAATATGTCTTCATAGGATATCCAAAGGAAACTGTTGGATACACCTTCTATCACAGATCCGAAGGCAAGACTTTTGTTGCTAAGTTCGGAAACTTTCTAGAGAAAGAGTTTCTTTTGAAAGAAGTGAGTGGGAGGAAAGTAGAAAACTTGATAAGGTAATTGTACCTTCTCCCTTATTGGAAAGTAGTTCATCACGGAAATCTGTTCTTGTGACTACTACACCAATTAGTAAGGAAGCCAATGATGATGATCATGTAACTTCAAGATCAAGTTACTACCGAATCTCGTAAGTAAACCAGAGTGAGATCCGCACCAGAGTGGTACGGTAATCCTGTTCTGGAAGTCATGTTACTAGACCATGACGAACTTGCGAACTATGAGGAAGCGATGATGAGCCCAGATTCCGCGAAATGGTTAGAGGCCGTGAAATCTGAGATATGATCCATGTATGAGAACAAAGTATGGACTTTGAGGGATTTGCCCGATGATCGGCAAGCCAAAGAAAATAAATGGATCTTCAAGAGGAAGACGGACACTGATAGTAGTGTTACTATCTACAAAAGCTAGAATTGTCGAAAAAAGGTTTTTCGACAAGTTCAAAGTGTTGACTACGATGAGAGTTTCTCACTCGTATCTATGCTTAAGTCTGTCCGAATCATGTTAGCAATTGTCGCATTTTATGAAATCCGGCAAATGGATAAACAAAACTACATTCCTTAATGGATTTATTAAAGAAGAGTTGTATACGATGCAACTAGAAGGTTTTGTCGATCCTGAAGGTGTTAACAAAATATGCAAGCTCCAGCGATCCATCTATGGACTGGTGCAAGCATCTCGGAGTTGGAATATACGCTTTGATAAGTTGATCAAAGCATATAGTTTTATACAGACTTGCGGTGAAGCCTGTATTTACAAGAAAGTGAGTGGGAGCACTACAGCATTTCTGATAAGTATATGTAAATGACATATTATTGATCGGAAATAATGTAGAATTATTCTGTAAAGCATAAAGGAGTATTTGAAAGGAGTTTTTCAAAGAAAGACCTCGGGGAAGCTACTTACATATCGAGCATCAAGATCTATAGAGATAGATCGAGACGCTTGATAAGTTTTTTCAATGAGTACATACCTTGACAAGATTTTGAAGTAGTTCAAAATGGAACAGTCAAAGAAAGAGTTCTTGCCTGTGTTACAAAGTGTGAAATTGAGTAAGACTCAAAGCCCGACCACGGCAGAAGATAGAAAGAGAATGAAAGTCATTCCCTATGCTTTGGCCATAGGTTCTATAAAGTATGCCATGCTGTGTACCAGACCTATTGTATACCCTACCCTGAGATTGGCACGGGAGTACAATAGTGATCTAGGAGTAGATCACTGGACGGCGGTCAAAATTATCCTTAGTGGAATAAGGATATGTTTCTCGATTATGGAGGTGACAAAAAGGTTCGTCGTAAAAGGTTACGTCGATGCAAGTTTTGACACTAATCTAGATGACTCTAAGTCTCAATCTAGATACATATTGAAAGTGGGAGCAATTAGCTAAAGTAGCTCCGTGCGGAGCATTGTAGACATAGAAAATTGCAAAATACATAACGGATCTGAATGTGGCAGACCCGTTGACTAAATTTCTCTCACAAGCAAAACATGATCACACCGTAGTAAACCCTTTGGGTGTTGGTCACATATCGATGTGAACTATGGGTGTTAATCACATGATGATGTGAACTATTGATGTTAATCACATGGTGATGTGATCTAGATTATTGACTCTAGTGCAAGTGGGAGACTGAAGGAAATATGCCCTAGAGGCAATAATAAAGTTATTATTTATTTCCTTATATCATGATAAATGTTTATTATTCATGCTAGAATTGTATTAACTGGAAACATAATACATGTGTGAATACATAGACAAACAGAGTGTCACTAGTATGCCTCTACTTGACTAGCTCATTAATCAAAGATGGTTATGTTTACTAACCATGAACAAAGAGTTGTTATTTGATTAACGAGATCACATCATTAGTTGAATGATCTGATTGACATGACCCATTCCATTAGCATAGCACCCGATCGTTTAGTATGTTGCTATTGCTTTTATCCATGACTTATACATGTTCCTTTAACTATGAGATTATGCAACTCCCGTTTACCGTAGGAACACTTTGTGTGCTACCAAACGTCACAACGTAACTGGGTGATTATAAAGATGCTCTACAGGTGTCTCCGAAGGTACATGTTGGGTTGGCGTATTTCGGGATTAGGATTTGTCACTCCGATTGTCGGAGAGGTATCTCTGGGCCCTCTCGGTAATGCACATCACATAAGCCTTGCAAGCATTGCAACTAATGTGTTAGTTGTGAGATGATGTATTACGGAACGATTAAAGAGACTTGCCGGTAACGAGATTGAACTAGGTATTGGATACCGACGATCGAATCTCGGGCAAGTAACATACCGATGACAAAGGGAACAACATATGTTGTTATGCGGTCTGACCGATAAAGATCTTCGTAGAATATGTAGGAGCCAATATGGGCATCCAGGTCCCGCTATTGGTTATTGACCGGAGACGTGTCTCGGTCATGTCTACATTGTTCTCGAACCGTAGGGTCCGCACGCTTAAGGTTTCGATGACAGTTATATTATGAGTTTATGAGTTTTGATGTACCGAAGGAGTTCGGAGTCCCGGATGTGATCACGGACATGACGAGGAGTCTCGAAATGGTCGAGACGTAAAGAATGATATATTGGAAGCCTATGTTTGGACATCGGATGCATTCCAGGTGAAATCAGGATTTTACCGGAATACCGGGAGGGTTACCGGAACCCCCCGGGGGCATAATGGGCCAACATGGGCCTTGGAGAAGAGGTGAGAGGGCTGCCCTCATGGGCTGCACGCCTCCCCCCTTCCCCTAGTCCTATTAGGACTAGGAGAGGTGGGCGCCCCCTCTCTCTCTCTCTCCCCCTTGGAGAATCCTAGTCCAACTAGGATTGGGGGGGGGGGAATCCTACTCCTAGAGGGAGTAGGACTCTCCTGGCGCGCCAGGCTTGGCCGGCCAGCCCCTCCCCCTTGGCTCCTTTATATACAGGGGCAGGGGGCACCCCAGAAACAGACAATTGATCAACGTGATCGTTCCTTAGCCGTGTGCGGTGCCCCCTCCACCATATTCCACCTCGGTCATATCGTTGCAGTGCTTAGGCGAAGCCCTGCGCCGGTAACACATCAAGATCGTCACCATGCCGTCGTGCTGACGGAACTCTTCCCCGACGCTTTGCTGGATCGGAGCCCGGGGATCGTCATCGAGCTGAACGTGTGCCAAGAACTCGGAGGTGCCGGAGTAACGGTGCTGTGATCGGTCGGATCGTGAGGAGAACGTACGACTACTTCCTCTACGTTGAGTCAACGCTTCCGCTTCAGTCTACAAGGGTATGTAGACAACACTCTCCCCTCTCGTTGCTATGCATCACCATGATCTTGCGTGTGCGTAGGAAATTTTTGAAATTACTACGTTCCCCAACAGTTTCATGCAATATGATAAAAACCCCATCTTGTTATCCTCGATGGCAACAATACTATACGTGCCTTGCTGCCCCTTTTGTCACTGGGAAAGGACACCACAAGATTGAACCCAAAGCTAAGCACTTCTCCCATGGCAAGAAAAACCAATCTAGTAGGCCAAACCAAACTGATAGTTCGAAGAGACTTGCAAATGTAACCAATCATACATAAAAGAATTTAGAGAAGATTCAAATATTATTCATAGATAGACTTGATCATAAACCCACAATTCATCGATCTCAACAAACACACCGCAAAAACAAGATTACATCGAATAGATCTCCACAAGAGAGGGGGAGAACATTGTATTGAGATCCAAAAAGAGAGAAGAAGCCATCTAGCTAATAACTATGGACCCGTAGGTCTGAGGTGAACTAATCACACTTCATCGGAGAGGCTATGATGATGTAGAAACCCTCCGTGATGACGGCCCTCTCCGGCGGAGCTCTGGAAGAGGCCCCAAGATGGGATCTTGTTGGTACAGAAGGTTGCGGCGGTGGAATTAAATTTTTGGCTCCGTATCTGATCGTTTGGGGGTACGTAGGTATATATAGGAGGAAGGAGTACGTCGGTGGAGCACCGAGGGGCCCACGAGGCAGGGGGCGCGCCCTAGGGGGGGCGCCCCCACCCTCGTGACCGCCACTTTGCTTCGTTGGAGTAGGGTCCAAGTTTCCTGCATCACGTTCGGTGAGAAAATCACGTTCCCGAAGGTTTCATTCCGTTTGGACTCCGTTTGATATTATGTTTCTCCGAAACTCTAAAATAGGCAAAAAACAGCAATTCCGGGCTGGGCCTTTGGTTAATAGGTTAGTCCCAAAAATAATATAAAAGTGGAAAATAAAGCCCATTATAGTCCAAAACAGTAGATAATATAGCATGGAGCAATCAAAAATTATAGATACGTTGGAGACGTATCAGGCATCCCCAAGCTTAATTCCTGCTCGTCCTCGAGTAGGTAAATGATAAAAAGAGAATTTTTTATGCGGAGTGGTACTTGGCATAATTTCAATGCAAATCTTCTTAATTGTGGTATGAATATTCAGATTCGAAAGATTCAAGACAAAAGTTCATATTGACATAAAAATATTAATACTTCAAGCATACTAACAAAGTAATTATGTCTTCTCAAAATAACATGGCCAAAGAAAGTTATCCCTACAAAATCATATAGTCTGGCTATGCTCTATCTTCACCACACAAAGTATTTAAATCATGCACAACCCTGATGAAAAGCCAAGCAATTGTTTCATACTTTAACATTTTCAAAACTTTTTTAATCTTCACGCAATACATGAGCGTGAGCCATGGATATAGCACTATATATGGAATAGAATGGTGGTTGTGGAGAAGACAAAAAGAGGGGAAGATAGTCTCACATCAACTAGGCGTATCAGCGGGCTATGGAGATGCCCATTAATAGATATCAATGTGAGTGAGTAGGGATTGCCATGCAATGGATGCACTAGAGCTATAAGTATATGAAAGCTCAACAAAAGAAACTAAGTGGGTGTGCATCCAACTCGCTTGCTCACGAAGACCTAGGGCATTTTGAGGAAGCCCATCGTTGGAATATACAAGCCAAGTTCTATAATGAAAATTTCCCACTAGTATATGAAAGTGACAAAATGAGAGACTCTCTATCATGAAGATCATGGTGCTACTTTGAAGCACAAGTGTGGTAAAAGGATAGTAACATTGTCCCTTCTCTCTTTTTCTCTCATTTTTTTATTTGGGCCTTTTCTCTTTTTTTATGGCCTCTTTTATTTTTTTATTTTTCGTCCGGAGTCTCATCCCGACTTGTGGGGGAATCATAGTCTCCATCATCCTTTCCTCACTTGGGACAATGCTCTAAAAAATGATGATCATCACACTTTTATTTTTCTTACAACTCAACAATTACAACTCGATTCTTAGAACAAAGCATGACTCTATGTGAATGCCTCCGGCGGTGTACTGGGATGTGCAATGAATCAAGAGTGACATGTATGAAAGAATTGTGAACGGTGGCTTTGCCACAAATACGATGTCAACTACATGATCATGCTAGCAATATGACAATGATCGAGCGTGTCATAATAAACGGAAAGGTGGAAAGTTGCATGGCAATATATCTCAGAATGGCTATGGAAATGCCATGATAGGTAGGTATGGTGGCTGTTTTGAGGAAGGTATATGGTGAGTGTATGATACCGGCGAAAAGTGCACGGTATTAGAGAGGCTAGCAATGGTGGAAGGAAGGGAAAAGCGCGTATAATCCATGGACTCAACATTAGTCATAAAGAACTCCTATACTTATTGCAAAAACCTAGAAGTTATCAAAGCAAAGTATTACGCGCATGATCCTAGGGGGATAGATTGGTAGGAAAAGACCATCGCTCGTCCCCGACCGCCACTCATAAGGAAGACAATCAATAAATAAATCATGCTCCGACTTCATCACATAACGGTTCACCATACATGCATGCTACGGGAATCACAAACTTTAACGCAAGTATTCTTTGAATTCACAACTACTCAACTAGCATGACTCTAATATCACCATCTTCATATCTCAAAACATTTATCAAGCTCCAATGTTTTCTTAGTATTCAACGCACTCAAAAGAAAGTTTCACATATCTTGAATACCAAGCATATTAATATTAAGCAAATTACCATGCTATTAACGACTCTCAAAATGATCTAAGTGAAGCATGAGAGATCAATAGTTTCTTTAAAACAAATCCACCACCGTGCTCTAAAAGATCTAAGTGAAGCACTACAGCAAAAATATAAGGCTCAAAAGATATAAGTGAAGCACATAGAGCAAAACTATCAAGCTCAAAAGATATAAGTGAAGCACATAGAGTATTCTATCAAATTACAATTCATATATGGCTCTCTCAAAGGTGTGTACAGCAAGGATGATTGTGGAACACTAACAAACAAAGACACAAATAATACAAGACGCTCCAAGCAAAACACATATCATGTGGTGAATAAAAATATAGCTCCAATAAAATTACCGATGGAAGTAGACGAAAGAGGGGATGCCTTCCGGTGCATCCCCAAGTTTTGACTTTATGGTGTCCTTGGATTATCTTGGGGGTGCCATGGGCATCCCCAATCTTAGGCTCTTTCCACTCCTTGTTCCATAATCCATCAAAAGAATTTACCCAAAACTTGAAAACTTCACAACACAAAACTCAACAGAAATCTCGTGAGCTTCGTTAGAGAAAGAAAACAAAAGACCACTTCAAGGTACTGTAATGAACTCATTCTTTATTTATATTGGTGTTCAACCTACTGTATTCCAACTTCTCTATGGATCATAAACTATTTTACTAGCCATAGATTCATCAAAATAAGCAAACAACACACGAAAAACAGAATCTGTCAAAAACAGAACAGTCTATAGTAATCTGTAACTAACGCAAACTTCTTGAACTCCAAAAAATCTACCAAAATAGGATGACCTAGACAATTTGTTTAATGATCAGAAGCAATTGGAATCAGTATTTTATCACGTTCTGGTGATTTTTAACAATTTTTTTTCCGGAACAGAAAGATTCTGGAAATTACAGCAAAATCAAATAACTATCATCCAAGAAGATCCTATAGGTCTAACTTGGCACAAACACTAATTAAAACAAAAAACCACATCTAAACAGAAGGTAGATGGATTAAAAAAAAACTAAAATAAAATTGGGTTGCCTCCCAACAAGCGCTATCGTTTAACGCCCCTAGCTAGGCATAAAAGGGAGGATAGATCTAGGTATTGCCATCTTTGATAGGCAACCCATAAGTGGCTCTCATGATTGATTCATATGGCAATTTTATTTTCTTTCTAGGGAAGTGTTCCATGCCCTTTTTTTAATGGAAATTGAAATCTAATATTTCCTTCCTTCATATCAATAATTGCACCAACCATTCTCAGAAAAGGTCTACCGAGAATAATAGGGCAAGAAGGATTGCAATCTATATCAAGAACGATAAAATCTACGGGCACATAATTCCTATTTGCAACAATAAGAACATCATTAATTATTCCCATAGGTTTTTCAATAGTGGAATCCGCAAGATGCAAGTTTAGAGAGCAATCATCAAAGTCACAGAAATCTAGCTAATCACACAAGGTTTTGGGGATAGTGGAGACACTAGCACCGAAATCACACAAAGCATAGAACTCATAATCTTTAATTTTAATTTTAATAGTAGGTTCTCACTCATCATAGAGCTTTCTAGGGATAGAGACCTTCAACTCAAGTTTTTCTTCATAAGATTGCATCAAGGCATCAACAATATGTTCGGTAAAGGCCTTATTTTGACTATAAGCATGAGGAGAATTTAGCACGGATTGCAACAAGGAAATACAATCAATTAAAGAGCAACTTTCATAATTAAATTCCTTGAGATCCAGTATAGTGGGTTTAGCAACATCTAGGTTTTTATTTCTTTCAATCCCACTTTTATCAATTTCATCATCAAGATCTAAATACTCCGAATTTTTGGAACGCCTTCTAGGTAAAGGAAGATCATATTAAGTTTCATCAAGATTTATATTGCAAAACAAAGATTTAATACCGGACACATCAATAACTTTTAGATCTTCATCTTGATTTTCATAGGAATCCAGTTTAGCGGCCATCTTATTGACTAAGGTAGCTTGCATATCCGACATTTCAGCAGTTAATTTTTCAAGACGAGCAATTTGGGATCTTATACCATCAAATTCTTTAGACATATCAT
Organism: Aegilops umbellulata; assembly: GCA_032464435.1. Classification (NCBI taxonomy): domain Eukaryota; kingdom Viridiplantae; phylum Streptophyta; class Magnoliopsida; order Poales; family Poaceae; genus Aegilops; species Aegilops umbellulata. Next base: position 260,412,717 of record CP136055.1, read on the forward strand.
CGAGCTCTTTATTCATATAACTCATAAAACTTTCTTGTTCCTTAAGCTCATTTCTAAAGATATTATTATGCTCAAATTGCAAGACCATAAACTTCCTGACGTTGTTTTCGATCTTCTCTAACCTTTTAAGGTGAAGATCTCCAAATCTTGGTAGAGCCATCACGACAAACAAGCAATCCAACACACGAGAAAACAAAAGGCAAGCGAGAAAAAGGCAAACGGGAAAAGAGGAGGAGATTGGGAAAGAGAGGGCGAATAAAACAGTAAGGGTGAAGTGGGGGAGAGGAAAATGAGAGGCAAATGGCAACTAATGTAATGTGGGAGATAGGAATTGGGATGGGTACTTGGTATGTTGAATTTTTGTGTAGGCAACGGCGCCAGAAGTGGCTCGTTGTTAGGAGTCCAAATCTTGACTTGCTCTTGCGTAAGCCTCCCCGGCAACGGTGCCAGAAATTCTTCTTGCTACCTCTTGAGCACTGCGTTGGATTTCCCCGAAGAGGAGAGGATGATGCAGCAAAGTAGCGTATGTATTTCGCTCAGTTTTTGAGAACCAAGGTATCAATCCAGTAGGAGGCTACGCGCAAGTCCCTTGTACCAGCACAAAACAATAGCTCCTCGCAACCAACACGATTAGAGGTTGTCAATCCCTTCACGGTCACTTACGAGAGTGAGATCTGATAGAGATGATAGATAATATTTTTGGTATTTTTGGTATAGAGATGCAAAGTGAAAAGTAAAAGGCAAAGTAAAAAGCAAAGCAAGATTAAAGTGATGGAGATTGATATGATGAGAATAGACCCGAGGGCCATAGGTTTCACTAGTGGCTTCTCTCAAGAGCATAAGTATTCTATGGTGGGTGAACAAATTATTATTGAGCAATTGACATAATTGAGCATAGTTATGAGAATATCTAGGTATGACCATGTATATAGGCATCACGTCCAAGACAAGTAGACCGACTCCTGCCTGCATCTACTACTATTACTCCACTCATGGACCGCTATCCAGCATGCATCTAGAGTATTAAGTTAAAAACAGAGTAACGCCTTAAGCAAGATGACATGATGTAGAGGGATAGTTTCATGCAATATGATAAAAACCCCATCTTGTTATCCTCGATGGCAACAATACTATACGTGCCTTTCTGCCCCTTCTGTCACTGGGAAAGGACACCGCAAGATTGAACCCAAAGCGAAGCACTTCTCCCATGGCAAGAAAAACCAATCTAGTAGGCCAAACCAAACTGATAGTTCGAAGAGATTTGCAAAGATAACCAATCATACATAAAAGAATTCAGAGAAGATTCAAATATTATTCGTAGATAGACTTGATCATAAACCCACAATTCATCGGTCTCAACAAACACACCGCAAAAAGAAGATCACATCGAATAGATCTCCACAAGAGAGGGGGAGAACATTGTATTGAGATCCAAAAAGAGAGAAGAAGCCATCTAGCTAATAACTATGGACCCGTAGGTCTGAGGTGAACTACTCACACTTCATCGGAGAGGCTATGATGATGTAGAAACCCTCCGTGATGACTGCCCTCTCCGGCGGAGCTCCGGAACAGGCCCCAAGATGGGATCTCGTGGGTACAGAAGGTTGCGGTGGTGGAATTAGGTTTTTGGCTCCGAATCTGATCGTTTGGGGGTACGTAGGTATATATAGGAGGAAGGAGTACGTTGGTGGAGCACCGAGGGGCCCACGAGGCAGGGGGCACGCCCTAGGGGGGGCGCCCCCACCCTCGTGATCGCCTCTTTGCTTCCTTGGAGTAGGGTCCAAGTCTCGTGGATCACGTTCGGTGAGAAAATCACGTTCCCAAAGGTTTTATTCCGTTTGGACTCTGTTTGATATTCTGTTTCTCCGAAAGTCTGAAATAGGCAAAAAAACAACAATTCTGGGCTGGGCCTCCGGTTAATAGGTTAGTCCCAAAAATAATATAAAAGTGGAAAATAAAGCCCAATATAGTCCAAAACAGTAGATAATATAGCATGGAGCAATCAAAAATTATAGATACGTTGGAGACGTATCAGGGCTCCCTCCCCTCTGCCACCATGGAGTGGATGGACCTTAGGGGGAACTCTCCTCCAATCTAGGGGGAGGCCACGGAATAAGGAGGAGGGCTCTCTCCCGCTCTCTCCCGATGGTGCCAGAGTGTTGCCAGGGCAAGGATCGTGACGAAGATCTACATCAACAACCTTGCTACCATCAACACCAACTTCCTCCCCCTCTATGCAGCGGTGTAACCTCTCTATTCCTGTTGCAGTTCTCTACTTAAACATGGTGCTCAACACTATATATTATTATCCAATGATATCTGGTTATCCTATGATGTTTGACTAGATCTGTTTTGTCCTATGGGTTGATTGATGAACATGATTGGTTTGAGTTGTATGTTTTATTTTGGTGCTGTCCTATGGTTCCCTCTGTGTTGCGCAAGCGTGAGGTATACGTTCATGATTCTCTTATGGTGGGTGGCTAGAGTGACAGAAGCATACGCCCGAGTGAGGGGGTTGTGGCGTATGGCATAAAGAGGAGTTGATACTTAATGCTATGGTTGGGTTTTACCTTAATGATCTTTGGTAGTTGCGGATGCTTGCTAGATTCCCAATCATAAGTGCACATGATCCAAGTACGGAAAGTATGTTAGCTCATGCCTCTCCCTCATATAAAATTGCAATAATGATTACCGGTCTAGTTATCGATCGCGTAGGGAGAAATAACTTCTTGTGTGACAAAAGCTTTCTACGAAACTACTAAATTTATTATCTTGCAATTTATTCATAGTTTTATTTTCGCAAAGTACTTCTAGTTTTATTCTTGTTCTAGGTAAAGCAAACGTTAAGTGTGCGTAGAGTTGTATCGATGGTCGATAGAACTTGAGGGAATATTTGTTCTAGCTTTAGCTCCTCGTTGGATTCGACACTCTTATTTATCGAAAAAGCTACAGTTGACCCCCTATACTTGTGGGTTATCAAGACCTTTTTCTGGCGCCGTTGCCGGGAAGCAATAGCGTGGGGTGAATATTCTTGTGTCTGGTTGTTTGCTTTGTCACTAAATAATTTTTATTTTCCGTTCTAAGTTGTTCTCTATTTTCAGTTATGGATATGTAACGCGAAAGACCAAAAAATTAGTTGTACATGCTACGCATGGAGATGGGAACCTCCCAAAACCCTCGATGCTCGTTATGTGAAAAATATTAAACACTACTTTGATAATCCTGAGAAAACCCCATTCAACTTGATAATGGGAGACACGTTGGATCAACGTGAATACTTGAGGGATTATCGCTTGACACTAGAAGGGAAAATCTTATGGGATCAAACTGAAATGTTGCATTGGTATGCTTGGGATTTATGCTTGAGATATGATTATACTTGTTGCTCTAGGACGAGGGCTCCACGCCTTCCCTTTTCATGTGAATTTAATGATAATGAAACCTTGGCTTCTTATGCTAATGGTAGATATGATTACTATGATGTGGGACGAATAGAAGAATTTCTTGCTTTTAAGGATGCTTATGAAATTGAATCTTTGTTTGAAAAGTATGAAGATTATGGCGATGCTCTTTATAGACCTGCTACACTTAAATATTGATATGAGAATTATAAATACAATTCCGATATTAATGTTGTTATTGAGAAAGTCTCCACTATCCAAGAAGAGACTAATATTTTGTAGGAAACTATGGAAGAAGAAATTGATGAAATTGTGAGCTCATTAGATGAAAAAGATGAGGAGGAGAGCGAAGAACAAAAGGAGGAAGAGCAAATTGATCATCCGTGCCCACCTTCCAATGAGAGTAACCCTTTATCCCATACATTGTCTAATTTCCCTTTGTGCTTACCGAAGGATGAATGCTGTTATGATTGCTATGATCCCTTGGATTTATTTGAAATATCCCTTTTTGATGAAATTGATGCTTGCTATGCTTGTGGCCATAATGCCAATATGAATTATGCTTATGTAGATGAACTCGCTATAGTTCCTTATTTTAAGAATGAAATTGTTGCTATTGCACCCACACATGATAGTCCTATTATCTTTTTGAATTCTCCCAACTACACCATATCGGAGAAATTTGCTATTATTAAGGATTACATTGATGGGTTGCATTTTACCGTTACACATGATGATTTTGAAGGATATAATATGCATGTGCTTGCTGCTCCTACTTGCAATTATTATGAGAGAGGAACTACATCTCCGCCTCTATGTTTCCAACACGAAAAAATGCAAGAAAATGCTTATGCTATGTATTGGCCTTTACCTGATGTGCATGAATTGTTATTTTATGACATGCCGATGCATAGGAAGAGGGTTAGACTTTGTCATTGCATGATATATGTTGCTTTGTGCTCACTACTAAATTACAAATCATTGTTAATTAAAATTGTCTTTGATATACCTTGGGATCCGGGTGGATCAATTACTTGAGCACTTTATGCTTAGCTTAATGGATTTAAAAGAAGCGCTGCCAGGGAGAAAACCCGAAAGTTTTGGAGAGTCATTTTATTCTTCTGTGTGATTTTATAAAGTTTAAAAACAAAACAATATATAGGTAACTTAAAACTTTACAAAAAGAAAGTGAAAGTGAGAAAGACGAGCACCGTGGAAGCGGGAGCATGCCTTGAACTTTGTTCATGCCCATGGAAACTTTATGAATCTTGAATTAGATAAAATTTTCAACAAAATTAATTATCCCTTGTAAAAATTCATTGTACCAAGATTTCCCTTTAGGATGATTAGATTGCTTGTTGGTATGTGAAGTGCAAAAATAGAAACTTTGGCTGTACTGCGTGAATTTACATTTTTTACTCGAATGTCAAAAGTTTCTGAAATTTTTACACAGTACTTGTATGCAGATTTTCTATTCTTTTCCTAATTTTTCATAATTTTTGGAGTTACATAAGTATGGTCAATGTTCAGATTACTACATACTGTCCTGTTTTTGACAGATTCTGTTTTTGATGCATTGTTTTGCTTGTTTTGATGGAACTATATATGGATTGTATCATTGGTATAAGCCATGGAGAAGTTAGGATACAGTAGGGATAATGCAAAAAAAATATGAATGGGTTTGCAACATTACGTAAAGTAGTGATTTGCACTATTATACTAACGGATCTCACGAGTTTTCTTTTAAGTTTTGTGTGGATGAAGTGTTTAAAGATCGAGGAGATATCGATATGAGGAGAAGAAGGAGAGGCTAGAATTCAAGATTGGGGATGCCAAAGGCATCCCAAGTAAATATTCAAGGAGACTCAAGTGTCTAAGCTTGGGATGCCCCGGAAGGCATCTAATCTTTCATCAACAAGTATCAGTATGTTTTGGTTTTCTTTTTGTTCATGTGATATGTGTAAATCTTGGAGTGTCATGTGCTTTTTGTTTTATTTTAATAATGCACCATGCTGGTATGAGATAGTCCTTGGTCGAATTATAGAATGCTCTTTGTAGTTCACTTATATATTTTGAGTATGGCCTTATAGAATGCTTCACGTGCTTCACTTATATCATTTGAAGTTTGGATTGACTATTTCTCTTCACATAGAAAACCATTATTTGTAGAATTATCTTTTGCTTCACTTATATTTATTAGAGCATGGTCTTTTGTAGAAAGAATTAAACTCTCATTCTTCACCTGTATCTATTTTGAGAGTCAACAAGAATTGGTCATTCACATAGTTAGTCATAAAATCCTACATAAAACTTGTGGATCACTGAATATGATATGCTTGACTCCTTGCAATAGTTTTGCGATATAGAGATGATAATACGTGGGAGGCACTAGTAAATGGTTGTGGTTAGTAAGAATATTGGTGTTAAGGTTTGTGATTCCCGAAGCATGCACGCATAGTCTCGTGTTATGCTCTGAAGTTGGAGCATGATTTATTATTGATTGTCCTCCTTATGAGTGGCGGTCGGGGACGAGCTATGGTATTTTCCTACCAATCTATCCCCCTAGGGGCATGCGTAGTAGTACTTTGCTTCGAGGGCTAGTAAACTTTAGCAATAAGTACATGAGTTCTTTATGACTAATGTGAGTCCATGGATTATACGCACTCTTACCTTTCCGTAATTTGCTAGCTTCTTCGGTACCGTGCATTGCCATTTCTCACCTCGAGACGTGGTGCAAACTTTGCCAGTGCATCCAAACCCCGTGATATGATGCACTATATCTCACATAATCCTTATTATATCTTCCTCAAAACAGCCACCATACCTACCTATTATGGCATTTCCATGCCATTCCAAGATATATTGTCATGCAACTTCCACCGTTCCGCTTTTGTGACTTGAGCATTCATTGTCATATTGTTTTGCATGATCGTAAGATAGCTAGCATGATATTTTCATGCCTTGTCCGTTTTTTGATATCCTTGCTATGCTAGATCATTGAACATCCTAGTACACTGCCAGAGGCATTCATATAGAGTCATACTTTGTTCTAGGTATCGAGTTGTAAGTAAATAGAAGTGTGATGATCATCATTATTCATTATTAGAGCATGTTCCAATGAGGAAAGGATGATGGAGACCATGATTCCCCCACAAGTCAGGATGAGACTCCAAATAAAAAAAGGAAAAAGTGAGGCCAAAAAGAGCACAAGAAAAAAAAGGAAAAAAAGAGAGAAGGGGCACCATGTTTACCCCTATATTTACACACTTGTGCTTCAAAGTAGCACCATGTTTTTGATAACCCAAAAGTATAGGGGATCAATTGTAGCCTCTTTCAATAAGTAAGAGTGTCAAACCCAACGAGGAGCTAAAGGTAGAACAAATATTCCCTCAAGTTCTATCGACCATCGATACAACTCTACGCACGCTTAACGTTTGCTTTACCTAAAGCAAATATGAAACTAGAAGTACTTTGTAGGTGTTGTTGGATAGGTTTGCAAGAATATAAAGAGCTCGTAAATAAAAACTACGGGTTGTTTAGGTAAAGACACAATAAAGTTAGTATAGAGAGTGTGTAAAAGTGGTGGTAGGAGTTGAGAAATTGTCCCTAAGCAATTGACTACTTTACTAGACCGATAGAAAGTTTTATGTGGGAGAGGCCACTGCTAGCATGTCATCCCTGACTTGGAATTCTATGCACTTATGATTGGAACTATTAGCAAGCATCCGCAACTACTAACGTTCATTAAGGTAAAACCCAACCATAGCATTAAGATATATTGGTCCCCCTTCAATCCCGTATGCATCAATTTCTATGCTAGGTTGAAGCTGCTGTCACTCTTGCCCTCCAATACATACTCCTATCAACATACAACTAACCCTATGGTGTGATCCACACGCGCGCTCATATGATGGGCACCAAAGGACAACAACATAACTACAAGGAAATTAAACCAATCATAGCAATTCACCAATTACCGATAGGACAACGGAAATCTACTCAGACATCATAGGATGGCAACACATCATTGGATAATAATATGAAGCATAAAGCGCCATGTTCGAGTAGAGGGTACATCGGGTTGCGGGATTGTGGACCATTGTAGATAGATGGGGGAAGGTGATGAAGATGTTGGTGAAGATGACGGAGGTGTTGGTGTAGATTGCGGTGACGATGATGGCCCCGGAGGCGTTCAGGCGCCACCGAAAGAGAGGGGGAGAGGGCCCCCCTTCTTCGTCTTCTTCCTTGACCTTCTCCCTAGATGGGAGAAGGGTTTCCCCTCTGGTCCTTGGCTTCCATGGCATGGGAGGGGCGAGAGCCCCTCCGAGATTGGATCTATCTCTCTGTCTCTCTCTGTTTCTGCGTTCCCCGATTCTGCCCTTTCACCGTTTCTTATATTTCCAGAGAACCATAACTCTGATTGGGCTGAAATTTGGACACGATTTTTATCCGGATATTGGCTTTCTTACGGCGAAAGAAGGGCACCAACCGCCTTACGGAGTGGCCATGAGGGCCCAGGGCGCGCCTAACCCCCTCTGGCATCGTCTCGCGCTGATTCCACTTCCCAAAATTCACATATATTCCAAAAAAATCTCCATCAGTTTTATCCCGTTTGGACTCCATTTATATGGATTTTCTGCGAAACAAAAAACATGCAACAAACAGGAACTGGCACTGGCCACTGGATCAATATGTTAGTCCCAAAAATAGTATAAAAAGTTGCCAAAAGTATATGAAAGTTGTATAATATTGGCATGGAACAATAAAATAGATACGACGGGGACGTATCAGCATCCCCAAGCTTAATTCTTGCTCGTCCTCGAGTAGGTAAATGATAAAAAGATAATTTTTGATGTGGAATGCTACCTAGCATAATCTTGATCACATAATCTAATCATGGCATGAATATTAAGACACGAGTGATTCAAAGCAATAGTCTATCATTTGACATTAAGACAATAATACTTCAAGCATACTAACCAAGCAATTATGTCTTTTCAAAATAACATGGCTAAATAAAGTTATCCCAACAAAATCATATGGTCTGGCTATGCTCCATCTTCATCACACAAAATATTCAAATCATGCACAATCCCGATGACAAGCCAAGCAATTTTTTCATACTTTTGATGTTCCCAAACCTTTTCAACTTTCACGCAATACATGAGCGTGAGCCATGGAAATAACACTATAGGTGGAATAGAATATGATGATGGAGGTTGTGTGGAGAAAAAAAAAAAGGAGAAAGTCTCACATCGATGCGGCTAATCAACGGGCTATGGAGATGCCCATCAATTGATGCCAATGCGAGGAGTAAGGATTGACATGCAACGGATGCACTAGAGCTATAAGTGTATGAAAGCTCAAACTGAAAGTAAGTGGGTGTGCATCCAACTTGCTTGCTCATGAAGACCTAGGGCATTTGAGGAAACCCATCGTTGGAATATACAAGCCAAGTTCTATAATGAAAATTCCCACTAGTATATGAAAGTGATAACTCATGAGACTCTCTATATGAAGAACATGGTGCTACTCTGAAGCACAACTGTGGTAAAAGGATAGTAACATTGTCCCTTCTGTCTTTTCTCTCATTTTTTAATATTTTTTTCTCTTTTTTAAGGCTTCTTTGGCCTCTCTCTTTTTTTTGGGGGGGGGGGGCTTCTTTGGCCACTTTTATTTTGATAATCTCAAATGGGCCAGTTCTAATAGTGATGATCATCACACTTTTATTTACTTACAACTCAATATTACAAATCGATACTAGAACAAAGATATGACTCTATATGAATGCCTCCGGCGATGTATCGGGATGTGCAACGATCTAGCGTAGCAATGACATCAAAAAAACGGACAAGCCATGAAAACATCATGCTAGCTATCTTACGATCATGCAAAGCAATATGACAATAAATTCTCAAGTCATGTATATGATGATTATGGAAGTTACATGGCAATATATCTCGGAATGGCTATGGAAATGCCATGATAGGTAGGTATGGTGGCTATTTTGAGGAAGATATATGGAGGCTTATGTGTGATAGAGCGTATCGTATCATGGGGTTTGGATGCACCGGAGAATTTTGCACCAACTCTCGAGGTGAGAAATGGCAATGCACGGTACCGAAGAGGCTAGCAATGATGGAAGGGTGAGAGTGCGTATAATCCATGGACTCAACATTAGTCATAAAGAACTCACATACTTATTGCAAAAATATATTAGTCATCGAAACAAAGTACTACACGCATGCTCCTAGGGGGATAGATTGGTAGGAAAAGACCGTTGCTCGTCCCCAACCGCCACTCATAAGGAAGACAATCAATAAATACCTCATGCTCCAACTTCGTTACATAACAGTTCACCACACGTGCATGCTACGGGAATCAAAAACTTCAACACAAGTATTTCTACAATCCACAACTACCCACTAGCATGACTCTAATATCACCATCTTTATATCGCAAAACTATTGCAAGGAATCAAACATATCATATTCAGTGATCTACAAGTTTTATGTAGGATTTTATGACTAACCATGTGAATGACCAATTCCTGTCAACTCTCTAAATAGATATAAGTGAAGAAAGAGAGATTAATTCTTTGTACAAAAGATATGCCCACGCTCTAACAAATATAGGTGAACCAAAAGAGCATTCTACAAATGACGGTTTTCTATGTGAAGAGAAACAGGCAATCCAAACTTCAAATGATATAAGTGAAGCACATGAAGCATTCTATAAAGCCATACTCAAAGAATATAAGTGAAGTGCAATGAGCATTCTATAAATCAAACATGGACTATCTCATAACAACATGGTGCATAAAAGAAAAGTGAAAACTAAATGCAAAAGACGCTCCAAGATTTGCACATATCACATGAACGAAAAGAAACCGAAAACATACCGATACTTGTTGAAGAAAGATGGGATGCCTTCCGGGGCATCCCCAAGCTTAAACGCTTGAGTCTCCTTGAATATTTACTTGGGGTGCCTTGGGCATTCCCAAGCTTGAGCTCTTGCCTCTCCTCCTTCTCCTCACATCGACACCTCCTCGATCTTCAAGCACTTCATCCACACAAAACTCAACAGAAAGCTCGGTAAGATCCGTTAGTATAATAAAGCAAATCACTGCTCTAAGTACTGTTGCAAACCAATTAATATTTTCTTTTTTCATTGTAGCTACTGTAATATAACTTTTCCATGGCTTAATCCACTGATAGAAATTGATAGTTTCATTAGAACAAGCAAACTATGCATGAAAAACAGAATCTGTCTTAAACAGGACAATTTGTAGTAATATGAACATTCACCATACTTCTGGTAGTCCACAAATTCTGAAAAAATTAGGAAAAATAAAAAATTTGTATAGAAAGACAGTTCAAAAATTTTCAGATCCGTTCAGCGTTCCAGTAAAAAAATGTAAAATCGCACACTACAGCCAAAGTTTCTTTTTTGCACCGCACAAACCAACAAGCAATGTAAACATCCTAAAGGCAAATCTTGGCACATTATTTTTATAATACAATGGATTTGTACTTTATAAAAGGACACAACATAAATAAATGACTCTCTAAAACTTCCGGGTTGTCTCCTTGGCAACGCTTTCTTTAAATCCATTAAGCTAGGCATATAGTGCTCAAGTAATGGATCCACCCGGATCCCAAGGTATATCAAAGCCAATTTTAATTAACAATGATTTGTAATTTAGTAGTGAGCACAAAGTAACATATATCATGCAACAACAAAGTCTAATTCTCTTCCTATGCATCGGCATGTCATAAAAGAACAATTCATGCACACAAAGTAAAGGCTAATGCATAGTATAAACAGTTTCTTGCAATTTTATCATATTGGAAACATGGAGAGGCGAAGATGTAGTTCCTCTCTCATAATAATTGCAAGTAGGAGCAGCAGGCAGCAAGCACCTGCATATTATATCTATCAAAATCATCATATGTAGTAGTGAAACGCAACCCATCAATATAATCCTTAATAAGCGCAAACTTCTCCGATATAGTGTAGTCGGGAGAATTCAAAAAGATAATAGGACTATCATGCGTGGGTGCAATAGCGACAATTTCATGTTTAACATAAGGAACTATAGCAAGTTCATCTCCATAATCATAATTCATATTGGCATCTTGGCCACAAGCATAGCAAGCATTATCAAAAAGGGATATTTCAAAAGAATCAACGGGATCATAACAATCATCATAGCAATCGTCCTTCGGTATGCACGAATGGAAATTAAACAATGTGTGAGTTGAAGAGTTACTCTCATTAGAAGGTGGGCACGGGTAGCTAATCCGCTCTTGCTCCTTTTATTCTTCGCTCTCCTCATCATCTTTTTCATCCAATGAGCCCACAGTTTCATCAATTCCTTCTTCCATGGACTCCTGCAAAATATTAGTCTCTTCTTGGATAGCGGAGGAGTCCTCAATATATGGTTTAACATAGGCATTAGAAGCATAATTATCATAACAATATTTAAGTACTGCAAAATTTTCAGATTTGTAAAGAGTAGCATCATACGTTTCAATCAAAGAAGCAACTTCATAAGCACCCTTAAAAGCAACAAATTCTTCAATTTGTTGAATATCATAGTAATTATAAACACCCTTAGCATACGAACATACGATTCCATTATCACTAAACTCACATTGGTAGGGAAGGTGTTTCTTAGGGTTTTCAGAACAACAAGTAACATCATATATTTCACATAAATTCCAAGCATAGCCTTGTAAACGATGAATTTAATCCAGTAAAAGTTTTCCTTTTTCAGATATGCGGTGTCGCACATAACAAGCTTGCTCATCTAAAGATTTGCCCTCAACTAAGCTAGTTGGGGTTTTAGCCCGAGCACATAGGGATCGAAGATGATCCAAGTAAAAAGTTTCAGGAGTGTGATAGATTTTGAGTGGTTCTTCAACCATTGGGTCAGTAGGTACCACTATTTTTTTTGGTATTTTGCATTTCCTACCCATAACTAAAGATAGAAAACAAGAGAACAAAATAAAAACTACTTAGTGATAAAGCAAACAAGCACACACGAGAATATTCACCCCACGCTATAATTCCCTGGCAACGGCGCTAGAAAAAGGTCTCGATATCCCACAAGTATAGGGGATCAATTGTAACCTCTTTCAATAAGTAAGAGTGTCAAACCCAACGAGGAGCTAAAGGTAGAACAAATATTCCCTCAAGTTCTATCGACCACCGATACAACTCTACGCACGCTTAACGTTCGCTTTACCTAAAACAAGTATGAAACTAGAAGTACTTTGTAGGTGTTGTTGGATAGGTTTGCAAGAATATAAAGAGCACATAAATAAAAACTAGGGGCTGTTTAGGTAAAGACATAATAAAGTTAGTATAGAGAGTGTGTAAAAGTGGTGATAGGAGTTGCGCAATTGTCCCTAAGCAATTGACTACTTTACTAGACCGATAGCAAGTTTTATGTGGGAGAGGCCACTGCTGGCATGTCATCCTGACTTGGAATTCTATGCACTTATGATTGGAACTATTAGCAATCATCCACAACTACTAACGTTCATCAAGGTAAAACCCAACCATAGCGTTAAGATATATTGGCCCCCCTTCAATCCCGTATGCATCAATTTCTATGCTAGGTTGAAGCTTCTGTCACTCTTGCCCTCCAATACATAGTCCTATCAACATACAACTAACCCTATGGTGTGATCCACACCCACGCTCATATGATGGGCACCAAAGGACAACAACATAACTACAAGAAAATTAAACCAATCATAGCAATTCACCAATTACCGACAGGACAACAAAAATCTACTCAGACATCATAGGATGGCAACACATCATTGGATAATAATATGAAGCATAAGCACCATGTTCAAGTAGAGGGTAAAACGGGTTGCGGGAGAGTGGACAGCTGTAGATAGATGGGGGAAGGTCATGAATATGTTGGTAAAGATGATGGAGGTGTTGGTGTAGATTTCGGTGATGATGATGGCCCTGGCGGCGTTCCGGCGCCACCGGAAGAGAGGGGGCGAGGGCCCCCCTTCTTCTTCTTCCTTGACCTTCTCCCTAGATGGGAGAAGGGTTTCCCCTCTGGTCCTTGGCTTCCATGGCATGGGAGGGGCGAGAGCCCCTCCGAGATTGGATCTATCTCTCTATCTCTCTCCATTTCTGCGTTCCCCGATCCTGCCCTTTCACCATTTCTTATATTCCCGGAGATCCGTAACTCAGATTGGGCTGAAATTTGGACACGATTTTTATATAGATATTGGATTTCTTGCGGCCAAATAAGGGCACCAACCGCCTTACGGAGTGGCCACGAGGGCCCTGGGGCATGCCCCTCACCCTCGCGGGCCCCTCGGGCATTGTCTCGCATTGATTCCACTTCCCAAAATTCACATATATTCCAAAAAAACTCCATCAGTTTTTATCCCGTTTGGACTCCGTTTGATATGGATTTTCTGCGAAACACAAAACATGCAACAAACAGGAACTACTGGGCACTGGATCAATGTGTTAGTCCCAAAAATAGTAAAAAAAGTTGCCAAAATTATATGAAAGTTGTATAATATTGGCATGGAACAATAAAAAATTATTGATATGACGGAGACGTATCTGTTTTTCATATAGAGAGTCTCCTATGTTGTCACTTTCATATACTTGTGGGAATTTTTCATTATAGTTAGATGCACTCCCACTTAGTTTTCAGTTTGAGCTTTCATACACTTATAGCTCTTAGTGCATCCGCTGCATGGCAATCCCTACTCCTTGCATTGATATCAATTGATGGGCATCTCCATAGCCCGTTGATTAAGCCGCGTTGATGTTAGACGTTCTTACTTTTTTTGTCTTTTCTATATTTACCCCTATCATCGTATTCTATTCCACCCAAAGTGCTATGTCCATGGCTTGCGCTCATGTATTGCGTGGGGGTTGAAAAAGCTAAAGCGCATTAAAAAGTATGAACCTATTGCTCGGCTTGTCATCGGGGTTGTGCATGATAAATACTTTGTGTTAAGAAGATGGAGCATCACAAGACTATATGATTTTGTAGGGATAACATTCTTCAGCATTGATATTTTGAAAGACATGATTGTTTGTTGGGATGCCCGAATATTGATGTCTTTATGTCAAATTGTAGATTATTGCTTTGAATCACTCATGTCTTAATATTCATGTCATGATTAGTTATATGATCAAGATTATGCTAAGTAGCATTCCACATCAAAAATTATCATCTTTATCGTTTACCTACTCGAGGACGGCCAGGAATTAAGCTTGGGGATGCTGATACGTCTCCGTCGTATCTATATTTTTTGATTGTTCCATGCCAATATTATACAACTTTTCACATACTTTTGGCAACAATTTATATGATTTATTGGACTAACATATTGATCTAGTGCCTAGTGCCAGTTCCTGTTTGTTGCATTTTTTCTTCCGCCGAATATCCATATCAAATGAAGTCCAAACGCGATAAAACTTTACGGAGATTTTTTTGGAATATATGTGAATTTTTGTAAGAAGAATCAACACATGACGGTGCTCGAGGGGCCCATTGGGCACCAAGGCGCGCCAGAAGATGCCACGTGCGCCCCAATGGGTAGTGGGCACCTCATAACGCAGTTGCTGCCCTACTTTCGCCGCAAGAAAGATAATTTATGGATAAAAATCCCCTCAAAATTTCCGCCCAATCGGAGTTATGGATCTACGGGGATTTAAGAAACAGTGAAGGGCCAGAAAATAGGAACGCGAAATAGAAGATAATAAAGAGAGAGAGAGATCCAATCTCGGAGGGGCTCCCACCCCTCCACCGCCGTGGAGGCCAGGGATCAGAGGGGGAAATCTCTCCCATCTAAGGGAGGCCAAGGAAGAAGAAGAAGGAGGGGAGCTCTCTCCCCCTCTCTCCCGGTGGCGCCGGAGTGCCGCTGGGGTAAGGATCATGACGACGATCTACTTCAACAACCTTGCTACCGTCAACACCAACTTTCTCCCCCTCTATGCAGCGGTGTAACCTCTCTATTCCCGCTGCAATTCTCTACTTAAACATGGTGCTCAACACTATATATTATTATCCAATGATATGTGGTTATTCTATGATATTTGAGTAGATATGTTTTGCCCTATGGGTTGATTGATGAAGATGATTGGTTTGAGTTGTATATTTTATTTTGGTGTTGTCCTATGGTGCCCTCCGTGTTGCGCAAACATGAGGGATCCCCCCTGTAGGGTGTTCCAATACATTCATGATTCGCTTATGGTGGTTGGCTAGAGTGACAGAAGCTTACGCCTGAGTAAGGGGGTTGTTGCGTATGGGATAAAGAGGACTTGATACTTAATGCTATGCTTGGGTTTTACTTTAATGATCTTTGGTAGTTGCGAATGCTTGCTAGAGTTCCAATCATAAGTGCATATGATCCAAGTACGGAAATTATGTTAGCTCATGTCTCTCCCTCATATAAAATTGCAATAATGATTACCGGTCTAGTTATGAATCACCTAGAGACAAATAACTTTGTTGTGTGACAAAAGCTTAATACTAAACTACTAAATTTATTATCTTTTAATTTATTCGTAGTTTTATTCTCGCAAAGTACTTCTAGTTTTATTCTTGTTCTAGGTAAAATAAACATTAAGTGTGCGTAGAGTTGTATCGGTGTTCGATAGAACTTGAGGGAATATTTGTTCTACCTTTAGATCCTTGTTGGGTTCGACACTCTTATTTATCGAACATGCTACAATTGATCCCCTATACTTGTGGGTTATCAGGGACATATTATATGCTACTACTATATCACCCTTCCTCTTCGGGGAGTCCCAACACCTATCACAAGTAGCAGTGGGTCCTCCATGTAAGTGTGATGGTAGTTGGTCTCTGTATTTTGGCTTGGTCGCATGTCCTCGTGGCACTTGGGTATGCGTCCTTCCACACGTGGTGGGTTGCAGTGCTTTCTTTTGCCCTTCTGATTTGGGTGAGCTTAGTAGAAGTGCTGGTCTCAGTCTGAGACAGTCAGGTGGCATATTTCTCTTTGGTGCCTGCATAAGGGATGGCCTCCATCTTCTCTTTGGTGGGAGGGGAGCATATTGGTATTCGTCTGTAGGATGGTTTATTGCTTCTTCATTGATGGTCGAATCCTATGTTGTCCCTTTCTTCTTTCCCTACATCTTCAGCCCTAGGACAGCTACAACAACACAGTTGTGGGTTCCACATCATTAGCGGTATGGTGTCACTTTCATTTCCCTCGCCAATGTTGCTCCAGTTAGATGCATATGTGAGTCTTATTTCACTCTCTAATCATGTGGGGTTATTTGGATTGCTTGGCTTTGGGACGTGAATTCGACCTTCGCTTGCAGCAACATTGGATTTGGCAACATAGTCCAGGGGCACAAACATGAATGATCCATGGCTTCATCATTGTGAGTATCTATTTGACGTTGATGCAACGGATGTGATCTTCGTGTTGGCTGGTATTTCTTATCCTTGCGAGGTAAAAATGCACATTACCAATATTGGAAATATCTCTTAAAAAATTGGATCAAACATAAAAGATATTGCAGCTAAACCTATCCTAATCATACAACTGGAGTTGCCTTATCCAGCTGGTCGGTTTTGATCATGCCCATGTTTTGGCTGAATTTATTGAGAAAACTACTTCATGTTGCTACCTCTTGAGCACTGCGTTGGATTTCCCCGAAGAGGAGAGGATGATGCAGCAAAGTAGCGTAAGTATTTCCCTCAGTTTTTGAGAACCAAGGTATCAATCCAGTAGGAGGCTACGCGCGAGTCCCTCGTACCTACACAAACCAAATAGCTCAACACAACCAATGCGATTAGGGGTTGTCAATCCCTTCACGGTCACTTACGAAAGTGAGATCTGATAGATAATATTTTTGATATTTTTGATATAAAGATGCAAGGTAAAATAAAAGGAAAAGTAAAAAGCAAAGCAATAATAAAGTGATGGAGATTGATATGATGAGAATAGACCCGGGGGCCATAGATTTCACTAGTGGCTTCTCTCAAGAGCATAAGTATTCTACGGCGTGTGAATAAATTACTGTTGAGCAATTGAAAGAATTGAGCATAGTTATGAGAATATCCAGGTATGATCATGTATATAGGCATCACGTCCGAGACAAGTAGACCGACTCCTACCTGCATCTACTACTATTACTCCACTCATCGACCGCTATCCAGCATGCATCTACAGTATTAAGTTAAAAACAGAGTAACGCCTTAAGCAAGATGACATGATGTAGAGGGATAATTTCATGCAATATGATAAAAACCCCATCTTGTTATCCTCGATGGCAACAATACTATACGTGCCTTTCTGCCCCTTCTGTCACTGGGAAAGGACACCGCAAGATTGGACGCAAAGCTAAGCACTTCTCCCATTGCAAGAAAAACCAATCTAGTTGGCCAAACCAAACTGATAATTCGAAGAGACTTGCAAAGATAGCCAATCATACATAAAAGAATCCAGAGAAGATTCAAATATTGTTCATAGATAGACTTGATCATAAACCCACAATTCATCGGTCTCAACAAACACACTGCAAAAAGAAGATTACATCGAATAGATCTCCACGAGAGAGGGGGAGAACATTGTATTGAGATCCAAAAAGAGAGAAGAAGCCATCTAGCTACTAACTATGGACCCGAAGGTCTGAGGTAAACTACTCACACTTCATCGGAGGGGCTATGATGATGTAGAAGCCCTCCGTGATGATGGCCCCCTCTGGCGGAGCTCCGGAACAGGCCCCAAGATTGGATCTCGTGGGTACAGAAGGTTGTGGCGGTGGAATTAGGTTTTTGGCTCCGTCTCTGATCTTTTGGGGGTACGTAGGTATATATAGGAGGGAGTACGTCGGTGGAGCTTCGAGGGGCCCACGAGGCAGGGGGGCGCGCCCTAGGTGGGGCGCCCTCCACCCTCGTGACCGCCTCTCTTCTTTGTTGACGGAGGGTCCAAGTCTCCTGGATCATATCTGATGAGAAAATCACGTTCCCGAAGGTTTCATTCCGTTTGGACTCCGTTTGATATTCCGTTTCTTCGAAACACTAAAATAGGCAAAAAGCAGCAATTCTGGGCTAGGCCTCCGGTTAACAGGTTAGTCCCAAAAATAATATAAAAGTGGAAAATAAAGCCGAATATGGTCCAAAATAGTAGATAATATAGCATGGAGCAATCAAAAATTATAGATACGTTGGAGACGTATCAGGCATCCCCAAGCTTAATTCCTGCTCGTCGTCGTGTAGGTAAATGATAAAATGAGATTTTTTCATGCGGAGTGCTACTTGGCATAATTTCAATGTAAATCTTCTCAGTTGTGGTATGAATATTCAGATTCAAAAGATTCAAGACAAAAGTTCATATTGACATAAAAATAATAATACTTCAAGCATACTAACAAAGCAATTATGTCTTCTCAAAGTAACATGGCCAAAGAAAGTTTATCCCTACAAAATCATATAGTTTAGTCATGCTCCATTTTCGTCACACAAGAATGCTCTCATCATGCACAACCCTGATGACAAGCCAAGCAATTGTTTCATACTATAATAATCTCAAACTCATAACCTTCACGCAACACATGAGCGTGAGCCATGGATATAGCACTATGGGTGGAATAGAATATGATGATGGGGGTTATGTGGAGAAGACAAAAAAGGAGAAGATCTCACATCAACGAGGCTAATCAATGGGCTATGGATATGCCCAACGATTGATGTTAATGCAAGGAGTAGGGATTGCCATGCAACGGATGCACTAGAGCTATAAATGTATGAAAGCTCAACAAAAGAAACTAAGTGGGTGTGCATCCAACTTGCTTGCTCACGAAGACCTAGGGCATTTGAGGAAGCCCATCGTTGGAATATACAAGACAAGTTCTATAATGAAAAATTCCCACTAGTATATGAAAGTGACAAAACAAGAGACTCTCTATCATGATGATTATGGTGCTACTTTGAAGCACAAGTGTGGCAAAGGATAGTAACATTGTCCCTTCTCTCTTTTTATCTCATTTTTTTGGGCCTTCTCTTTTTTATGGCCTTTCTCCTTCTTTTTATTTATTTATTCCTCACTTGGGATAATGCTCTAGAAAATGATGATCATCACACTTCTATTTATTTACAACTCAACAATTACAACTCGATACTAGAACAAAGTATGACTCTATATGAATGCCTCCGGCGGTGTACCGAGATATGCAATGAATCAAGAGTGGCATGTATGAAAGAATTATGAATGGTGGCTTTGCAACGAATACTATGTCAACTACATGATCATGCTAAGCAATATGACAATGATGAATATGTCATGAAGAACGGTATGGTGGAAAGTTGCATGGCAATATATCTCGGAATGGCTATGGAAATGCCATAATAGGTGGGTATGGTGGCTGTTTTGAGGAATATATAAGGAGGTTTATGTGTGAAAGAGCGTATCATATCACGGGGTTTGGATGCACCGGCGAAGTTTGCACCAACTCTCAATGTGAGAAAGGGCAATGCACGGTACCGAAGAGGCTAGCAATGATGGAAGGTGAGAGTGCGTATAATCCATGGACTCAACTTTAGTCATGAAGAACTCATATACTTATTGCAAAAATCTACAAGTCATCAAAAACCAAAGCATTACGCGCATGCTCCTAGGGGGATAGATTGGTAGGAAAAGACCATCGCTCGTCCCCGACCGCCACTCATAAGGAGGACAATCAAACAACACCTCATGTTTCAAATTTGTTACATAACGTTTACCATACGTGCATGCTACGAGACTTGCCAACTTCAACACAAGCACTTCTCAAATTCACAATTACTATACTAGCATGACTTTGATATTATCACCTCCATATCTAAAAACAATTATCAAGCATCAAACTTTTCTCAGTATTCAACGCACTCAAAAGAAAGTTTTACAAATCTTGAATACCAAGCATATTATTATTATTAAGCAAATTACCATGCTATTGAATACTCTCAAAATAATCTAAGTGAAGCATGAGAGATCAATAGTTTCTTTAAAACAAATCCACCACCATGCTCTAAAAGATATAAGTGAGGCACTAGAGCAAAACTATAAAGCTCAAAAGATATAAGTGAAGCTCATAGAGTATTCTATCAAATTCCAATTCATGTATAGCTCTCTAAAAAGGTGTGTACAGAAAGGATGATTGTGGTAAACTTAAAAGCAAAGACTCAAATCATACAAGACGCTCCAAGCAAAACACATATCATGTGGTGAATAAAAATATAGCTCCAAGTAAAATTACCGATGGAAGTAGATGAAAGAGGGGATGCCTTCCGGGGCATCCCCAAGCTTTGACTTTTTGGTATCCTTGTATTATCTTGGGGGTGCCATGGGCATCCCCAAGCTTAGGCTCTTGCCACTCCTTGTTCCATAATCCATCAAAAGATTTCACCCAAAACTTGAAAATTTCACAACACAAAACTCAACAGAAATCTCGTGAGCTCCGTTAGCGAAAGAAAACAAAAGACCACTTAAAGGTACTGTAATGAACTCATTCTTTATTTGTATTGGTGTTAAACCTACTGTATTCCAACTTCTCTATGGATTATAAACTATTTTACTAGCCATAGATTCATCAAAATAAGCAAACAACACACGAAAAACAGAATCTGTCAAAAACAGAACAGTCTGTAGTAATCTGTAACTAACGCAAACTTCTGGAACTCCAAAAAATCAGCCAAAATAGGACGACCTAGGCAATTTGTTTATTGATCAGCAATTGGAATCAGTATTTTATCACGTTCTGGTGATTTTGAACAATTGTTTTCGTGAACAGAAAGTTTCTGGAAATTACAGCAAGATCAAATAACTATCATCCAAGAAGATCCTCTAGGTTTAACTTGGCACAAACACTATATAAAAGATAAAACCACATCTAAACATAAGTTAGATGGATTATTTATCACTAAGCAGCAAGGAAAAATATTGGGTTGTCTCCCAACAAGCGCTTTTCTTTAAAGCCTTTTTAGCTAGGCATTGAGATTTCAATGATGCTCACAAGAAAGGTAAGAATTGAGGCACAAAGAGAGCATCATAGAACATATGACAAACACACTTAAGTCTAACATACTTCCTATGCATAGGCATATTATAGGCAAACAAATTATCGTAGCAAGCAAAAACTAGCATATGCAAGGAAGCGGAAAGGAACAATAGCAATCTCAACATAACGAGAGGTAATTTAGTAACATGAAAATTTCTATAACCATATTTTCCTCTCTCATAATAATTACATGTAGGATCATAAGAAAATTCAACAATATAGCTATCACATATCATATTCTCAACACGATCCACATGCGTGCGAAGTTGACACTCTTCCAAAATAGTGGGATTATCATTAACTAAAGTCATGATTTCTCCAAGCCCACTTTTATCAAAAATTTCATAAGATTGGATGTTATCCAAATATGTGGGATCTAAAGTTGACACTCTTCCAAACCCACTTTCAATATTATTGCAAACACTATTATCAATCTTATATTCGTCATGGGGCTTAAATAAATTTTCAAGATCATAAGAAGAATCTCCCCTATCATGACTATTGGACATAGCAAAACTAGCATCCCCAAGCTTAGGGTTTAGCATATTATTAGCATAATTTACATCAATAGAATTTATAATAAAATCATTGCAATCATGCTTTTTATTCAAAGATCTATCGTGAAGCACTTCATCACAATTTTGAGATTTACGGATTTCAGGCAAAAGCTTATAAAGATAATCTAGTGCATCCAAATCACTAGGAATTGGTTCATCATAATTGGATCTCTTAAAAAGATTGGCAAGCGGATGAGGATCCATAGATATTAGCTTCTCTGTTTAGGAATAAATACTCAACTATTTCAACCAAGCGAGAAAACGAGCCAAGAAAGACATCAAGGCGAACGGAAAAGAGAAGGCGAATAAAATGGCAAGGGTGAAGTGGGGGATAGGAAAACGAGAGGCAAATGGCAAATAATGTAGTATGAGAGAGAAGGAATTGTGATGGGTACTTGGTATGTTGACTTTTGCGTAGACTCCCTGGCAACGGCGCCCGAAATTCTTCTTGCTACCTCTTGAGCACTGCGTTGGATTTCCCCAAAGAGGAGAGAATGATGCAGCAAAGTAGCGTAAGTATTTCCCTCAGTTTTTGAGAACCAAGGTATCAATCCAATAGGAGGCTACGCGTGAGTCCCTCGTACCTACACAAAACAAATAGCTCAATGCAACCAGCGCGATTAGGGGTTGTCAATCCCTTCACGGTCACTTACGAAAGTGAGATCTGATAGATAATACTTTTGATATTTTTGATATAAAGATGCAAGGTAAAATAAAAAGGAAAAGTAAAAAAGCAAAGCAATAATAAAGTGATGGAGATTGATATGATGAGAATAGACCCGGGGGCCATAGATTCACTAGTGGCTTCTCTCAAGAGCATAAGTATTCTACGGTGGGTGAACAAATTACTGTTGAGCAATTGACATAATTGAGCATTGTTATGAGAATATCTAGGTATGATCATGTATATAGGCATCACGTCCGAGACAAGTAGACCAACTCCTGCCTGCATCTACTACTATTACTCCACTCATCGACCGCTATCCTGCATGCATCTAGAGTATTAAGTTAAAAACAGAGTAATGCCTTAAGCAAGATGACATGATGTAGAAGAATAATTTCATGCAATATGATAAAAACCCCATCTTGTTATCCTTGATGGCAACAATACTATACGTGCCTTGCTGCCCCTTCTGTCACTGGGAAAGGAAACCGCAAGATTGAACCCAAAGCTAAGCACTTCTCCCATTGCAAGAAAAACCAATCTAGTTGGCCAAACCAAACTGATAATTCGAAGAGACTTGCAAAGATAACCAATCATACATAAAAGAATTCAGAGAAGATTCAAATATTGTTCATATATAGACTTGATCACAAACCCACAATTCATCGGTCTCAACAAACACACCGCAAAAAGAAGATTACATCGAATAGATCTCCACGAGAGAGGGGGAGAACATTGTATTGAGATCCAAAAAGAGAGAAGAAGCCATCTAGCTACTAACTATGGACCTGAAGGTCTGAGGTAAACTACTCACACTTCATCGGAGGGGCTATGATGATGTAGAAGCCCTCCGTGATGATGGCCCCCTCTAGCGGAGCTCCGGAACAGGCCCCAAGATGGGATCTCGTGGGTACAGAAGGTTGTGGCGGTGGAATTAGGTTTTTGGCTCCGTCTCTGATTGTTTGGGGGTACATAGGTATATATAGGAGGAAGGAGTACGTCGGTGGAGCTTTGAGGGGCCCATGAGGCAGGGGGGCGCGCCCTAGGGGGGGCGCCCTCCACCCTCGTGACCGCCTCTCTTCTTTCTTGACGGAGGGTCCAAGTCTCCTGGATCATATCTGATGAGAAAATCACGTTCCCGAAGGTTTCATTCTGTTTGGACTCCGTTTGATATTCCGTTTCTTATCATCTCTATCAGAACTCACTTTTGCAAGTGGTCGTGAAGGGATTGACAACCCCTTTATCGCGTTGGTTGCAAGGTTCTTATTAGTTTGTGTAGGACTTGCGTGTGGCCTCCTACTGGATTGGTACCTTGGTTCTCAAAAACTAAGGGAAATACTTACGCTACTTTGCTGCATCACCCTTTCCTCTTTGGGGAAATCCAACGCAGTGCTCAAGAGGTAGCACCTACCAGAATCTTGTCGACATCCAGGGCTGTAGGATCGAAAGTATGTCTAGAGGGGGGGGGTGATTAGACTACTTGACCAAATAAAAATCAAGCCTTTTCCCAATTTTAAGTCTTGGCAGATTTTAACAACTTAGCACAAGTCAAGTAATAAACCTTCACATGCAATTCTAGGAGTATAACAGCGGAATGTAAAACAATTGCATATGAAGGTAAAGGGAGGAGTTTGAGGGAGCAAACGCAATGTAGACACAGAGTTTTTTTGCGTGGTTCCAATAGGTGGTCCTATCGTACATCCATGTTGATGGAGACTTCAACCCACGAAGGGTAACGGTTGCGCGAGTCCGCAGAGGGCTCCACCCATGAAGGGTCCACGAAGAAGCAAGCTTGTCTATCCCACCATGGCCATCACCCACGAAGTACTTGCCTCACTAGGTTAGATCTCCATGAAGTAGGCGATCTCCTTGCCGGTACAAACTCCTTGGTTCAACTCCACAATCTTGACGGAGGCTCCCAAGTGACACATAACCAAGCTAGGAGACACCACTCTCCAAAAGGTAATAGACGATGTGTTGATGATGAACTCCTTGCTCTTGTGCTTCAAATGATAGTCTCCCCAACACTCAACTCTCTCTCATAGGATTGGATTTGGTGGAAAGATGACTTGAGTGGAAAGCAACTTGGGGAAGGCTATAGATCAAGATTTATGTGGTTGGAATGGAATATCTTGACCTCAACACAAGTGTAGGTGGTTCTCTGTTATAAAATGTATGTTGGCAGTGTAGGCATGTTCTGATGGCTCTCTCTCCACGAATGAAGAGTGGGTGGAGGGGTATATATAGCCTCCACACAAAATCTAACTGTTACACACAATTTACCGAACTCGGTGGGACCAAATCAGAAAACTCGGTCAGACCGATTCAGTTCAAAATGTGAACGTTAGGATTTTCGGTGGGACCGACATGTCAACTCGGTGGGACCGATTTCATTAGGTTAGGGCATAACGTAATCTCGGTGAGACCGATTACACAAACTCGATGGGACCGATTTTGGTAATAAGCAAACATTGAGTTGGTCAGGCAAACTCGGTGGGACTGATTCGCTCATCTCGGTTGGACCAAAACGTTATGAAGAGGAAACGGAGAGTTTGCATTGCGAACTCGGTGGGACCGATCGCTCATCTCGGTTAGACCGAAACATTACGAAGGAAAATAGAGAGTTTGCAATCCCATCTCGGTGAGACTGAGATCCCTATCGGTGAGACCGAAGTGACTAGGGTTTGTGGCAATGTCTATGTCAACAGAACTCGGTGGCGCCGGATAGAAAGTTTCGGTATGGCCGAGTTTGACTTTTGGTTTGGGACATATGTGGATGTGAGAAAGTGGTTGAGGGTTTTGGAGCATATCACTAAGCATTTTGAGCAAGTAACTCATTAAGCAACACCTCACCCCCTCCTAATAGTATTGGCTTTTCCTATGGAGTCAATGTGATCTTGGATCACTAAAAGTAAAATGTAGAGTCTTGAGCTTGAGCCAACATGTGTCCTTAGCATTTTGAGGGGTCCACATTCCTGAGCCATGCCATACCAATCATTGAGATTTCCTGAAATATTTATCTTGAGATAGCATTAGCTCAATGAGCTATATGTTGTTAGTAATTACCAAAACCACCCAGGGATAGTTGCACTTTGGATCTCCCCCTTTTTGGTAATTGATGACAACATATAGATCAAAGCTTCGACAAATGACAATAAGATTGAAATACATCGTCGCTTTGGGAAGTATGTGATAAGCAAGAGCTCCCCTAAATTTGTGCATTATTTAAAATTTACTTTTGAATGCAAATGCACAATCGATTAGGATCATGGGTCACTCTTCCATGTCACATACATCTTGGTGGAGCGCTTAAAATGATAAACATTAAAAAACATGCACTCATCACCAAATAAAGTGAATGATCATATAGAGATATAAAAGGTAGTATCATCCAAGAAAGCATTAAAGTAGCATATGATCAATCACATGATCACACAAGTATCTCACACAAGGACATAAAGAATCTCACACATGCACACAAAAAAAGTTCAACCAAAAGCAAAGAAGCAAAACACTCTCGAAGCCTATGATCTATACATATTTCTCCCCCTTTGGCAACAAGTTACCAAAAAGTTCAAATATGCATAGTGCTATGCGTCTCTCAGGCTTGGTCTTTGGGAGGTGGTGTAGAGAGAAGTCCAAGGACGAAGGCATCAGTTGATGTAGTTGGAGCTTGTGGAGTGGCTGCTGGAGGTGGCACTGCAGCTGTGGCTGCTGGTGCTGATGTTGTTGCTCTTGTATCAGGTACATGCACTGCAGCAGACCTCTGTCCTCTAGGCACTCGCTCAAATGCATCAGTTGTTGCATTTCCTCTCTTCTCTTCTGCTTCCTCCTGAAGCTGCTCAACTGTTGTTTGAATCTCAGTTACCTTCAGATCAAGATCATAAAATTTGGTTTCTATGATCCTCTCCAAGCTCTCCTGGTTTTGAGTCAGGGTGGCCAAGCCCTTCTCAATCCTCAGTGTAGACTGGATCAGATATGCAAGTTGATCTAGCTTGCTCTTTAGGAAAACTTGAGATGCCTCTTCAACACTTGGCATCTTGGCAGCTTTCTCAGCCTTTGCTTTGGCTCTCTTCTCATGTGCTTGAGCTAATGATGGTTCCTCCTCATTCATCACTACAGTGTTGTCTTCAAAATCAGGATATAAGGGTAGATGCTCCTTATCCAACAGATATGTTCCTGTGCCCATCTTGGAGTTGATGAGCTCCGGAATGTGTGGAGCATACCCATAGCTTCTCTTAGCAGCAGTCATCTTGATTGTCTCTACAATCAGACTCATGACCTTGAACTTCTGAGGGACATCAAAAAGTTGTAGCAGGTTGATAGAATGCCCTCTGATCATATTGTGATCTCCGGACTTGGGTAGCAGAGTGTGCCTAAGGATTGTGTTCATGGTAGGCAGACCAGACAACAAGTAATGTAATGATCCAAGCTAGTGAGTCTCCAAAGCTTTATCTGGGATCTCCTTTACATGTTTTCCATAGTGTTGTGGTCCTTCTTCTTCTTAGCATACACATCCAAGTCATCTTCATGTTCTTCTGGGGCATTGATCAGCTTGGCCCATTCTTCAACAGTGGACTGGTACCTAGTACCTTCTGACATCCAAACTATCTTCCCATCTGGATAGAAGTGACCAATGGTGTAAAACTGCATGATCAGCTCATCATTCCATTTTGTGAGCTTCTGCCCAACAAATTTGTCAACTCCACATGCTTTGAAGCTGTCATAAACTCCTGGAAAGTGATCTTCTTCCTCCTTGATGTATTCCCAATCAACCCATCTCGTGTCACATACAATTGGCTTCTTGTCAAGCAAAATTGTCTCATAGCAGTCTTGTTGTTCCTTTGTATGAAACCTGTAGTCAACTGCAGTCCTCCTCCTCACAGCATAAGGATCAGGATGTCTCCACAATCTCAGTCCAGCATCATTTCTGATATGCATGTTTTCAGCCACTAGATGACCATCATTGTGGTCTGGAATTTTGGGCTTCAATTTTCTCAAAATAAGAGATTCATCATCCTCTTCTTCAACTTGAGGCACTGGGGCCTTGTTCTTATCTTCAGCAGGAATACTTATGGTGTTCCTCTTGGGCTTACTGGGCTTCTGAGCTTGAGCTTTGGGAGCAGAATTGGGCTTCGATGGAGCAACCCTTGCCTTTATAGCATCACCCATCAGCTTTTGAGCTTTGGGTGCTAGTGCAACATCCTCTTCTTCTTCATCATCTTCAAAGGGATCTCTCATCATGGAGGGCTTGCAATGACTCTGGCAATGGTCTTCTTGACCCTTTACTTCCTCTTCTTGCCTTCTCCACCTTCTTTGGGTTCAAGAGTGAACTCCATTGTCTCTTGAGTAGAGGCTCTGGCTTTAGACATACTGTTACGCCCCCGATTCAATCGTACACTAATCATGCACGCAAATGTGTACGATCAAGATTAGGGACTCACGGGAAGATATCACAACACAACTCTACAAATAAAATCAGTCATACAAGCATCATAATACAAGTCAGGGGCCTCGAGGGCTCGAATACAAGTGCTCGATCATAGACGAGTCAGCGGAAGCAACAATATCTGAGTACAGACATAAGTTAAACAAGTTTGCCTTAAGAAGGCTAGAAAAAACTAGGATACAGATCGAACGAGGCGCAGGCCTCCTGCCTGGGATCCTCCTAACTACTCCTGGTCATCGTCAGCGGGCTGCACGTAGTAGTAGGCACCTCCAGAGTAGTAGGAGTCGTCGTCGACGGTGGCGTCTGGATCCTGGCTCCATCGTCTGGTTGCGGCAACCGGGAAGAAGGGAAAGGGGGAAAAGGGGGAGAAAAGCAACCGTGAGTACTCATCCAAAGTACTCGCAAGCAAGGAGCTACTCTACATATGCATGGATATATGTGTAAAGGGCCATATCAGTGGACTGAACTGCAGAATGCCAGAATACGAGGGGGATAGCTAGTCTTATCGAAGACTACGCTTCTGGTCGCCTCCGTCTTGCAGCATATAGAAGAGAGTAGACTGAAGTCCTCCAAGTAGCATCGTATAGCATAATCCTACCCGGCGATCCCCTCCTCGATGCCCTGTTAGAGAGCGATCACCAGGTTGTATCTGGCACTTGGAAGGGCGTGTTTTATTAAGTATCCGGTTCTAGTTGTCATAAGGTCAAGGTACAACTCCGGGTCATCCTTTTACCGCGGGACACAGCTATTCGAATAGATAAACTTCCCTGCAGGGATGCACCACATAACCCAACACGCTTGATCCCATTTGGCCGGACACACTTTCCTGGGTCATGCCCGGCCTCGGAAGATCAACACGTCGCAGCCCCACCTAGGCACAACAGAGCGGTCAGCACGCCGGTCTAAACCTAAGCGCGCAGGGGTCTGGGCCCATCGCCCTGAGCACACCTGCACGTTGCGAACGCGGCCGGAAGCAGACCTAGCAACCTCCAGTACAACGGAAGTCACGTTACGCGGCCCAATCTGGCGCGCGCCGCTCAGTCGCTGACGTCAAGAAGTGCTTCGGCTGATACCACGACGCCGAGTGCCCATATCTTTCCCGCGTAGTTGGTTAGTGCGTATAGACCAAATGGCGAGACTCAGATCAAATACCCAGATCTCATTAAGCGTGTTAAGTATCCGCGAACGCCAACAGGGCCAGGCTCACCTCTCACCCAGGTAGCCCCGAACTGCCCTGCCGCTCCGCCACAAAGATCCACACAAAGGACCGTCGGGACAAAGGTCCTTTCAGCCCCCAATCCGTGAATCACTCGCGGGTACTCCTCGAGCCAACCCGACTTTGGTCACCACATGTATCATGTTTAAAGTATAGTATATATCCATGATCACCTCCCGAGGTGATCACAGCCCAGTAGTATAGCATGGCAGACAGACAAGAGCGTAGGGCCACTGATGCAACACTAGCATCCTGTACTAAGCAAGTAGGATTGCAGGTAAAGGTATCAACAGCAGTATCAAAGACAGGCTATGCATCAGGATAGGAATAACGAAAGCGTAACATGCTACACTACTCTAATGCAAGCAGTATAGAGGAGAGTAGGCGATATCTGGTGATCAAGGGGGGGGGGGCTTGCCTGGTTGCTCTGGCAAGAGAGAGGGGTCATCAACTCCGTAGTCGAACGGGGCAGCAGCAGCGTCGATCTCGGTGTCTAGCGAGAGAAGAGGGGGGAGAAACAATAAATATTTAAGCAAACAGATGCATAGTGATGCATGACATGACAAGTAACGGTGTTAGGGGTGCCCTAACGCGGTATGCGTTGATACCGGTGAAGGGGGAAACATCCGGGAAAGTATCCCCAGTGTTTCGCATTTTCGGGCAGAGGAGCCGGAGGGGAAAAGTTGCGAGTTTGATATGTTAGGAATGTGTAGTGGACAAACGGGCTGCGTATCCGGGTTCGTCTCGTCGTTCTGAGCAACTTTCATGTTTAAAACTTTTTCATCGGAGTTATGGTTTAATTTCTATTAATTTTCAAATATTTAAACATTTTCTAGAATTTGTTTTAATTCGATTTGAAAAGGAAAAAACTAAGTGCACACAGCAGCAGCTTAGCTACAGTGGCACACAAGTGGGGTCCAGTGGCTGGGTTGACCCAGTCAGCATTTGACTGGTCAATATATGAACAGTAGGAGTGGGTCCAACATGTCATAGGCTCATGTATTTTTAATTGTTTTAACCTTTAATTGTCAGGAGGGTCCACATGTCATTTGGCTATGCTTAAGCACTAATTAGTCTAGCCAGACTAAGCTAACAAGCCGTCCACCACACGGCCATGTGCAAAGGCACTAGGCCATGGCCACGACACAGGAGGCCTGAAGGTGCTTGCGGCCTCAACCAACAGCAGCAGTAGCTATGGCAGCACAAGTAACGACAGGTAGCAGCAGTAAGTATAGAGCAGCAGCTAGCGGGAGAAGCAGTATGCAGGAAGCAGCGGCAGTTGAGTAGCGGCAACAGCAGCATGCGCGGGCGGCCACAGGCGTGAGCGGGCGGGAGCACGCAGGGACGCGGCCGGGCGCGACGACGCGATGGTGAGCGGGTGCGAGGGTGCGTCGCTGACGCGAACGAGAGTTGAGCGGGAGAGATGTGGCGGAGACCAGGGGCCTCACCCGCGTTGGAGAGACGAGGGGTGTCGTGGCTCGGGGAAGCCGGTCGGGGAGAGGTCGGGGAGGTCCAGGGTGTCGCAGTCCGGTGATGTCCAGCTACGACGCGGTCCCGGACGGGGCGGCGTGGTGGCGGGAGGTGTCGGGCGTCGTTGTCACGGCGAAGGGGGGTCGGGCGGAGGGGCGTTGAGCAGCCGCGGTGGACGCCATGGCCGTGTGGAGGAGTGCTCCGGCGTGAGCTCCTCTGCTCGACAAGGGTGCGGGCACGGTGGCCATCGTCAGCCACAGCGAGCGGCCGCACTGGTCGGCGGCTTGCCGAGGAGGCCCGGGCGCTTGGAGGCAAGCAGAAGGCGAAGAAGAAGACTAGGGGCGGGAGGTAGGAGGCGCACGGGGCTGGGCGCTGCTCTACGCGTGCGTGAGTGTGTGGCGGCGCGTGGGGAGCGAGGGAGGAGAGGAATGGGGTTGGGGGTCTAGGGTTCGGGGATGGAGAGAGGTAGGCCATATAGGCCAGGGGCGGGGTGGGCCGGCTGGGCCGGCCTGGTTGGCCCGATGGCCAGCTGGGCCGCGTTCCAGCAGGGGGGTCCTTTCTTTTGTTTTTATTTTTACTTTTTATACATTTTACTTTTTCTGTTATAGTTTTGTATCCTATTATTTTAGTTTTAGTAAAATATATACTTAGTATATAAATTAGTATTCAACCTAGTCCATACTCAAAAAGTTCGGTCTTCAATAAATTAGTTTGACATTTTATTAATTACAAAAGGTATTTAAATAATTGTTTTTGCTACTGTTTTATTCATCTCATATTATTTAAACATTTTATAAAGGTGTGGTTTCTCCACCATAATTATCTATGCAATATTTGGTTCACTTCGAACATTTTAATTTTATAATATTTGAATACTTTTATTGTTTGCTTGATTTTTGATTTGAATTAGAATCGGTTTCGAACTAATGGGAGATTAGCAACAGTAATCGAAGTGACGTGGCATCATTAGCAGAGAATTACTGTAGCTTAAATATCCGGGCGTCACAATTCTCCTCCACTACAAGAAATCTCGTCCCGAGATTTAAGAGGGGAGATAAGGGGAAGGGATTTGGTTGCGAAATTCTAACGTGTCTTCTCGGTCTTAGTTTCTCTTCTCGAAGAGGTCGATCCATTAAAATGTTGTCTTCATTTTTCTTCAGTTCATCATGATGAAGTAGGTATCTTTTCTTTTGGATCACCGTCGTACTTACGAAAGAATAAGGGGGTATACCGAAAGAATGGACCTCTGCAAGGTAGACTATCTAGTAGATAACAACGGGGAAGGTGGCGGAAATAACTCTCGAATTGAATATTAAGAAAATATCGAGAGCAAAGTAAGGAGGTACCATGAGAAGTTTCAAACGGATAGGCAAGCGTTTGATGCCTAATCAGAAGGTGAAAGGGGTTCAGAGCAACGAGAATAAGTATTGCGTCTGATACCATAATAGATCACTAGGAAGGTGGCTCGTGATCTTTCATACGAAGCCAAGCGTGAGGAATAACTTTAGAAACAGGGGTGTACAGGAGAGTCAGGTTTCGATCCTGTGGAACTGTGGGTTATGGGCCCACCATGTGGGTTAAGGTAAGAGGGGCGGCGACATCTTGCATAGTCCTGATAGCAAGGTATGTCAGAAAATAGTCTGTCAGTTATGTCGCCAACAACGTTGGTACCAAGGGCGAGGGACGAAGAGAACATTTTACTGCTCGTTGAACGAGGCGGACCAATAGGCAAGGTTCTCGTCCATCGATGGTTACCGGAATGTCATCAATTTTAGTAATAGGTCCTTACTGGCACAGTAGTATCACGAGGTGCTTACGTAAGCTGGGATTTGCCACTGCTCAGTTAAGTAGATTATAAGAAAGTTTGAACAAAACAACGGAAAGGAAAATGTGTTTAAACACATATATCAGGGGTATATCCTTCCCAAAGTCAAGCAGAGGATGATATCCAAGACAGGATATAAAGTAGAAAACCCTTTAAATAAGAGGAGAGAAATTTCATGACATTACCATACAACGGTGTTTGGGTAATCTCAACAAGAAACATTTAGCATGGTGCTTCAAATGTTCTTATTGAAAATCGGAGTACCATAGACATGCTTCGAGATAGCACTGACATGTTCTTCAAGCAAATGTCAAACTTTGGATACACAAAGGATCCATCAGGAACAACTCATAGAATAAGTCTTGCAATAGGTCCTCCAACCAGGTGTGCTAGGCATGACATCACCTTATTGGGTTATAGAAAGACCAATGCTATGACTCTTGGAAAATGTTCCAGCCATCATATCTGACCGAGATTCAGATTTGATTGGTGTCAGGATACCTCAGACTTGGGATGCCTGAGAAGAAAAGGTGCAACACAATTTGACGAGATGACATTGTCAGAATCTCAGAAATGATCTATGGAAGTGAGCTCTGAAACAAGAGTTCATCAGTAAACCAAGGAGAGGATGAGGAGGTGGCTGTTAGGCTCAGCAACAAATCATCGATATTTCCAAAGGATTGGTTTCCACAACTATGTGAACAAGGAAATATCATTTGTCGGATCAAATGATATAATGATGTATGCTGGAGGAAAACATACACAGTTAAACAATGGTTGAAAGGTGCACCCAAAATATGGGCTTAGGGTGCATGATGAAGTTCGAATTGGTGATCCAATAACCAATAGCCTAAGAACGAACGGTTGACCATTAACTTGAAAGCAATAGGGTCGCTAGGTGTTTTGAATTCACACATCATAGTTCAATTGTCGGTTTCCCGGTTATAAACATCACGGGGACCAAGGAATGAACGGATATGGCAGGAAGTATCACTTGTACCAAGAATTTTAAAGACGTGGAGCAATCCCCACAACATCCTTGTCAGAAAAGACAGTAATACTTCAAGGCAGAACACAACACTAGCTGGAGAGCAAGTTGTATTCATAATGTGGACAAGTTTGCGATGAAAGGAAGTCAAGGGCGTTGTTGATGATAATAAAATCATCGAGGGCAAGGAGGGTATTTCTCATCATGAACACAATTGACATCTCGTAAGAAGTCAAAGTGTTGAAGGTGATCCGACACATTAGCCGGGAGGTTTCAAGAGGATGCAATCAAACAACAACGGCAACAAGCAAGGAAATGACGAAGTGGCAAGTTATAGGATCAATATATAAGATGCAAGCTCGGGACCAAAGTTGCCTTTCAAGACAAGGAGCATGATGTTGAAAGCTCGACGTAAGTCGTGCTCACACACTAAAGAATTCATGCCCCAGAGAAGGACGCGGTAGCACAATCAAAAGTAGAAAGACTAGGATGCAGCCGATAGTCTATGAATGACCAGATTGGGTTCAGAATTTCCTAGTAAAAATACTAGGGGTATTTGATTTGTAGAGCAGAACAATTTCACTAGTCGGTGCCCTCGGTTGACAACAACCCAGAACCCGTAGAGTGATTATGGCAAGGAAAGACATTACTTCAACAAAGTTAGTAAGATGTGGTGCAATGGCAAGGTATCTCCGAGATACCAGGGGTAATACTCGAAGGTAGAACATGATAGAAGTAGAACTGGATCATTGACCTATGACAGTAGATACTTCAACCTTGCCAAAAATAGACGAGGCACTAGAATGAATTTCCCTCAGATATATCAGATCAGGACATCATGGTTGGAACCATAACTGTAAGGAATCAATTTCAAAAATACCGAAAGAATCATACAGTTGGATAATCATTTTGCAAGAAGCTTCCGAGATGGTCTACATCATTTTCACGGGCATGAACACAAAGTTCAAGGTCGACTCCCACTTCTTTGATGCATAACATTTCATTCACCTGTCGCTTTGATAAAACTGTAGTGTTGGAATTTATCTGGTAGAACACCGGGAGAGTATGACTTGTGAAAACTTTCGGGTTCTCACGGATTAGGGGAAGACATAGGTTCAACCCATCGGGCATCTTTGTAACATATACCATAAGTTTCAAAAGTAAATACACAAGCTCGAAAGTAGAGCATGGTTGGCCAAGCAGAGGATACAATTTTACCAAAGGCATTATGTATCAGGGTAGGACTCGCAAGGTGCTTGAATATGAAGGACATTGTCGGATAACAATCCAACAATGGATCGGGCGATCCGCAACGGAGCTGACGTGAGTATCGATACTCTCAGAGGAATAAAGAATGCAGAGGCATCAGATTCAAGAATCACCTAATTAGTCTGATGCTTAAATAGAAGAAATTATGGTTTCCTAAACGAAGGGTGAGAAGCAGATGCTCTGATCAAGGATGGATAAGTTGAAAACACTTAGTTGGGCAATCAGTAAAGGTTCGAATTGCCGAGAACCAACTCATGTCCGGAATGACGCCTGAGCCAGAAAGATAATTTTAAAAGGATAACCTGATGACTGCGTGCCTATGCACACATTGGATCAATAGGCTCAAAATGACTACGACAAGGGATGTTAACGAGAACTAGTAGTCATATGGAGTTAACCATAATGCAAGCAGGCAAGAGTTTCAAGAGTAACAGGCTGCAGAGGATTTTCGAAAGATCGAAAAGTATTCCGAAGAATTATGTGAGACACATGAACAATTGAGAAGAACGGATCCTCGATAAATGTGAGGAAAAACCCGTAAGGGTTTTCATGCGAAATAAAACTGCAAGACAGTAAACTCAAAGGATTCTCGGGACAACGGCGAATATTTCGAGGCATCTTGTAACAACAAGAGCGACGAGGAATGATCAAGAGAATGACAAGTGCATACAGATACCCATAGGGATATATCAGTGATAGTGGATTGCAAAGGCGATGAACACAAGGGTCTCGGGAAATTATCGAGGGATGTCCTCAGAATCTTCTGACAAAGCAGGTGATCTTCCAGAATGAGGGCTCTTCGGGAGAAATAGTTACGAGAACCTAGAGTTAGAGTTAGCAAAATCATTTACCCCGAATAGAAGAGAGATCAGAGTCCCAGAGTATAGACGAGGAATAAAAGATCCTAATACCACCTAATGGCGACGTGGGCCCATGGGCCGCACAGCCATGTTAGTAAATACTTTTTCAATGACTAGACTCAACTTCGGCCAAGGAGTGTGGAAGGGGGATTCCTACAGGCAGTCGGCTCTGATACCAACTTGTTACGCCCCCGATTCAATCGTACACTAATCATGCACGCAAATGTGTACGATCAAGATCAGGGACTCATGGGAAGATATCACAACACAACTCTACAAATAAAATCAGTCATACAAGCATCATAATACAAGCCAGGGGCCTCGAGGGCTCGAATACAAGTGCTCGATCATAGGCGAGTCAACGGAAGCAACAATATCTGAGTACAGACATAAGTTAAACAAGTTTGCCTTAAGAAGGCTAGCAAAAACTGGGATACAGATCGAACGAGGCGCAGGCCTCCTGCCTGGGATCCTCCTAACTACTCCAAGTCGTCGTCAGCGGGCTGCACGTAGTAGTAGGCACCTCCAGAGTAGTAGGAGTCGTCGTCGACGGTGGCGTCTGGATCCTGGGCTCCATCGTCTGGTTGCGGCAATCGGGTAGAAGGGAAAGGGGGAAAAGGGGGAGAAAAGCAACCGTGAGTACTCATCCAAAGTACTCGCAAGCAAGGAGCTACTCTACATATGCATGGATATATGTGTAAAGGGCCATATCAGTGGACTGAACTGCAGAATGCCAGAATAAGAGGGGGATAGCTAGTCTTATCGAAGACTACGCTTCTGGTCGCCTCCGTCTTGCAGCATATAGAAGAGAGTAGACTGAAGTCCTCCAAGTAGCATTGTATAGCATAATCTGTCGGTGTACTAAAGTAGGGGTACCTTAGTACCCCAGACTTGTGCACGGGCAGTTGTAGCACCCTGCGGCAAGGCCCGCCCAGGAAGCGCCAAGAGAAGACCAAGCATTCAAGACAAGGCCCCCGGCAAGAGGAGCTTGCCGGGCCAAGAAGACAAGGCCCCCGGCAAGAGGAGCTTGCCGGGCCAAGAAGACAAGACCCCGGCAAGAGGAGCTTGCCGGGACGACTGAGCCCATGCAATGCCATCCAAGAACAAAGTATACGAGACAGAAGATCGAGACCCCGACAAGAGGAGCTTGTCGGGAAGGCCGAACCCAGGCACCACAAGAGAAGCCCGCCACGGCGCGCTATGCGCCCCGGCAAGGCCTGATAGCCGGCAAGCTATCAGGCACAGGAAGACGACCCCCGCGGCAAGCCACTTGCCGCGGCAAATCGCCACCTCAGGACTGCGCTCCGGCTCGCCCGCCCACGCGTCGCTCCGGGGCTTCCCCCAAGGGCACGTGGCGGGGCACCGCGCAGCCTGGGGTATGCGGTGGCATGCAGCCACCATCGTGGCGAGCGGTGGCGCACCTAACGGTCCGCCTCGGTGCTGCCCGGGCGACCGTGACGGCCATTTAATGCCCTTGTCCCCTACCGTCAGAAGTAGGTATGATAACACTGTGCCGCACTATAGCGCCACTGTTCCCGCACTGTTACAACTACCACCCCTTTTACACTTTTACCCCTTTCTCTTACGTTGACACCTGTCGGTGACCCCTTTGCGCTATAAAAGGAGGCCCGTGTGCAACGTAGAGGGGGTTCCGGGTTCCGGGGGGTTCCGGGTTCCGAGGTTCGGAGATTGGGGATCCAGACAGCCATACGCTCGGTGCAGCTAGCTCTCCAAGCTCCCGAGCTCCCCAGTTCAATACAACCAAGCAGGAGTAGGGTTTTACGCGTCCATCGCGGCCCGAACCTGGGTAAACCGCCCGTGTGCTCGCCTCGATCTGCTCTCTGTGCTCCCTCCGCCCCCCTCACGGGACAACGAAAGGGGCTCCGGCCCCATAGGTGCTCGCGGGGGACGCGGTCCGCCCCGACATCTTTGACGTGCCAGGTAGGGGGTGCGTCGAGGTTGTGCGGATCAGATCCGGCGTTCGCGCGAGCGCGCTCTTCGTCAGCTTCTCCGAATTCGCTAGCTTCATCAACACCATGGCCCCGAAGAAGAAGGCTTCGGAGGTCGTGGGCCCGTCTGCGTCACTCCCACCGCTACCGGAGCCAACGGTGGGCGGGGAAGATGCCGTCGGAGGGGTGGCCACCGGCGAGAATACTCGCGGTGCCACCAAATCCAAGAACAGGGCGGACGACCGAGCCTTGGCCTCCGAGGACGCGCCGCATCCGTCCCAACAAACGACGACCCAGCAGCGCCATGCCACGGGAGGTGGCATCCGCTTGCTGGACCAAGGGCAAACTGGAGGTTCACGTGACGCCACGGGCCCCCGTCCGGACACGGGCAAGGCGAAGGCGCCGGGGAGGGACCCCGCTCTTTCTAACATTGTTAGGAGTCCGAGCGTATCCCGCTCCTCGCGCCACTCGCCCCCGTTCCCCTCCACTCCGGCAGAAGCGCTCGCGAGAGCGCAACTGCTCCTCGACTACCCTCCAGCGGCTGACAAGGCCGAGGGCTGGAGGGCCATCATCCAGAGCCTGATCGCCTTCGCCAACAACGACATGCCGCAGCAGCCGGCGACCTCACGGCCCCGGCAGGTCGAGAAGACGAAGGCCGACGGCGACAAGACCGCCGGAGGTGCAACCACCATGCACTCCCCGGCGCAGAAGCAGAAGACGCCGCCCCGCTGGAGCAACGCCGACGACGGCTCTACAGCGTCGTCGGACCCGCGGACTCGCCGGGACCAGCGCCGAGTCCTCGACGAGCGGCGGCAAGAAGACGCTCGAACAAGGATTGAGCGCCGCCGAGAAACTCGGCGGCAATCAGACCAGCGGGCTGGGAACGCTGTCGACGCGCACGCGCCCGGTGAACCAGGTGACTTACCGTACGCGGCAGGTTGCCCTGCGTTCACCCGTGAGCTGCGGCGCGTCCGGTGGCCCAGCACGAAGAACTTCAAGCCCGACGTACCGGATAAGTACGACGGCAGGACGCACCCCTCGGAGTTTCTCAGCATCTACACGATCGCTGTACAAGCTGCCGGGGGGCGCGACGAGGGGATATTGGCGAACTACTTCCCGCTCGTGCTTAAGCCGAACGTTCGTTCGTGGCTTATGCACTTGCCGGAAGGCTCCATTTCTTCCTGGGCGGATCTTTGCCATCAGTTTGTTGGCGCCTTCACAGGCGGCCACAAACCTCATGGCCAGGATAGCGACCTCCACATCCTAGCCCAGAAGGAAGGAGAACCCCTGCGCAAGTACATCCAGCGCTTCAGCCGCGTGCATCGCAACATCCCCGACGTTCACCCTGCCGCGGTTATCAGCGCGTTCCACCAGAACGTGCGTAACCGCCGCATGCGTGAAGAGATGGCCATGACCAAGATCCGGGACGTCAGCGAGCTATATGCCCTGGCTGACAAGTGCGCGCGCGCGGAGGAGGGGAGAAACTCCCCGGGGAGGATGCTGGCGCAGGAGAAAGCGACAGTGACGACACCGCCCCGGCGAAAAGAAGCCAGCGGCGGAATAATAGGAGGAAGAACAGGAAAGAGGTGCTTGCCGTCGAGGAGTCCGGCAAGGAGGCTCCCGCCAAGCAAACGCAGGCTGGCGGCTCCGGCAAGGAGCCTGCCCCTGTGGCGGCAGCCGACAAGCAGGACGGCTCCGACAAGCAATACTGCAAGATCCACCGCACCAAGGGCCACGATCTCTCCAACTGCAAAAGCGTCGAGTACCTCG
Source organism: Aegilops umbellulata (assembly GCA_032464435.1). NCBI lineage: Eukaryota > Viridiplantae > Streptophyta > Magnoliopsida > Poales > Poaceae > Aegilops > Aegilops umbellulata. The sequence goes on from CP136055.1 coordinate 260,452,204, forward strand.
TCGTGCAGCAGAAGGCTGAGTACGAGAGGCGCGACAAGGGGAAGGCCCAGGGTGGAGGTGGCGAACCAAGCAAGAAGCGGCCGCCCATCGGCCGGGGAGGACGCCGCGGCAAGGCCAAGCAGCGGCAAGGCGATCGGCCTCCCCGGGGCCGCTACGAGGATGAAGAAGACAAGGACCAAGTCCGGTAAGTGCTCTGGGGCTCACTCCGGCAACCGCGCCTCTTCGAAGTGCTGCGCCGCCGTCGAGGACGCTCCATCGAGCTCCACCGGCAAGTACAAGAAGGGAATGACCGCTCCTCCGGCAACCAAGAAGGTGTCCGCCAAGGAGGACGGCACTGGCGGTACCTTCACCATCAGTGCCACGCTTGACAGCAAATAGGAAAGCGCGCTTGTTGCCTTCCTGCGGGCGAATGACGACGTGTTTGCATGGCAACCGTCCGACATCCCCGGTGTTCCCAGGAGGGTGATTGAGCACAAGCTCGCTGTCTGTCCTCACGCGCGACCCGTCAAGCAGAAAGTGAGAAAGCAAGCCGTGGAGCGCCAAGAATTCATCAGCGAAGAGATCAAGAAGCTAGAGGCAGCAGGCCTAGTGAGAGGTGTGATCCATCCAACGTGGCTGGCCAATCCGGTCGTCGTGCGCAAAGCCAATGGGAAGTGGAGACTGTGCATAGACTTCACCGATGTGAATAAAGCATGTCCCAAGGATCCATTTCCCTTGCCGCGCATTGACCAGATTGTTGACTCCACTGCCGGATGTGAGCTACTCTCTTTTCTTGATGCATATTCAGGCTACCACCAAGTCTTTATGGCCAAAGAAGATGAAGAGAAGACCGCATTTATCACTCCGTGCGGCACCTATTGCTTCATACGCATGCCGTTTGGACTGAAGAATGCGGGATCAACGTTTGCAAGGGTAGTGCACACTGCTTTCGAGCCACAGATCCATAGGAACGTGGAGGCCTACATGGATGACATCGTGGTGAAGAGCAGGAGCAAGGAAACCCTGGTCCAAGATCTGGAAGAGACATTTCAGAACCTGCGCAAGATACAGCTCAAGCTGAACCCCGAGAAGTGCGTTTTCGGAGTCCCCTCCGGCAAGCTTCTCGGGTTCTTTGTGTCACAGAGGGGGATTGAAGCTAATCCCGACAAGATCAAAGCCATCGAGCAGATCGAAGCCCCAGAGCGCGTCCAGGACGTCAGAAAGCTTGCAGGATGTGTGGCCGCCCTCAGTCGGTTCATTTCAAGGTCTGCAGAACGCGCCCTGCCCTTCTTTAAAATCTTGAAGAAGGCAGGCCCCATGCAGTGGACTCCAGAAGCGGAGGCAGCGCTGCAAGATTTGAAAAGGTACCTATCCTCCACTCCAATACTTGTCGCACCTAGACCACAGGAAAAGTTGTTGCTATACCTAGCGGCAACCAACCAGGTGGTTAGTGCTGCATTAGTGGCGGAGAGGGAGGCCGACGAGGAGCCTATACCACCTGCAAGCGAATCCAGCGACAAGCGGGGGGCTGCTCCGGCAAGCTCTGGCCCTGACAAGGACCACCCTGCGCAGGAACAGCATGGAGCGCGGAAGAAGATGGTGCAGCGCCCGGTGTATTTCGTGAGTTCCCTCTTGCAGGGGGCTAGATCAAGATACTCCGGGGTGCAGAAATTGCTTTTCGGCCTCCTCATGGCCTCGAGAAAGCTGCGCCATTACTTCCAAGCACATGAGATAACAGTAGTCACTCGCTTTCCGCTGAAGAGGATATTGCACAATCCCGAGGCAACAGGCAGGATCGTCGAGTGGGCACTGGAGCTGTCGAGCTTTGGGCTCAAGTTTGAAAGTACTTCAACCATACAGAGCCGAGCTTTGGCAGAATTCATAGCTGAGTGGACCCCGACGCCAGATGGAGAAGCCCAAGAAACAAGCGCGCCCGTACAAGAAGCAACAAGCGAGTGGGTAATGTACTTCGATGGTGCCTTCTCGCTGCAAGGCGCCGGTGCTGGCGTGGTACTCATCGCGCCCACCGGAGAGCACCTCAAGTATGTTATCCAGATGCACTTCCCAAGAGAGCAAGCAACCAACAATACTGCTGAGTATGAAGGCTTGCTCGCTGGCCTCAGGATTGCGGCCGAACTTGGGATCAGAAAGCTGATTGTGCGGGGAGATTCTCAACTGGTGGTCCGGCAAGTCAACAAGAGCTACCAGAGCCCTCTGATGGAAGCTTATGTAGATGAAGTGAGAAAGCTGGAAGGACACTTTGAAGGGCTGCAAATGGAGCACGTCCCGAGAGCTCAGAATGAGATAGCAGACGGCCTTTCGAAGTGTGCTTCGTTGAAGTTACCTGTGGAACCAGGGACCTTCTTACTCAAGCTGACTCAACCATCCGTTACACCATCAGTTGGGCAGTCCAAGAAAAGGAAGTTGGTCTCCGGCGACTACTTGCAGGCGGACCTTCCTGAGACCGCCGCCAAGGTCCCCAAGATCAACAACCAGGACGCCGAGGGACAGCCCGCTCCTGCGGATCCAAGGATCCGTCCAGTCGAAGCAGATGTCCCCGATAAGCCTTGCTCCGGCAAGCGGATCAGCAGTCTGTACGCTGAGGAACAGTCCGCTCCTGCGGATCCGAGGGTCTGTCCAGTTGAAGCGGGGGTTCCCGACAAGCTTTGCCCCGGCAAGCTTGCCGGGGGATCACCGGTTCCGGCGGAACCAGAGGTTCTTGCCGTAGAAGCCGGGGTCCCCGCAGCGGCCTTCATGCCTTTAGTCCTTGCCGTCGAGCCCCGGGCTCCGGCATGGGCGCAGCAGATCGTCCGTTTTCTGCAAACTGGAGAACTTCCCGACGACCCAGAAGAGATGGAGAAGATCACCAGGCAGTCAAGTATGTACCAGTTCGTGGACAACGAGCTGTACAGAAGGAGACTCAACGGTGTCAGATTGAAGTGCATCTCCAGGGAAGACGGACAGAAGCTGTTGGCAGAGATACACAGAGGCATATGCGGCCATCACATTGGCGCGAGAGCACTTGTCGGGAAAGCCTTCCGGCAAGGGTTCTTCTGGCAAGAAGCCCTCCAAGATGCAACTGCACTAGTAACCAAGTGTGAAGCGTGCCAGTTCCATGCAAAACAGATTCATCAGCCAGCTCAAGCTCTCCAAACAATCCCTTTATCCTGGCCCTTCTCGGTCTGGGGGCTCGATATCCTCGGCCCTTTTCCCCAAGCCGTCGGGGGCTTCGAGTACTTGTACGTTGCAATCGACAAGTTCACGAAGTGGCCAGAAGTGGAGCCAGTGAGGAAGGTGACCGCGCAGTCAGCAGTCAAGTTCTTCCGGTCGATCGTCTGCCGTTTCGGAATCCCCAACAGAATCATCACCGACAACGGGACACAATTCACAAGTCGCGCCTTCATGCAATACGCCCAGGGTCTTGGCGCCAAGGTCTGTTTCGCTTCGGTTGCTCACCCCAGGAGCAACGGTCAAGCAGAAAGGGCCAACGCTGAAGTGCTGCGCGGACTCAAGATCAGGACCTTCGACAGGCTGCACAAGTGCAGGAGAAATTGGATTGAGGAGCTGCCGGCGGCTCTTTGGTCAATCAGAACGACACCGAGTCGAGCCACCGGACAGACACCCTTTGCTCTAGTCTATGGAGCGGAAGCAGTTATCCCCACGGAACTCGTATACGGATCTCCTCGGGTGCTCGCTTATGACGAGCTCGAGCAAGAGCGGCTGCGCCAAGATGACGCGCTGCTCCTTGAGGAAGGACGTCTCCAGGCTGCGGTACGAGCTGCTCGATACCAGCAAGCCTTGCGTCGCTACCATAGCCGCAAGGTCAAGGCCAGGAGTCTCGAAGAGGGCGACCTAGTTCTTCGGCGCACTCAGTCGGCCAAGAATTCCAACAAGTTGACGCCAAAGTGGGAAGGACCTTATCGGGTGAGACAAGTCACGAGGCCTGGCGCTGTCCGCCTCGAGACCGAAGAAGGCGTACCAGTGAGCAACCCCTGGAACATAGAGCATCTTCGCAAGTTTCACCCATAAGGCACGGTTGCCGTGACCCGCTCCGGCAACCATCGGTTTGTACAGGCCTTGCCGCTGTTGCATGTAACCCCTTGTACAAAGCCAGGCGAAGCCCCTGGCACCAGATAAAGTTGCCCTGTTAGGCGACCTTGTTCTTAGGCACGTTCAGTCGGCCAAGAATTATAACAAGTCGACGCCGAAGCAGGAAGGCCCTTGTCGGGTGAAACGAGTCGCGAGGCCCGGCGCTGTCCGCCTCAAGACCGAAGAGGGCCTACCAGTGAGCAACTCCTGGGAATATAGAGCATCTTCGCAAGTTTCGCCCATAAGGCGCGGTTGCCGTGATCCGCTCCGGCAACCATCGGTTTGTACAGGCCTTGCCGCTGCTGCATGTAACCCCTTGTACAAAGCCAGGCGAAGCCCCTGGCATCAGGTAAAGTTGCCCTGTTAGGCGACCTTGTTCTTAGGCACGTTCAGTCGGCCAAGAATTATAACAAGTCGACGCCGAAGCAGGAAGGCCCTTATCGGGTGAGACGAGTCGCGAGGCCCGGCGCCGTCCGCCTCAAGACCGAAGAGGGCCTACCAGTGAGCAACTCCTGGGAACATAGAGCATCTTCGCAAGTTTCGCCCATAAGGCGCGGTTGCCGTGATCCGCTCCGGCAACCACCAATTTGTGCAGGCCTTGCCGATGTTGCATGTAAGCCCTCGTACAAAGCCAGGCGAAGCCCCTGGCCGAAGATAAAGAAGCGCTGGCGCCCTAGATTTTAGCATGCATGCTGAGTCAGAGTCTCGTCCTTGGTTAGGGTTGTCAGTTCCTAACTGTCGCTAACCCCTAACTTAGAGGTCGAGTCCGCGTCTTTTTCCCGTCCTTTCCCTTTTGGCTCGCAGGAATTGAATATCCTTGCCGGGCCGCTCAAGGACAAGGAAGAGGAGAGGGACGAGCCAACACCTACGCCCCGGCGAGCCAGAGTCGCCGGGGGCTGCAACCTCAGATAAGTTTTTGCATCCCTCGTCATGCGTTCTCTTATGGACTGTGGAATTTGAAAGCCTCCTTTCCTCCTGGAAAGCTACCGTGCTCTCTTAGCGGCAAGCCCCAGAGCGCGTTCCTGGGGCCCGTTTTGATAGCAGCCGCGGAAGCAAGAGGGAGGGAAGCGAGGGGCCGGAACCCGCCTGCTCCCCGCCTCCGCCAAGGGCGTGAGAAAGGTCGAGCAGTGCGGGGGAGCGGCTGGGCCTGTTGCCGGGCGAGAAACTGTCTATCTTAACGATGTAAAGGATTCGTTCCTTACCGCGGTTTCCACCCGCGAGACAAATGATCCGGCAAACATCCCCCTTTTCATTAAAAACATTCCACTCAGGTACAGTTCAGAGAGAATGAAAAACATGAAAAGAGGGATTACAAGGCTTAAACGCAACTAAGGCCCGAAGGCTTACAAGCTGAAAAGAGATAAGGTGCCCGTAATCCCTTTCTTGTCTCTCTCCTCAGGAGGTAGGGCAAGTAGGGGAAGAGGGCGAAAGGGGCACCGAGATGAGCTACGGGTGGCAGAAGGCACCAAGAGAAGATCCGGGGGGCTCCGCCCGGGGGTCTCCGGAGGCTGAAGAAGACGGAGGCGCCGGAGGCAGAGCTAGAAGATGAGGCAGCGGCCTTGCCGCCAGCCTCTTCCTCTTCCCCAGCCTCGCCACTCCGGCCGCCCGAGGAGATCAAGCCCCCGGCAAGAGGAGCTTGCCGGGCCGAAGAGAAGACCCCGGTGGTCGTCACCGAGAGCAAGGGTGATGACGGCGTCTGGGGCGCATCTGGAACACGAGGCACCGGAGCGTCAGCCAGCTGCCGAAGTCGGCCCGTACTCCAACTTCGCGGCCTTCGACGTCCGCCCTCTGTCCTCCTCAGCAGCCCCCCCCCTACGCCAGTCGCCCAAGGAGACGACCCCGGGGAGTTCACGGAGCCCGGCGCGGTCGATGGGGCCGCCGGTGCCACACGGAGCTGCGACCGACGCCTAGTCGGACCCGTCATCCCGGCGGCTGCCCCCCTCGTCGTCGCTGTCGCTCCCCTCCTCGTCACTCTCGCTCGAGGAGGAGCCTTCGCTGTCGGAGGAGCTATCTTCGCAGCACCGGGCCCGGATGCCGAAGCCCCAGAAGGCCTTGACGGAGAGGAGGTCCTCCCCCACTAGCTTAAAGTGGAGGGTGAACCCCTCCGTCAAGCTGTGGATCCGGGCGAACGTCTTCCACCCGCGGCCCAGACACACCACGCCGGGGGCTCGGGACTCGACGTGGACTCGCGTCCCACTGATCCCGCAGCCCCTCATGCGCAGGTTTAGCGTCTCAGGCTGCTCCACCTCCAACACGTTCGCGAATGGGGCGGGAAGCCGGAGGCGGCGACGAGGCGCCCGACGCAGCCTGATAACGAACTCACGGGGGTCGTCCCCGAGATGGACCGCGGGAAGGAACGGAGCCGCTGGCGGAGGCAAGGACGGCGCACCGATCCGTCCGCCCCGAGCGCCTCGGCCCCGTCCACGACCTCGTCCGCGACCTCGCCCTCTCCCTCTTCCCCCGACGACCGGCTCCGCCGCCGCGGGCGCAAGGGGAGGAGGGGCGCGTTGCCTAGCAGACACCCTCGCGGCAACCGAAGAAGAACCAGGGTTCCCCCCCTCCATCACAGATGGGGGAAGGAAACCAGAAGCAGAAGGAGGAAGGAGATGGAGTGCGGATTTCCGTCGCCCCCTTCCGCTCCTTATAAAGGGGCGGAGTGGGACCGCGGCCGCCTCGCTCCTCCAATAGAAGCGGAGGAAGGGCAGGCGACTGGGGCCGACCCACTGCATCGACCCGCGCCGGCCCGACTCCCTGCCTCCGCCGCCGCGACTCCGAGTGCATGAGGACCGCGTGGTGGGCGCGCAGAACCGAGGCGACGGGTGGGACGACCTCTCCCCATCCCGTGATTATGGGGAACGGACGCCTCGAAAGCCGCGCCTCACCCCCGTTCATTTATCGAGCCGCGCCTCCGCACCTCCCTCCACTTAAAGGGGGAACGGGCGTTTCGCCCCCACGACGCCGCGATAAGCGCGCGCCGCCTGGGGAAGGTGCGACGGGTGCGGAGTTAAGGAGCAGCACGACCAAGGCCATGCGTGCCCGTGCACTGTTAGGGCCTGGCCCAACGACGCTCGGCACCGTGTGTGGCCCAGGCCCGGGGGCTCCTGTCGGTGTACTAAAGTAGGGGTACCTTAGTACCCCAGACTTGTGCACGGGCAGTTGTAGCACCCTGCGGCAAGGCCCGCCCAGGAAGCGCCAAGAGAAGACCAAGCATTCAAGACAAGGCCCCCGGCAAGAGGAGCTTGCCGGGCCAAGAAGACAAGGCCCCCGGCAAGAGGAGCTTGCCGGGCCAAGAAGACAAGACCCCGGCAAGAGGAGCTTGCCGGGACGACTGAGCCCATGCAATGCCATCCAAGAACAAAGTATACGAGACAGAAGATCGAGACCCCGACAAGAGGAGCTTGTCGGGAAGGCCGAACCCAGGCACCACAAGAGAAGCCCGCCACGGCGCGCTATGCGCCCCGGCAAGGCCTGATAGCCGGCAAGCTATCAGGCACAGGAAGACGACCCCCGCGGCAAGCCACTTGCCGCGGCAAATCGCCACCTCAAGACTGCGCTCCGGCTCGCCCGCCCACGCGTCGCTCTGCGGCTTCCCCCAAGGGCACGTGGCGGGGCACCCCGCAGCCTGGGGTATGCGGTGGCATGCAGCCACCATCGTGGCGAGCGGTGGCGCACCTAACGGTCCGCCTCGGTGCTGCCCGGGCGACCGTGACGGCCATTTAATGCCCTTGTCCCCTACCGTCAGAAGTAGGTATGATAACACTGTGCCGCACTATAGCGCCACTGTTCCCGCACTGTTACAACTACCACCCCTTTTACACTTTTACCCCTTTCTCTTACGTTGACACCTGTCGGTGACCCCTTTGCGCTATAAAAGGAGGCCCGTGTGCAACGTAGAGGGGGTTCCGGGTTCCGGGGGGTTCCGGGTTCCGAGGTTCGGAGATTGGGGATCCAGACAGCCATACGCTCGGTGCAGCTAGCTCTCCAAGCTCCCGAGCTCCCCAGTTCAATACAACCAAGCAGGAGTAGGGTTTTACGCGTCCATCGCGGCCCGAACCTGGGTAAACCGCCCGTGTGCTCGCCTCGATCTGCTCTCTGTGCTCCCTCCGCCCCCCTCACCGGACAACGAAAGGGGCTCCGGCCCCATAGGTGCTCGCGGGGGACGCGGTCCGCCCCGACATAATCCTACCCGGCGATCCCCTCCTCGATGCCCTGTTAGAGAGCGATCACCGGGTTGTATCTGGCACTTGGAAGGGTGTGTTTTATTAAGTATCCGGTTCTAGTTGTCATAAGGTCAAGGTACAACTCCGGGTCGTCCTTTTACCGAGGGACACGGCTATTCGAATAGATAAACTTCCCTGCAGGGATGCACCACATAACCCAACACGCTTGATCCCATTTGGCCGGACACACTTTCCTGGGTCATGCCCGGCCTCGGAAGATCAACACGTCGCAGCCCCACCTAGGCACAACAGAGCGGTCAGCACGCCGGTCTAAACCTAAGTGCGCAGGGGTCTGGGCCCATCGCCCTGAGCACACCTGCACGTTGCGAACGCGGCCGGAAGCAGACCTAGCAACCTCCAGTACAATGGAAGTCACGTTACGCGGCCCAATCTGGCGCGCGCCGCTCAGTCGCTGACGTCAAGAAGTGCTTCGGCTGATACCACGACGCCGAGTGCCCATATCTTTCCCGCGTAGTTGGTTAGTGCGTATAGACCAAATGGCTAGACTCAGATCAAATACCCAGATCTCGTTAAGCGTGTTAAGTATCCGCGAACGCCAATAGGGCCAGGCTCACCTCTCACCCAGGTAGCCCCGAACTGCCCTGCCGCTCCGCCACAAAGATCCACACAGAGGGCCGTCGGGACAAAGGTCCTTTCAGCCCCCAATCCGTGAATCACTCGCGGGTACTCCTCGAGCCAACCCGACTTTGGTCAGCACATGTATCATGTTTAAAGTATAGTATATATCCATGATCACCTCCCGAGGTGATCACAACCTAGTAGTATAGCATGGCAGACAAACAAGAGTGTAGGGCCACTGATGGAACACTAGCATCCTATACTAAGCAAGTAGGATTGCAGGTAAAGGTATCAACAGCAGTATCAAAGACAGGCTATGCATCAGGATAGGAATAACGAAAGCAGTAACATGCTACACTACTCTAATGCAAGCAGTATAGAGGGGAGTAGGCGATATCTGGTGATCAAAGGGGCGGGGCTTGCCTGGTTGCTCTGGCAAGAGAGAGGGGTCGTCAACTCCGTAGTCGAACGGGGCAGCAGCAGCGTCGGTCTCGGTGTCTAGCGAGAGAAGAGGGGGGAGAAACAATAAATATTTAAGCAAACAGATGCATAGCGATGCATGACATGACAAGTAACGGTGTTAGGGTTGCCCTAACGCGGTATGCGTTGATACCGGTGAAGGGGGGAAACATCCGGGAAAGTATCCTCGGTGTTTCGCGTTTTCGGGCAGAGGAGCCGGAGGGGAAAAGTTGCGAGTTTGATATGTTAGGAATGTGTAGTGGACGAACGGGCTGCGTATCCGGGTTCGTCTCATCGTTCTGAGCAACTTTCATGTTTAAAACTTTTTCATCGGAGTGACGGTTTAATTTCTATTAATTTTCAAATATTTAAGCATTTTCTAGAATTTGTTTTAATTCGATTTGAAAAGGAAAAAACTAAGTGCACACAGCAGCAGCTTAGCTACAGTGGCACACAAGTGGGGTCCAGTGGCTGGGTTGACCCAGTCAACATTTGACTGGTCAATATATGAACAGTAGGAGTGGGTCCAACATGTCATAGGCTCATGTATTTTTAATTGTTTTAACCTTTAATTGTCAGGAGGGTCCACATGTCATTTGGCTATGCTTAAGCACTAATTAGTCTAGCCAGACTAAGCTAACAAGCCGTCCACCACACGGCCATGTGCAAAGGCACTAGGCCATGGCCACGACACAGTAGGCCTGAAGGTGCTTGCGGCCTCAACCAACAGCAGCTGTAGCTATGGCAGCACAAGTAACGACAGGTAGCAGCGGCAAGTATAGAGCAGCAGCTAGCGGGAGAAGCAGTATGCAGGAAGCAGCGGCAACAGCAGCATGCGCGGGCGGCCACAGGCGTGAGCGGGCGGGAGCACGCAGGGACGCGGCCCGGTTACAGGGGGGATGCGGCCGGGCGCGACGACGCGATGGTGAGCGGGTGCGAGGGTGCGGCGCTGACGCGAACGAGAGTTGAGCGGGAGAGATGTGGCGGAGGCTAGGGGCCTCACCTGCGTTGGAGAGGCGAGGGTGTCGTGGCTCGGGGAAGCCGGTCGGGGGAGAGGTCGGGGAGGTCCAGGGTGTCGCAGTCCGGTGATGTCCAGCTACGACGCGGTCCCGGACGGGGCGGCGTGGTGGCGGGAGGTGTCGGGCGCCGTCGTCACGGGGAAGGGGGGGTCGGGCGGAGGGGTGTTGAGCAGCCGCGGTGGACGCCTTGGCCGCGTGGAGGAGTGCTCCGGCGTGAGCTCCTCTGCTCGACAAGGGTGCGGGCACGGTGGCCATCGTCAGCCACAGCGAGCGGCCGCACTGGTCGGCGGCTTGCCGAGGAGGCCCGGGCGCTTGGAGGAGAGCAGAAGGCGAAGAAGAAGACCAGGGGCGGGAGGTAGGAGGCGCACGGGGCTGGGCACTGCCCTACGCGTGCGTGAGTGTGTGGCGGCGCATGGGAAGCGAGGGAGGAGAGGAACGGGGTTGGGGGTCTAGGGTTCGGGGATGGAGAGAGGTAGGCCATATAGGCCAGGGGCGGGGTGGGCCGGCTGGGCCGGCCTGGTTGGCCCGATGGCCAGCTGGGCCGCGTTCCAGCAGGGGGGGGGGTCCTTTCTTTTGTTTTTATTTTTACTTTTTATACATTTTACTTTTTCTGTTATAGTTTTGTATCCTATTATTTTAGTTTTAGTAAAATATATACTTAGTATATAAATTAGTATTCAACCTAGTCCATACTCAAAAAGTTCGGTCTTCAATAAATTAGTTTGACATTTTATTAATTACAAAAGGTATTTAAATAATTGTTTTTGCTACTGTTTTACTCATCTCATATTATTTAAACATTTTATAAAGGTGTGGTTTCTCCACTATAATTATCTATGCAATATTTGGTTAACTTCGAACATTTTAATTTTAATAATTGAAAACTTTTATTGTTTGCTTGATTTTTGATTTGAATTAGAATCGGTTTCGAACTAATGGGAGATTAGCAACAGTAATCGAAGTGACGTGGCATCATTAGCAGAGAATTACTATAGCTTAAATATCCAGGCGGCACACATACGAATTCTCTTTGCTGGTGCCTTCTTATTCAAGCCTGGCTTTGTTGCAGCAGCTGTGCCATACTCCTTTTTCAGCACCTTCTTCTTGGAGCTTACTTCCTCCTTAGTAGCCACATAGTCCTCATCCTCTGAATCTGAGGTTCTCTTCTTCCTGGATCTGGTGGCTGCCTTTGGCAAGTTACTTGGAGTGCTCCTGCTGCCATCATTAGAAGTGCTTGAGGGATCTGAACCCTCACTCAGCTGCACATCTTCCTCAGACCTTTTCTGACTGTCACTCTGATCAGACATCTTTGCAAACTTACTGACAGCAGACCCCTAGTTCGGCAGGAGTTCGCTACGGCGACAACGGCGGAACAGATTGCCGTTGACGACGATGGAAACCAGCGGCGGGAGGTCGCTGGCGGCGTGGAGACGATCCGGAGACCCGAGGAGGCAGAGCAGGACACACACGCGGGCTGAGGAGTTTGAACAAATTTCCAAAATCTCACCCATGGGTATATATATCCTGACCCTGTCGCCGTGACCGAGTGGAACAACTTGGTGGCACCCAGATGCAGAATCGCAAGCGGTTACTGCAACTTGGTGTGACCAAAAAGTTCAAATCGGTTGCACCGAGATTGAAAACTTAGATCAACTTAGTGAACTCGGTGTGACCGAAGTGGATGACTCGGTCATACCAAAATGCACAAAGAGGTTTTGGAAGTTTAAGTCTATGACGAATCGGGGACTCCGAGTGCTCCTCACACAGAGTGGTTCGAATATGACTTGATCAAACTTTGTGATGTAGCATGAATAGAGTTTGAGACGAGAAAAACATAGATAGCTAGAGGGAGTCCTTAGGCATTCTTGTCCATCCATTTGGCAAAAGAGAAAAAGCCAAACAATCAAAGCAACAAATGGATGTCCTCGAATGAGTAAAATATGCATCCAACATGCTTACACAATAAGATGGCAAATGAAATATGTGACAAAACATGCACAATCACTCTAGCATCTATCAAGCAATTTGGCGATGACTAGGTCATCTATATATGAGTATATTGACTTAGGAGTCAAATGAGAACATTTGATCATAGGTCATACTCATCGTTTAAGCACAAGTGGGGTTACCACTTTTACATAAAGCATTGTTGTGTTCACATTGTTAGAGTTGCTTTAGCTCAATTGATTAGAGTAAAGCTCCCCCTAGATGTGATATCCCCCCTAAGAGGGATGAACTAACCTCGGGTTTTGTCGATGATGACTTCATGTAGGTGTTGAAGATGTAGATGTTCAATGTTGATGTACATCATTCGGATCAATCCTTTGGAGTGAGTTGCACTTTCAATACCTACACGGGTTAGTCCCACAAGGAACAAACAAGGATATCCATACACATGGAGTGATGTTCACATAAGATGATGTCCATGAAAGCATTAGGTTACCTTGTCCCTTGTCTTACCAACAAGAGGGTTTGTGACTCCTTGAACTAGTGCAAGATGTGGAAGTTGTTTGCACTTGACCTCGCCAAAATGATATGAGTGAAGTATGTTGGCGGAGTCACCCTCAAGAACTCTCTAGTTCTTCTTCTTAGGGATCACACCATTTTGATGGGAATTCTTGGAGTTGTAGTCATACTTCATGAATTAGAACTTGATGTAGTTTTGGGAACCCACTTGACCAATACCTTAGGGGCTTCTTCAAATGCATCAATCTCCTCTTGAAGCTTGTCCTTGCCCTTTTGCTTGTGGTCTAGTGGTGGAAAATCATCTTGAGCTTGTGTTCCTTGGAAAGAAGTAGGATCATACTTCTCTTGTTGAGGAACAAACTTTGTCTTGGGGTATTGAACTTCTTGCCACTCAACTCCATTGGCATTGAACTTTCGTTCAAAACCAACATCTTGATTCTTCCGGTGTCTTCCTTCCTTGCGTACAATCTCCTCAAATTGCTTACTTCAGGCAAGGCTCTTGTAAACACCTTTCTCTATAATTCCCTTCAATAAGCTATTTTCTTGCTCAAGTGTAACTTGGCTAAGAGAATCATTAGTGGAATCAAGAGAACTACTAGAAGCAACAACATTGGTTTTAGCATGATTATTGTTACTACTAGAAGAAGAATCTTTCTTGTTCTTGTTGCTAGATTTAACTTGTGGCATGTAAGTAGACAAGAGTAAACGCTTGGCAATGTAAGAAGAACTTTTCCTGCGAAGATCATCATTGATTGCCTTTAAGAATTCATGCTCTTGCTCAAGGTTGAGCTTTTCAAAGCGTAGCTTCTCATGAGTCTTTAAAAGTTCTCGATGATCTTCCAAGGTAGTTTCATGAGCTAACTTAAGAGTGTTTAGTTCTTTAGTTAGACGCTCAATCTCCTTCTTATCATCGTCATTCATTTTATCTTGATTAGCATGATTAATAGCAAGTTCATCATAGTTCTCATAACTAGAGTTGTCAACAAGTAAATCATCATCTCCTAGCAAATCATCTTCATCACTATTGAAATCAACATACTTGGGGTGTGATACCTTTGGGCCTTTAGCCTTGAAGCATCTTCCAATTCCTTCATTTGGTGAGTCAAATATGTCGTAGGAGTTGGTTGACACAAGTGCTAGACTGGCAACACCTTCATCTTGAGTATATTCGGAGTCGGAGTGATAACTTCTTTCGGAGTGATGGTCGGAGTCGGAACCGGATATCCATTCACCAACATGAGCTTGATGTCTTCGTTTTGTGTAGCTCTTTGATGACTTGTCCTTCCTTTCCGAATCCTTGCTTCTCCGAGAGGGTCTTCATTCATAACGATCATCTCTACTCCTTCTCTCTCTTGGTGGTGATTCTTCTCTCCTACTCCTTATTTTGGGAGAGTCTTCTCTTCTTTTGTAGGGAGCCATACACTCATTGGAGTAGTGTCCGGGTCTTCCACAATTGTAGCAATTTCGTTCACGACTTGAAGATCTTTTGTCGTTGTAGGACCTTGACTTGGAACTTCTCTCCTTGCTTCTACTCTTGTAGAACTTGTTGAAGTTCTTCACCATTAGGCTCACTTCTTCATTGAAGGTTTGTTTCTTACTTGATGATGTGGGAACATCACATGAGGCTTTGTAAGAACTGCTTGACTTGTTGTGGAGCTCTTCCTTATCCTTAAGTGACATGTCATGAGCAACTATTCTTTCAATGACTTCCGTTGGCTTGAGATCTTTTTAATTGGGCATCATTTGGATCAATGTGCACACGGTATCATATTTTCCATCCAAGGCTCTTAGGATCTTCTTGATGATGAATTTGTCGGTCATCTCTTCACTTCCTAAGCCGACAATCTCATTTGTGATGGGAGCAAGCCTAGAGTACATTTCAGCGACACCTTCACCATCATTCATTTTGAACTTGTCAAGCTGACTTTGAAGCACATCCAATTTGGATTCCTTGACGGAGTCGGTACCTTCGTGCATATCAATGAAAGTATCCCAAATTTCCTTTGCATTCTCAAGACGGCTGATTTTTTTGAATTCTTCAGGGCACAATCCTTTGAAGAGAATATCACAAGCTTGAGCATTGTATTGCAGCATCTTCAACTCTTCTGCGGTAGCTTCACGGTTCGGTTCTCTCCCATCAAAGAATTCACCTTGCAAGCCAATACACACAATAGCCCAAACGGCTGGGTTATGTCCAAGAATATGCATTTTCATCTTATGCTTCCAACTAGCAAAATTAGTACCATCGAAGTAAGGACCTATACGGTGGTAATTTCCCTCGCTACACGCCATACTCTCCTAGGTTGTGAAACCAAGGCTATGATCACCAAAAGCTATGGAAATCAAGACAAATGGAGACCAAAGCTCTGATACCACTTGTAGGATCGAAAGTATGTCTAGAGGGTGTAACACCCCCAGTGTCATGCTACAGTAACCCTCTGTGATTAAGCTAATCATTTTTCCAAACAGTGCTTAATCACCTTTGATTCAAATCTCCATTTGAAATTCCACTTTGGAATCAAATTCAATTTGCAAGTGAATTTTTAAGTTGCACAAAAGTTGCTGCAAAATAGTCCATCATTTAGCCAAAATTCCACAACATTTAATTGTTAAGGAGAACAACATCACCTAAGCGCTAAGATGGACTGTAGCAATTATTACAATGCAATTTCAGCATTTTAAAGTGCTATCTTATTCGCGAAAAATGCAAATGATTCCTCTGGCCTCCAAACTTTTTGTGGCACTGCCTAAAAAAATGCAAACTATTTAATAGGCTAAGTCCCACATTTTTCTTAGCTCTTTTGGTTACCCTAAATAGTCATTTTCTATCTCTGTTGTTTTAGAAAAAAAGAGGAAACAGAAGAAAAAAAGAGAAAGCGCCAACCCCCCCCCCCTCCCACTGGGCCGACCGGCCCAACTGGCAACTAGGCCACCAGGCCGACCCAGCCCCAGGCCAATAACCCCCTCCAGGGGGCACCGAAACACTAACCCCCCTCCACACGATCCCCACTCCCCCCACACGCGTTCTGGATCGGGATCGGGTGAACCGCCCCGACCCATCACCGCCGCCCCTCGCCACCACCTCAACCCTGCGCCCCCTCTCCTCGCATGCGGCGCCGCCTGACCCGAAGCCGCTCGTCGCCCCGACCCCTTCGCCCCTGCCGCTGTGCGCCGTCGCCGAATCGCCGCCGCCACCTCGCCCCGACATCGCCGTCCTCCTCGACGTCCTCCTCGCGGCCCCGTCCCCTCTCCCTCGTGGCCAGACGCCTGCTCGATGCCGTCGAGGTCGCCCCCACCTCGCGCCGTCGTCGGACCCCGCCGGACCGCCTCCTCGACTCCACCGCTCCCCGCCGTCGCGTTCCCCCTGCATCGGGCCTCCCCTTCAACGCGGGTGGGCAACCCCCGGTCGTCCTCCTCTCTCCCCGAAGCAGCCACCGCGCCATGGCCACGCCCTGGCCGCGCTCGTGCCGCGCCGGCCACGCCCAACGCGCGCGCCCGCGCATCGTCTCCCTTCCCGGCGCGCTCACCGCGTCTTGTCACTCCACCCTGCCGCTCTCACGCGCGTCGTACGCCCCTGACCGCGCCCTTCTCCGCCCACGCGCGTCTGCGGGTCCGGCCGCCCCTCACCTCGCACGCGCCACCCACTGCCGCTGACGGGCACATCTCCGGCCGGCCGGCCTCGCCGCGGCCCCGCCTGCTGGCTGCGCCCTGATCCAGCGCCCGCACCCGCTGTGGCCTGTGTACTACTTGGCGTGGGGCCCGCCCCCAAAATGTTTAGGGAAATTAAACGAAATGAATAATGTATTTGTAAAAAAAAGGTTTATAAAAAAATAATTAAATTAATTAATTGATTAACCTAATTAATCATGTTAATTAACCTATTAACTACTTAATTAGTTTAAACTAATCCTGTTAGTTAAATAGGCAGGCAATGACAGGGGGCCCCACCCCGTGTTGACTAGTCAAACATTGACTAGTCAACTAGGACCCCCTGGACCCACATGTCATCCTCTGGTACACTTTTGTGTACACAGATCTGGGTGCACCTAGCTTTTAACCTGTTTTTTTAATTAATAATAATTTCATAATATTGTTTAAATCTTTCAAAATTTAATATTAAATAATCTGTAGCTCGGCTGAAAATAATTTGTACATGAAAGTTGCTCAGAACGACGATACGAATCCGAATACGCAGCCCATTCGTGCGTCACACATCCCTAGCATAGCAAACACGCAACTTTCCCCCTCCGGTCCGTTTGTCCGAAAACGCGAAACACCGGGAATACTTTCTCGGGTGTTTCCCCCCTTTGCCGGTATCACCTACTACCGCGTTAGGGCACACCTAGCACAGCGTATTGCCCTATTGTGCTTTGTGATGCTTTGATTGCTCTGTTATTTATTGTGTTCCCCCTCCGTTACTTCTTTCCGGTAGACCCCAAGACCGCTGCAGATGCCCCTGTGATCGACTACGTCGACGACGACCCCTCCTTGCCAGAGCAACCAGGCAAGCCCCCCTTTGATCATCCCGATATCGCCCATTCCTTTCTCTCATGCTTGCATTAGATTTTGCTACTGTTATTGTTTGCTCCTATTCTGATGCATAGCCTGCTTTTGTATTTGCTGTTGCACCTTATCTGCTTACCCTAAACTGCTTAGTATAGGTTGGTTAGTGATCCATCAGAGACCCCCACTTGTCCTTGTTGCCCTGCTTCATCATCGAAGACTCGATCTACGTGATCGAAGACCAGGCCCCGACACCGCACATCACTTCCCCTTAGTTGCTCGACACTATTGGGTTACTATCGAGTACCGAGGGTGAACCTCTTCAGCACTTCTGATGTTAACCCTGTAGTGTAGTCATTCGGTCGTGGTCATCGAGGGTGATTTCCTCCTTAACCACTTCAGATACGACTCTGTCGTGCAACCCCTCAAGTGTGAACCTCGAGGGTGGATCCTCTTACGTTCACCTTGATGATTACATCGAGTGGAATTCACCGGGGGTGATTCCTCGGGTTTTCCCCTTGATGTTTGGACACCCGGATACTTGGACTTTACCACTGTTACTTGGAAAGACGGGTCGACCCTGAGGGGTACCCGCGCGAGCTTTATTGCGAGTGATGTGGAGACGGGTTGACCTGGAGGGTGCCCGCGAGATAATTATGAGGCGTGGCCGGGCATTCCTAGCCCTTGCCACAAGTCCTCGAGACGGGGCAACGGGGTCACATCTTTCGTGAGTCTCTGCTTGTTACCGCGCGTTCCTAATCCACTACGATTTGGATATTTGATCCGAGGGGCCTCTGGCCTGATAGCACTAACCATCATGTGGGCATAGTATGGGCGTTCTGCGTCGCATGCATTAGCCGAAGCTTAATAGACGTCAGCGACTGAGTGGCGCGCGCCGGGTTGGACTGCGTAAGCGCCTGCCTTGTTGAAGGAGGTAGCTAGGTCTGCTCACCGGCCGCCCACGCAACGTACAGGAGTTCCCGGGGAGATGGCCCATGACCCCTGGGGGCATAGGTTTAGTCCGGCGTGCTGGCCTCTCTATTAAGCCTAAGTTTGGCCGAGGCCGGGCATGACCCAGGAAAGTGTGTCCGGCCGGAGTTAATCGAGCGTGGTGGGTAATTTGGTGCACCCCTACAGGGAAGAAAACATCTATCGATAGCCTGTCCTATGGTAACGGACACTTGGAGTTGTATCCCGATCGATACAACTAGAACTGGATACCTGAGATGAGAAATGGACTATGATGAGACATGGATATGAGTAATGGATTGTGTTGATAACTGGATAGTATGGCTCTGGGATTTCCTTCTCGCAGGGAGTCGAGAAAGGATCTCCGGCCGAGGTTGATAACACTACTACTACTTTACTTTATGCTACTCTACTCCCTCCTATTGCTGCAAGATGGTGGTTTCCAGAAGATGCTAGTCTTCGGTAGGACTAGGCCTTCTCTCTATTCTGGCATTTCTACAGCCCAGTCCACATATACAACCTTCCTTTGATAATGTTGCATATGTAGTGTAGGTCTTTGCTTGCGAGTACTTTGGATGAGTACTCACGCTTGCTTTGCTCCCCCTTTCCCCCTTTCTTCTTCTTTCCGGTTGATGCAACCAGATGTCGGAGCCCAGGAGCCAGATGCCACCGCCGAGGCATACTACTATGTGGAGACCGCCGACGACCAGGAGTAGTTAGGAGGCTCCCAGGCAGGAGGCCTTGCCTTTTCGATCGTTGTTGCTTTTGTGCTAGCCTTCTTAAGGCAAACTTGTCTAACTCATATCTGTACTCAGATATTGTTGCTTCCGCTGACTCTTGTGTTTTCGAGCTTATGTATTCGAGCCCTCGAAGCCCCTGGCTTGTAATATAAAGCTTGTATTATTTTAATTTGTGTCTAGAGTTGTGTTGTGATATCTTCCCGTGAGTCCTTGATCTTGATCGTACACATTTGCGTGTATGATTGAATCGAGGGCGTCACAGAGGGGTGGTGATTAGACTACTTGACCAAATAAAAATCTAGCCTTTTCCCAATTTTAAGTCTTGGCAGATGTTAACAACTTAGCACAAGTCAAGTAATCAACCTACACATGCAATTCTAAGAGTATAGCAGCGGAATGTAAAACAATTGCATATGAAGGTAAAGGGAGGAGTTTGAGGGAGCAAACGCAATGTAGACACAAAGATTTTTGGGGTCGTTCCGATAGGTGGTGCTATCGTACATCCACGTTGATGGAGACTTCAACCCATGAAGGGTAACGGTTGCGTGATTCCACGGAGGGCTCCACCCACGAAGGGTCCACGAAGAAGCAACCTTGTCTATCCCACCATGGTCATCGCCCATGAAGGATTTGCCTCACTAGGGTAGATCTTCACGAAGTAGGCGATCTCCTTGCCCGTACAAACTCCTTGGTTCAACTCCACAATCTTGACGGAGGCTCCCAAGTGACACCTAACCAATCTAGGAGACACCACTCTACAAAAGGTAATAGACGGTGTGTTGATGATGAACTGCTTGCTCTTGTGCTTCAAATGATAGTCTCCCCAACACTCAACTCTCTCTCATATGATTGAATTTGGTGGAAAGATGACTTGAGTGGAAAGCAACTTGGGGAAGGCTAGAGATCAAGATTTATGTGGTTGGAATGGAATATCTTGACCTCAACACAAGTGTAGGTGGTTATCTCTCATAAAATGGCTCTCTCCACGAATGAAGAGTGGGTAGAGGGGTATATAAAGCCTCCACACAAAATCTAACCGTTACACACAATTTACCAAACTCCGTGGGACCGAATCAGAAAACTCGGTTAGACCGATTCAGTTCAAAATGTGAACGTTAGGATTTTCGGTGGGACCGACATGTCAACTCGATGGACCGATTTCATTACGGTTAGGGCATAGCGTAATCTCGGTGAGACCGATTACACAAACTTAGTGGGACCAATTTTGGTAATAAGCAAATAGAGAGTTGGTCAGGCAAACTCGGTGGGACCGATTCGCTCATCTCGGTTAGATCGAAACATTTCGAAGGGAAACAGAGAGTTTGCAATCCCATCTCGGTGAGACCGAAGTGACTAGGGTTTGTGGCAATGGCTATGCCAACAGAACTCGGTGGTGCTGGATAGAAAGTTTCGGTATGGCCGAGTTTGAATTTTGGTTTGGGACATATGTGGATGTGAGAAAGTGGTTGAGGGTATTGGAGCATATCACTAAGCATTTTGAGCAAGAACCTCATTAAGCAACACCTCATCCCCTTTTAATAGTATTGGCTTTTCCTATGGACTGAATGTGATCTTGGATAACTAAAAGTAAAATGTAGAGTCTTGAGCTTGAGCCAACATGTGTTCTTAGCATTTTGAGGGGTCCACATTCCTAATCCATGCCATGCCAATCATTGAGCTTTCCTGAAATATTAATCTTGAGATAGCATTAGCTCAATGAGCTATATGTTGTTAGTAATTACCAAAACCACCCAGGGATAGTTGCACTTTCAAGGGCCAATACAAGATCAGGGGCAGCAAGGAGCATGAGAAGGACTCACTGGTTCACCTCGCCGAGGCCATCATCGACCCCTACTACAGAGACTTGAAGGATTTGTGCAACAAGGACAAGCGTGCCTGTCACTCGGCGTGGATGGAGAAACTTGACAAAGCTCGCGTCTTACGCGGCCAAGGAGGCGTACACGAGCTACGACATGTATAGGCAGATCGTTGACATGAGGAAGTCCCTCCTTCCCCAAAACGGCTAGGGATCCAGCCGGAAGCAGAGCAATGGCAAGCGTCATCGCGACAATGAGTAGATGATTATATCCTCGTTTCTCCTACTTTAGTATGCATGTAATTGCTTTCTTTGGTGTGTGGAAATGTTATGTGTGTAGTCACTTGTGTAATTGTATGCTTAATTTGGTTATGCAATGCTTCCTTTTAAGTATATATTTTGATGCTCTGTAGACAGAGCGTAGATGTTGTGCGGACAAATAAAATCACATCGCACACGGACTAAACAATGGAACCCGTCGGTGATGTTTTCATCAATCACTGACAATTGTATACCAGTAATCGTTTGCTCACAACACACACGGTTTGTTAGCAGTAAATGTCTATGTTGTTATCGGTATTCGCACACGTTTCCGATTACAGACCTGTTTGCCTCGTATCACACACATCTTGTTCATTTGAACCGTTTCTGTTCTCATGTCTCAACACAAACAGTTCATCTGAGTGAACCGCATGCTGTACATCGCACACACCTTTGATCTGGCTGACCGTTTCTTTTGTATTGCCTAATCACAAACAGTTCATCCGAGTGAACTGTATGTTGTACATCGCACACACCTTCATCTGGCTGCCCGTTTCTTTTGTTCCTCCTCATCGCAAACGGTTAATTGAGCTGAATCGTATGCCCTGCATCGCACAGGCAACTAAAATCTGAACCGTTTTTGATGCATCCCCCATCGCAAACGTTTTGCATCTTTTTTATGGTTATTTACACCACCGTTTGTGATTATGGAATCGCACACAGTTTCATCGAAGGGTCTCTGATCGTAGTGTCGCGTTAGCAGCACCCTGCAGTAGTGTTTCTGCGATGGCAGCAGGCAACAAATTAAGGTAGATATATTTTTTAAGTTGCTGTAGAAAATGCATGTTCAACACTTGCCGTGAGCCATGCATGATTCTTTTTGAAAGGTGGGTAAAGGAATGCTATTTTATTCTATAGGAAGATTTGGCATCTGAGCAAAAATAAGCACCGGTTCCATCTTTTCCCTAATTTATGTGTGGCAAAATAGTGTGGCAAATATAGTCACAATCCGTCGGAAAAAACGACACCTATGGGATCACAGGGAATCCATACTACGGTTGGCGGGGCGCGGGGTTGTGCAAAGAGCGGGTTTAGAAGATCAACAGGGTGAATTTTATCCAGGTTCCGACCGTAAACGATGCGTAATACCCTAGTCCTGCTTTGGTGTGTATTTGGTGTTCTTGAGTTCTTGAACTAGCTACGGTGCACGCCTAGCCCAAAAAGTCTAAATCCTTCCTTAGTACACCTCGGGCCTCCTTTTATACGTCAAAGGGGTCGCCATAGTGGCATACATGAGGTGGAAAGTATGTGCAGCGTACAAGTCTATCCCCGACATCGTGGGGCAAAACACATTTAATGCCCTACCGATGTGTCCTCTTGCTTTATTGGGGACGGCAAAGAAGTTCGTCTCGTCTATCACCGCCGCGCCTCGCTCTGACGGGCGTCCAAGCTGAAGAGGCGTGCAGCGCCACGCTGGCTGGCTGGCTGCAGTGGCAGAGTCTTCACAAAGATCTGCATGCCACCACGCAGGTGCTAGCTAGTTGGCCTAGAAGCTGCATGGTGCCACATAGGTGCGCGCCTAGTTAACAGGCTAGCTGCTGCGTTGGAATGGCCATGGGGTAGCGAAATCTTGGTAGGTGCGGGCCTGGTTGTGGCCCTGCAGATGTCCCCGGCAAGGGTCTTGCCGGGGTCTTGTGGGCGCCCCCAGCAAGGATCTTGTCGGGGGCCTTCGTCTTCTGGTTCTCATCTAGTCTTGCAGGCCTCTAGTCTTTACAAAGATCTGCATGCCACCATGCAGGCGCCTCCCGAGCCTTGGTTCTGATGTTGTTAACGGTGTCAGAACTTTTAGGTTCAAGGGTGGCGGTCTTGCTGGTGTTGGGCAAGTTGCCCCATCAAGGTTCTTGCCGGGGCAGCATAGGTCGTCCTCGGCAAGGCTCTTGCTGGGGGAAACCCGTCTTGTCCCTTTGCTCTTCGCGCCTCTGGCTTCAGCGCTGCTCGGATAGTCTTGTATGTTCGCCTCCTCTGCCCCACCAAGCGTGGCCGCGGGTGGGGCTACAATTTCCCGTGCACAAGTAAAGGGGTACAGAAGGCCCCTACTTTTGTACACCGAAAGGAGTCCCCGGGCCTGCGCCACATATATGCGCAGATCGTTGTTGGGCTAGGCCCAGAACGGTGCGCGGGCAAGCGTGGCAGAGTTTTAACTGCGGTAATTCCTTTGCCAGTTGCGCGTCCCCATGACCCGCATTGAATGCGTAACGTGGGGGTCGTGCATGGAGCGGTTGCTATACGCTTGCATCATGTCGTGGTAAATGGTAAAGAGGCGGCCCTGGCCTTCCCCATAAAGAGGGAAAACTGCAGGGGCGCTGCTCATTTACCCTCTGCGCCCTTCCCAATCTCGGAACCGTCGTTCCCCTCTTCTTCCTCAAGCGCGAACCAAAGCTTTCGCCTCTGCTCGCCACCGCCGTGCCCCCATTGTCCTTGATTCTTCATCTTCTCTCAGCCGCCATGGCGCCCAAGACAGGCAAGGGCAAGGGTGCGGCCAAGGACGTTGTGGAGAAGGAGGCGCCGGAGAGCGAGTTGGTGGTGCTTCGGACGCAGGGTGCCCTCTTCCCCTCAACGGTCGACGTGCCCACCCTTAGGGACATGTTCAGGGCCCTGTGGGGGAGGGAGACATCAGGGCATCCTACCACGCGCGTCATCCCCGCCTCCTGTGCCGAGGCCGATCCAAAGCGGTACCTCTTCTTCGTTGATTACTTCTCATGCGGGCTCTGCCCCCCTTCTCTGATTTCTTCAACGGCGTCATGCACACCTACGGCTTTCATCTTCTGGACCTTACGCTGAATGCCGTGGCGTGCATGGCCTTCTTTGCCCATCTCTGCGAGGGCTTTGCCGAAGTGCTCCCCACCATGGCGCTCTTTCGTCACTACTTCTATCCTCGCACCAGCCATGGGGCGCCATCTCTGGGTGCATCACCTGGATCCCGAGGACCCAGGAGAGGGGTACGTACCCGGAGGGTGCCCAGAAGGAGAGGTGGGAAGAGTGGTGGGGCCGGTGGTGATGGATTGAGGACGCAGATCCGTAGGAGTTCTTCCGGGTCCATCGGGCGCTGCTGGTCCGCAGAAAAGACTGGGGCGATGTCGACGCCAAAGACAAGAAGCTCACGATCGCCACCGCTAGGATCCATCGCCTCACTTCGGCCGGGCTCACCCTCGAGATGATTGGGGCCGACTTCATTCACTGCCGGATTGCCCCACTACACAATAAGGGGAGGCCTGGCTGGGACTTTAGGAACGCGGCCGACATCATGAGCCTCCGCCCTTGCTTGAAGCACAATTTCACAGTGCTGTAGGACGCCCATCTTTGCCAGAGGCTCTTCCAGCTCAAGGTGGATGAGTCCGGCAGAGTCGAGAGGACCGGCAAGGCCGAGAAGGCCGGCAAGGCCATCAAGGCTGGCAGGTTTTTGTTTGGGTTGCCAGCGAGGGTGGTCCCGTTGCGCAACAACTCTTGCCAGACCGCCATCATTGCCATGATGCCGGATTTCAACGCGCACGGCCTTGATCCAAGCTGGGCTGAGCCGGAAGCGGAGCGGGTGTAGGCCTTCTTCGACAACCTCTCGGAGAGGTACGTTCGTGACGAGCCGCTGCTTCTCCATGACACCACTCGAGGAGAGCTGGCATATATTGCCGCCAAGGCAGAGGAGGTGGCACTCGCCAGGGAGGCCGGTAGCGTCGGCACCATGGAGGACGAGGTCGACATGGCCGTGAAAGAGAAAGAGCTCGCCGAGTGGGCGAGGTCTGCCGGGGAAGCCAGCGGCACCGGCGCCGGGGCTCCCCTTGTTGAAGACGTGGTTGAGGAGTCGACCGAAGAGGACACCGAGGCGGATGACTCCACGGCCCCAGGGAAGAAACGCGTCCTGCGGAGGGCTAGCTCTGGCGAGCCGGTCCGGCCCGGCAGGACCACACAGCGGCAACGGGCCCAGGCGCAGCCCGTGCGCCAGACGAGGGCCGCAGCAGCGAAGAAGAAGGCAGCGGCCGCCGCTTCTTCCTCGTCCAAGCGGCGCAGGACCCCATACCCATCTCCTACCCCTTCGGACTGCGACCCGGAGTCCTATTTCGACCTCGGTTCCTTCAGCCCGAAGAGGAAGAGGAGGCCAGAGGGGGAGGAGGAGTAAGCACCTTGCCCTTCATCATTTCTGACCCCGAGCCTATGCTATCTCCCCTGACATGATCTCATCTTTGCAGGGAGACGGAGACGCTGGCCTAGAGGGCGGCGAAGAGGGCCAAGGCTTCGACGGGCGCCAAGCCCCCGACGAGCACTCCGCGCATGGTGGTGGTGGTAGAGATCAGCCCGGATGCCAGCCCTCGATGCAGCCCCTGCTTCAGCCCCCAGCGTAAGTTCATTGCTCACTCATCATCGATGGGCGCGGGGGCGTGAATCTTGGTGCTGACCTTGCCGGATTTGCATGAGGGGAGCAGCAACAGGAGGATCCGCTTAGGGCTGCCCCTGATATGCCGCCCCCATCGACCAAGCCACCCAGAGGGGCGTCCCCGGCAAGGGCACCTACCGACGAGCCCACGCGCACGGAGGAAGAGGAGGCGAGCTTGGGTGCCGGCAGCTCCATCCCGACAACGAATGTTGGCAGGGAGGGGACCACTTCTTCTCAGCTCGGCACGGGTAGGTGGCCTGCCTCCCGTCCCTGTTTTTATCTTCCTTTGTTCTGAACCTTGATCTTGGCCTCGTTTCTTCCTTCCTTTCTGGTTTTCAGACCCTCCCTCGACGGACCAAGAGGATATCGACATCGTCATCGGGAAGGTCGCCAAGGACGCCGAGGCCGCTGGCGCCAAGATCGTGGCTGGAGATACCGCCAAGTCTGCCACCGAGGAGGCCGCCAAGGGGCTTGCCGGGGAGCCCGACAAGGGGCCTGCCGGGGAGTCCGGCGAGGCTGCTACCGCGGAGGCCGCCAAGGAGACCACCGAGGAGGTGGATGATAACCCACAAGTATAGGGGATCGCAACAACTTTCGAGGGTAGAGTATTCAACCCAAATTTATTGATTCGACACAAGGGGAGCCAAAGAATATTCTCAAGTATTAGCAGCTGAGTTGTCAATTCAAGCACACCTTGAAACTTAGTGTCTGCAGCAAAGTGTTTAGTAGCAAAGTAATATGATAGTGGTGCTAACGGCAACAAAAGTAAAGACAGCAAAAGTAATGTTTTGGTGTTTTGTATTGATTGTAACAGTAGGAATGGGAAAGTAAATAAACGTAAACCAGTATATGGAAAGCTCGTAGGCACCGGATCAATGATGGATAATTATGCCGGATGCGGTTCATCATGTAACAGTCATAACATAGGGTGACACAGAACTAGCTCCAATTCATCAATGTAATGTAGGCATGTATTCCGAATATAGTCATACGTGCTCATGGAAAAGAACTTGCATGACATCTTTTGTCCTACCCTCCCGTGGCAGCGGGGTCCTATTGGAAACTAAGGGATATTAAGGCCTCCTTTTAATAGAGAACCGGAACAAAGCATTAGCACATAGTGAATACATGAACTCCTCAAACTATGGTCATCATCGAGAAGTCTCCCGATTATTGTCACTTCGGGGTTGTCGGATCATAACACATAATAGGTGACTATAGGCTTGCAAGATAGGATCAAGAACTCACATATATTCATGAAAACATAACAGGTTCAGATCTGAAATCATGGCACTCGGGCCCTAGTGACAAGCATTAAGCATAGCAAAGTCATAGCAACATCAATCTCAGAACATAATGGATACTAGGGATCATACCCTAACAAAACTAACTCGATTACATGATAAATCTCATCCAACCCATCACCGTCCAGCAAGCCTACGATGGAATTACTCACGTACGGTGGTGAGCATCATGAAATTGGTGATGGAGGATGGTTGATGATGACGACGACGATGAATCCCCCTCTCCGGAGCCCCGAATGGACTCCACATCAGCCCTCCTAAGAGGTTTTAGGGCTTGGCGGCGGCTCCATATTGTAAAACGCGATGATTTCTTCTCCCTGATTTTTTCTCCCGAAAGCCAATATATAGAGTTGGAGTTGGCATCGGAAGGTTTCCAGGGGGCCCACGAGGTAGGGGGCACGCCCTAGGGGGGGCACCCTCGTGGACAGGGTGTGGGCCCCTTGGTCTTCATCTTTGGCGAGGATTTTTTATTATTTTTTATAAGACATCCCGTGGAGTTTTAGGTCATTCGGAGAACTTTTGTTTTCTGCACACAAAACAACATCATGACAATTCTGCTGAAAACAGCGTCAGTCCGGGTTAGTTCCATTCAAATCATACAAGTTAGAGTCCAAAACAAGGGCAAAAGTGTTTGGAAAAGTAGATACGATGGAGACGTATCAACTCCCCCAGGCTTAAACCCTTGCTTCTCCTCAAGCAATTCAGTTGACAAACTGAAAGGGAAAAAAGAAAAACTTTTACAGACTCTGTTTGCTCTTGTTGTTGTAAATATGTCAAGCCAACATTCAAGTTTTCAGCAAAGATCATAACTAACCACATTTGCAATAATTCTCAGGTCTCACAGTTACTCATATCAATAGCATAATCAACTAGCGAGCCATAATAATAAATCTCGGATGACAACACTTTCTCAAAACAATCATAATATGATATGACAAGATGGTATCTCGCTAGCCCTTTCTGAGACCGCAAAACATAAATGCAGAGCACCTTTAAAGATCAAGGACTGACTTGACATTGTAATTCATGGTAAAAGCCAACATAGATTAATAGTGATGAATGAAAATGACAGTTGTGCTCTGCAGTAGGGATGAAAATGGAGTGGAAACTTTCCGTTTTTCCGGAGGAAAAATGGAAACGGAGAGGAAATATGAAAACGGAAACGGAAATTTGCAAAACGGAAGTGGAAACGGAATTTTTTATGCGGAAACGGAAACAAAAATGGAACGGTGTTTTCCGGTGGAACATGCATGGAAGTGGAACTTTCTGTTTCCGTAAATATGGAATTTCTGTTTTTCCTATAGACCTATAGCTGCTTTGTAGCCCAAACACCAAAGAGAACACAATGACACAATTAGTACAATGGATCTAAGGCCTAACTTCTACTACCACACATGTACTCAGCTTGACCCTATATGCAATTGTCCGGTACTACTACAATATTATGCTAAGTTGCTAACATAATGATATTATTTTGTAGCCATGTTAACAACTCATTAAATTTGTTTGTTTTTGTGTGTATTTCTCTATGATTCAAGGGGTTTTTAAGTTCCGATCAATGCCTATTTCTGTTTCCATATTCGCTTTGTATTCGCTCCGTGTCCGTTTCCGGTAGTATCTGTTTCCGTATTTATTTCCGGAGTTTCTGTATTCGTTTCCGCTTCTGCACAAATATGTGAAAACAAATATGATAGCACTCAGTTCCGTCCGTTTCCGCTCCGTGTTCATCCCTACTCTCCAGCTAGTGCTTTTTAATAAGAGGGTGATGACTCAACATAAAAGTAAATAGATAGGCCCTTCGTAGAGGGAAGCGGGGATTTCTAGAGGTGCCAGAGCTCGGTTTTGAAATAGAGATAAATTATATTTTAAGCAGTATACTTTCATTGTCAACATAGCAACTAAGAGATGGCGATATCTTCCATGTCACACACATTATAGGCGGTTCCCAAATAGAATGGTAAAGTTTATACTCCCCCTCCACCAACAAGCATCAATCCATGGCTTGCTCGAAACAACGAGTGCCTCCAACATACATCAGGTCCCAGGGGGAGTTTTATTTGCAATTAATTTTGATTTAGTTTGCATAAAGCATGTGACTGGGCATCCCGGTGACCAGCCATTTTCTCGTGAGTGAGGAGCGGAGTCCACTCCTCTTCAGAATAACCCGCCTAACATGGAAGATAAGGGCAGCCTTGGTTGATACATGAGCTATTCGAGCATACAAAACAGAATGTTTATTTGAAGGTTTAGAGTTTGGCACATACAAATTTACTTGGAACGACAGGTAGATGCCGCATATAGGAAGGTATAGTAGACTCATCTGGAATAACTTTGGGGTTTAAGGGATTGGATGCACAAGCAGTATTCCCGCTTAGTACAGGTGAAGGCTAGCAAAAGACTAGGAAGCGACCAACTAGAGAGCGACAACAACCATGTACATGCATTAAAATTAATAAACATTGGATGCAAGCATGAGTAGGATATAATCCACCATGAACATAAATATCGTGAAGGCTATGTTGATTTGATTCAACTACATGTGTGAACATGTGCCAAGTCAAGTCACTTAAATCATTCAAAGGAGGATACCACCCCATCATACCACATCATAACCATCTCAATAGCATGTTGGCACGCAAGGTAAATCATTATAACTCATAGCTAATCAAGCATGGCACAAGCAACTATGATCTCTAATTGTCATTGCGAACATGTTTATTCATAATAAGCTGAATCAAGAACGATGGACTCATCATATTTAAAAAACAAAAGAGGTCGAGTTCATACCAGCTTTCCCATCTCAGTCAGTCCATCATATATCATCATAATTGCCTTTCACTTGCACGACCGAACGATGTGAATAGTAATAAGTGTGCACGTGCATTGGACTAAGCTGGAATCTGCGAGCATTCAATAGATAGGAGAAGACAAGGCAATATGGGCCCTGGGTTAAATCAACAGTAATGCATATAAGAGCCACTTCAACAATTAAATCATGGTCTTCTCCTACTGGCCCCCAAAGAAAAGAAAAGAAATAAAAACTATTTACATGGGAAAGCTCCCAACAAGCAAAAGAAGAACAGGAAATATTTTTGGGTTTACTTTTTAATTACTTCTACAGCACAAAAGCAAACTACTACTATTTTTTTTTGGTTTTTCTTAAGGATTATCAGACACACAAGAAGAAAGTGGTTAAAAGAAATTAAACTAGCATGGATATTACAGTGAAAGAGTATGAGCACCGGCATTTAGCAATGAGTGTGTGTGTGAATATAAATGTAATGTCGGTGAGAAATACGTACTCCCCCAAGCTTAGGCTTTTGGCCTAAGTTGGTTTATGGCCAGGGATAGCCTGGCGGATACCCGTAGGTGTAGCTGGGGTCGTACTGCGAAGAAGAATAGTTTGGATCATACTGTGATGAGGAAGACTCTAACTGCCATTGACTGACAGTCATCTCTGGATCCCAAGAATAAACAGATTGTCGTGGAGGCTCATCTTGTGGTTCCGGTTTCGGGGCTGGTGCAGGATTTTTGTAAGCTTGAACGGCAGCCCACGTAATGAGATATGGTCCTACAAAATTAAACAAAGAAGGAGCAGGCAGGGTAATAATTTCAGGATGATGTTTATCAAAGAATAATTTATATTTGAGCCTTCCTTCCCTGTCCTTAACAAGAAAATCACATGCTATCATACTCTTATAATCTAGATAAGCATTAGGCAACAATTTTTTTTCTTTATCATAATGCCTAATAGCTATGTTAAAATGTGCAGCAAGGCGAGAAGCATAAATGCCTCCAAAGATGGGGCCCTTAGTACGGTTCAGACTCAACCGTCTAGCAACAATTCCGCCCATACTAAAAGTGTTGTCGCGGTACAAACCATGGAACAAAATAATAATATCAGGAACAGTAAGGTTCCCACAGTTCCCGCGACCAATCAAGAAACGACTAGCATATAAGGCAAAATAGCGTAAAACAGGAAAATGTATGCTAGTAATTCTTGCATCAGAAACCTTCTTGGTTTCTCCCACAGAGATAAGGTTAACAAATGGTTCCACCTCTTTACGGGGTGGTTCCTCTAAGATACCCTCAAGGGGTATGTTGCAGACCGCGCAAAATTCAGACAATGGCATTTTCTTCACAACGTCATATAAATGAAACTCTACTGAAGGAGGTGATTCCTTAGGGTAAAAGTAGAAGTTTTGCACAAAAGTATTTGTGAGTAAGAGATACTGTGGACGTTGGTCGTGGACTAAGTCGGTGAGGCCTGTATTTTCAATCAATGAATAGAAATCCTCATAAATCCTGGCCTGTGTCAAGAAATTATCAGAAGGCCATTCACACGGCCGTATCTCCATGGTACGAGGCAAATTATATTTGGGCCTCTAAGCTTCTTCATTTTGTTTCTCCTTTGAGCTTTGGCTCGATGAGCCCCTCAAAAGTCTCTTCATTATTTTCTGAAATAATCTGAGATTTTTAGTAACTTCAAACAAAAGTGAACCAACTTCAATAAAACTGATAG
The DNA here is from genome assembly GCA_032464435.1 of Aegilops umbellulata. Lineage (NCBI taxonomy): Eukaryota > Viridiplantae > Streptophyta > Magnoliopsida > Poales > Poaceae > Aegilops > Aegilops umbellulata. Next base: position 260,483,556 of record CP136055.1, read on the forward strand.
CAACAACTCCTACAAGTGCCTAGAGCCTATATCAAGCATTAGAACTACTTGGAACCATATAAATTTGACATGCAAGCTCAAGAACATGGTCACCTATGCAGCACAAATTTGCAAAGAAGAGAGCACTAGAACAAAAACTAATTGGACCAATGGAGGAGTCACATACCAAGGAACAATCTCCCCAAGCAGTTTTGCGAGAGGTGCTTTGAGCAAAGAGACCGAAAATCATAGCAAAAGCGGCTGGAACTCGTGCTTGAGTTGGTTTTTTGAGTTTGTGTGAGGCAGAGGAAGAAGATGGGTGCTGGAATAAGTGGAGGAGGGCCACCGTGGGCCCACGAGGCAGGGGGGCGCGCCCAGGGGGTAGGGTGTGCCCTCTACCCTCGTGGCCAGGTGGCAGCTCCCCCCGCGGTAATTTTTGCACAGTAAATCCTCAAATATTCCCGAAAAAATCATATTAAATTGGCATGTCATTCTGAGGACTTTTATTTTTGGGATATTTTTATATTGCACGGATAAGTCAGGAAACAGACAGAAAAATACTATTTTTTACTTTATTTCAACTAAATTACAGAAAGTATAGAGAGGGTATAGAAGGTTGTGCTTCTAGTTTCATCCATCTCATGCCCATCAAAAGGAATCCACTAACAAGGTTGATCAAGTCTTGTTAACAAACCCATTCCGATAATCATGAAACCGGAGAAATTTCGAATTACACTAGGTTACCTCAACGGGGATATGCACATCCCCAATAATAAGTATATCATATTTCTTTTTGACAGTAGGAAGAGGAAATTCAAAACCTCCAAATATAATCGATGGAATTTTTCCAATAGAGTTGATACTATGGACTTGAGGTTGTTTCCTCGGAAAGTGTACCGTATGCTCATTACCATTAACATGAAAAGTGACATTGCATTTGTTGCAATCAATAATAGCCCCTGCAGTATTAAGAAAATGTCTTCCAAGAATAATAGACATACTATCATCCTCGGGAATATCAAGAATAACAAAGTCCGTTAAAATAGTAACGTTTGCAACCACAACAGGCACATCCTCACAAATACCGACATGTATAGCAGTTGATTTATCAGCCATTTGCAAAGATATCTCAGTAGGTGTCAACTTATTCAAGTCAAGTCTACGATATAAAGAGAGAGGCATAACACTAACACCGGCTCCAAGATCACATAAAGCAGTTTTAACATAATTTCGCTTAATGGAGCATGGTATAGTAGGTACTCCTGGATCTCCTAGTTTCTTTGTTATTCCACCCTTAAAAGTATAATGAGCAAGCATGGTGGAAATTTCAGCTTTCGGTATCTTTCTTTTATTAGTAACAATATCTTTCATGTACTTAGCATAAGGATTCATTCTGAGCATATCAGTCAATCGCATACGCGAAAAGATAGGTCTAGTCATTTCAGCAAAGCGCTCAAAATCCTCATCATCCTTTTTCTTGGTTGGTTTGGGAGGAAAAGGCATGGGTTTCTGAACCCAATGTTCTCTTTCTTCACCATGCTTCCTAGCAACAAAGTCTCTCTTATCATAACGTTGATTCTTTGATTGTGGGTTATCAAGATCAAGAGCAGGTTCAATTTCTACATCATTATCATTACTAGGTTGAGCATCATCACAAACATCATCATTAACATTTTCACTAGGTTCATGTTCATTACCAGATTGTGTTTCAGCATCAGACATAGATATATCATTTGGATTATCAGGTGATTCAACAATAGGTTCACTAGAAGTTTGCACAGTTCTATCATTTTTCTTTTTCTTCTTCTTGGAAGAACTAGGTGCATCAATATTATTTCTTTGAGAATCTTGCTCGATTCTCTTAGGGTGGCCTTCAGGATACAAAGGTTCCTGAGTCATTCTACCAGTTCTAGTAGGCACTCTAACAGCATAATCATTTTTCTTACTATTCATTTCATCAAGCACTTCTTTTTGAGCTTTAAGTACTTGTTCTACTTGAGTGGTAACCATAGAAGCATGTATCCTAGCAAGTTTAAGTTCACCTCTAATATTAGCCATATAATCACCCAAGTGTTTAATCATATAAGCATTTTGTTTTAAATGTCTACCAAAATTAGTATAAAAATCGTCTTGCTTAAACATGAAGTCATCAAACTCATCCAAGCACTGACTAGCAATTGTAGTAGGAGGGACTTCAGCTTTATCATATCTATAGAGAGAATTTACCTTTACTATGTGTGTCGGGATATCAGGATCAGGAGGTTCTTCAATAAATAAGGGATTGAGATCATATGTTTCTTCAACTGGTGGTAAATTGAGACCATGTATTTCTTCAATAGGAGGTAAATTCTTAACATCTTCAGCTTTAATACCCTTTTCTTTCATAGATTTCTTTGCCTCTTGCATATCTTCGGGACTGAGAAATAGAACACCTCTCTTCTTCGGAGTTGGTTTAGGAATTGGATCATAATTGGAGCAGGAGCTGGCTCAGGAGGTGCCCAATTATTTTCATTTGTCAACATATTATTCAATAGAATTTCAGCTTCATCCGGTGTTCTTTCACTGAAAAGAGAACCATCACAACTATCCAGGTAATCTCTGGAAGCATCGGTTAGTCCATTATAAAAGATATCAAGTATTTCATGTTTCTTAAGCAGATGATCAGGCAAAGCATTAAGTAACTTGAGAAGCCTCCCCCAAGCTTGTGGGAGACTCTCTTCTTTAATTTGCACAAAGTTGTATATTTCCTTTAAAGCAGCTTGTTTCTTATGAGCAGGGAAATATTTAGCAGAGAAGTAATAAATCATATCCTGGGGACTACGCACAGAACCAGGATCAAGAGAATTAAATCATATCCTAGCATCACCCTTTAATGAGAACGAAAATATTTTGAGGATATAAAAGTAGTGAGATCTCTCATCATTAGTAAACAGGGTGGCTATATCATTTAATTTAGTAAGATGTGCCACAACAGTTCCAGATTCATAAGCATGGAAAGGATCAGATTCAACCAAAGTAATTATATCAGGATCAATAGAGAATTCATAATCCTTATCAGGAACCTAGATAGGTGAAGTAGCAAAAGCAGGGTCAGGTTTCATTTTATCTCTAAGTGATTCTTTGTTCCATTTAGCTAATAACCTCTTGAGCTCATATCTATCCTTGCAAGCTAAGATAGCGGCAGAAGATTCCATATCAAAAACATAACCCTCAGGAATAACAGGCATATCTTCATCATCACTTTCATCATTATAATCAGATTCAATAATTTCTTTCTCTCTAGCCCTAGCAATTTGTTCATCAAGAAATTCACTAAGGGGCACAGTAGTATCAGGCATAGAAGAAGTTTCATCATAAGTATCATGCATAGCAGAGGTGGCATCATCAATAACATGCGACATATCAGAACGAATAGCAGAAGGAGGTTTAGGTGTCGCAAGCTTACTCATAACAGAAGGTGAATCAAGTACAAGGCTAGATGGCAGTTCCTTACCTCCCCTCGTAGTTGAGGGATAAATTGTTGTCTTAGCGTCTTTCAAGTTCTTCATAGTGTCCAACAGATATAAATCCCAAGTGGCTCAAAGAATAGAGCTATGCTCCCAGGCAACGGCGCCAGAAATTAGTCTTGATAACCCACAAGTATAGGGGATCGCAATAGCTTTCGAGGGTAGAGTATTCAACCAAAATTTATTGATTCGACACAAGGGGAGCCAAAGAATATTCTCAAGTATTAGCAGCTGAGTTGTCAATTCAACCACACCTGGAAACTTAGTATCTGCAGCAAAGTGTTTAGTAGCAAAGTAATATGATAGTGGTGGTAACGGCAAGAAAAGTAAAGACAACAAAAGTATTGTTTTTGGTGTTTTGTAGTGATTGTAACAGTAGTAGCGGGACAGTAAATAAACGTAAACTAGTATATGGAAAGCTCGTAGGCAACGGATTAATGATGGATAATTATGCCAGATGCGGTTCATCATGTAACAGTCATAACATAGGGTGACACAGAACTAGCTCCAATTCATCAATGTAATGTAGGCGTGTATTCCGAATATAGTCATACGTGCTTATGGAAAAGAACTTGCATGACATCTTTTTTCCTACCCTCCCGTGGCAGTGGGGTCCTATTGGAAACTAAGGGATATTAAGGCCTCCTTTTAATAGAGAACCGGAACAAAGCATTAGCACATAGTGAATACATGAACTCCTCAAACTATGGTCATCACCGAGAAGTATCCCGATTATTGTCACTTCGGGGTTGTCAGATCATAACACATAATAGGTGACTATAGACTTGCAAGATAGGATCAAGAACTCACATATATTCATGAAAACATAATAGGTTCATATCTGAAATCATGGCACTCGGGCCCTAGTGACAAGCATTAAGCATAGCAAAGTCATAGCAACATCAATCTCAGAACATAATGGATACTAGGGATCAAACCCTAACAAAACTAACTCGATTACATGATAAATCTCATCCAACCCATCACCGTCCAGCAAGCCTACGATGGAATTACTCACGCACGGCAGTGAGCATCATGAAATTGGTGATGGAGGATGGTTGATGATGACGACGGCGACGAATCCCCCTCTTCGGAGCCCCGAACGGACTCCAGATCAGCCCTCCCGAGAGGTTTTAGGGCTTGGCGGCGGCTCCGTATCGTAAAACGCGTTGAATTCTTCTCCCTGATTTTCTCTCCCCGAAAGCCAATATATAGAGTTGGAGTTGGCGTCGGAAGGTTTCTAGGGGGCCCACGAGGTAGGGGCGCGCGCCCTCGCCCCCCTCGTGGACAGGGTGTGGCCCCCCTGGTCTTCATCTTTGGCGAGGATTTTTTCTTTTTATAAGACATCCCATGGAGTTTCAGGTCATTCTGAGAACTTTTGTTTTCTGCACAAAAAACAACATCATGGCAATTCAGCTGAAAACAGCGTCAGTCCGGGTTAGTTCCATTCAAATCATACAAGTTAGAGTCCAAAACAAGGGCAAAAGTGTTTGGAAAAGTAGATACGAAGGAGACGTATCAGTGGACAATGACCAACCTTCCTCCCCCGCAGCTCCCGCCCCGGGCAAGTACCTGAGGTTGGGCGACGACCTGTTCGTCCGCCTCCCAGGGACGACGAGCAGCAGAGTGCCTGCCAAAGGGGAAGTGTTTGATGACAAGGTGCTCACCACCGCCAGGCTCCAGGTTGTTGACGAACCGAGCATCGGCGACGACGGTTCCCAAGAGGAGCAGCTTCTCCGTGCCATGAGAGCCAACTTCTAGAAGCTCCAGGCGCTCCACCGTGCCCGCCAAGACAAAGTGAAGTCTAGGATGGCGGCGGTGGACAAGGCGGAGGCATATTTTGAGGAGCGCGTCGCTCAGACGCAGGTCTGGTTTGGCGAGGCCCGGGATAAACTGAGGGCTGCCCAGGGTGAGCTGGATGAGCGCAAGTGAGAGCTCATCCCGAAGCAGGCCGATATCGAGAAGACCCAGGAGGTGGCGAAGGTGCAGGCTGCCAAGGACGCCGCCGCCCGGCAACAACATAAGGCTCTGCTGGACTCCCAGGAGGAAGACCTTGTTGCTCGTGAGCAGACGCTTGCCGCCATGCTTCGCGGCAAGGACGAGGAAATCGGGAAGATCATGGCGCAATGGACCCAGGAGCTGGAGCAGAAGCACAAGGATGCACTTAATGCTCTAGCCCTGGACCACGCCGGCAAGGTAAAGGAGCTGGACATGGAGTGGGAGGAGCTCAAGAAGAAGGTCTCGGAGCTGACGGAGGAGAGGGACACGACCAACCGCACTCTGGCGGATGTGCAGGTCGCCATCTCTGACAAGGCCAAGCTGCTCTCCGAGGCCAACGACTCCATCAACGACCTGAAGCTGAAACTGGACGGCTTGGAGGGGAAGCTTTCGGAGGCCAGGCTCGTGAGGAGACCCTGCACAAGGCCCTGGAGGACGAGAAGCGGTTGCGGAGCGATGACGCCGCCACCCACAAGGATTACGTGAAGAGTGTAAACCTCTGGATCAGCCGCCTCGTCAACGTCGCTGGGAAGCTCACCGCGCAGCTCGCCGTCATGGGCCTGCTAGATGTCAGGTAGTCCCAGGAGCCGAACGTGAGCCCCAATTCCAGGATGACCCTGTTCTTCGAGCGCATCTTCGATGCCCTGGAGCAGCTCTGCTCCAACCGAGCAGCTTATCTGGCCAATGAGTCCCGGAGGCTCTGGCGGGGCGCCCTGACCAAGGTGGCGTTCTGGAACCCCAACGCCGGCTTCACCAACGCGCTGGAGAGCCTGCCGGAGGATGTGGACCTCTCGTCGCTCAAGGAGCGTATCGAGCCCATCATCAGCTGCGTCGAAGGAGTCAAGAGGGTGGAGGGCCAGCGCCGAGACTAGGCACCCCGTTTCTCCTTGCCGCCGCGGGTTCATGTCCCAGACAATTTATCTTAAGTTAGAACCGCGACAATTATTGATGCAATATAACTCTGCAGTACTTTGAAATATAAGTCTGCAGAACCGCGGCTATCTTCCTGTTTGATCTTTCTTTGCATGTACACACCCTACGCCTAGTTAGATAGGTTTGCTGGCGTGTAAACCCATTCTACAGTGCTTTGAAGGACGAATCCTTAGCAGCCTGCCGGTGGGCGCTTGCTGCTAGGGAAGCCACCCTTCCGTTCTCAGCCAGGTCGCTTGAACTATTGAGTGGACTCAAAACAGAACAAGGGCATTGCCAATAGCGGAAGGGTTCCATTGTGTACAGGTTTTCCATACAAGGAGCAAGATTTTTCAAGGAAAATAACCCTACAAAGAGGAAATTACTCAAGGTTTTGCGAGACTTAGCTTTTCCGTTACCACGCAAATGGCTGTTGCGGCTGCGGACAGCATCGCCTTGCCTAGCTGATGGCGCTAGAAAGTAGCTGATCGACATCGCCTTCTTCCCTCGAGCCATCACGACAAAGATGTCAATGCGCTAACATCTAAACCATATTTTTCACAGCTTGCGCCCCCTACCTAGCGCACCAAAGATGTCGGGGAAAACGACACCTATGGGATCATAGGGAATCCGTACTACGGTTGGTGGGGCGTGGGGCTGTGCAAAGAGCGGGTTTAGAAGATCAACACGGGGGAATTTTATCCAGGTTCGGGCCGCAAACGATGTGTAATACCCTAGTACTGCTTTGGTGTGTATTTGGTGTTCTTGAGTTCTTGAACTAGCTGCGGTGCACGCCTAGCCCAAAAAGTCCGAGTCCTTCCTCAGTACGCCTCGGACCTCCTTTTATACGTCAAAGGGGTTGGCATAGTGGCACACAGGAGGTGGAAAGTTTGTGCAGTGTACAAGTCTATCCCTGACATCGTGGGGCAAAATGCATTTAATGCCCTGCCGACGTGTCCTCTTGCTTTATTGGGGATGACAATTAAGCCCGTCTCATCTGTCACCGCCTCGCCTCGCTCCAGCGCGCGTCCAAGCTAACGAGGCGTGCAGCGCCATGCTGGCTGCTGAGCTGATGCGGTGGCAGAGTCTACACGAAGATCTTCATGCCACCACGCAGGTGCTTGGCTAGTTGGCCTAGAAGTTGCATGCTGCCATGTAGGTGCGCGCCTAGTTGACAGGCTGGCTGCTGCATTGGAACGGCCATGGGGTAGCGAAATCTAGGTAGGTGCGGGCTTGGTTGTGGCCCTGCAGATGTCCCCGGCAAGGGTCTTCCCAAGGTCTTGTGGGCGTCCCCGGCAAGGATTTTGCCGGGGGCCTTCGTCTTCTAGTTCTCATCTAGTCTTGTAGGCCTCTGATCTTAAAAAAGATCTACATGCCACCATGCAGGCGCCTCCTGAGCCTTAGTTCTGATGTTGTTAACGGTGTCAGAACTTTTAGGCTCAAGGGTGGCGGTCTTGCTGCTGTTGGGCAAGTTGCCCCGGCAAGGCTCTTGCCGGGGGAAACCCATCTTGTCCCTTTGCTCTTCGTGCCTCTGGCTTCAGCGCTGCTCGGGTAGTCTTGTATCTTCGCCTCCTCTGCCCCGCCAAACGTGGTCGCAGGTGCGGCTACAACTGCCTGCACACAAGTAAAGGGGTACATAAGGCCCCTACTTTTGTACACCGACACAATCCAAACAGGCCCTTAGGGGCTGTTTGGTTTCAAGCCAGAACTTGCCACACTTTGTCACAACTCAACTTAGGCAGTTTATTAACACTAAGGCCCACAAGCTATCTAGTTTGCTATAGGTCAACCCTCGACATTGAGATGCTATCTAGTTTGATTAGTTCTATACATTGCCAGCTCAATGTATCAATAGTGCAAACATATGCAATATTGGAACTACTTTTCATTGGTGTCAATATTTAGTGATATGAAATTGCATATTATCTTGATCATATACGATGTGTTTGTAGGTCATGGCCAATTCCGGAGGCAACAACGAGTTGGTGTACGATGTAGACATGGTCAACAATGATTTCTTAAAAGCTCATGACTGTAGCATCAATAGCCTGCAAGGGGAAAATGACGAGCTAAAGATGGAGATTAAAGAGCTGCACAAGGAGACTATTCGGCTCGTTAAGGACACTAATGAGCCTAGGAACGAGAGGGATAAACCCGTCAAGGATCGGGATAAAGTGAACGAGGAGATAAAACTCCTCAGGCCTGAGAGGATTGACCTCAACATGGACATAGATCATTTCAAAAGACATGGAGAGGGGAATAGAAAGAAGCTTCTCCAGCTGAGCATACTCCTTAATGAATATTAGTTTTTTAACTAGCTAGTCCATCTTATTAGTTGATGAATCGAGTAATTAGAGTACTTGATGAGCAACTTCTATGAAGTTTACTTAACTTATTAAGTTTATGAGCCTCTTCTGTTAATGATTATCTATTAAGTAAGTAGCTAGTGTTGATGAGTACATTGTGTTAATGAGTATCTGTTAAGTAAGTTGCTGGAGTTGATGAGCAATTTTTTTGTTACTAAAAAATCATTTGCTGGCGTTGGCCAAGGAGGAACGCCAGAGTTAAGATGAACTTACTACTGGCATTGGACTGGTGACACACCAGCACCACGTAGGATACTGCTGACATGTTCTCCAACGTCACTACTACTTTTTAGCAATGGTGGCATATTAGTGGTGTCGTGTGTCTATGCCAGCACGGAAGTGGCTGACACGCCATATCTAGGCTCTTCTACACTAGTGTTAAGTGCGCGTAGAGTTGTATCGGTGGTCGATATAAGTTGAAGGGAATATTAATTCTACCTTTAGCTCCTCGTTGGGTTCGACACTCTTACTTATCGAAAGAGGCTATAATTTATCCCCTATACTTGTGGGTTATCACGGACGGAGATCTTCGGACATGTGAGCCGCGTATGATAGGTGGGTCGTGGCCGTGACTGCCTATGATTAGTGGGACCTGGGCTAGGTGAGCAATCACTTTATTTTGCCTAAATTAGCCCAACCCAAGCTACCATCGCATCCCCCACACAGGCACGCAATAGCCGCTGCCACCACGCCCCTAGCGGCCCTGCTGCCCACTCCGACCATTTGCTTGATCTTCAATGGCGAAGCGGCGTGGTGCTATGGCCTAGCCCTTCACTTCATCTGCAGGAACCGTGCATGATAGTTGAGCAGCCAGTATGTTTCTAATCGAAATCCTAGCAATTAGGATTCTGTTATCAATCGATTGAATGGGCGATTGAGCGATTGAATTGTTGTTCATTGAGTTGCTCTAGTTTTCAATCAGTATCGACATTTATTTAGGAATTGAATTGTGTGTGGCAAATTTTTTATTACCAAAAAACCATTTGTTGGCCAGGGAGGCACGCCAGAGTTAAGATGAACTTACTACTGGTGTTGGACCGGTGACATGCTAGCACCACGTATGATATTGCTGACGTGTTCTCAAAGGCCGCTACTAATTTTGAGCAATGGTGCCATATTAGTGGCGTAATGTGTCTATGCCAGCACTGAAGTGGTTGACACGCCATATCTAGGCTTTTCTGCACTAGTGTTAAGTGCGCGTAGAGTTGTATCGATTGTCGATATAAGTTGAAGGGAATATTAATTCTACCTTTAGCTCCTTGTTGGGTACACCACTCTTACTTATCGAAAGAGGCTACAATTGATCCCCTATACTTATGGGTTATTAGGGATGGAGATCTCCAGACATGTGAGTCGCGTATGATAGGTGGTTCGTGGCCATGACCGCATATGATGAGTGGGACCTAGGCTGGGTGAGAAATCACTTTATTTTGCCTAAATTAGCCCAACCCAAACGACCAGCCGCATCCCCCCACAGGCCCACGCAACTGCCACCGCCACCAAGCCCCTAGTGGCCCCGGTGCCCACTTCGACCATTCCTTGATCTTCGATGGCGAAGCGGCGTGGTGCTATAGCCTAGCCCTTCAGTCCATCTGCAGGAACCGTGTATGATAGTTGGGCAGCCGGTATGTTTCTAATCAAAACCCTAGCAATTAGAATTTTGCTATCAATCGATTGAATGGGCGATTGAGCGATTGAATTGTTGTTCATTGAGTCGCTCTAGTTTTCAATCTATATCGGCATTTATTTAGGATTGGATTTGTGTGTGGCAATTTTTTTATCACCAAAAACCATTTGCTGGCATTGGCCAAGGAGGCCTGCCAGAGTTAAGATGAACTTACTACTAGCGTTGGACTGGTGACACGCCAGCACCACGTAGGATACTGCTGACGTGTTCTCCAACGCCACTACTAATTTTTAGCAATAGTGCCATATTAGTGGTGTCGTGTGTCTATGCCAGCACGGAAGTGGTTAACATGCCATATCTAGGCTTTTCTGCACTAGTGTTAAGTGCTGGTAGAGTTGTATGGTGGTCGATATAAGTTGAAGTGAATATTAGTTCTACCTTTAGCTCCTCGTTGGGTTCGACACTCTTACTTATCGAAAGAGGCTATAATTGATCCCTTATACTTGTGGGTTATCAGAGACGGAGATCTTCGGACATGTGACCCCCGTATGATAGGTGGGTCATGGCCATGACGGCCTATGATGAGTGGGACCTAGGCTGGGTGAGCAATCACTTTATTTTGCCTAAATTAGCCCAACCCAAGCGACCAGCCGCATCCCCCACACAGGCCCACGCAGCCGCCGCCACACACCCCTAGCGGCCCAGCCGCCCACTTCGATCGTTCGCCCGATCTTCGATGGAGAAGCGGCATCGTGCTACGGCCTAGCCTTTCAGTCCATCTGCAGGAACCGTGCATGCTAGTTGGGCAGCCGGTATGTTTCTAATCGAAACCCTAGCAATTAGGATTCTGTTATCAATCGATTGAATGGGCGATTGAGCGATTGAATTGTTGTTCATTGAGTTGCTCTAGTTTTCAATCAGTATCGACATTTATTTAGGATTGGATTTGTGTAAGTGGAACTCGTGGCTGCCAGTTTGGAAATTCAAAAACCCTAGAAATTAGGATTCTTTCATAAAAGCCCATTCTAGATTGTGTGGTAATATTTATCCGAATAATGTAGTTTGTTTTTAATTATTTGATTTGCAAATTTCGCCTTTGATTGATGGCTAGTCATTCTTGGATGGGAGAGGGCGATGGAAGAGTTCTGGGTTGGAGAAGAGCAGCTGATGGCAAAGTGCAAGGAAATATGCTCCTGATTTCCGAGCATGAACGCTCTCGTGATGCACTCGCCGGTCCTGACCTTGGAAGTGACTAGGGATAAGCTGAAGCGGATGGTTCCTGGATACAAGGGGGCAATCTCAATGGAGCTTCTGCTCTGGGAGTTGGCAGAGGCGAGGCAGTCGCTGGATCCTCGTTAGCGAGCTCGCTTGTACGTGTACCGCTCCTGCCTCTCGTCGCCAAATCTAGAGGTGAATTTGCATATTATTGACGTCATCAACGAGGAAACAAAAGAGGAGTATGCATACGATGAGGAGGCGGAGGAAGAGGATGATGACGAGGAGAAGGAGGAAGAGGCTTCTGACGAGAAGGAGGAGGAATAGGATTCTGATAATCTGATGCGGAGGAGGAAGAGGATTCTGACGAGGATGATGAGAAGATATAGGACTCTGATGAGGAGCAAGAGTAGTAGGATGATGCATAAGAGGACAGCTACCAGGGGTTTTTGGAGATCATCGCACATGAGGAGGTTGTAAAAGAGGCGGGCTACCATGGGGTATGGAGATCATTGCTTCGCTGGCAGACATGAATCTGACGATTCCAGTGGATGACGAGGATGAGCAGATGGATGACCATGAGCTGTTAGAGGCTGATGTCGGGGAGGATCTACCCCTGCTCATCTTGGAGGCTAAGCCGAGCTGCAAGACTGACCCAATAATGGTGAAGTAGTATCAGCTCTTGGCTCAGTTTGAGCAGAATGCTCAACGGTCCCACCACCGCCTGGCTCTTCACATGATCACCAACAACACTTGAGCTAGTCTTAGAGGCGATACTAGCAATCTTATTTCACCATCCCACACGTGCATATGAGTTTTCCACTGAATCGCATATTCCAGGATCATAGCAGTTATAGCATAGAGTATAAAACTCTCAATTATGAACACATAAATATAATAATACAATATTATTGCCTCTAGGGCATATTTCCAGCACCTACATTATTATTGCCTCTAGTGACTTCTAAATTGTTATTTTCACAAGGTAGTTCAAAATGACCATGTCTTAGTAAACCCCGAGTCCACATCGTCACATGGCAAGTTCAAATGTGAAGTCGAACTTGTGATCATCAATGGAATAAGACATGATCTGTGCTCAATATAGTCCATGTCACATGGAAAATGCCAAGGTCCATCCATCGCAAACATCACCCGTTAAATTGTGAAATGGAAAGAAAACCCCAATGGTGACCAAGTACAAGCAAATGAAATATGCGACGTGAGCAAATGCACAAGGCATGTACAATGTGGTTTCTACATCATGGAGACCTTATGTGCACAAATTTTAACTACTATTCTCACAAGGTGATTCTAAATGATCATGTCTTAGTAAACCCCTAGTCCACACCATCATGTGGCAAGTTCAAATGTGAGGTAGAACTTGTGATCATCAATGGAGTAAGACATGATCCATGCTCAATATTGTCCATGTCACATGCAAAATGTAAAGGTCCATTCATGACAAACCTCTCCTGTCAAATCATGCATCACATTGTGGTGGATCAACCCTATTCATAAGCAGACGACAAACCAAACATTTGTAATTCGTTGAGGGATGTTTTGACCTCACCAAGAGGACCAGAATAATACAACTTGACAAAGTGTACAATTTTTGGACAAACAATTCTACTGGGTTTTTTTTCAATGAAAAATGGATAGGAAACCCGAATGGTTGTCACTCCTATTTCGTACAACAACTTGAATATTTACGGCCGACCCCAAATTGTCTTTCCTTGCATGTATTAAAAGGAAAAAATGTATTTCCCTCCTAATTTTCGCTCCCATCAGTGTTTTCATTCCCTCCACCGATTTTGAATGACGCTCTCAATTTTCAACAACTCCTCTTAAATACCCATGACTTGACTCTCACCACTCTCTCATCCCTCTCTTCTCCCTCAGATTCACTGCCCTCCTGGAGACTTATGGCTCCATCTCCGGTGAATTTGATGGCCAGGACAGTTAGTTCCAAGAAAGTCCACAAATCTCTGCCGTCTACCCAAAAACCTTATCACACACTACCAGGTCAGAAGTTCCTCTCCCACCATCCCCATCCCAAAACTGTATCTATGTTCATGACACCCATCTGGATTTACACATGAGCTTCGTTTTGGCCTTTTGGTGTACTTGCACCTTTCAATTCTTCTAAATCAACTCAATTTTGCTATATGTATTATGGTTCGTACTGCGGTTCATTCAATATATGGATCTAGTTCACTTCACAAGTTCTTATTAGGCAGATCTTGATTATTTATTGGTACTTGTGTATTTTTAGATTATTTGATAACTAAAACATAAGTATTCGCATCAATGATGGGCATGGACATGAATAACTGGTCTTTGATTCTCAGCTTCTACAAGAAAATCAAGAAAAGTATATGAGCAGGTACTGGAGGAAGCAACGAAGGACAACGTTGCTTGAATATCTGCAATCATGAAGATTCACTGTGCTGGTACAATTGGTCCACCAGATTTCACTTGTATAGCACATTCTTTTCTGCATGCTGGTGCGAACATAGATGAAGATTCAAAAAAATTGAAAGGAGGAAGCTGATGTCTACGACGTTGACATGGATGAATATGTACCTTCATCTTTAGTAACAAAAAATAATAAATGGACCCCCAAGCTATTTGCAAGGTAAACTTCCTTTGCTGATTCATGCATCTGTATTATGCACTACATATGTTCTAACTTTCATGGGTACATGATTTCTTCAGGGACAACTCGGAATTGACCCAAGGGATTAATTTGTGGAAGAATTTTGCACTGGTATTTTGCAAAAAAGTTCTCAACACCGTAAATATAACTTTCTGACCAAATGTTCGAACAAGATCAGAAACCGTACATAATACTTTGGCTTCCTCTTGAGATTTCATACTTATGCACTCCCTGTCATACTAAGTTTTTGCTTCATGTCGCAGGAATTCTCTGACAAGAGAAAAGAAACATATTTGTTGTGGTGGTATGCGGTATGGCTGGCAGTTCAAAATATGATACCCGTCATAGCTCTATGGTAAGAATTTATATAAGTTACTGAAATCTTGTATATTGTTGATTATTATACATGATATATAGTACTGATGCGAGTGTCCTTATTCCATAAGGCCAAAAACAGAAAGAAGAGATCATCCACTTTGGAATTTCATGGAAACTCCCTCACCATCGAGAAGGATTCCAGTATGAGATAGATTGCAGAAGAAGCATCCGTAAGTAATTTATAATGTTTTGGCTTCAAAAGTATTGTGTGAGCCATGATAGTGTTATGTACTAATAGTGCATGAACAACGCTTTCAATCATGATGCGGACTACAAAGAGGGCACGTTTACAATCAGTTTTGCTGGAAGTAGCTAACGTGCAGATTATTGAGGAAAAGAGCTCCTCCGCCACGTTACTTTCAAGCTTTGCCGTCTCATCACATAATTCATCCTCTGAACAATGCATCTGTGAGCTATAGGCAAAGATTGCATCACATGCAACAGATACAAAACAGGAAAATGCCACATTTGCAGAAAATATGAATGCCCTACTTAGTGCACAGATGCAGGAAATCGAAGAGCTTAAAATGAAACAACAACTAGAAATAGAAGTTATCAAGATGGATCAGGAGAGAAAAATCAGAGGCTTCGAAAAAAGCTAGAAGAAATAGAGGGAATTCTTAGTCATCTCTGAAGGAAGTCATCTCAGTCTTCACAGGATACCGTGTCACAACCCATCAATCATTAATGGTGCACTACGGTTCGTCATGATGCCTTCTCCCGTGTCTTATTTCTCATGCTTGATAATATGTAATTTGGATGCTCATTTTAATAAGTGGATCGATGTTGTGAAAAATGTCAAGTCTCATTGTTATTATAATAAAAGTTGTGATGGCAATGTTAAATTTCAAAATTCCTCTAATTCAAATTCAAATTGGCCTACAAAAT
The DNA here is from genome assembly GCA_032464435.1 of Aegilops umbellulata. Taxonomy (NCBI): domain Eukaryota; kingdom Viridiplantae; phylum Streptophyta; class Magnoliopsida; order Poales; family Poaceae; genus Aegilops; species Aegilops umbellulata. The sequence goes on from CP136055.1 coordinate 260,499,078, forward strand.
CAAATCATGCAAACTTTGACACTATTTAGAACATGTGATGGTACTAGTGATGGAAATTGAAATCATCGCCATAGTCGTGTTCCCCACTTGTAAGAAGCCATGTCAACACCGTCTAGACCCACATGTAAGCAGTCACGTCAGTATCTTCTAGGCCCATATGTCAGCATCACTGACCGGCCAAAACTGATGCCTGACTTATTACTGACGGGATCATCAGCGATAAAACCCAAGGCGAACCCACATCAAAGTAGCCACGTCAGCAACTACTAGCCCCAGTTGCCAGAATCTTTGACCAGTCAAACCCGCGGAACGATCACTAGTGATGGATTGTCATCACCAAAAATGATCTTAGGCGATAGATTTGCCTATCATAACTGACATTATGGGCCGTCACTCAAAACGACCATCAGTGGCATTTTTGGGTTTGTCTCCTAAGATACCATCCTGTGTGATGTACGAAGTGGTACAGTTAATATTATTTTTTATGAAAGCTCTTCGGTGACGGTGGGGGTGATGGCCGGAATACTTCACTTGTACATTTTCAATGACGAAAAATGGTTTACGTTACTTCTTCAAGATCATCTGAACGTCCTCGGAGCTGTCATCGGAAATGACAACGGGTGGCGGCAACTCCTGGACCGGCAGAGACATGGTTTGCACCTCGTAGTCGAGGTCGACTACCGTGGGCAGCGCGATCACGGTGTCTTTGACATGCCCCGCCCGGGAGGCAAAGCGATGAGGATCCGCCTTTGTCAGCTGCATGGTAGAGTGGTACATCCACCATCGCGCATGCTGACGCGAGTCCGAAGATCTTGTATCCAACATCGCTCAAAAAAGAATGGATGTTGGAGGGACACGCATGCTGTCGGGGAAGGCGCGATCGAGCTCTGCTTGACTCAACACCTTCACAAGACCCCGCACATGGTTCACCATCATCTGGACGCTTGGGAACCAGAGGGAGATCTCCCTAAGCTTGGCGCGAAAGTCCGTGTTCCTGGTGAGGTCTTCAACCGCCTACTACCATGCTAGGCTGCGATCCATGGCGGACAATGGCCAGCGAGGTTTGTGGGTGAAACTATCGGAGGTGGGGAGTGGGGTGACTGGGCGGTGGCAGGCCCGGTTTTAAACAGTGAGAACTCCAAACGCCCACGCCTATGTCACACGTGTGTGCCACTAACACTAACCAGCGAACACTGCACCTCTCTAAAACTCTGCATCTATCTCAAATTGTAACTTGCAATTGCTTCTCTTAAACTGAAACTTGCATTGACGAAACTACTAAAAATACATCTCTGAAAATCACAAGGTCTGCACTTCACAACTTGAACTTCATATCTGAAAATACATTTTTGAAACTACTGAAAATACATCTCTGAAAATTATAAGATCGGAACTTCACAAGGCTTCGATATCTAAAAATACTGAAAGTACACAATGGAAATCACAATTCACAACCTGCAAATACTTCATATGCCCAATACTGTAAATATCTGAACTCCATATGCATAACAAGATCTGAAGTTCATATTCATAACAAGATTTGAACTTCAAATACATATCTTCAATGCAATGTAAATCAAGCAATGTCAATCAATATTTGAATTTCATATGCTCACATCTCTGCACACAATTGCAAGTTTAGAAAACAACATCACTTGAAAGTAATGTAATTCAAGCTAAACACACATTAGAAACAACAACTTGGAAAATCGGTTTCATCTTCTGAAACCGCTTCTTCAGTTCAATCATTCCTTCAACTTGTTTTGCTTGTAATTCCACGTCAAAAGTGTGCGCATCAAAAAGAGAGCACTTGGCCTCCACCAGCAGATGCGTAGTCTCTTCCTTATGAACCTTCATGATCCTCAATTCAGTCTTAAGACGGATAGTAACTTGTCGCAAATAACCAACAAGTTGTGTCACGAACTCACTGTAGGGGTCATCATGCTACTTGAAAAAACAGAAGCCCTGTATCAACCACCCATTTTGAGAATATCAATGAAAAATCACACTTTTGGAACTGGCAGACCTCGGGGTAGGGGGCCCCGAGCTGTGGATCTAGAATCGATGGGGAACAAGGGACAATGAACATGGTGTTTACCCAGGTTCGGGCCCTCTCGAGGAGGTAATACCCTATGTCCTGCTTGATTATATTGGATGTATAGTATGGTTTACAGAGTAGATCTACCTCGAGATCAGTATAAGCTAAGCCCTAAGGTGATGAGGTGGTGAATATAGCTCTAGCCCTAAAGACTACAACCCTTGGTTTATATAGATCTCCTGTATAGTTAGGGTTACCAGAGATAGATTACAAATAAGGAGTAAAGAGATCCTGCCTATCCTTGACTTGGAGGGAACACAACGGCTTCATAGATCTCCTGTCACTATACGGCTTCCCCAGTCCGGCCCATATCCAATGGACCGTCTCTCCGAGGACCCCTTAGTCCATGACTCCCTCAGTAGCCCCCGAACTAGCCTCCAATTCCGGGGTTGTGTCCGGTATCTGCACACCAGATAGACTTCGGCTTGCGAGGTGAGTTCTCCAATATAGTCTGCACATGTTTGGGGTCACGTGGTGTCCGGGATCTGAAACATCCATTTTACTTAGGCCTGAAAAAGAGAGGTCTGGCAAGTGTGAATAGAGTCTTTGACTGGCATATTTTCTCCTTTAACGGAGGGTCGTGACCGGTCATAACTCCGTGCGGCAGGTTGTTCTTGATGCACGGCTCGAGGCCGACCCCTTATTGGCACGTCTCATCGAGGTGAAAATTGTGCCCCGTTTTTTCGGGGATATGATCAATGATCTCGACTCCCCACTCACACATAACGTTACAAGATTATAGGGAAGTGGAGAAGCCTATGGCATAAAAATAGGGACTTGTGGTCCTTCCGTGGCTTATAAAGAGGGCAAAGCTGCAATCGGTGACCAACGCCTTCTCCCACCTTACGTTGTTGCTTACGCAATCCTTCAGAGCTCCAGCGCCCAATCTCTCTGCTTCACGGTGAATCCCACCCCGCTCGCCCCTGCCATGGCCGGATCTGGTACCAACGGGAAGTGGGATGCCTCCATCATCACCGAAGGCGACATCCTGAAGCTAAAACAGGCTGGCTACTTGTCGGCCAACATAGCCCATCGGGCCCCTCAACTGGGCTAGATCGTCCCCACGCCAGGCCGGGCGAAAGGGTTGTGTTCCTCCCTCATTTCCTCAGAGCGCTTGGGTTCCCCCTATAGCCCTTCGTAAGGGGGTTGATGTGCTTTTATTGGCTGGATTTTCATGATCTTGCCCCTAACTCCCTCCTCCACATCACCACCTATGGCTGAAGGTGTTCAACGTCAAGCCCAAGGTGGTGGGCAGCGACCATGCGGACTGCGGGGGGCCATGATCAGCAAGCCGACACGGGTCCCATGGCCGAACGGCAAGTTTATTGACACTGTCAAGGTGTGGCAAAAGGAATTGTTCTACATTACTGAGCCAAGGGATGCCGCCTGGGGAAGTGGCTCCCGCATTCAGGTCTGGACCCCCCTACCAGAATGGCCTCGTGGACCACCAAGAGTCCGGACTGGGAGTGTGTTGCCCACGTGAAGGCGCTGCAGAAGCGCGTCGTCAGTGTAATGGAGACTGGCGCAAAGCTGGTTGTCATGGTCCAGATCATGCTCAACCGTCGGCTCCTCCCTTGCCAGGAGAGGGCCAAGCCAATGTGGGAGCATGAGCCCGAGGATCCGACCACCGTGCAACACCTCTTCGACACAACCCATGATAAAATATGGGGTCAGCTATTCAAGCCTCAGAAGGAGTGGTCGGTCGAGGGGAAGGACATCAGCCTTGACGTCGTGAACCCCCCCCCCCCCAAAGGAGGTGAGCAACATTCATCTTCAAAGTGTGTTCGGATATCCACACCGCGTACGATTCGGTCTAAACCTCTATGCGGATTTTGCAGGGCTGGATCACCAAGGTTGAGAAGATTAATGGCCCGACGCCGCTGCCCGAAGAGCCCCAGTCAGAGCAGCTAGAGAAGTTGTTGGTTGTGACAAGAAGGGCAAGAAGAAAGAGTTACTGGAGGCCAAGGAGGGCCTCCACCGCAGGATGAGGAGGAAAGTGCCTCCTCACACTCCAAGAAGAGGGCGACGTCTGAGGACGTCGAAGAGGTTCAACCCCCACAAGCCTTGAAGAGGTGGTGCCGGCCCAAGCTGGTCCTGCCTGACAGCTCGGACGAGGAGTCCTAAGCGTCCGAGGAGATCCCAAAGAAGGGACCCAGGGTCAAGCCCCCGGCCAGCAGGTATGGAGTTGGTATTTTTAGCTACTTTTTTTCAGTAATTCATCTTGGTCAGAGGCTAACTCTTCAGAATTGCAGTCCCCCACTCGACCGCCCCATTGAGTAGACCTCGGAGGGGACGTCTCCACCCGCCGAACTAGTGGACAGTGGGTCTATGTCATGCTCCGCGCCTCCCCTGAACCCTGAAGAGGTTGGGGAGGTGTGGTCCCGAAGGACTCCTCCTCCTCCAAACACAGAGGGGGAGGTTGACATCGTAATGGCCGAGGCTAACACCTCGGTCGCCGAAGACCAGGATGGCTCGTCCCTCCTGGTCGATGCGGGAAGGGAGTCCAGACCATCCGGACCCCGTCAGCCGTCCGCTCCATAGCCCCCAAGGCCCTCGATGGCACAGGTTCCTCCTTACAGTGGAGAAGGGGTCGGGGAGCCAACGCCAGCGCCGAACACCTCCAAACGGGCGGCGGCTGGCCGGCCGGGCGCTGTGGAGGAGTTGTTGAACAACTCCCTCATTGTTGATGGGCACCGCACTCTTATGAGTGCGGTCATGCAAGGTGTTCGGTTCGTCCAATCCGGACTGAATGACGCTGTCCAAGGCATTCTGACAGGCTTTGAGGTAAGTGAAGTCATACTCTTTTCTCATAAATTAGATTTAGTCCTTAGTTTAAGTATGCCATATCTGTAGTAGCCCCCGAAGCTCTGCAAGGTTTGCAAATAAAACCTGTGGAGGATCCTGTTCTACAGGACATTATTTGAAGTGGTGTGAATTTTTTAATGTCACAAGCATCTTCTCTTGCCACAACTACTAATGTTGCGGCGCTAGAGGAGATGGATCGGAAGCTCAAGCATTCTGATAAAGAGTTGGACCTTGTCAACAAACGACTTGACGAGGTGCAAGGTAAGCCCTTTGGTAAGATGTGTAATTGCTTGATGTCGGATATTGACGATCCGGACTGTATGCTAATCTTTATTGTGATGATCTTGTAGTTGCCACAGCCGAAGTCGAGGGCTTAAGGGAGGCCTTGAAGGAAGCCGAGGCAGAGGCGACTGCCAGGAAGACGGCCGCTGACAAGGCGGTGGCCGAGCTCGAGAAGGCCAAGCCTGCCAGTGAGCAGTACGAGGCTCGAGTAACCGAGGTGCAAGTGGAGCTCCAGGATGCCGTCAAGCAGCTTGAGGTCCTCGAGAAAGAGTAGGGGGGCGATCCTCTCAGCTGTCCAAGGCGGAGAAGGAGATCCAGGAGGCAAGGACCGAAGCGCGAGGTGTCCGGGAAGAGCCACGCCAAGTCGGGCAGATTGCAAATGGTAAGAAATACTTACTGTAGAGTGTGTTCAGAGGCAACAGGTTCGCCCTGCTGAAGCGGGTCTGGCGCACCGCAGGCGTCTTAATACATCGCCAATGTATCTAGAATTTTTTATTGTTCCATGTTGTTATATTATCATTCTTGGATGTTTCACAATCATTTTATAGCAATCTTATATCATTTTTTGGTACTAACCTATTGACATAGTGCCTAGTGCCAGCTGTTGTTTTTTGCTTGTTTTTTACTTCGTAGAAAATCAATACCAAACGGAATCCAAACGCAGCGAAACTTTTTGGAGAATTTTTTGGACCAAAACACACACGACGGGCCAAGGAAGTACTAGAGGGGGGCTCTGAGGGGAGTACAACCCACCTGGGTGCGCCTGGGGGCCCAGGCGCGCCCTGGTGGGTTGTGCCCACCTCGGCCGCCTCCCGCACCACCTCTTTGCCCTATAAATACCCCCAAAATCCAAAAACCCTAAGGGAGTCAACGAAACACAGTTCTAGCCACCTCAAGTTCCAGAAATACCAGATCCAATCTAGACACCATCACGGAGGGGTTAATCATCCTCATTGGTGCCTCTCCGATGATGCGTGAGTAGTTCATTTTAGACCTTCGGGTCCATAGTTAGTAGCTTGATGGCTTCCTCTCACTCTTTTGATTCTCAATACAATGGTCTCTTGGAGGTCTATTTGATGTAACTCTTTTTGCAGCGTGTTTGTTGGGATCCGGTGAACTTTGAGTTTATGATCTGATCTATTTTATCCATGAAAGTTATTTAAGTTTTGATCTCTTGTATGCATGATTGCTTATAGCCTTGTATTTCTTCTTCGAATCTTTGGTTTAGTTAAGCTGACTATATCGATTTTTCTTGCCATGGGAAGAGGTGCTTTGTGATGGGTTTGATCTTACGGTGCTCAATCCCAGTGACAGAAGGGGACATGACACGTATGTATTGTCGCTATTAAGGATAACAAGATGGGGTCTATTCCTACATGAATATATCTTGTCTACATCATGTCATCGTTCTTATTGCATTACTCCGTTTTCCCATGAACTTAATACACTAGATGTATGGAGGATAGCAGACGATGTGTGCAGTAACAGTGGTAGATGCCGGCAGGAGTCGGTCTACTAATCTTGGACGTGATGCCTACATAATGATCATTGCCTGGATATCTTCATAATTATTGAAGTTCTATCAATTGCCCAACAGTAATGTTTTTACCTGCCGTATGTTATTTTTCTCGAGAGAAGCCACTAGTGAAATCTACGCCCCCCGGGTCTCTTCTTTATCATATTTGCCTTCGAGATCTATTTTATTCTCTTTTATTTTCAGATTATTAATCCAAAACCCCAAAAATACCTTGCTGCACTTTTCCTTTATTTTTTTATTTTGGTTTATTGCGAGATCTATTTATCCAATCTACTGCAAATTTATCTAGCTTTTTACCCGGGAGGGATTGACAACCCCTTTACGCGTCGGGTTGCAAGTATGTGTTCTTTGTGTGCAGGTACCGTTTACATAGTGTTGCGCGGTTCTCCTATTGATTTGATAACCTTGGTCTCATCACTGAGGAAAATACCTACCGTAGTTGTGCTGCATCATCCCTTCCTCTTTGGGGAAGTACCGACGTAGTTCAAGCCGCATCAAAAGGAATTTCTGGCGCCGTTGCCGGGGAGGATCAAGTCAAGATAGTCTCCCGTCCACGTGCCAGTTTCTGGCGCTGTTGTCGGGGAGACATCATCAAGATCTATCAGGTACATAATCACAAATCTCATATCCTTGCAATTTACATTATTTGTCATTTGCCTCTCGTTTTCATCTCCCCCACTTCACAAAAATTTGCCATTTTATTCGCGCTCCTTTTCATTCCCCGTTTTCTCATCAGATCTGTTTTTGTGTGCAAGTTTGTTTATCACCTTTTGTCGTTATGGATAGTTCTTCCTCTATTGCGTGCACCCCCGAGAACGAGGTTCTTAATTTCAAACAAAGGGGAGGGGAGAATCTGAAAGATGCTTGGTATAGGATTTGCAATGCTCGTAATAGATCTATTCGCAAGCAATCTACCATTGTTCTTCTTCTCTTTTTTTATGTGGGCATCACTACTTGGTATAGCTCCGTCCTTGATACGGTTACAGCTGGGAATTTTTTGATGTGTCCTTCTCTAGATTCTTTTAATGCTATGGGAAATTTAGTGGGTTCACCGTCTCTTGTGGTTAATGAAACAACTTTAACTCTCGAGCATGTTATGGAAATACTAGATGCTATTGAAAAGAAAATGCTCACTGAAGAAAACATTGAAAAATTAGATAAAAAGATGCACAATCTTGCTAATGGAATTGGCTCAAAAGCGGGGGATGCTCTTAAAGTACTAAAAGAAAAAGAACCCACATTCAATGAGAGAATAGAGGAGAGCTCCGCTAGAATTGATATGTTGGAGGAAATTTTTAGTAATATAAGCACGGTTTTTTCTTCTGCTAAAACTATTGAAAATACTCCCGTAAAAATTGGCAATATTACTCAAGTCACTAAAAACTAGGGTGCAACTTCTAATAATAATAAAAAGATTTTAAGATGATTAGTATTCACCCGATTTTATTGAAGTGATAAAAGACCCTACTTGCAAGAATGAATTTTTCAAACTTGTTCCTAGGAGTATTGTTATTGAAAATTCGTATGGTAAATCTGTGAAGAGTTCTAAGTGTTTGATTGAGGTGTTGGAAACCAAAGATGACAACACTTGAATCTATGCATTATGCCTAGCTAGGGGCATAAAGCAATAGCGCTTGTTGGGAGGCAACCCAACGAATACAATTTATTTTTGTATTTTTTTCTGTTCTTGAGTGTTTTGCACAATTATGCTACTGTTATGATTGTATTTTTTGTGTTTTAATTAGTGTTTGTGCCAAGCAAAGCCTTTGGGATCATGTTGGGTGATAGTTGATTTGATCTTGTTGAAAACGAGAAACTTTTGCGTCCAGTAAAACAATTTTCAAAAATCACAGAAACGCGATAAAATCCTGATTTTTGTACACAAGATTGATATACAAATTGCACAATTTTCTAAATTTTCAGAATATTTGGAGTTATATAAGTATACAAAGTTTTCAGATTGCTACAGATTGTTCTATTTTTGACAGATTCTGTTTTCTTTGCGTTGTGTGCTTATTTTGATGAATCTATGGTTTGTATTGGAGGATATAAGTCATGGTAAAGTTGGAATACAGTAGATATAATGCAAAAATAAAATATGAATGGGTTTGCAACAGTACTTGGAGTAGTGATTTGCTTTGTTATACTAACGGAACTGATGAAGGTTTTGTTGAATTTTGTGTGATTGAAGTTTTCAAGTTTTGGATGAGATCACGATGGATGAAGGAATAAGGAGTAAGAAGGGCCTAAGCTTGGGGATGCCCATGGCACCCCAAGTTATTATCCAAAGAGGAATAAGCAACTAAGATTGTGGATGGCCCCGAGTGGCATCCACTCTTTCGTCTAACGACCATCGGTATTTTACTTGGACCTATATTTTTATTCGTCACATATCATGAGTTTTGTTTGGAGCGTCTTGTATTATATGAGTCTTTGCTTGTTTTGCTTTTTATTTTGTGTCATCTATCCTTGCTAGACACACCTATTTGAGAGAGCCAAAATTATGCTATGATTTGTTAGAATTGCTCTTTGTGCTTCACTTAAATCTTTTTGAGCTATGGAATTGCTCTAGTGCTTCACTTATATCTTTTTGAGCATGGTGTGCTTTAGTATTTTTGAAGAAATGCTCTTATGATTCACTTAGATTTATTTGAGAGTTAGTAAAAATTTTCAAAAAATTCTCTCATGCTTCACTTATATTATTTTGAGAGAAGAAAATTTTTATGCTCATGTTCTTCACTTAGATTTGTTTGATCTAGCAAAAGCAACATATGAAATTAGTCCCGAAGTGATAGATATTCAAGAGGGATATATTAAAAACTTTCATGAAGATTATTGGACAAAATAAACTTGATTCTTTGTAATAGTTTTGCGGTATGATGATATAATATGTGAGTCATGTTGATGAGTAATTATGCTTTAGTAAGAATATTGAAGTTAGGTTTGTGATTCCCTACGCAAGCACGAAAGTCAATAGTTATGCAATGAAATTACATCCTACTTGTGGTGCATTATTCGGTGTTAGTTATGCTTAATGCTCGCTTATGAGATGTTTCGTTTCTTAGTTGGATGCTTCTCAATCTTTTGCTAGCCTTCACTTGTACTAAGTAGGATTACTACTTGTGCATCCAAAATCCTTAAACCCAATTTTTGCCATATGAGTCCACTATACCAACCTATATGCGGTATTTTTGTGTTATTCTAAGCAAATTTGTATATGCCATCTCTAATCTTCAAAATAAATTTCTCTTTGTGTGCTCGTACCGCTCATGAAACGGTAGGGGGTAGCTGATATTTTTCCATGCTAGATGTGTTATTCTCAAGATGAGTGTTTATTCACTTGTCATTGCACGAGAGTACGGCAAAGGTATTACGAATGCCCAGTCCTAAAATGATAAATGAATTTACTTTATGTTGTCAAATAATAAATTCCTTGGAAAGTGTTGGTATGGACGGCACCCGTGGATTCAGTTAGCCGTGGAATGTGAAAGTATGGTGAAAAAACAAATAAACTTTCTTTTCTATTTTGGGAACCGCCTATGATATATCTAGCATGGAAAGTATTGGTTACTACTCGATCGTTTTCGTTGACAGGAAAGGCATGCCACCTAAAATGTTTTATCTCTATCTTTTTTCCACTTTGAGCTCTAGCACCTCTACAAATCCCTACTTCCCTCTGCGAAGGGCCTTTCTATTTACTTTATGCAATTTTTATTTTTATTTGAGTCTCCCTCTTCTCTTATAAAGCACCAACTAAGGGGCACTATGGGCGTACTTGAGCATTGGGTGTAACTAATATGCGAGTGTGTTTCATGAATGGATCAATGATTGAGCATAATGGGCTAGGGATAACTTGCTTTAGTGTTGATTTTTTTGAAAGACATGGTTGCTTGCTGATATGCTTGAGTATTGAAATCTTCATGTCAAAACTAGACTATTGCTTTGAATCATATAAAATTCCAAATGTCCATGCTACAAAAGAAAAGAATATGTGATGAACATGATAGGAAGCATTCCACATAAAAAATTCTGTTTTTATCATTTACCTACTCTAGGACGAGCAGGAATTAAGCTTGGGGATGCTGATACATCTCCAACGTATCTATAATTTTTTTATTGTTCGATGCTGTTATATTATCATTATTGGATGCTTTGAAATCATTTTATAGCAACTTTATATCATTTTTTGGGACTAAAATATTGATATAGTGCCCAGTGCCAGTTGCTGTTTTTTGCTTGTCTTTTACTTCGCAGAAAATCAATACCAAACGGTGTCCAAATGCAGCAAAACTTTTTGGAGAATTTTTTTGGACCAGAAGACATGCGATGGGCCAAGGAAGTACCAGAGGGGGGCTCCGAGGGGAGAACAACCCACCTGGGCGCGCCCTGGTGGGTTGTGCCCACCTCGGCTACCTCCCGCACCTCCTCTTTGCTCTAAAAATACTCCGAAAATCCTAAAACCCTAAGGGAGTCGACGAAACACAATTCCTGTCGCCGCAAGTTCTAGAAACGCCAGATCTAATCTAGACACCATCACGGAGGGGTTCATCATCCTCATTGGTGCCTCTCGGGTGATGCGTGAGTAGTTCATTGTAGACCTCTGGGGTCTGTAGTTAGTAGCTAGATGGCTTCCTCTCTCTCTCTTTTGATTCTCAATACAATGGTCTCTTGGAGATCTACTTGATGTAACTCTTTTTGCGGTGTGTTTGTTGGGATCCGATGAACTTTGAGTTTATGATTAGATCTATTTTATCCATGAAAGTTATTTGAGTTTTGATCTCTTATATGCATGATTTCTTATAGCCTCGTATTTCTTCTTCAAATCTTTGGTTTAGTTAGGCCGACTAGATCAATTTTTCTTGCTATGGGAAGAGGTGCTTTGTGATGGGTTGGATCTTACGGTGCTCAATCCTAGTGACAGAAGGGACATGACACATATGTATCATTGCTATTAAGGATAACAAGATGGGGTCTATTCCTACATTAATAGATCTTGTCTACATGTCATCATTCTTATTGCATTACTATGTTTTTCCATGAACTTAATACACTAGATGCATGCTGGATAGCGGTCGATGTGTGGGGTAATAGAACAGATGCAGGCAGGATTGATAACCCCTCTTACGCGTCGGGTTGCAAGTATTTGTTCTTTGTGTGCAGGTACCATTTACATAGTTGTGTGCTTCTCCTACTAGTTCGATAACCTTGGTCTCATCACTGAGGGTAATACCTACCGTAGATGTGTTGCATCATCCCTTCCTCTTTGGTGAAATAACGACGTAGTTCAAGCCGCATCACATCTTTGTCGAGCTTCGAAAGAATGTGGCGGCCGCCATGGAGCATTATGCTGCTCACAAGGAGGACTCTGAGCAGCGACTGTTCTGGTCAGAGTTTCCAGTCTCTGAGCATCCTCCCCTCACCAGCAACCAAATGAAACAGTTGATGGAGCTGCATCGGATGTCCGAACTGGCACTGAAGGACCTATGTGTCCAGCTGTAGCCGTCTGAGCCGATTCCGGAGAGCTACTTCGGTTTAGTGCAGAAGCTACGGGATGCACCGCTCCATGTTGACGCCATGAAGCGCTAGACATGCCTCGAGGGAGCTAGGCTGGCATTTGCAAAGACCATGGTACATTGGCCGAAGATTAATCCGATGGACATGGCCACTAGTCCTCCGCCGAAGGGGAAAGAACATTGACGTCCGGAGTTGTACTTTACACAGGTGATGAACGGTGCGTGGGCATTAGAGGTCCAGTGTTCTAAAGATGAAATCATTGAGTGACTGTATTGAAGTTTTATCATATGGACTTTGTGCTTTATAATGTGGCCTCTGGAGTTTATTTTGTCATGGTTTAATTTTGACTCCTGTGCGGCTGTATGTTTATTCTGAAAGCTACCAGTCATCGGCTTTTGCCCCCCGATGAATATCATGTGGGGTGTTTTGTCTCTGCATTGTTACCCTTAGCCAACGTCTTGGTACCCGGAGGCAGTAGTGTGTGAGCAAAACTAGGCAATCGGACTATTCGGTTTTATTGCTTTCACTTAGCCTCAGGAGCTTGATTGTGGGAGCTAGTGACTAGCCCCTGGTGGCTTGTGATGTACTTGGGGGGCAATACTTGTCCTTTCCGATCACATGGTTTGTGTTAAGACGAACCCTTCATGTGACACGATGAAATCGCCAATGATTTTTTGGAGTCAAACCTCGCCATCGGATCACTGACCAGTTCGCGCTTACTATGACGGTCAGTTTTCGGCTTTCTCCTCCTGAGGTACTTGACCGGGCTTGCCAAAAGTACTATCGCAGGGGTTCTCCCTTTGCCCTCTTAGCCGAATGAACGGAACATAAGGGGCAAGCACAAGAGCCGGGCAACCCAACTATCGACCCAAGACATAGTTCGGAACTGATGCATATAGTGCAATATCCGAGACGCCGAACACTCAGTCCAAAAAAGGTGTCAGACTTGGGGTACGGAGACGAGGGTCAAATCGAGCTCTAAGTTAGTTAATCAATCATGTTTTCATGACGAGCTTGTTTGAAGAGCGAGGGAGAATTGGAAGGACAGGAGATAATTGCAAGATGCGGATATCCGAACACCATGAAGGGCGTTTTTATTATTTCTCGTGAGCTCAAGACGTCTAACCGTACGATTCGAACTACCATGGCATTATTTGTAAAAAGGAAAAAGGTTTTACAGAGTAAAGGTTTACGCAGAGCCTTGATGCATGAGTCAAAGCCTCCACTGTGCCCTGTTGCACGTCTGCGCCGTTGCTTCTGAAAGGTGGGGGTTGGAACCTTTGATGAAACATGAGGGGAGAGGATCCTGCTGATGAAGCTTTGTGCTTGGGAGGGGGGGGGGGTTCTGGAAATGGCCCCCGGGTCGTCCGAAGACAACGTAGTTCCGAAATTCGGGCTAGCTGAACACATGCTTTGCTTTTATTGATATATGCCTCACGGCTGCCCATGGTATTTCGAGTGCGAAATTGTGCTGACGAGGCACGTGGAGCGTGAAGAATGTGGGCATGTCGCGGGTCGTGCATCCCTATTTGCGACGAACGCATGCGGGTTCCCATGACGGGGAGCAGGTTCGGACCCATTTACTTTTGTCGCCGCCCTTTACAGTGGGCCGGTAACGGGACCCGTATGGGCCGGTTTGGTCTTCGGCCGCTAGGGCCGCAGTGTGCTCTTCGGTTCGAAGTGAGTGCTCAGTATTGCCGTTGATAGTTATGACGCCCGAGGACCGGGCATCTTCAATTTCAGGTACATGCAATGCGGGGCAACATTGAATTTAGTGAACGCCGCTCGACTGAGGAGGGCGTGATAGCCGCTCCGAAAGGGTGCAATGTAGAAGATCAAGTCCTCGCTTCGAAAGTTGTCCGGAAAGCCGAACACTACTTCAAGCTTCACAGTGCCTGTGCAGCGGGCCTCCACTCCCAGAATGACCCCCTTGAAGGTGGTCTTACTGGGTTTGATCCTTGATGGATCGATCCCCATCTTCCTCACTATGTCTTCGCGTATCAGATTGAGGCTACTGCCCCCGTCCATTAGGACTCTAGTGAGGTGGAATCCATCGATGATGGGGTCGAGTACTAAGGCTGTGGATCCTCCAAGGTGTATGCTGGTCGGGTGATCCCTGCGATCGAAAGTGATCGGGCAGGCTGACAATGGATTGAACTTCGGCGCTACGGGCTCAACGGAATATACGTCTCGCAACTCTCGCCTCCTTTCCTTCTCTGGTATGTGGGTTGCGTAGATCATGTTCACCGTCTTGACCTCAGAAGATAAGGGTTTCTGGCCTCCACTATTCAGCCTGCGGGGCTCGTCATCATCCTCGCTTCGTGGGCTTTTGCCCGAGTCTTCGGCTGTAAGCTTTCCGGCTTGCTTTATCACCCAACAGTTATGGTTGGAGTAGTTTGCGGGCTTCTCTGGAGTGCCATGGATTTGGCAAGTCCTGTCCAGGATTGCGTCTAGTTTGGATGGGCCACCGCCGTTGCCTTCAGGGGCTTTCTTTCGGGTCCAGACTCGGGTTTCTGAACCTAGCATTTACTGCTGTATCCTCGTCTTCGCCGTCATTGTGGCTACATTTACTCTTGCTACATCACGACTTTCCATTAGCGTCCCGAACCTCGAAGGTACTGGGTGTGTTGGGTTTGGTGTTTTCACGAGCAAGCCAACTGTCTTCGCCCGCACAAAAGCGGGCCATGAAAGAAGTAAGGGATGCCATAGTTCTTGGTTTATCCTGGACGAGCTGTCTTACGAGCCATTCATCCTTGACACTATGCTTAAAAGCGGCCAAGGCTTCGGCATCCAGACAGTCGACAATCTGGTTCTTCTTGGTCAGGAATCGGTTCCAAAACTGTTGGGCAGATTCTCCGGGCTGTTGTGTGATGCGGCTCAGGTCGTCCGCGTCCGGAGGCTGGACATAGGTGCCCTGAAAGTTCGCTCGAAAAGTTTCCTCAAGATCTTCCCAACAGCCTATAGAGTCTTCGGGAAGGCTGTTCAACCAGTGTCGAGCTCGTCATTTAAGCTTTAGTGGCAGATATTTGATGGCATGGAGGTCATCTCCTTGCACCATGTGAATGTGGAGGAGGAAATCCTCTATCCGTACGGCCGGGTCTGTAGTTCCGTCGTTTGTTCGATGTTTGCAGGCTAGAATTCATATGGGAATTGGTGTTGCATTACCCTATCTATGAAGCACAGGGAGTGTTCGGCGCCCCGAACTTGGGCTACATCGCGTCAGAGGTCTTCGGCCATCCGAGTCAGCTGCTGCTCCCAGACTCTATCGTTTTGGTTCAGCCAATCGTAATATCCTTCCCGGTGAGTGGGTGAATCTTCTATGGGTCCGTAGATGGACCTCCTATGGCCTCCTCGAGCATCTAGGTCATGGTAGAGGTCGTACTCGTAGGTGGGCCGCACTTGATCCTTCCCGTAACGGCAAGGTGGGGCGGCGGGGTGCTCGGCCTTGTCAGCCTCTCTATCCCACCCTCTAGGGGGGCGGTCCGGCTGTTCGGCGCGTGTATATATTGGACGTGTGGGCTCTACGGCCTCGTCGTCAAATTGTGGCAGAAATCTTCGCTTGGGATAACTTTTGATTGGATGTTCACGGCTGTACCCCTCTTCAGCGGCTAGGACTTTGGTCCATCAATTGTTGAGGGTGTCCTGTTCGGCCTTGATTCTACGTTTTTGTTTCTTCAGACTGTGGTCGGTGGCTAGAAGCCTCCGTTTGAACTGCTCCTGCTCTAGCGGGTCTTCGGGGACGACGAAATCGTCCTCCTCGAGACTGGCCTCCTCCTCAAAGGATGGGAGGTAGTTGTTGTCTTTGGAGTCATCGGCGTTTTCTGGGTTAAACGGGTCCTCCTGCCCCGCGGGGTCATCCCGATGATGTTCGTTAGCTGCGGCTCCGGCGAGATCATCCGTATTATTCGCAGTGTCGTTCTCCGCAGACCCATGTTGCTCGCGTGCTTCGATGTGGCTTTGATCGATGGCACTGTCTTTGGCGCTTGGGCGGTTCATCTCTGGGTTTTTCTTGGTCCTGATTGGGAGTGCCATCGCCGTCCTTGGGGGTGTCCACCATGTAAATATCGTAGGTGGACGTGGCCCACCAGCGGCTGGTGACGGGGGGGCAACATCAGTACTAGTCGTGGCTCTGTTATCCTCATCCATATATTTGGCATTTTCCGAATTGTAATCTAGCATATCGGTTAATTCATCGACAGAGGCTACCAAGTGGGTGGTGGGTGGGACGTAAAATTCCCCTTGGTACGCCTCGAAGGGTTGATGGTTGTGGGCGGAGGGCAGGTCCTCCTGGACGGTCATTTTCTGTATTCGGTCTAGCGCCTCGTTTAACATAGCGAGGGTCGCCTAATTCGAGGGCTCTAGGCCAAATTCCGTTGTAACGGGGTGGGGGCAGTCAGTGCCCCCGGCCGGTCCTTGGTTTCCACAGGCCGAGCTAAGCTCGGGGTGCGGTGCCGGATCCTTGAGGGGGTTTGGATTGTCACTTGGGGCTAAGTACGGGCCTTGGTTTTTGCATGTGGTTTACACGCCGGGATTCGAGATCGAGCTGCTTCAGGCCGGGGGTGACCCCTGGCCATCGGTTGCCGGCTTGTCGTAAGGGCTTAAGGCCAGAGGACTGTTGTGACAGAAAGGTTCAGCCGAGATTGACTCTTGGCTTTCGCCTCCTGATTCTGCCTCGAAGGCCGAGGTTAGGCCCTCCGTGGACATGACGGATCTGGCCGAAGGTGGAGTCTGGCCCCTGCTTGAAGAAGAGCCCTCCTAGCTTGAAGCTGTTCAGATGGCGGGGGCTGATATGTAGATCGGATCGGAGTGAGACTCCACAGCGGGCATGGCGAGGCTTGTGAGGGTGCGAAAGGGGCGGTGAATCCGGGAAAGAGAAGATCGCCCCGCATGTCCGCAACATATTCCAGATTACCCGAATCGAATTCGGTGTTCAGGAGCGAAGTTGTTGACATGACCCAAACGACCAGTAGGGTCGGCGTGCAGCACGATGCTGCCGAACGCGAAGAGTTGACCGGGGACAAAGAAGTCCCCAAATCCGATGCCTTCTCCTATGATCAGGCGAGCCATCGATCCTTTGGGCGACCCCACAGCGGAACTCTCAATGAAAGCACCAATGTCGGTGTCAAAACCGGCAGACCTCGGGGTAGGGGTTCCCGAGCTGTGGATCTAGAATCAATGGGGAAGAAGGGACGATGAACACGGTGTTTACCTAGGTTCGGGCCCTCTCGAGGAGGTAATACCCTACGTCTTGCTTGATTATATTGGATGTATAGTATGGTTTACAGAGTAGATCTACCTCAAGATCAGTATGAGCTAAATCCTAAGGTGATGAGGTGGTGAATATAGCTCTAGCCATAAAGACTACAACCCTTAGTTTATATAGACACCGATAGGGTTAGGGTTACCAAAGATAGATTACAATAAGCAGTAGAGAGATCCTGCCTATCCTTGACTTGGAGGGCACACCACGGCTTCATAGATCTCCTGTCGCAATACGGCTTCACCATTCCAGTCCATATCCAACGGGTCGTCTCTTTGAGGACCCCCTAGTCCAGGACTCCCTCACTTACCTTCTATTTTGAGAAGTTTTAGTACCTATGCCCTGGATTGCTAAGGTTCCAGGAGGTCCAGCATGGTGCCTTCATGCTGAAGTGGCACAAGATCTCTGACATATACTCAAAAGGCCGCTCCCGATAAGGCATTGGCAATTGTGAAGGGAACGGTGGAGATGTCGATGATGAGCTCCAGGAAGACATAGCTCGTGGCAATGACGGCTACGAGCATGGGGGGTGCGAGCTTAATCGGGGATGGGTGCGATCTTGGAGTGGGGGACAGGGACGACAATGGGGAGAAAGCATAATAGAAGCTAGGGTTCGTCGCGACAAAAGAGAGGGGAAAGGAAATTAAAAGTAGCCATTTTTCCTACGTGGCAATCCAGTCAGCTAAGGAAAAGCCTAAGCCACCTGAAATCCACATCAAAACAGCTCCAGGTGTAGATTTGTCTGGTTTACCACATTTCAGGGTCTTGGAAAACCAGTTTCTATGTTCGGGGGATTGATACCAAATGCCATGTTTGGTGGGGTGGGGGGCTACACTTTTATCTTCTTTGTTTCCTATTGGGCCTTGTCTAGAGGCCAATCCCTTGCTCACATACAAAACCCCCGATTGTCTTTGTACGTAACAGAACAAGGTTATGTTTAACATTTAGTCCCCACTACCTAGTCTTTGACCTTCCGGTAGACCTCTAAACTACATACACAGATAAAAGGGGCAGCCTAAATCGTTCTATTTGGGCTAAATCAATTTTTGGTTTCGCTAGAATTTCTGAAAGTGTATTTTCCTCCGGTGGAAACTCATGAAGTTGTCCTCTCTTCGTGCTTTAAGGGTATCTTTGAGAATCTCATCTTTCTAGCTTCTTTCGTATTTTTTTAGTTTATTATTCCTGGACTAGTCTATGATGGGAGTCCATTTTTCCGCTAAGTTACTTATTTCGTTCGTCGTAGCTTTTCAATTTTGCATTCCCGTTTAGAGATTTTCTCACACGAGTTCATCAAATTCGCTGTGCTCGTTTATTCTTTCCAAATTCCTTTTATGAGTAGCTGCGTATCATTATTCTGCACAACTATGATGTTGTGACTTTTATGTTTTGACCAGCTGTATCTACCTAGTTTGAGTCAATCTTTGTCGTAGAGTCTTCTGTGTAAAATAATTTTCTTACCAGTTAGTCCATGTATTTCATTGATTAGCCCCAAAACTTCAAACTTTCCTAATTTTCTAAACGTAGCTCCGATGGAGATGAATCTTTTTGAAAAATATTGACATTAGAGAGTTTCATCAAGTAGGTCCATTTGTCTAAACTTTTGCCATATTCAAATTAAATTTTGTCGAATTTCGTTGAAACCTTATCTGGCCATATCTTGTAAACCATATATCATACTTAACTTGTACAAAAATACTTGTTGTTCATATCCAGTATACTCCAAATTCAACTACTTGACCTATTTGGAATTCAAATTCAATTCAAACTTGATTTCACTATCACCTGAGTTGTAGTGCTCGTCTTAATTATATCTTTTTGCAAATGAACGCTTTTGTCATATGTCATCTATCTCACAACTTTTATGTTGTTTTCCAAATACTCTGGACCATGTTCCATATTATCTCAAAACAAGATTGTATAGCATTATTTCATTGTTCAATAACTCATTTGAGTTCATTCCTTCATTTGGAACCTTTTAGCACCGTAAAAGTATATCATATATTAAGCCTATGTACATCACTATTGTTCAACCTTGCCATATTTGTTTTGTTGCTCTTTTGGTTCTTCTTTATGGCATGGATGTTTATTTGGACTCTTTCGTTTATGGTAAATTGCTCGGAGTGTGACGAATAGAATTATCCGAATTGTGATTGCGAATAACTTCATCAACAATGTTCAAGGCAAGTTACACTTTTGATCATACCTCGTCCTATTATTGTCTACGCATGTAATTCTATATCACATTACTACATTATGCATGTGTAGGAATATTATGGTAGTATGCTATTGCTATCGGGGTTTAGTTTAGTATAGCACTATGTAGACTGTGGTAGTTGTATTCTTGCTATGCTTTGTAGACGTGGGATGGTGATGGTGTGCTTCATGAAAGTTGTGAGTGAACTTAATTAATGAATAAAGTAACAACATTCATTTTATTGTATATTTGGGGAGGCTCTGCAATATTAATGCTTAATTAATGAATCATCTGGGCGGAATTGCTTGTCGGGACCAGTTGACAAGTATGTACCCTCCAAGAGGCTCTGCATTACTCGGGAAGGGTGGGGGAATGCCGCCCAGGTTTTAAAAGGTTGGACAAGTTTCATATCAAGTAGCTTCCAGTACAACCACACACTATTATGGGCTCTTCTCAGTTGAGTAGGTTGTGTGACCTTTTTTGGGTAGGCTAGAAGATGTAGAGATGTGTAGGTGTACCAGCCTGCCCGTGGGTTAAAGGGAGCATTTCTAAAAGACTTTGTATCAATCTTCCAGTTCAAATAAAATTGAGTGTGCGAGCTACAAAGGAGGTTGTTAGTAGCAAGCCATGCCCATGTGTGTGTGCGTGCGTGAGTTCAGGCTGATGCGTGCGTGTGTGGCATGGTGGTGTGTAGTGTGTGCGTTTTCTGTTAGCGGGATCGTGGGGACGTTGGAGTCGGCCATGGGCGGGCGCGCACGACCAGGGTATGTACGTGCATGTCGCTGGAACGTGGATGGCGCGGGCCGGATCGGCCGCTCGGCGTGGGCTGGGACTGGGTACGTGCCCGGTGAGTTCCAGGTATAAATACCCCATGCGTTGTAACAGGCTTGCAGTGGAGTGAGCTCGAGTTCGTGCTCGAGGGAAAAACCAAAGGCGTTCGTGCGCCGGAACTCCACCGTGTCCCCCTTCTCCTTGTGTCTTCTTCTTCCTTGCTTCGGTTTGGTATAAGGCGAGGTGACAGAGAGAGAGAGAGCTAGGGTAGAGGGAGAGCTAGGGCATAGCCACGGTTCCAACAATTGGTATACAGAGCCACAGGTTCGGGCGGCGGCCGTGGCGTGCGGCCGCGGACGCGGCGCGCACGGCGAGCGCGGGGGAGATGGAGGCTGCGGCCACGGCGTCTGCGGCGAGCACGGCGGACATGGACGCGTCGGCTGCGATGCGCGGCCATGCACGATGATGCCGTGCGCGCAACGAGCAGCGGCGATCGCGGAGACGAGGAGGCCGCGGAGGACCTGCGTGGTGGCGCAGAGGCTGCGGCGGCTCGGCGCGACGACCGTGGAGGCGCTGCGCTGCGGTTGAGGCTGCGGCGGTGCAGGGCAATAAGGCGCGGCGGCAAGCCGGGCGCGACCAGTGCGTGTTATGGGTGCGCACTAGACGCGTCGGGCGCGTCGGGACCGAGGGCGCGCGTACGGGCGTGCGGTTCATCAGAGGAGAACGCGTCAAGCGGAGCGCAGGTCAGCCGCGTCGATCACGTCAGTGCATGATCGTGTGCGCGAGCTGGGGCGTGCAGGGCGTGGCTCGGCGAGGAGAAGACCAAGCTCCTGGGCACGCTGGATCGGCCGCGTTGATCGTGTTGGTGCGTGATCAAGGTCGCGAGCTGGGGACGTGTGGAGCACGGGGTCGATCGCCAAGGAGGTGACCGCGTCGCCGCACTGGAGACGGCCGCGTCGTTCGCGTCCGAGCGCGACGGGTGCGCTGGCCGGGAAGTGCGGGGTATGCTGATCATGGCGGAGTGCAACGTCAAGCGTCGAGGGGGCCATTGGAGCGGCCATGACGCGACGTCGACGACGAGCCTGACATGTGCAAGGTCATGGCTTGGGGCGTGAATGTCAGTAGCAAGCCATGCCCATGTGTGTGTGCGTGCGTGAGTTCAGGCTGATGCGTGCGTGTGTGGCATGGTGGTGTGTAGTGTGTGCGTTTTCTGTTAGCGGGATCGTGGGGACGTTGGAGTCGGCCATGGGCGGGTGCGCACGACCAGGGTATGTACGTGCATGTCGCTGGAACGTGGATGGCGCGGGCCGGATCGGTCGCTCGGCGTGGGCTGGGACTGGGTACGTGCCCGGTGAGTTCCAGGTATAAATACCCCATGCGTTGTAACAGGCTTGCAGTGGAGTGAGCTCGAGTTCGTGCTCGAGGGAAAAACCAAAGGCGTTCGTGCGCCGGAACTCCACCGTGTCCCCCTTCTCCTTGTGTCTTCTTCTTCCTTGCTTCGGTTTGGTATAAGGCGAGGTGACAGAGAGAGAGAGCTAGGGTAGAGGGAGATCTAGGGCATAGCCACGGTTCCAACAATTGAGTCACGTGGGGAATGTATACAACCTCCACAGAGTGTAAAAACTAGTCATGATTAGCCATATCCCCGGTTACGGGCAATTTTGAGCAACTGGACTTGGAACCACTGGAAGATCTTATCATATCTAAGGAGTAATAATATGAAGTGGGTTTAACCATGATCCCCGGGGTCTCCCATGGCAACTACTGGGTAATCCTATGATCCGGGGGCTCTCATAGGTGACCTGGTGGGTTAATTGGAGGGGGTCCAATTAACTATAGGTGAACTAGAGTGTAACAAAGACTAAAGACTTGACTAGTAAGTAGAAGTAGGTGAAAACTAGCTTTCTGCAAAATAAAACCACAAGCTTCCCTTTTATCATA
This sequence comes from Aegilops umbellulata, assembly GCA_032464435.1. Lineage (NCBI taxonomy): Eukaryota > Viridiplantae > Streptophyta > Magnoliopsida > Poales > Poaceae > Aegilops > Aegilops umbellulata. The sequence continues at coordinate 260,521,480 of CP136055.1, forward strand.
TCCTTGCATATAGATATGATAGCTCTATTATAACAATTTGGGTGTGACTTACCAGAATATTCAACATACTGACCTACACGGCTGCAACTTATCCTGTTGAAGGATTTTATACGACGAGTAAGTGATACAATGTCTATACTCAATTTTTGCCTGTGATGTTGATGGACTCCATGAAGATCTTATTGGCTTTTCTGTTATATTTTACTTGTATGTTGGCCTTGAGCTACACATGTATGTAACATTTAAATTCTGGATCTACGATGTAGTATTATGACATGTGGTTTATTCTTTACATTACATCATGTACTGTGAGCGCGCTAGTGATTGATCCATGGACCAGCACAGTGAGTACAAAAGACTCAAATGCTATTAGGTTCGATCATTATAGTAGATAAACGGGCTCTTCGAGAGGCCAGATCTACGGTTCGAGAGCAAGCGGCCCGCTAGTCCCTGTTAGTTCTAGGCACTCATTGTTCATGTAATCTTTGCGGGTCATGGTAATGTGCTCTCAGTCCAAACGCCGCGTCACTCTTTAGACTCCTAAATAAATTGTTAAAGTATTAATTTTGTGATGAAACATGCTTCTTGCAATATACTTATTATGATTACTTTAGTAATATTTTCATTATGTCATGTATGTTGTCAGTGAATGTTAAGACGATAATTCATATATGTAAATGTGATAATCACATGCAAAATGGTGCAACAACATCATTCCTTCCTGGTTTTCTACCAGAGGCGTGCTAAAAGAGGCAACCGATATTTGTTACCCAAAAACCTGTGGCGGGCGAAATCTAGCACCTGCCATTTTTCCTCAAACAATTGTGGTGGGCAGTAAACATAGCCTGCCAATGCAGTGCTCTCTAGTGGCGGCGCATGCCCGCCACAAATGCCATGTTACTAGTGGCGGGAGGTCAGTGGCGGGCGCCCCTGAGAGCTTCGTCCGCCAATGGTGGGCCATTGGTAAGCATTCCTAAAGTAGTGTGTCCTTGCGGCTAGTGACAGGAAAAACCAAACAAGGTTGAATTCGGTCAGATAAACCCATTATTCGCATCATACCATGAATTACAATCAATGGAAACAATTTATGCATATGATGCTCGGTGACGAGGCATGTGTGACTAGAGAATCTCATGATGGCACACACATAACTAGAGAATATGGCTATCAGTTAAAAAAATGGAAATTCTGGCTTATGGTGTCAACGAGTTTGGGCTGAATTCAAGATACGCGGGAGAGGGCACAAAAAATGGGTTGGACTAACTTTTACTAGACATATGTGCCAAATACTTTCGTATATTTAACTTTGTTTCCTCATTGGCTCGGAGTGGGCGGGTGGGGAGGGGAGAGGGTTATGAGCCGAAAATCAGTGTACCAGAATAGGATGATTCCTGTTTACCGCCGGCTGACAACACATGTCGTGCATTGGGCTCTGCCTACTTAGCCCTATCATGCCACATTTTCGTTGGATGGTTTTACTTCATTCAACTTTTTTGCACCTAGTTTTATCCTTCCGCAACAAGTGGTACTTACTCACCTTTTCTCATTGGGTTTTTCTGATTTTTGATTTCATTCTATCCTTTTTTAACTTTTCTCTTTATAATTCCCCTATTATCAAGTTTTTTTCTCTTTCCTTAAACATTTTTATTTCAAGAATGATTGTAAACTTTTGACCATTTTTAAAAATGCATTAATAGTTTTTTTATTTCATGACATTAAGTTCATGAACACTTGCACAATTGTATTTGAATTTTGACAGCGTTTCTGTAATTCATGAACATTTTTAAAGGGCGCACAATTCATGAACATTTTCTCACATGTGGTGAACATTTTGTAAAATACATCTTGAACACTCTTAAACAAGGAAAAATATTCATTTCATAATGAATACATTTCTTTCATACATGATAAACATTTTTCTTAAAATGCGAATCTAATTTTCAGAAATAATTTTATAATAAAATTTTGCTCTGATAAATACACAGTGAACATACGTTTAATTCATGTTTTTTTCGTTTAAAGTTCTTCATAACATGTTTCAGAACTTATGAACATTTTATAAATATACAGTGAACTTTTCCAAATACATGATAAACATTTAAAGAACTAATGCAATTGCAGAAAAATGTTCATGCAGTGTATATGGTTTTTTTAAAAGCGCTCATGCATATATTTGTTTTATAAATATTTATTTAGTTATAAAATGTAACCAAGTTTTCAAAATATTCATATAAGTACATATTTTTCGCATTAAAAAATACTATTGCATTACGAGAAACCAAAAAACAAACTGAAAAACAAGAGCGAACAAAACAAAAACAAAAAGTCGCTTGGAGCCGATAACACACCGCACGTGACGTTCAAACTGGCCGACAATCGCGGCAATTCTTATTTAGCGCTACAGGCGCCGTTTCGCGGGCCGGCCCATATTTAATCTTTCTTCTGTTTCCTGAACTCTACAATAAAGCTGCAAAAAATACGCGCAATCTAGGATTTGATCCCCGCGTCGCGGGTTACAAGCTATCGACGTCTACCAACAGGTCCACCTCCTTCCTAGATGTGATGACTTACACGTTTTTCAACCTTTTCTTCATTTCTCTTTTCCCTTTTTCCTTTTTTTCTTTTTTCACAGTCCTTCTCTTTTTCTTTTTCCAAATTCATAATTGTTTTCTTCAAATAGATGAACTTCTTTTCAAAATACATGAACTGATTTTTTTGAAACTCATGAACATTTTTTTTAAATTGATGAACCTTTTTCAAAATCGATTAACTTATTTTTCAAATTTTATGAACTTTTTTCATTTTCTGAACTTTTTCACAAAATTGATGAACTTTTTTTTTCAAAATTGATGATCTTTTTCCTAATCCGATGAACTTTTTTCAGATTTGATGAACTTTTTTCAGATCGATGAACTTTTTTCAGAACATTCGGTGAACCTTTTTCAAATTCTGTGAACTTTTACCAAATTTGGTGAACGTTCTTTCAAATTCGCTGAACTTTTTCCATTTTGCAAACTTGTTCAATTGGTACAAACCTTTTCAAAATTTGGATTTCTATCAATTTGTGGTTTTGTGAATGCCTTTTCAAAATTATATTTTATTTATTCAATAATTTATAGCGGATATATGATAGTACTATATGTTTAATGTTTATGGTGACAGATGTCAAATAGAGCTATCTCTTATTGAAGTCAACATACTGTGCTTTGTCGAATGGCTTGTCCTCTGTGCCATTGATTCATGCGTCAGGAGTTCGACTACCACTATGCCCGAATTAACATGACCTTTTTCCCTTCACGTTTTGCACTTTAATCAAGTTGTTGGGCCGACCCGCTGCACATCGCGTGCGAGCGCCAGCAACGACAACTGGCGCTTGCAGCGCTGAATAGGAGGTCCCTCCCATGAAGCGACTCTCCGCGTCACCTCGCGCCAGGAAACCCTATCTGCCGCTTGTAGCGCTAAATTGTCGGCACTACACACATCGAGCGAGCGTTCGTAGGTGGCCGGCCCGATAAGCGATTCAGCGATTCGGTTTTGGAAACTTTATGAGACATTCCCAGTCGGTTTTCTCGGTTTTGGGAACCAGTGTTGTTTCTTTTTCGTTTTTTTGGTTATTCCTGTTTCTGTTTTCTGTTTTCTCTTCTTTTTTTGTTTTTGTTATTCTTACCTTCATTTTTTCCATTTCACTTTTTTCTTTTGTCAAGTTTAATTTTTTTTTAGAACATGTTCATGATTCAGAAAAATGTTCGTAAATTTCAAAAAATTCCACTTCATAAAAAAATTCAAATATACAAAAAATCCAACTTTCAAGTTTTGTTTGTGACTTTCGAATTGTTCTTGGTTTCAATACTTTTGTTCTCAAAAGAAAAAAAATGTTTGCATTGTGAAAAATGTTCAGGGTTTTTGAGAAAACATCTGTGAAAAATGTTGAAATTTTCAACAAAAATGTTCACACTTTTCAGAAAAGTCAAAAATTTAAAATTTATTCAAGTTGTCCAAAAATTGTTGGATTATCAAACATTATTCCTCTTTCAATTTTTTTCACAATTTCTAAAATATTTGGAAAAAAACAGATAGGTGTTCAAATCCTTTATTATAGTTCTTAAACATTCGCGATTCTAATTTCCATTAACGGTTGTCAGCTCCATTGGTTAGCTACTCTCCCTTTTGTGCCAACGGTTCGAAGTTTGATTCATAGCAAGGATGCTCTGCATGTTTTCAGTTTTTGCGAGTTCGATTCCTAGCAGGAGAACGGTTACACTCGCTACAGCGGCCATTAATGGGCGGCCATTAATGGTTTTGTGCGTGCATCCCAAGGCTATTTGATGCAAAATGCATCGGTCAACAGGAATGGCCGGCTTCGGGAGCCGCCGGAGGGACTGGATCTCGATGATTTTGTCTACTGCTTCCACTAGGGTCTTGATCAATGGGCACCCCCCCATCGACCATGCTTGCGGTCTGCGGCAAGGAGATTCGGTTTCGTCAATGTTGTTCACCATCGGCATCGACGTTCTCAACTCAATGCTCATCCATGCGGTCGACCTTGGGATACTCCAGCGACTCACCTCCATGCATGCCATCTCGAGCATTTCCCTCTACGCGGACGACATCATCATCTTCTGCCGCCCCGATCGCAACGACATTTCGGCTGTCCGGGAGATCCTCCGCGTTTTTGGTATGGCATTTGGCCTGCAGACTTTTTGCCAAATGCTACGCCACGCCCATCCAGTGCACCGATGAGCCAACGGCCATCATCGCCGCTGAGATGCATTGCCCCGTCACGCAGTTCCTCGTGCAATACCTTGGGCTACCCCTCTCCATATGGAAACAGACCACGACCAGCTTGCTGCCTATCGTGCACAAGCTCGAGCGGAAGCTATCTACATGGCGTGCTTCCATGCTCTCCCGCGACGACCGACTGGCGCTCATCCGCCACGTTCTCTACGCAATCCCAACTCACTTCCTCACGGCCATCGCCTTCAACCAGACCATCCTCAAGAAGGTTAATCGCATCATGCGTGGATTTCTTTGGCTGGATGCAAGGACGCCAAAGGTGGCCAATGTCTCGTCAATTGGCAGCGAGTTTGCCGCCGACTCCGTCTTGGCCGTCTGGGCATCCGCGATCTGCGGGGCGCAGGCATTGCCCTCCGAACGCGATGGCTTTGGCTCCAACATACAGACCCTTCATGTCCCTGGGGCCACCTACACATCCCCCACTATGCAAATGTCAGCGCCATCTTCCGCACCTCCACCACCTGGGACATTTGCAACGGCGACAAATGCAAGTTCTGGACCGACCATTGGAAAGTCCAAACCCTCTCCCACCTATTTGAAAGTTTTTTGGGGTGGGGGGAGAGGGTTTGGATTTTCCGATTCTTTTGGCATTTCTATGTGCCGGAGCACGTATGTGCTCTCATCTGGAGCATATGTGTGCTTATTGCATAGGAAGCACAAATTAGTGCAGTTTGGAAGCACATGCTTGTTAGCTTTGGAGCGCGAAATTCATCCGAAAAAAGGATCATCAAAATCTATCAACATGAAATCTGATATTGAAGATCTCGACGTGAAGAATGCAATGGTACAAAAATAGTTTGTCATTTGGAAGCACGAATTATAAGATATCTCGTTTTTTACAAAAATAAATATTGGAGGGAGGAGGGGGGCACAAACAATTAACCTCTCATCACTCACGCGTTGGTGTGAAAATACACAAAAACTATCTGGTGATGATAAGTGACGCACATGTGTTATGCCGCTTTGTCACCGCAGAATAGTTTGGGAGCGATCTTTACAAAGGGCACTACTTAACTAGTAGTGATTTTGTTGAATAGGTGTACTCAAAATCAACAGGAGAACTTAGTATTACTCTCACCATGATCGCTTGCACGTATACGACATGGTAAAGTAGCTCTCCGGATCGGTGGTACTCCAATATACCAAAGAGTCAAATACTCAAATGTTTGATTTTACTAACAAGATGTACATGCGTTGCATGGAACATCAAGATGCATTTTTATGAGTAGTTTATCTTGTGAGAGAATAAGATAAACGAGGGAAGACCTTATTTGCAAATATGAAGAGGGATGTGGGTATCTTTTTGCAAAATTGCCATAGTTTTCTTCATATCCATCAGATATAAATCCGACGGCCTATATTGCAGGATGGCAGGCACACCATCATCATCAACTCCGTTGTTTATAAGAGTAGAGACAATCAGGTCAAATCAGAAGGATAAAGTCTATCTGAATCTCTTTTACTAATTGTCTTCTTAGTTAAATATTTGATTTTATAATCAGGTCAAATCAGAAGGATAAATTCATCCGAATCTTTTTAATTAATTGCTTTCTTAGAAATGGCCATTTGGATGTCCTTCAAGTCCTTAACTTCTCGGCTGCTCGAGCTGCAATGGCAAGCCTTTTCGGAGGCTCCTGTTGCACTACCACATGCACCCGGAGCCAAGCTGTTGGCCATATGTGTGGAAAACTCCATTTGACGGACTTGCGTCAAAATGTCGATCAATCGTACACGCGTTCGACCAATTGAGCCAGCCTATCTCCCGCTATACACACATAGCTTCTAGTTTCGGTTGTGGGAACCTGGACCCCAACCCGTTTTTATTGGGTTTCATAACCTTATTATTATTATTATTATTTTCCTTTTCTTTTACTTTTTTGGTTTTTCCTGTTCCATTTCTTCCTTTGTTCTCCTTTTATATTTTTTAGGTTATGAAACCATTTTATTATTATTATTTTCCTTTTCTTTTACTTTTTTGGTTTTTCCTGTTCCATTTCTTCCTTTGTTCTCCTTTTATATTTTTTATTTATTTTCAAAAAGTTTACAATATTCAAAAAGAAATTGTGTTTCCAAATTTAGCTCAGAATTTTACTAATTTTGTGTTTCTCAAAAAATGTTAGAAGTTTCGAAAATTCTCCGCGTTCACAAAATTTGTTCAAAGTTTTTAAAAAATATTTCTGTTTTCAAAATTTTGTTCACGTACTCAAAGAATGTTTGTGTTTTCAAAATTTGTCTGGGAGTTTCAAGTTTTTCTAAATTTCAAAATTTGATTCTCGAAATTCAAAAAATGGTCTTGTTTTCAGAAAATGTTTTGGATTTCCAAAATCAATTTGTCAAGAAATGTTCACAATTCAAAAAGTGTTCGCACTTTCCAAAAAGCATTGAAATTTCAAATTTTGTTTGAGCTGTTGAAAAATTCCTGGATTGTCATGCAGTATTCCCTTTTAAATGTTTTTTTCACTATTTTCAATAAATGTCTGATTTTTTTAGAAAGTGTTCGGATCTGACGCTTCCATCAGTTCTAAAACATCAAGACTCCTATTTGTATGTAATTAGTAGCTTGACTGACTAACAGTGCACCTTCAAATGGTAAAGGTCTCAAGTTTGACTCCACACCTGGGCTTTTTTTAATTGTTTCCATTGCATCGTTGCATGCAATTGGCCCGACCTAGTGGGAGCTATGTATCAAATAGGATATCCCTTGTATTAACCAAAAGTTGTTCTCTACTTCAATACTTATTTTAAGCCGTAAACCCTAGGAAAATTGTTCTATGGTAATTTCATTATAATACCAAGTATGTTGCAAAATAGAGGAGAGAATGAGAGAATAAAAGCTTAAAAAGTCTAAGGAAAAGAATAAAAAACAACTATCCAATTCCACAATTCCAGTTCTAGGTAACATGAGCAAGGATTAGAAGCTAACGAAAGAAGCCGGTCCATGAATCAAACAACATGTGTGCCCCCGATTCTATGTCGTAGCAGTTTCAAATCCTCTTTTAGAGCATATCTCCAAGACTGTATGGTGTTGTTTGAGTTTCTGAAAGTCCTTGCAATTCTTTGGAGCCAGATGTTCCAACAACCAAAAATAACAATTTCAATGCTGATAGGTTTGGTAAATGCATCAAAGGTAACAAGAGTGTGACCATATACTGAGGTACCTCTTTTCAGGTATGAGTGTCTCTAAGCAACCACTGGTACAACGAGCTGTTATAAAAACGGTTTTTAATCCCTTTCCACGACGGAGTTTTAAACCATCGTCTTGCCTGTGTATGAGATTAGGGGTCCTTCCCACACGGCCCAGAAACCGTCGGGGATGGGGAGTAGGAATGCATATGTTCTCCAGAACAAAGCATATGATATGCCCGCATCTATCCCAAACGCGATTCATCACACAATTATTTGTGATATATCACATATCCCAAACGCTCCATCCTTGCTACTCGTGTGTGCTGGCATTACCATTGCACACACTATTCTGTGATGCAACGTTTACGTTGCGCACCCCATCACGAACAGTTCATGATTGTAAAGCATGTATGATAAGGAGACTATCACACACGCATTCACTTCTCCCGAACCGTATGCATACATAATTAAGAAGATTAGCTAATCATCATATGAGTGTCGGGTAGGATTACAAAACGTTGGACCGTCATACCAGTGTCGTACAGGATTAACTGTCACACACGCTATTCTATGGTGCAACATTTACGATGTGTACGATATCAAAAACAGTTCGTGATTGTAAACCGCGTACGATAATGCGACTATCACAAACATTTAGTTTGCTCGCACCATTTGTGACATCGTTTGACATCACACACGCTTAAAAAATAACAACTATGTGCATGGTCGCACACGTTTCCTCGCCGTGAACTGTGTTGGATTATGATTTATATCACACACATTTGTGCTTTGCAGACCGTGTGCACCGTAACGACATGCAGATCGTATTTTTCACCCTAATTTAATCCCTGCTACTTAAAATTGAACTGAATTTCACTTTGAAAGTAGGTTATAACTTCATTCATATCCATCAGGTTCAACAACCAATGCATTATTTGATTCACAGGTACATATGTTCAAGAATTGCATAAGCATCAAATAAAGAATGACGGTAAAGAAAGAGGCGTAAGACATTCTGGTTGCTGAACCAGGTGAAGCAGAATGCCCATATTGTGCTCTCCTCCATGCAGATGGCACACACGACTCTAGTCCAACCCCTCGTGATGGCCAACCGCGCATCCTTCACTGTCTTCATCAGGACAACTGAATAGTCAATGTGTTCTGGTAGAAATACTTTAACCTTTGCATGATGTAACACCCCAGATGTAAACTTCATATTTAGCAATGTATCCAACCTTGTCATGTTCAATACCAAGTGGTTTTCCTCATTGTGGGTTTCATTTTGGGTTTGCTTTGTTTCCCATTGCATTGTCTTGTTATTACTTGTCATATTTCTTTTTGACATCCATTGTTGCATTATGGCCTCATCATATGTTGCATTGTACTTGGGGTCATTTCACTTGTCATCATCATCATGCGCATCCTCATGTGTAGCATATTGCATTATGGCATGTTATTTTGTGAGTCATGGCATCATCACATTCCCCCCTCATCTCCCCACCTCTTCCTTTCCTTATTTTGGCAAGCAATATTATTAGCCTCCATTAATGTTCATTTTACCCCAATAAATCTTGCATCATGTCCTAAACCCCTCTGCCAAGTTTCACCTCTTTTGGAGTTGTTTTGGTTAGGTTCAAAAATGCCTCAAGTTTGAATATAATTCAAACTTGTTTTATTTTTCTACCTCTAAAAATGCCCAACTCAATTTATTCAAATAGTGGGTAATTTCAGGATCATGGGGATATTTTATATTTCTCCAACTCCTCTCTTTTTCCCGTGTGCTTTTCTCTTTATTTCAGAAAATTGAGAAAAGAAAGCAGCAACAGCAACAGAGCAGCCTAGCAGCAGCAGCGCGTGCCCCAACCGAGCCGCGACCCATCCAGCCCAGCCCAACAGCGTGCGCGCCAGCCCACCCGCATGATGCTTCGCCCCTTTTTCACCCACGCACCCGCGCACCCCCTCTGCTTTGCGCCCACGTGGCCAAGCCGGCCCCATCCCCCAGCGACCCTGGCTACACCCCTCACCCACCTTCTTCCTCCTCGCCCCCCTCGCGAGCAAACACATGGCCACGGCCGAGACGACGACGTGCTCCACCCATCGCCCTGTCCCTCTATAAACCCCCTCTCCTTGCCTTGTCGCTCCGCTAGGGTTCCCTCTTCCCCTCGCTGCCGCCGCCAGGCCACCTAACCCACCAGATCCGTCGCTCTCCGCCGTGCCCGAGCGCATCTGAGAGCACGACCTCGTCGCCGGCGTGTACCCCTTTGACCTCTGCCTCACCAACCGTGTCCCTTGTCTTCCCCGACGTCGACTACGTCCCGGTCGTCGTCTACGTCCCCGTCATCGTCTACGTGGAGCCGAGAACCCCTGCAACGACCTCTTCTTCCTCGACTACGACTCCGGCCGCCGTGCGTGTTCGATCACCGCCATCACCGTCTCTGTCCACCTCCCGACAAAACCAAGCGCACCGTCGTGCTTGTGGTGAGTACGCGCATCTCCCCGTCCCTTTTTGCCCCTCAATTGCATGCTGTAGCCGCGTCCGCCGCGAGCGCCCGAACCCGCCGCCATCGGACCTCGCTCCGGCGAGTGCTCTGACCACCGCAGCGCCTCTGCGCGTGTCCATCGCCTCCACCGTGTCGAGTAGAGTCGACTACGTGTCCTCGCCACTCCGATAGGGCCCGTAGTTGTCGTGTTTGAGCTCGTCGCCACCGCCTCTGTTCGTCGTCGCCGGCGTCGCCTCCATCAACGTCCGGTGCCGCACGTTGCACGCGGGTGTGCGGAAACTCCTGCTGATCCTGTTGCGCCCCGTCGCCGCGTCTTTTGGTCACCGGAGAGACTCTAACAAGTTCTCTACCGTCTCTGCACCCCGGCGAACCCCTCCTCTGCTTCCCCTGTTTTGGCACCACCTTGTGGGACCCTGCAGGACCCACCCGTCAACCTCACAGGGGACCAGGTCCCACCTGCCATCCCCTCTCCTCTTTTCTCCTTTTTATTTTATTTTATTCCTAGCAAATTTTACATTTCTAGCATATGGAATCTATCCATTTCGGGCAATTCCATTTCTGGACATTTCCCTTTAGGGAAAATGCCTATTCTGTCATATTGCTTTTTAGGCAGATTTGCATTCCTGAATTTTGTGGTGATTTTTCTATAGAGACCCCAACATATTATATATGTTTTTGGGGTAGAAAAATCCCACCAATCCAGTGGCAGCATTAATTGTTGCATTTGAGCAAGTTCATGACCATGTCATTTCACATCATGTTACTGTTTTGTCTTTTATGTGTATAGTTATGCAAAATGCTATGTGATTGTTTGGCCCTTGTGTAGCTTATTTTTCATGTCTACTTCATGTTATCATTTATTTCATACCATGTAGTGCACTGTGACGAGTGCCACAATCTTGCAAAGTCTGAAATCAGTCATATCACTTGCCATGTTTGCATTGTTGCTATCATCTTTTCTGTGGATCTTTGGAACAAGTTCAGTAAGGGAGTTTTGTTAATTGCATTTATTACTAGCATGACATGCTCAAGTTTGCCATGATAGGTTCCTGTGACATGTAGTTTACTAGCTCTAAATATTGCAACCTGATGATGTTTCTGTCATGATCAGTGAATTTTTGTAAGTCTGTTAAACTGTTGTCACTTGCATCTTTGCCATGCTGGTTTAGTCATGTTCTAGGGGTTTCTAGCAGTAGCTCAGTGTTCATGATTTATAGAGCTTCACCTCTACTTCACTTCCATGTATTTTGTTTTCATGTTTGGGTGCCGTAGCATATTTATACTATGCATCTAAGTTATCATGTTGCTGTTTTCCACATATCGCAATGCATCTTGTTTTGCTCGTCATTTGCAAACAGTGCATCCGTTTCTGGTGATCTTTGTATCGATTTCGACCGAAATCTTTCAATCTTTCCAGTGGCATGCTTGGGTTACCCGGATTCTTCCCATATCCTTCATGACTCCACCGTTTTCCTTCTCGTTGTCTGTCCCCTTCATTCCGATAGATCCGTAACTCCGTGCATACCGGTCTTTTATGCATCCTCGTTAGTCTTGCATATAGAACATGTTCTTGTCATGAGTGGTTGTTTATTGTATGCTTGTATTTTCTTTGGGTAGTTCCGGGAGATGAGTTTGAGTATGAGGACCCAGTCGAGTACGTTCACGAGGAGCCAGCTTTCGACACCGTTGAGAACATTGCAGGCAAGATGATCATTACCCCGATATCAATTCTATCTTTGCTTGCTAGTTGTTTGTTCTATCTCTATGTCGTGCTACCTACCACTTGTTTATCAAGCCTCCCATATTGCCATCTCAAGCCTCTAACCCACCTTCCTAGCAAACCGTTGTTTGGCTATGTTACCGCTTTTGCTCAGTCCTCTTATAGCGTTGCTAGTTGCAGGTGCAGTGCAGGTTGTTCCATGTTGGAACATGGATATGTTGGGATATCACAATATCTCTTATTTAATTAATGCATCTATATACTTGGTAAAGGGTGGAAGGCTTGGCCTTTTGCTTGGTGTTTTGTTCCACTCTTGCCGCCCTAGTTCCCGTCATACCGGTGTTATGTTCCTTGATTTTGCGTCCCTAACATGGTGAGGGTTTATGGGCCCCTCTTGACAATTTGCTTTGAATAAAACTCTTACAGCAAGGATCAACATTGGTTTTACCATTTGCCTAATAACAACTAAAATTTGCATAGGGAGTAATTAACCCAAGGATTCTTAATCAACAACCCGGGCCAATGCTCCTCACGAGTGTTGGTCCAAAACGGGCAGACTGCGGGGCCACCACGGGGCAACCCAAGGATCTGGTTTTACTCGTAGGCTTTCTCATCCATACGTGGCCTAGGACAAGATACACACAGCTACTATCAGGGTGTCGACATGCCGGGAGGTCTTGCTAGACTTGTTTTACCATTGTCGAAATGTCTTGTGCACCGGGATTCCGAGTCTGATCGGAGGGTCCCGCGATGGAGGATTGTCTCTGCGGACTGTGAGCTTGTCATGGGCTAAGTTGGGACACCCCTGCAAGGTTTAAACTTTCGAGAGCCGTGCCCGCAGTTATGTGGCAGATGGGAATTTGTTAATATCCGGTTGTAAAGAACTTGAAACTTGACTTAATTAAAATGCGCCAACCGTGTGTGTAACCGTGATGGTCTCTTTTCGACGAGGGTCGGGAAGTGAACACGGTGGGGTCATGTTTCAACGTAAGTAGTTCAGGATCACTTCTTGATCACTTCTAGCTCTGCGTCTGTTGCGTAGTTTCTCATCTTACTCTTGTACTCGTATGTTAGCCACCATACTTGCTTAGTGCTTTCTGCAACTCCACCATATAACCACATCTTACCTTTAAGCTTAAATAGTCTTGATATCACGGGTTTTGAGATTGCTGAGTCCTCATGGCTCAGAGATACTACAAACAAAGTTGCAGGTACCGACGAGACTGATGCAGGTGATGCCACTGAACTCAAGTGGGAGTTCGATGAAGACCTGGTCCCTTACTACGTTCAGTAGTGGTGCCCAGTAGGGTCGATCGGGACTTAGCATGGGTGGTTGTCTTTTATTCGTTTGGTTTCGTTCGTAGCCGTACTTTGTGTTCATCTTGAATGATTGTATAACTTGATGATATTGTGTGACATTGTGGTGATTGTAAGCCAAAGCTCCTATTCTATCTATTCAGTACATGAGATGAGCAAAGATACAACCACTCTTGCGACCGTACCAATATGCGCTTATGCCCCAAGCCGTGGCTCGACACGTATGGAGTATAGTCGCATATTGGGCGTTACACATGCCCACCATTCATGTAGTTTGAGAGGTAATCTTGAGTAAACTGCTTCGAGAACCACTGCAAAGTAAAAAGATTCAGGCATTGTCATCTAAGACTACCCACAGTGGGAGTAACTTCAGCAGTAACATAAGGCCCAACTCAGTAAATTTTCTTATGTGGCAATGATTTAATGAGAGAGATGAATTGAGTAACCTAGCTAGTTACTTATACTAATAAATGAAGTATTGCATGACACCACACATATGTTACTCTGCACTATGGAGGTAGTAACATAGACTAGTAACATATGCATGTTAGTTGCTCCCCACTGTGAGTAGTCTAACACAACTCATTATGGGCAGTAAAAAGAAGGCTGCATAGTTCTTACTTACATCCTGTAGTTCATTGTTGTCTTGGATAAAGTATAAACAAATAGTTTAATTGCCATCTTTTGACCCATTTTACTAACAATCTTTACAATTTCCTCACTTGATGCTGGTTCATTAATATCTCATTGCCCCATAGGCAGAAAGGGTCGAAGCGATATCTTTACCAATGACATATGTACCTAAAAGCATCAAGTTAATATTACAAGCTGAGCAACAATTGCACAATGATGTAGTAAAACACTCCCTCTATCCCATTATATAGGATCTTATAACATCCAATATACTCATATATTGGATGAATTTACATCTTATGTTATGCGGCGGAGGGAGTTTATTACATTTTTAAAATATCGACCAATTAACTATAGTTAACAGATGCTTTATTGACTGTGGAAACTAGTGTTGATGAAATTGAACTATGACAGGATACTACGAACAACCAAAGATAGCAATTGGAACTAGACATATTGAAAGTGCGTTATATCGACTAGAGGGGGGGTGAATAGGCGATTTTTATGAATTCTTCACTGAGGAATTTGCGGGTGAGGAAATTCCTTGGCGAAGAACTACTTGCAGAGGAATAAGTACTCAAAAGTAAACATAACAGAACACAAGCATGGTCGTCATGATGAAATTAAGACGAGCACAGAGTACAGAAAGCGTAAACACATGATAACACAGGATGAAGACAAACAGACTGAAGAAATTGAACTGAGGAGATTGAGAAAATCCTCAGTCTAAGTCTTCAAACATAGATATGAACAAGTGCACAACACAATTATGAGGCAATGAAAGAGTAGAGGAAATAGAACCAGTAAGCTTGGTGAAGACAATGATTTGGTAGACCAGTTCCAACTGTTGTCTCAGTTGTATGTCTGGTTGGGGCGGCTAGGTATTTAAACCTGAGGACACACAGTCCTCACAGTATTCTCTTTGAGCTAAGCTCACACAGACCTCGCCCAATCACTCGTGGTAAGTCTTCAGGTGACTTCCAAACCTTCACAGACTCGGTCACTTAGCAATCCAAAATTCCTCTTGGATGCTCTAGACCATGATGCCTAACCGTCTGGAAGAAGCACAGTCTTCAAAGGTAACAAGCGTCGGATCCACGCAGGATCAATCTCTTCAGCGATGCTCAATCACTTTGAGTTTGTAGGTGTTTGGGTTTGGGTTTTCCTCACTTGATGATTTTCGCTCAAAGTCTTCGGAGGATGGGATGCTCTCAAATGACAAGTGTTAGTTTCTCTCGGAGCAGCCAACCAGCTAGTGGTTGTAGGGGGCAGCTATTTATACCCTAGGGAGCAGCCCGACATGATAAGACATAAATGCCCTTCAATGATATGACCGTTAGGTGGGTAGATATTTTGGGACAGCTGGCACAAGGCACAACAACGGTCGGATATTTCAGGCTCAAATTCATCAGGGCTATGGTGTTCCTCATTGTGTTGGCAATCCGCACTGGCAAATTCCTAACTCCTCAGTCAAAACAAATTCCTCAGAGACCAGAAGAACTTCGTCTCTGTCACTGAAGAATATGACTGAACTGTATGAGATTTCCAATGGCTTCACTCGAAGGGATCGGTAGGTGTAGGATTTTGAGTTGAGCATCACATGGAAATTTTTCCTTAGTATTTCCTCGACCCCCTTTAACAGTACGGTGTTTCCTATGACTCAAGAAAGTGAAAATGAAACTACGAAAACAAAAGTCTTCATGCTCCATGTCCCTCGAATGAATGCCAAGTCTTCAAGGTCACAACAATTTCTTCACTTTCAAAGTCTTCAGAAAGTCTTCAGAAATCCAAAGTCTTCATTCAAAGAACTTCATTTTTACGGGTCGACTTTCTCTGTAAATATCAAACTCCTCATAGACTTATAGACCTGTGTACACTCATAAACTCATTAGTCTCTTAACCTATAAGTCTTCAATACACAAAAATCACTAAGGGGCACTAGATGCACTTACAATCTCCCCCTTTTTGGTGATTGATGACAATATAGGTTAAGTTTTCAACGGGGATAAACATACGAAGTGTAAATACTGTTCTTGAGGAATTTGGTTGCAAGATATAGAAGAATACCCCCTGAAGATGTGCATAGTGAGGAATTTGTTTTTGAAGCAATGCACTCTTGAAGAATTAGAATCATGGAGATCTCCCCCTATATCTTGTAATTCATAAACGCATTTGACATAATATATGAAGAATTTGAAATGCATGATGAAATATGGTGACTAATGTAATTCAGCATGCGTGCATAAACATTAATGATGAATAAGCATGCAGAAAAGCTCAGCAAAAGTGTCAGGCCACCATAGAGTTTAAGTTTACAACTCGATCCAGTAAAGTCTTCAAAAGAATGAGAGGTGTAACTTAGCAAAAAAACGCCCATATAGATAGACCCGCTTGAAGACTAACTCAAATTTCTCCCCCTTTGTTATCGAATGACCAAAAGGATCGAAAATAAGGACTAACGTCCCTGAAGAATATCAAGCTGATGAAGGAGCGCCAGCGTTGTTGGGGTCGTTTGTCGTAGTCGGGACTGTCGTAGTGTCGTCCAAGTTTTCATGCTCGTCGGTGTCGCGTGATGAAGAATATGAGCTGGCCACCAAGGAAGGAACCTTGACTTTCTTGTATTTCTTCGGTGGAGGTGCAGACCAGTCAAAATCCTCCTTGAGACCCATTTGCTTCAGATCTTCTTCACCATATACATGTGACAGAATAGCCCAGGTGCGACCGAAGACTTCATGGAGGTAGTAATGGTTTTTCTTCACTGCATTATGTGTAGCAGTCATGTTGTGAAGAATAGAACCAAACTAACGCTTAACCCATTTGTGGTTTTGATCCAACTTTTGGTGAAGACTAAGAAGAAGCTCACGGTCAGTCATCACTCTTGGAGTTGTGGCTTGAGGATTTGTCTTGGATGCATTAGCAGCAGAATCATGAGTGGCAGAGTCATCATTGGTGGAATAAGATGCAGCTTTGCGAAACTGACCATCCAATGGACGAATGCCTTCATCTATAACAGCAGCTGCCTTGCCCTTTTCATCAGCTGAGGAAAATGTCCTTTTGAGGACTTCAATGGGGGGAAAGAAGCTACAATGGTTCAGAGTGTCAGCCTTGTAGTTGACTGAAGACCTTGTTTTGAGGAATCTCATAATCCAAGGTGCGTAAGGCTTCAACTCAAACGGAGAGAGTGCAACATTTGCCAGAGTCCTCATGAAGAAATCGTGATAGTTGACAGGAATGCCATGTATGATGTTGAATAGCAGATTCTTCATGATGCCAACAATTTCCTCATCAGACGAGTCATGGCCTTTGATTGGACTCATAGTCTTCGTCAGAATGCGATAGACCATTCTGGGAACATATAGAAATTCCTTCACGAGGAATTTGGTCCTTGGGGCTTGACCTGGCTTCATAGGCTTCATAAGCACTTGCATATAATGAACAGTAAGTTCAGGCTCTTTGTACAAGCAGCAAGCTCCTTCAATGGGTGGACTGATGGGTAGGGCGTGAAGTAATTCAGAGGCCAGTGCCTTATAGTGAGTAATTTCGGTCATCCAGTCCAAAACCCAGGTGTTAATGTCATCAACATCGCCTGTAATGTGCAAGGTTGCATAGAATTGAAGAATGAGTTCATCATTCCAATCGCAAATATCCATGCAAAAGTTGAGGAGGCCTACGTAAAGAAGCACACTGAGAACTGGAGTAAAACAAGGCATGGACTCCATGTCGACGTGAGGAATATGCTCGTGGTCGAAGACTTTGTCCTTGTTGAAGAGAAGTGAAGAATAGAGATTGGCCTGGCTGGCAGTCCAGAAGCGCTTCCTTCTAAGACGAGCAGAGTCATAGGGGTTATAGTCAGTGAAGAACATGTGCTCGCCGAAGAAGTCATCATCCTTGAATTTATGTTTCTTCGAGAATGGATCCTTTGGCTCGGGCTGAGGAGTGTCAGTCAATTGCATCACCACCTCAGGAATCGCAATCTCGGGTTCCACAGGCTGAGGAATATCAGCTTCTTCTTCACTGGCAGACTGGGTATTCAATTCTTCATTTACATTTTCTTCAGCACTAGTGGCTGGAATATCTTCATGGACAGATGGTGTGGCATGTGGTTCATCAGATCCCATTTGAACTGTAGTTACTAGGGACTGAGGGATTTGTTGCAACGGTGTGAACAGAGGAGAGTTGGGGTGCTAAATTTTCCAAAAGTCATCATTCAGCATGGGTGTTGTACATCCAATGTACACATCTTCTTCTTCCATTTCTTCAACGCCGACCTCTTCAGCAGTGAACTGAGGCATAGGCGATGAGACTGTTGGGGTTGTGAAGGAAATATGCCCTAGAGGCAATAATAAAGTGATTATTTATTTCCTTACATATCATGATAAAAGTTTATTATTCATGCTAGAATTGTATTAACCGGAAACATAATACATGTGTGAATACATAGACAAAAACAGAGTGTCACTAGTATGCCTCTACTTGACTAGCTCATTAATCAAAGATGGTTATGTTTCCTAACCATGAACAAAGAGTTGTTATTTGATTAACGAGATCACATCATTAGTTGAATGATCTGATTGACATGACCCATTCCATTAGCATAGCACCCGATCGTTTAGTATGTTGCTATTGCTTTTATCCATGACTTATACATGTTCCTTTAACTATGAGATTATGCAACTCCCGTTTACCGTAGGAACACTTTGTGTGCTACCAAACGTCACAACGTAACTGAGTGATTATAAAGGTGCTCTACAGGTGTCTCCGAAAGTATTTGTTGGGTTGGCATATTTCGAGATTAGGATTTGTCACAATGTCGGAGAGGTATCTCAGGGCCTTCTCGGTAATGCACATCACATAAGCCTTGCAAGCATTGCAACCAATGAGTTAGTTGCGAGATGATGTATTACGGAACGAGTAAAGAGACTTGCCGGTAACGAGATTGAACTAGGTATTGGATACCGACGATCGAATCTCGGGCAAGTAACATACCGATGACAAAGGGAACAACGTATGTTGTTATGCGGTCTGACCGATAAAGATCTTCGTAGAATATGTAGGAGCCAATATGGGCATCCAGGTCCCGCTATTGGTTATTGACCGGAGACGTGTCTCGGTCATGTCTACATTGTTCTCGAACCGTAGGGTCCGCACGCTTAAGGTTTTGATGACAGTTATATTATGAGTTTATGAGTTTTGATGTACCGAAGGAGTTCGGAGTCCCGGATGAGATCGGGGACATGACGAGGAGTCTCGAAATGGTCGAGACGTAAAGATCGATATATTGGACGACTATATTCGGACATCGGAAAGGTTCTGAGTGATCCGGGTATTTTCGGGAGTATCTGGGAGTTACGGGATTACGGGAGAAGTAATGGGCCTTGATGGGCTTTAGTGGGAAGAGGAAAAAGGCTGCTGCGCCCCCCCTTCCCTCTGGTCCGAATTGGACTAGGGAAAAGGGGGCCGGCCACCTTTCCTTCTCCTCCTATTCCTTCTCCCTTCCTCCCCTCTTGGTGGACTCCTACTAGGACTTGGAAACCTAGTAGGACTCCACACCCTGGCGCGCCAAACCCTAGGCCGGCCACCCCCTCCCTTGCTCCTTTATATACGGGGGCAGGGGGCACCCCATAGACACACAAGTTGATCTACGGATCGTTCCTTAGCCGTGTGCGGTGCCCTCTTCCACCAAATTCCACCTCGGTCATATCGTTGCAGTGCTTAGGCGAAGCCCTGCACCGGTAACACATCAAGATCGTCACCACGCCGTCGTGCTGACAGAGCTCTTCCCCGACGCTTTGCTGGATCGGAGCCCGGGGATCGTCATCGAGCTGAACGTGTGCCAAGAACTCGGAGGTGCCGGAGTAACGGTACTTGGATCGGTCGGATCGCGAGGAGAACGTACGACTACTTCCTCTACGTTGAGTCAACGCTTCCGCTTCGGTCTACGAGGGTACGTAGACAACAGTCTCCCCTCTCGTTGCTATGCATCACCATGGTCTTGCGTGTGCGTAGGAATTTTTTTGAAATTACTACGTTCCCCAACAGTGGCATCAGAGCCTAGGTTTTTATGGTTTGATGTTATTTGCACGAGTAGAACACAAGTGAGTTGTGGACGATACAAGTCATACTGCCTACCAGCATGTCATACTTTGGTTCAGCGGTATTGTTGGACGAGACGATCCGGACCAACCTTACGCGTACTCTTACGCGAGACCGGTTCCCTCGACGTGCTTTGCACATAGATGGCTTGCGGAAGACTGTCTCTCCAACTTTAGTTGAACCGAGTGTGGCTACGCCCGGTCCTTGAGAAGGTTAAAACGGAGTCTATTTGACAACTATTGTTGTGGTTTTGATGCGTAGGTAAGATGAGTTCTTACTTGAGCCCGTAGTAGCCACGTAAAACTTGCAACAACAAAGTAGAGGACGTCTAACTTGTTTTTGCAGGGCATGTTGTGATGTGATATGGTCAAGACATGATGCTAAATTTTATTGTATGAGATGATCATGTTTTGTAACCGAGTTATCGGCAACTGGCAGGAGCCATATGGTTGTCGCTTTATTGTATGCAATGCAATCGCGATGTAATGCTTTACTTTATTACTAAGCGGTAGTGATAGTCGTGGAAGCATAAGATTGGCGAGATGACAACGATGCTACGATGGAGATCAAGGTGTCGCGCCGGTCACGATGGTGATCATGACGGTGCTTCAAAGATGGAGATCACAAGCACGAGATGATGATGGCCATATCATATCACTTATATTGATTGCATGTGATGTTTATCTTTTATGCATCTTATCTTGCTTTGATTGACGGTAGCATTATAAGATGATCTCTCACTAATTATCAAGAAGTGTTCTCCCTGAGTATGCACCGTTGCGAAAGTTCTTCGTGCTGAGACACCACGTGATGATCGGGTGTGATAGGCTCTACGTTCAAATACAACGGGTGCAAAACAGTTGCACACGCGGAATACTCAGGTTATACTTGACGAGCCTAGCATATAACAGATATGGCCTCGGAACACGGAGACCGAAAGGTCGAGCGTGAATCATATAGTAGATATGATCAACATAGTGATGTTCACCATTGAAACTACTCCATCTCACGTGATGATCGGACATGGTTTAGTTGATTTGGATCACGTGATCACTTAGAGGATTAGAGGGATGTCTATCTAAGTGGGAGTTCTTAAGTAATATGATTAATTGAACTTTAATTTATCATGAACTTAGTCCTGGTAGTATTAGCATATCTATGTTGTAGATCAATAGCTCGCGTTGTTGCTTCCCTGTGTTTATTTTGATATGTTCCTAGAGAAAATTGTGTTGAAAAATTTTAGTAGCAATGATGCGGATTGGATCCGTAATCTGAGGTTTATCCTCATTGCTGCACAGAAGAATTTTGTCCTTGATGCACCGCTAGGTGACGGACCTTTTGCAGGAGCAGATGCAGACGTTATGAACGTTTTGCTAGCTTAATATGATGACTACTTAATAGTTTAGTGCACCATGCTTAAACGGCTTAGAATCGGGACTTCAAAGACGTTTTGAACGTCATGGACCATACGAGATGTTCCAGGAGTTGAAGTTAATATTTCAAGCAAATACCCGAGTTGAGAGATATGAAGTCTCCAACAAGTTCTATAGCTAAAAGATGGAGGAGAATCGCTCAACTAGTGAGCATGTGCTCAGATAGTCTGAGTACTACAATCGCTTGAATCAAGTGGGAGTTAATCTTCCAGATAAGATAGTGATTGACAGAATTCTCTAGTCACCATCACCAAGTTAGTAGAACTTCGTGATGAACTATAATATGCAAGGGATAACGGAAAATATTCCCAAGCTCTTCGCAATGCTAAAATCAGCGAAGGTAGAAATCAAAGAAAAACATCAAGTGTTGATGGTTGACAAGATCACTAGTTTCAAGAAAAGGGCAAAAGGAAAGAAGGGGAACTTCAAGAAGAACGGCAAGCAAGTTGCTGCTCAAGTGAAAAAGCCCAAGTATGGTCCTAAGCCTGAGACTAAGTGCTTCTACTGCAAAGGGACTGGTCACTGGAAGCGGAACTACCCCAAGTGATTGGCGGATAAGAAGGATGGCAAAGTGAACATAAGTATATTTGATATACATGTTATTGATGTGTACTTTACTAGTGTTCATAGCAACCCCTTAGTATTTGGTACTAGTTCAGTTGCTAAAATTTAGTAACTCGAAACGGGAGTTGCAGAATGAACAAAGACTAGTTAAAGGGCAAGGTGACGATGTGTGTTGGAAGTGGTTCCAAGATTGATATGATCATCATCACACACTCCCTATACTTTCGGGATTAGTGTTGAAACTAAATAAGTGTTATTTGGTGTTTGCGTTGAGCATGAATATGATTTGATCATGTTAATTGCAATACAGTTATTCATTTAACTTAGAGAACAATTGTTGTTCTGTTTACATGAATAAAACCTTCTATGGTCATACACACCAATGAAAATAGTTCATTGGATCTCGATCGCAGTGATACACATATTCATGATATTGAAACCAAAAGGATGCGAAGTTAATAATGATAGTGCAACCTATTTGTGGCACTGCCGTTTAGGTCATATTGGTGTAAAGCGCATGAAGAAACTCCATGCTGATGGGATTTTGGAATCACTTGATTATGAATCACTTGATGCTTGCGAACCATGCCTCTTGGGCAAGATGACTAAAAACGCCGTTCTCCGGAACAATGGAGCAAGCAACAGATTTGTTGGAAATCATACATACTGATGTATATGGTCCGATGAATATTAAGGCTCGCGACAAGTATCATTATTTTCTGACCTTCACAGATGATTTGAGCAGATATGGGTATATCTACTTGATGAAACATAAGTCTGAAACGTTTGAAAAGTTTGTCGGTGTACTAAAGTAGGGGTACCTTAGTACCCCAGACTTGTGCACGGGCAGTCGTAGCACCCTGTGGCAAGGCCCGCCCCGGAAGCGCCAAGAGAAGACCAAGCATTCAAGACAAGGCCCCCGGCAAGAGGAGCTTGCCGGGCCAAGGAGACAAGGCCCCCGGCAAGAGGAGCTTGCCGGGCCAAGAAGACAAGACCCCGGCAAGAGGAGCTTGCCGGGACGACTGAGCCCATGTAAGGCCATCCAAGAACAAAGTATGACGAGACAGAAGATCGAGCCCCCGACAAGAGGAGCTTGTCGGGAAGGCCGAACCCAGGCACCACAAGAGAAGCCAGCCGTGGCGCGCCAAGCGCCCCGGCAAGGCCTGATAGCTGGCACGCTATCAGGCACAGGAAGACGACCCCCGCGGCAAGCCACTTGCCGCGGCAAGATCGCCACCTCAAGACTGCGCTCCAGCTCGCCCGCCACGCGTCGCTCCGGGGCTTCCCCCGAGGGCACGTGGCGAGGCACCGCGCAGCCTGGGGCATGCGGTGGCATGCAGCCGCCATCGTGGCGAACGGTGGCGCACCTAACGGTCCGCCTCGGTGCTGTCCGGGCGACCGTGACGGGCATTTAATGCCCTTGTCCCCTACCGTCAGAAGTAGGTATGATAACACTGTGCCGCACTGTAGCACCACCGTTCCCGCACTATTACAGCTACCACCCCTTTTACACTTTTACCCCTTTCTCCTACGTTGACACCTGTCGGTGACCCCTTTGCGCTATAAAAGGAGGCCCGTGTGCAACGTAGAGGGGGTTCCGGGGTTCGGAGACTCGGCATCCAGACGGCCATACGCTCGGTGCAGCTAGCTCCCCAAGCTCCTGAGCTCCCTAGTTCAATACAACTAAGCAGGAGTAGGGTTTTACGCGTCCATCGCGGCCCGAACCTGGGTAAACCGCCCGTGTGCTCGCTTCGATCTGCTCTCCGCGCTCCCTCCGCCCCCCTCGCCGGACAACGAAAGGGGCTCCGGCCCCATAGGTGCTCGCGGGGGGACGCCCGTCCGCCCCGACATCTTTGGCGCGCCAGGTAGGGGGCTGCGTCGAGGTTGTGCGGATCAGATCCTGCGTTCACGCGAGCGCGCTCTTCGTCAGCTTCTCCGAACTCGCTAGCTTCATCAACACCATGGCCCCGAAGAAGAAGACTTCGGAGGCCGCGGGCCCGTCCGCGTCACTCCCACCGCTACCGGAGCCAACGGTGGGCGGGGGAGACGCCGTCGGAGTGGTGGCCACCGGCGAGAACACTCGCGGTGCCACCAAATCCAAGAACAGGGCGGACGACCGAGCCTCGGCCTCCGACGATGCGCCGCATCCGTCCCTTCAAACGACGACCCAGCAGCGCCATGCCACGGGAGGTGGCATCCGCTTGCTGGAACAAGGGCAAACAGGAGGTTCGCGGGACGCCACGGGCCCCCGTCCGGACACGGGCAAGGAGAAGGCGCCGGGGAGGGACCCCGCTCTTTCTAACATTGTTAGGAGTCCGAGCGCATCCCGCTCCTCGCGCCACTCGCCCCCGCTCCCCTCCACTCCGGCAGAAGCGCTCGCGAGAGCGCAACTGCTCCTCGACTACCCTCCGGCGGCTGGCAAGGCCGAAAGCTGGAGGGCCACCATCCAGAGCCTGATCGCCTTCGCCAACAACGACACGCCGCAGCGGCCGGCGACCTCGCGGCCCCGGCAGGTCGAGAAGACGAAGGCCGACGGCGACAAGACCGCCGGAGGTGCGACCACCATGCACTCCCCGGCGCAGAAGCAGAAGACGCCGCCCCGCTGGCACAACGCCGACGACGGCTCCACAGCATCGTCGGACCCGCGGACTCGCCGGGACCAGCGCCAAGTCCTCGACGAGCGGCAGCAAGAAGACGCTCGAACAAGGATTGAGCGCCGCCGAGAAACTCGGCGGCAATCAGACCAGCGGGCTGGGAACACTGTCGACGCGCACGCGCCCGGTGAACCAGGTGACTTGCCGTACGCGGCAGGTTGCCCTGCGTTCACCCGCGAGCTGCGACGCGTCCGGTGGCCCAGCACGAAGAACTTCAAGCCCGACGTACCGGAGAAGTACGACGGCAGGACGCACCCCTCGGAGTTTCTCAGCATCTACACAATCGCTGTACAAGCTGCCGGGGGGCGCGACGAAAGGATATTGGCGAACTACTTCCCGCTCGTGCTTAAGCCGAACGTTCGTTCGTGGCTTATGCACTTGCCGGAAGGCTCCATCTCTTCCTGGGCGGATCTTTGCCATCAGTTTGTTGGCGCCTTCACGGGCGGCCACAAACCTCATGGCCAGGATAGCGACCTCCACATCCTAGCCCAGAAGGAAGGAGAACCCCTGCGCAAGTACATCCAGCGCTTCAGCCGCGTGCATCGCAACATCCCCGACGTTCACCCTGCCGCGGTTATCAGCGCGTTCCACCAGAACGTGCGTAACCGCCGCATGCGTGAAGAGATGGCCATGACCAAGATCCGGGACGTCAGCGAGCTATATGCCTTGGCTGACAAGTGCGCGCGCGCGGAGGAGGGGAGGAAACTCCCCGGGGAGGACGCTGGCGCAGGAGAAAGCGACAGTGACGACACCGCCCCGGCGAAGAGGAGCCAGCGGCGGAATAATAGGAGGAAGAACAGGAAAGAGGTGCTTGCCGTCGAGGGGTCCGGCAAGGAGGCTCCCGCCAAGCAAACGCAGGCTGGCGGCTCCGGCAAGGAGCCTGCCCCCGTGGCGGCAGCCGACAAGCAGGACGGCTCCGACAAGCAATACTGCAAGATCCACCGCACCAAGGGCCACGATCTCTCCAACTGCAAAAGCGTCGAGTACCTCGTCGTGCAGCAGAAGGCTGAGTACGAGAGGCGCGACAAGGGGAAGGCCCAGGGTGGGGGTGGCGAACCAAGCAAGAAGCGGCCGCCCGTCGGCCGGGGAGGACGCCGCGGCAAGGCCAAGCAGCGGCAAGGCGATCGGCCTCCCCGGGGCCGCGACGAGGATGAAGAAGACGACGACGAAGACGTGGAAGACGAAGATAACAGCGAGCAGGAGTTCCAGAAGGCCACGGAGGTCCTTTGCGTTGACGGTGGCGCCTCTCTGCACACCTCCCACCGCCAGCTTAAGCGGTGGGCGCGAGAGGTGAACGCAGCAGAGCCGCCCGTGGAGTCGCGCAGGCTCCTCAAATGGTCCAGCACGCCCATCATTTTCGATCTTGAGGATCACCCTGACCGCACAACCGCGGTCGGGTGCTTGCCGATGCTGGTCTCACCCACCATCCGCAACCTCAAGGTCACCAAAATGTTGGTAGACGGCGGGGCCGGGCTGAACTTGATCTCCTCCGCTGTGATCAAGAAACTCCAGATCCCCGACGGCGAGCTCGAGGATACCGGGTCCTTCCAAGGAATCAACCCGGGGAGGAGCAAGCCCAAGGGGAAGATTACTCTGCCGGTGACCTTTGGCGGCGAGCTTAACTTCAGGACTGAGCGTATCACGTTCGACGTCGCCGATATCCCGTTACCATACAATGGGATCCTCGGCCGTCCCGCTCTCGCCAAGTTCATGGCGGCTTCCCACCACGCCTACAACGTACTCAAGATGCCGGGGCCGATAAGCGTCATCACTGTCCATGGCGACAAAAAGGATGCGCTTATCTGCGCCGACAAGATCTACCGGGATGTAGCAGCCGCGGCAGAGAAGGACACCCTCGCCGCTGAAGCCCCCGGGGGGAAGAAGGCAAAGACCAAGCCCGGTAAGTGCTCTGGAGCCCACTCCGGCAACCGCACCTCTTCGGAGTGCTGCGCCACCGTCGAGGACGTTCCATCGAGCTCCGCCGGCAAGTACAGGAAGGGAATGGCCGCTCCTCCGGCAACCAAGAAGGTGTCCGCCAAGGAGGACGGCACTGGCGGTACCTTCACCATCAGTGCCACGCTTGACAGCAAATAGGAAAGCGCGCTCGTCGCCTTCCTGCGGGCGAATGACGACGTGTTTGCATGGCAACCGTCCGACATCCCCGGTGTTCCCAGGAGGGTGATTGAGCACAAGCTCGCTGTCTGTCCTCACGCGCGACCCGTCAAGCAGAAAGTGAGAAAGCAAGCCGTGGAGCGCCAGGAATTCATCAGCGAAGAGATCAAGAAGCTAGAGGCAGCAGGCCTAGTGAGAGGTGTGATCCATCCAACGTGGCTGGCCAATCCGGTCGTCGTGCGCAAAGCCAATGGGAAGTGGAGACTGTGCATAGATTTCACCGACGTGAATAAAGCATGTCCCAAAGATCCATTTCCCTTGCCGCGCATTGACCAGATTGTTGACTCCACTGCCGGATGCGAGCTACTCTCTTTTCTTGATGCATATTCAGGCTACCACCAAGTCTTTATGGCCAAGGAAGATGAAGAGAAGACCGCATTTATCACTCCGTGCGGCACCTATTGCTTCATACGCATGCCGTTTGGACTGAAGAATGCGGGATCAATGTTTGCAAGGGTAGTGCACTCTGCTTTCGAGCCGCAGATCCATAGGAACGTGGAGGCCTACATGGATGATATCGTGGTGAAGAGCAGGAGCAAGGAAACCCTGGTCCAAGATCTGGAAGAGACATTTCAGAACTTGCGCAAGATACAGCTCAAGCTGAACCCCGAGAAGTGCGTTTTCGGAGTCCCCTCCGGCAAGCTTCTCGGGTTCTTTGTGTCACAGAGGGGGATTGAAGCTAATCCCGACAAGATCAAAGCCATCGAGCAGATCGAAGCCCCAGAGCGCGTCAAGGACGTCAGAAAGCTTGCCGGTTGTGTGGCCGCCCTCAGTCGGTTCATTTCAAGGTCTGCAGAACGCGCCCTGCCCTTCTTTAAAATCTTGAAGAAGGCAGGCCCCATGCAGTGGACTCCAGAAGCGGAGGCAGCGCTGCAAGATTTGAAAAGGTACCTATCCTCCCCTCCAATACTTGTCGCACCTAGACCACAGGAAAAGTTGTTGCTATACCTAGCGGCAACCAACCAGGTGGTTAGTGCTGCGTTAGTGGCGGAGAGGGAGGCCGACGAGGAGCCTATACCACCTACAAGCGAGTCCAGCGACGAGCGGGGGGCTGCTCCAGCAAGCTCTGGCCCCGACAAGGGCCACCCTGCACAGGAACAGGATGGAGCGCGGAAGAAGATGGTGCAGCGCCCGGTGTATTTTGTAAGTTCCGTCTTGCAGGGGGCTAGATCAAGATACTCCGGGGTGCAGAAATTGCTTTTCGGCCTCCTCATGGCCTCGAGAAAGCTGCGCCATTACTTCCAAGCGCATGAGATAACAGTAGTCACTCGCTTTCCGCTGAAGAGGATATTGCACAATCCAGAGGCAACAGGCAGGATCGTCGAGTGGGCACTGGAGCTGTCGAGCTTTGGGCTCAAGTTTGAAAGTACTTCAACCATACAGAGCCGGGCTTTGGCAGAATTCATAGCTGAGTGGACCCCGACGCCAGATGGAGAAGGCCAAGAAACAAGCGCGCCCGTACAAGGAGCAACAAGCGAGTGGGTAATGTACTTCGATGGTGCCTTTTCGCTGCAAGGCGCCGGTGCTGGCGTGGTACTCATCGCGCCCACCGGAGAGCACCTCAAGTATGTTATCCAGATGCACTTCCCAAGAGAGCAAGCTACCAACAATACTGCTGAGTATGAAGGCTTGCTCGCCGGCCTCAGGATTGCGGCCGAACTTGGGATCAGAAAGCTGATCGTGCGGGGAGATTCTCAACTGGTGGTCCGGCAAGTCAACAAGAGCTACCAGAGCCCTCTGATGGAAGCTTACGTCGATGAAGTGAGGAAGCTGGAAGAACACTTTGAAGGGTTGCAAATGGAGCACGTCGTGAGAGCTCAGAATGAGATAGCAGACGGCCTTTCGAAGTGTGCTTCGCTGAAGTTACCTGTGGAACCAGGGACCTTCTTGCTCAAGCTGACTCAACCATCCGTTACACCATCAGTTGGGCAGTCCAAGAAAAGGAAGTTGGTCTCCGGCGACTACTCGCAGGCGGACCTCCCTGAGACCGCCGCCAAGGTCCCCAAGATCAACAACCAGAACGCCGGGGGACAGCCCGCTCCTGCGGATCCCAGGATCCGTCCAGTCGAAGCCGGTGTCCCCGGTAAGCCTCGCTCCAGCGAGCTGATCAGCAGCCTGAACGCCGAGGGACAGCCCGCTCCTGCGGATCCGAGGATCCGTCCAGTCGAAGCAGGTGTCCCCGATGAGCCTTGCTCCGGCGAGCGGATCAACAATCCGAACGCTGAGGAACAGTCCGCTCCTGCGGGTCCGAGGGTCCGTCCAGTGGAAGCAGAGGTTCCCGACAAGCTTTGCCCCGGCAAGCTTGCCGGGGGATCACCGGCTCCGGCTGAACCAGAGGTTCTTGCCGTAGAAGCCGGGGTCCCCGCAGCGGCCTTCATGCCTTTAGTCCTTGCCGTCGAGCCCCGGGCTCCGGCATGGGCACGGCAGATCGTCCGTTTTCTGCAAACTGGAGAACTTCCCGACGACCCAGAAGAGGTAGAGAAGATCACCAGGCAGTCAAGTATGTACCAGTTCGTGGACAACGAGCTGTACAGAAGGAGACTCAACGGTGTCAGATTGAAGTGCATCTCCAGGGAAGACGGACAGAAGCTGTTGGCAGAGATACACGGAGGCATATGCGGCCATCACATTGGCGCAAGAGCACTTGTCGGGAAAGCCTTCCGGCAAGGGTTCTTCTGGCAAGAAGCCCTCCAAGATGCAACTGCACTAGTAACCAAGTGTGAAGCGTGCCAGTTCCATGCAAAACAGATTCATCAGCCAGCTCAAGCTCTCCAAACAATCCCTTTGTCCTGGCCCTTCTCGGTCTGGGGGCTCGATATCCTCGGCCCTTTTCCCCGAGCCGTCGGGGGCTTCGAGTACTTGTACGTTGCAATCGACAAGTTCACGAAGTGGCCAGAAGTGGAGCCGGTGAGGAAGGTGACCGCGCAGTCAGCAGTCAAGTTCTTCCGGTCGATCGTCTGCCGTTTCGGAATCCCCAACAGAGTCATCACCGACAACGGGACACAGTTTACAAGTCGCGCCTTCATGCAATACGCCCAGGATCTCGGCGCCAAGGTCTGTTTCGCTTCGGTTGCTCACCCCAGGAGCAACGGTCAAGCAGAAAGGGCCAACGCTGAAGTGCTGCGCGGACTCAAGACCAGGACCTTCGACAGGCTGCATAAGTGCGGAAGAAATTGGATTGAGGAGCTGCCGGCGGCTCTTTGGTCGATCAGGACGACACCAAGTCGAGCCACCGAACAGACACCTTTTGCTCTAGTCTATGGAGCGGAAGCAGTTATCCCCACGGAACTCGTATACGGATCTCCTCGGGTGCTCGCTTATGACGAGCTCGAGCAAGAGCAGCTGCGCCAAGATGACGCGCTGCTCCTTGAGGAAGGACGTCTCCAGGCTGCGGTACGAGCCGCTCGATACCAGCAAGCCTTGCGTCGCTACCATAGCCGCAAGGTCAAGGCCAGGAGTCTCGAAGAGGGCGACCTTGTTCTTCGGCGCACTCAGTCGGCCAAGAATTCCAACAAGTTGAAGCCAAAGTGGGAAGGACCTTATCGGGTGAGGCAAGTCACGAGGCCTGGCGCTGTCCGCCTCGAGACCGAAGAGGGCGTACCAGTGAGCAACTCCTGGAACATAGAGCATCTTTGCAAGTTTCACCCGTAAGGCGCGGTTGCCGTGACCCGCTCCGGCAACCATCGGTTTGTACAGGCCTTGCCGCTGCTGCATGTAACCCCTTGTACAAAGCCAGGCGAAGCCCCTGGCACTAGATAAAGTTGCCCTGTTAGGCGACCTTGTTCTTAGGCACGTTCAGTCGGCCAAGAATTATAACAAGTTGACGCCGAAGCAGGAAGGCCCTTGTTGGGTCGAACGAGTCGCGAGGCCCGGCGCTGTCCGCCTCAAGACCGAAGAGGGCCTACCAGTGAGCAACTCCTGGGAATATAGAGCATCTTCGCGAGTTCCGCCCACTAGGCGCGGTTGCCGTGATCCGCTCCGGCAACCATCGGTTTGTACAGGCCTTGCCGCTGCTGCATGTAACCCCTTGTACAAAGCCAGGCGAAGCCCCTGGCACCAGATAAAGTTGCCCTGTTAGGCGACCTTGTTCTTAGGCACGTTCAGTCGGCCAAGAATTATAACAAGTCGACGCCGAAGCAGGAAGGCCCTTATCGGGAGAGACGAGTCGCGAGGCCCGGCGCTGTCCGCCTCAAGACCGAAGAGGGCCTACCAGTGAGCAACTCCTGGGAACATAGAGCATCTTCGCAAGTCTCGCCCATAAGGCGCGGTTGCCGTGATCCGCTCCGGCAACCACCGGTTTGTGCAGGCCTTGCCGATGTTGCATTTAAGCCCTCGTACAAAGCCAGGCGAAGCCCCTGGCCGAAGATAAAGAAGCGCTGGCGCCCTAGATTTTAGCATGCATGCTGAGTCAGAGTCTCGTCCTTGGTTAGGGTTGTCAGTTCCTAACTGTCGCTAACCCCTAACTTAGAGGTCGAGTCCGCGTCTTTTTCCCGTCCTTTCCCTTTGGCTCGCAGGAATTGAATGTCCTTGCCGGGCCGCTCAAGGACAAGGAAGAGGAGAAGGACGAGCCAACACCTACGCCCCGGCGAGCCAGAGTCGCCGGGGGCTGCAACCTCAGATAAGTTTTTGCATCCCTCATCGTGCATTCTCTTATGGACTGTGGGATTTGAAAGCCTCCTTTCCTCCTGGAAAGCTACCGTGCTCTCTTAGCGGCAAGCCCCAGAGCGCGTTCCTGGGGCCCGCTTCGATAGCAGCCGCGGCAGCAAGAGGGAGGGAAGCGAGGGGCCGGAACCCGCCTGCTCCCCGCCTCCGCCAAGGGCGTGAGAAAGGTCGAGCAGTGCGGGGGAGCGGCTGGGCCTGTTGCCGGGCGAGAACTGTCTATCTTAACGATGTAAAGGATTCGTTCCTTACCGCGGTTTCCACCCGCGAGACAAATGATCCGGCAAACATCCCCTTTTCATTAAAAACATTCCACTCAGGTACAGTTCAGAGAGAATGAAAAACATGAAAAGAGGGATTACAAAGCTTAAACGCAACTAAGGCCCGAAGGCTTACAAGCTGAAAAGAGATAAGGTGCCCGTAATCCCTTTCTTGTCTCTCTCCTCAGGAGGTAGGGCAAGTAGGCGAAGAGGGCGAAAGGGGCGCCTAGATGAGCTACGGGTGGCAGAAGACACCAAGAGAAGATCCGGGGGCTCCGCCCGGGGGTCTCCGGAGGCTGAAGAAGACGGAGGCGCCGGAGGCAGAGCTGGAAGATGAGGCAGCGGCCTTGCCGCCAGCCTCTTCCTCTTCCGCAGCCTCGCCACTCCGGCCGCCCGAGGAGATCAAGCCCCCCCGGCAAGAGGAGCTTGCCGGGCCGAAGAGAAGACCCCGGTGGTCGTCACCGAGAGCAAGGGTGATGACGGCGTCTGGGGCGCGTCTGGAACACGAGGCACCGGAGCGTCAGCCAGCTGTCGAAGTCGGCCCGTACTCCGACTTCGCGGCCTTCGACGTCCGCCCTCTGTCCTCCTCAGCAGCCCCCCCTACGCCAGTCGCCCAAGGAGACGACCCCGAGGAGTTCACGGAGCCCGGCGCGGTCGATGGGGCCGCCGGCGCCACCCGGAGTTGCGGCCGATGCCTAGTCGTACCCGTCATCCCGGCGGCTGCTCCCCTCGTCGTCGCTGTCGCTCCCCTCCTCGCCACTCTCGCTCGAGGAGGAGCCTTCGCTGTCGGAGGAGCTGTCCTCGCAGCACCGGGCCCGGATACCGAAGCCCCAGAAGGCCTTGACGGAGAGGAGGTCCTCCCCCACTAGCTTGAAGTGGAGGGTGAACCCCTCCGTCAAGCTGTGTATCCGGGCGAACGTCTTCCACCCGCGGCCCAGATACACCACGCCGGGGGCTCGGGACTCGACGTGGACTCGCGTCCCGCTGATCCCGCAGCCCCTCATGCGCAGGTTCAGCGTCTCAGGCTGCTCCACCTCCAACACGTTCGCGAATGGAGCGGGGAGCCGGAGGTAGCGACGAGGCGCCCGGCGCAGCCTGATGATGAACTCGCAGGGGTCGTCCCCGAGATGGACCGCGGGAAGGAACGGAGCCGCTGGCGGGGGCGAGGGCGGCGCACCGATCCGTCCGCCCCGAGCGCCTCGGCCCCGTCCACGACCTCGTCCGCGACCTCGCCCTCTCCCTCTTCCCCCGACGATCGGCTCCACCGCCGCGGGCGCAAGGGGAGGAGGGGCGCGTTGCCGAGCAGACACCCTCGCGGCAATCGAAGAAGAACCAGGGTTCCCCCCTCCATCGCAGATGGGGGAAGGAAACCAGAAGCAGAAGGAGGAAGGGGATGGAGTGCGTATTTCCGTCGCCCCCTCTCGCTCCTTATAAAGGAGCGGAGTGGGACCGCGGCCACCCCGCTCCTCCAATAGAAGCGGAGGAAGGGCAGGCGACTGGGGCCGACCCACTGCATCGGCCCGCGCCGGCCCGACTCCCTGCCTCCGCCGCCGCGACTCCGAATGCATGAGGACCGCGTGGTGGGCGCGCAGAACCGAGGCGACGGGTGGGACGACCTCTCCCCGTCCCGTGACTATGGGGAACGGATGCCTCGAAAACCGCGCCCCACCACCGTTCATTTATTGAGCCGCGCCTCCGCACCTCCCTCCACTTAAAGAGGGAACGGGCGTTTTCGCCCCCACGACGCCGCGGTAAGCGCGCGCTGCCTGGGGAAGGCGCGGCGGATGCGGAGTTAAGGAGCAGCGCGACCAAGGCCATGCGTGCCCGTGCACCGTTAGGGCCTGGCCCAACAACGCTCGGCACCATGTGTGGCCCAGGCCCGGGGGCTCCTGTCGGTGTACTAAAGTAGGGGTACCTTAGTACCCCAGACTTGTGCACGGGCAGTCGTAGCACCCTGTGGCAAGGCCCGCCCCGGAAGCGCCAAGAGAAGACCAAGCATTCAAGACAAGGCCCCCGGCAAGAGGAGCTTGCCGGGCCAAGGAGACAAGGCCCCCGGCAAGAGGAGCTTGCCGGGCCAAGAAGACAAGACCCCGGCAAGAGGAGCTTGCCGGGACGACTGAGCCCATGTAAGGCCATCCAAGAACAAAGTATGACGAGACAGAAGATCGAGCCCCCGACAAGAGGAGCTTGTCGGGAAGGCCGAACCCAGGCACCACAAGAGAAGCCAGCCGTGGCGCGCCAAGCGCCCCGGCAAGGCCTGATAGCTGGCACGCTATCAGGTACAGGAAGACGACCCCCGCGGCAAGCCACTTGCCGCGGCAAGATCGCCACCTCAAGACTGCGCTCCAGCTCGCCCGCCACGCGTCGCTCCGGGGCTTCCCCCGAGGGCACGTGGCGAGGCACCACGCAGCCTGGGGCATGCGGTGGCATGCAGCCGCCATCGTGGCGAACGGTGGCGCACCTAACGGTCCGCCTCGGTGCTGTCCGGGCGACCGTGACGGGCATTTAATGCCCTTGTCCCCTACCGTCAGAAGTAGGTATGATAACACTGTGCCGCACTGTAGCACCACCGTTCCCGCACTATTACAGCTACCACCCCTTTTACACTTTTACCCCTTTCTCCTACGTTGACACCTGTCGGTGACCCCTTTGCGCTATAAAAGGAGGCCCGTGTGCAACGTAGAGGGGGTTCCGGGGTTCGGAGACTCGGCATCCAGACGGCCATACGCTCGGTGCAGCTAGCTCCCCAAGCTCCCGAGCTCCCCAGTTCAATACAACTAAGCAGGAGTAGGGTTTTACGCGTCCATCGCGGCCCGAACCTGGGTAAACCGCCCGTGTGCTCGCTTCGATCTGCTCTCCGCGCTCCCTCCGCCCCCCTCGCCGGACAACGAAAGGGGCTCCGGCCCCATAGGTGCTCGCGGGGGGACGCCCGTCCGCCCCGACAAAGTTCAAAGAATTTTAGAGTGAAGTGAAAATCATCGTGACAAGAAAATAAGGTTTCTACGATCTGATCGCGGAGACAAATATTTGAGTTACGAGTTTGGTCTTCAATTAAAACAATGTGGAATAGTTTCACAAATTCATGCCACCTGGAACACCACAGCATAATGGTGTGTCCAAACGTCATAACCGTACTTTATTGGATATAGTACAATCTATGATGTTTCTTACCGATTTACCAATATCATTTTGGGATCATGCATTAGAGACATCTGCATTCACGTTAAAAGGGGCACAATCTAAAGTCCGTTGAGACGACACAAAATAAACTATGGTTTGGCAAGAAACCAAAGTTGTCGTTTCTTAAAGTTTGGGGTTACGATGCTTATGTGAAAAAGTTTCATCCTGATAAGCTCAAACCCAAATCGGAGAAATGTGTCTTCATAGGTACCCAAAGGAGACTGTTGGGTACACCTTCTATCACAGATCCGAAGGCAAGATATTCGTTGCTGAGAATGGATCCTTTCTAGAGAAGGAGATTCTCTCGAAAGAAGTGAGTGGGAGGAAAGTAGAAAACTTGATAAGGTAATTGTACCTTCTCCCTTGTTGGAAAGTAGTTCATCACAGAAATCTGTTCTTGTGACTACTACACCAATTAGTAAGGAAGCTAATGATGATGATCATGTAACTTCAAGATCAAGTTACTACCGAATCTCGTAAGTAAACCAGAGTGAGATCCGCACCAGAGTGGTACGGTAATCCTGTTCTGGAAGTCATGTTACTAGACCATGACGAACTTGCGAACTATGAGGAAGCGATGATGAGCCCAGATTCCGCGAAATGGTTAGAGGCCGTGAAATCTGAGATATGATCCATGTATGAGAACAAAGTATGGACTTTGAGGGATTTGCCCGATGATCGGCAAGCCAAAGAAAATAAATGGATCTTCAAGAGGAAGACGGACACTGATAGTAGTGTTACTATCTACAAAAGCTAGAATTGTCGAAAAAAGGTTTTTCGACAAGTTCAAAGTGTTGACTACGATGAGAGTTTCTCACTCGTATCTATGCTTAAGTCTGTCCGAATCATGTTAGCAATTGCCGCATTTTATGAAATCCGGCAAATGGATAAACAAAACTACATTCCTTAATGGATTTATTAAAGAAGAGTTGTATACGATGCAACTAGAAAGTTTTGTCGATCCTGAAGGTGTTAACAAAATATGCAAGCTCCAGCGATCCATCTATGGACTGGTGCAAGCATCTCGGAGTTGGAATATACACTTTGATAAGTTGATCAAAGCATATAGTTTTATACAGACTTGCGGTGAAGCCTGTATTTACAAGAAAGTGAGTGGGAGCACTACAGCATTTCTGATAAGTATATGTAAATGACATATTATTGATCGGAAATAATGTAGAATTATTCTGTAAAGCATAAAGGAGTATTTGAAAGGAGTTTTTCGAAGAAGGACCTCGGTGAAGCTGCTTACATATTGAGCATCAAGATCTATAGAGATAGATCAAGACGCTTGATAAGTTTTTCAATAAGTACATACCTTGAAAAGATTTTGAAGTAGTTCAAAATGGAACAGTCAAAGAAAGAGTTCTTGCCTGTATTACAAGGTGTGAAATTGAGTAAGACTCAAAGCCCGACCACGGCAGAAGATAGAAAGAGAATGAAAGTCATTCCCTATGCCTCAGCCATAGGTTCTATAAAGTATGCCAGGCTGTGTACCAGATCTATTGCATACCCTACCACTGAGTTTGGCAAGGGAGTACAATAGTGATCTAGGAGTAGATCACTGGACAAGCGGTCAAAATTATCCTTAGTGGAACAAGGATATGTTTCTCGATTATGGATGTGACAAAAAGGTTCGTCGTAAAAGGTTACGTCGATGCAAGTTTTGACACTAATCTAGATGACTCTAAGTCTCAATCTAGATACATATTGAAAGTGGGAGCAATTAGCTAAAGTAGCTCCGTGCAGAGCATTGTAGACATAGAAAATTGCAAAATACATAACGGATCTGAATGTGGCAGACCCGTTGACTAAACTTCTCTCACAAGCAAAACATGATCACACCGTAGTACTCTTTGGGTGTTAATCACATAGCGATGTGAACTAGATTACTGAATCTAGTAAACCCTTTGGGTGTTGGTCACATATCGATGTGAACTATTGCTGATAAATCACATGGCGATGTGAACTAGATTATTGACTCTAGTGCAAGTGGGAGACTGAAGGAAATATGCCCTAGAGGCAATAATAAAGTGATTATTTATTTCCTTACATATCATGATAAAAGTTTATTATTCATGCTAGAATTGTATTAACCGGAAACATAATACATGTGTGAATACATAGACAAACAGAGTGTCACTAGTATGCCTCTACTTGACTAGCTCATTAATCAAAGATGGTTATGTTTCCTAACCATGAACAAAGAGTTGTTATTTGATTAACGAGATCACATCATTAGTTGAATGATCTGATTGACATGACCCATTCCATTAGCATAGCACCCGATCGTTTAGTATGTTGCTATTGCTTTTATCCATGACTTATACATGTTCCTTTAACTATGAGATTATGCAACTCCCGTTTACCGTAGGAACACTTTGTGTGCTACCAAACGTCACAACGTAACTGAGTGATTATAAAGGTGCTCTACAGGTGTCTCCGAAAGTATTTGTTGGGTTGGCATATTTCGAGATTAGGATTTGTCACTCCGAATGTCGGAGAGGTATCTCAGGGCCTTCTCGGTAATGCACATCACATAAGCCTTGCAAGCATTGCAACCAATGAGTTAGTTGCGAGATGATGTATTACGGAACGAGTAAAGAGACTTGCCGGTAACGAGATTGAACTAGGTATTGGATACCGACGATCGAATCTCGGGCAAGTAACATACCGATGACAAAGGGAACAACGTATGTTGTTATGCGGTCTGACCGATAAAGATCTTCGTAGAATATGTAGGAGCCAATATGGGCATCCAGGTCCCGCTATTGGTTATTGACCGGAGACGTGTCTCGGTCATGTCTACATTGTTCTCGAACCGTAGGGTCCGCACGCTTAAGGTTTTGATGACAGTTATATTATGAGTTTATGAGTTTTGATGTACCGAAGGAGTTCGGAGTCCCGGATGAGATCGGGGACATGACGAGGAGTCTCGAAATGGTCGAGACGTAAAGATCGATATATTGGACGACTATATTCGGACATCGGAAAGGTTCTGAGTGATCCGGGTATTTTCGGGAGTATCTGGGAGTTACGGGATTACGGGAGAAGTAATGGGCCTTGATGGGCTTTAGTGGGAAGAGGAAAAAGGCTGCTGCGCCCCCCCTTCCCTCTGGTCCGAATTGGACTAGGGAAAAGGGGGCCGGCCACCTTTCCTTCTCCTCCTATTCCTTCTCCCTTCCTCCCCTCTTGGTGGACTCCTACTAGGACTTGGAAACCTAGTAGGACTCCACACCCTGGCGCGCCAAACCCTAGGCCGGCCATCCCCTCCCTTGCTCCTTTATATACGGGGGCAGGGGGCACCCCATAGACACACAAGTTGATCTACGGATCGTTCCTTAGCCGTGTGCGGTGCCCTCTTCCACCAAATTCCACCTCGGTCATATCGTTGCAGTGCTTAGGCGAAGCCCTGCGCCGGTAACACATCAAGATCGTCACCACGCCGTCGTGCTGACAGAGCTCTTCCCCGACGCTTTGCTGGATCGGAGCCCGGGGATCGTCATCGAGCTGAACGTGTGCCAAGAACTCGGAGGTGCCGGAGTAACGGTACTTGGATCGGTCGGATCGCGAGGAGAACGTACGACTACTTCCTCTACGTTGAGTCAACGCTTCCGCTTCGGTCTACGAGGGTACGTAGACAACACTCTCCCCTCTCGTTGCTATGCATCACCATGGTCTTGCGTGTGCGTAGGAATTTTTTTGAAATTACTACGTTCCCCAACAGGTTGAAGGGATTGCATCCGCTTCAATTTCTTCATCCAACTACTCTGACGAAGCAGCAGAAGGAATCTCTTCATCTGATTAACTTGGAATCACATAATCTTCATCAAAAGGAACAAGGTCCTTTGATGGCATGGTTGAGATAGGAATGTAACATCCCAAAATTCTAAATTTTGGAATGTTATATTAAATAATTAATTTGATTGATTGTTTGATTGCTGTGCGAATGGTTGTGTGAAATTGAGGGAAATTTGAAACTTTTTGAAAGTTAAATGAGAGGGAATGAAATGACTTTCCAAACTTTCATCCTTGCATTTGATCTTAATGAATTTCAAATTCATTTCATCACAATACCCTTGAGTGAAGAAAACATGACTTCTTCTAGAAGCAAAAAGGGTTTTGAAAGATTTTTGAATTTCATTTTTGAAAGCATTTCAAATTTAGAAACTTTATGCAACTCAATGATTTTCATGAGAGAGGATAAAATGACTTCTTCAAAATATAGGAAATATGAGTTGGAAGTATGAAGAAAAGGTTTGAATTTCCAATTCAAAACCATTTGGAAGTTTTTGGGTTTTATTTTCAAATTATTTTTCTCCAAAAATAAAATATATGGAAAATAGGGTAAAATGATTCCCTACATTATAAAAATGGAGAAAAATAAATTTTAAATCATTTTGGCATTTTAAAGAAATTTTATTTGAATTTTATTTGCAGCAGTAGCACTATTTGTTTTATTAGAATTTGTGTGAATTTTATTTCATCTTGTAAAATAGTTCATATTGTAGGATTTCTTTTTCCGGTCGTTTTGATATATAATACTCCTATATTTTATTTTCATTTTATTTTCTAAAATGATTTTTCTTCAAGAAATCTTTTAAAAAAAGGAAAGGTATTTTTCTTTTTGGGCCAAATCCGGCCCGATCCGAAGCGAATCATCTCCTTCCTCCAGCACATCTCTTTCCGATCCACTGTAGCTCCACCGGAGCATCGCCGGAGATCGCGGGATTCGCGAAATCCCTTGCCCCCTCCTCCAAGAAGACCTCCTCCCCCTATAAATATCCACCTCTCGCATCCATTCCCACCCCTAGTCCCTCCTCTCCTCGCCCCACATCGCCGAGCCGCCTCGCCGGAGTTCGACGGACCACCTTCGCCATTGCCGCCCCGTCCCGCCACCACCGGACGCCCCGCCGCCACCCGCCACCACCATCCGGCCGCCCTCGACGAGCTGCCCCCGTCCGTCCCCTCGCCTCGCCCGGAGGACCACCGGAGCCACCCCGCCCGAGCCCCTCGCCGGAACAGGTACAGTAATCCCGACCTGACTTTTTTTTTTCGTTCTGTTTTTAAAACAGAATAGTTTCAATCTTGTAAAATCCATAGTTAATTATCTACGAGGTATTTTTGAGTGATTCCAACTGCCTTGGATCACAAATTTTATGAAGTTTCTGTTAGTTCAATTTTATTTCACATTTGAGCTGTTTAAATTTGTGTTTGTATGAATTTTCTCAAATCACTAGATTTGAGCTATTTTGAGTTAGGAATATTATTTTTGACCGATTCTTTTTGCCCCTGGTCTCTAAGACCTTTGTTTATCCAGTAGTATTTAGTGTTTTATTTCTAGGTTAATTTAAATTAGGTTTTTAGCAAAACAGGACTGTTTTACTTATAGTTTTGTTTTAGTCTTTTCTTTATTGTTTTTATTAGTTTTAAATTATTTCTTTTTGTCACGTTTGACAAACTTAGTTTTGTTTCTGTTAGTCAACCAAAGATTTTTTATTATTATTAAAAATATATTTTATTTAGTTTTGTATGAAAACTTGTTTTGGTCATAGTTAGTGTTTCATAAAAGCTTTTTATTTGTTTTTTTTTTTGCAAATAAAATTTTGTGAAAAATACTTTCTGTTAAATTAGTTATTTTCTGTTAATTTATCAGTTTAGTGTTTTAATTGTTGTTATGTTTTTACTTAGGACAAAACTATTTTGTGTTATGTCTTCGAGTTCTCTTTAGTAGTTTTGTGGTAGAGTTTTCCTTTTTATTTGGTGTCCCTTGATGATTTGCATTTTTTTATTTGTTGATTTTTTTATTATGAGTGTTAGAATTGCTTGCTTATATGAATGCTATGTTTGACTATATAGATTTTGAACGGAGTGACAAATAGTTCTACCAAGTCTTTATTTGAGTGCGACTATCTTCATCGACATACCAGGCAAGTTCACTTTGACCATGCTTTCATACCTATGTTTTTATTGCATTTAGTGGCATCTTTGCAACAACTCTCCAGTAGTGATACTGAATTCTTGTAGTTGAGTAGTATGCATGAGGTAGGAACCCACCCCCCTGTTACCAAGCCCGGGACGTCATTTATTTTAATGCTACGCTATAGTAGACGGGGTTTGGTATGAGTGCTCGGGAGTGGTGTGAGAATGGAGGATTTTACGTCAAAGACGACAACTTCCTGATGGCACCTGCGAGGACAGCATCTTCGAGACCTCAAGACTTCAAGACTCGAGACAAGACTTCAATACACACTACTGGGTGGACTGGTTGTGAGGCACCCTGGAGTACCCAGTGGATTTGCCTAGTGAGCTGGGTTTTGGCCAGTACTCATGAGGAAAGTTCCACCCAGACTCAAAGAGACGAAAGAATACTTCATGACCAGAAGCTTACCTGTGCAACCGCAAGTCACTATGGGCTCTGGCTTGGTTGACCTTAGTTGTGACTCTGGCTGGGACGGTGCTAGCAGATGTAGAACGACGGTAGGATTGGATGAGCACCGGACAGTAGTCAGAGGAACTCTTCGGAAGACCATGTTTCGGTCGTCTTGTTCTCAAACACCCTGAAGTGCGAGAACGTAAAGAGAGGGATCGAATCTTGCGGGTAAAGTGTACAAACCTCTGCAGAGGGTTAAAACCTAATCGATTAGCCGTGTCCCCGGTTACGGACAATTTGAGTCTCTGGACTTGGATCTATCTCGGAACTCTCAACACCGGATTGATAACTTAATTGTGGGCAACTTATGATGATTTTGGGCTATGGGACATCGGTTGGCGGAACCATGTCATGTTAGAAAACTCCGTAGTACAGGCTCCTGATATTCCTTTGTTGTAGGAAAAGTAAAACCAGCTTTTATGCAAAACAAAAACTCAGACCCAGAGCCACAAAGCCATATTGCATATAGAATAGTTTTATCATCAGCTTTCTCTTATTGTGATCTTGCCGGTACATTCAATGTACTGACCTACACGGCTGCAACGTATCATGTTGCAGATATTTTCTTCGACGAGTAAGAGTTACGATACAGGGTTACGGTCTACACTCAACCTGCCGATGGCGTTGATGGGACTCCACACTCGTTTGATTGTTTCCGCTGAGTATTACGAGGTATATATATATCAGTTTTACGTTATTTATACATGTGATTGCACTTTGATATATACATTGATGTACTGTGTGTGCCAGCATACTGATCCAGGGATGGCACAGATACACAGAGGCTTGACCGTCTGAGGTCGGGTCGCTACAGATATGGTATCAGAGCACATGTTGACTGTAGGACGTGACCCTAGGAAATGAATTAGTAATATGAAGACCCCGACAGGAACGACCTTTGTTTTTGTTACTACTCTCGTAACACCTGATTCCTTTTACCGAACCTTCCTTATTTCAAACTATAGATGGAGAGCTACATTCTGAACAAAAGAGAACACTACGAGAAGGTTCTTGGAGGCCCCTTCCTTGTGGAGCTAGTCAGGCTGCTGAAGCTACCGATACCTGAGATCAAGGCAACTAAGAGGACGTCTAGATCATGGGGAGTCAAGACCCAAGTTTTTGGCCGTAAAGAAGACCCCAAGACTGCAGACATCAACTTCGGCACCATATATGGTGACTGTGATATGGGCATCAACACTGCCGTCCATGATGCTATTGCACGCTTATGTTATCGTCATCGTGCTGCACTAAACCCACACTTCTTTGGAAGGATTGGATGGCAGAAGTTTGATGGAGCAACTATTGCCTTGACGGAAGCGCAAAAGATGAAGTTCTCCCCACTTTTAGTGTACAATCAGGATCTAGAACAATACGTCAAGAATCTTCAGATGGACCTCCTGGAAGCCCTGTTTGACAATGAAGCACTACGAGAAGAGGTCAAGACTCAGAGACTGAAGGTAGACAAGCTGGAGGAGGAGAACCTCGAGATCCCGAGAATGCGTCAGGAACTGAAAAGCAGCAGGACCATGCCTCATGCCAAGGACGTTGAGATCCAGAAGCTCAAGGAACAACTTCAGGACATACAGGGTCGCCACAAGAAACTTCGCGTTGACAGGGATAATTTAGCAGAAAAATTGGAGGAGATCAAGTCCACACAGAAGAAGCCCCAGTGGGGACAAAGACCAAGTTCCCGATAAATTAGCTTAGTAGTATCCCACCATGAGAGAAATAAAGATGAACGGTTTCTCGATTTAAGTATCTGACCATACCAACTTATGTGGGTGGCGATACTGTAGAACTGATTGAATAAATGAATGCTTGGTTGCTATTATTTTCTGTGTTTATTGAATGTTTGGATATATGCGATATTCGTAGGCTTGTAGTTATTTTAACCTTGAGAGATGTAAGTTACGGAAGATTGGTAGAAGGCCTTCATATGGGAAAAGCATCAGGAATTGGAAACTCCCGAGCATTGAAGACCTGAAGAAA
Organism: Aegilops umbellulata; assembly: GCA_032464435.1. Taxonomy (NCBI): domain Eukaryota; kingdom Viridiplantae; phylum Streptophyta; class Magnoliopsida; order Poales; family Poaceae; genus Aegilops; species Aegilops umbellulata. The sequence goes on from CP136055.1 coordinate 260,565,008, forward strand.
TGAAGACTTAGGAAGAAACCATAGTAGAACGGCCCATTACAAACGGTAATTTTTTTCTTTTGAGCTAGGTTTTGTTTGTTGATGGGTGGGTATTTGCTTTCTATCCCAACCAGACCCCGAAACCTTGAACCCATGGACAACCCGAACACCAAACTTCTCTGGGGACAATTAACTTTTTCCCCATGGAGATACATTCCCTGTTCTGAGTACCCCCCTTATCCTACACATGCAGATGACAACACTTTATGAGTCTTTCCTCAAGGGCCCGGAAACGATCATGACCCTGACAAGTGATCATGATTACCCGAAAATCCTGAAGGACATGATGAAGCATATTAACCTTGAAGGAGATGCAGTCTACAAAGGCTACCCCTTCATGCAAAAGGGAGTGGAACTTTGGTATGTGGAGGTACACCTCCACCGTATGAAAGGAGTTTGCCCAAAGACGATGGGGCAGTACTTTTTCATCTCACGTGTACCACAAGCAACTTTTTTCGACGCTGTTCGTGAAGCAGCCATGGAAGCCATACGCCAGATCGGAGAAATACTTGAAGCAAGACTTCGTTATACTCAGGAATACCTAAGAGAAGTGCATGGAGAGATGATGGAGATGAAGCTCAAGGCCACCACGATGAAACAGAAGATTGAAGATTTCAAGGCGCATGTCGCACAATTCCAGTGGGACTAAAGAATCCTCAAGGAGGAAGAATGAATAAAGTTGGAAGTAATGCCTGACCATACCGAACCATGTGGGTGGCAGCATTTGTAATGAAGTACTTTTTGGAATTTGGATTTACGAAAAATGGTTAAGGATGTAATAAAAGATTGATATGAAAATAATGTGATTTATGGATAAACTAGTGCATTTTTTGGTATGGTAGTACTCCATAAGGCCACAGGATCAATGAAGAAAGAAATGTGTTATTCAGGACGGTCCATAGAAGGGAGCTGGACCAAATAAGTTGGAGTTTTGTATGATCGTCACCACAAGGGTATGAAGGAAGAAGTACTATTGGATTTACAGGAGATGTAATGTTGGCATATGGAATGATAATCCTCGGAAGGATGAGTTAAACTTGTACAAGAATTGAAATGGGACCATAACTCACAGGCCCGGGAAATTAATAAGGATCAAGTACTCCTTGGAAGAAGAAAGTGGGAAGAAGCTATGATTCCATCAGCAGACATTTCCTTAGGAGGTTACGAAAACCCGAGAGCTGTGAAGAACGATAGATGTTTTGTTCAGCTTGCAGAATCAATGGAATTATCCGAACTAAGTTCGTTGACAAGAGAAATTCTGCAATGCTTGTGAGTATGCCCAAGTGTTAGAATACGTGATTCGATGTCTGCATATGTAGTAATGGTTCAAGTACGGGATGGATTGGCCCCCATACCGGAGACTTCTATCATGAACTATCATATGTTGATGGAAAATCAGAGAGACTTGAAAATATTAGAAGAGTGTCGACGCGATAAGCCATAAAACCATAGGATGGTAGGACGATGGAACCCTTTACAGGCAACCGTTGCCAATCGTAGGTTATACGGTGAGATTCAACCCCGCCATTTTTTTTCCTGCAGGAGAAACCATGAATTGTCGACCACCATGAGATTTTTGATAGTTGTTTAGTATTGGCGACAGACCCGTCAGATATGAAGACGCAGTCTCGGAAGAAACTCACCATGATTGAGAGGACAAAAGATTTTGAGAACAGGTCATGCCCCGACCGGAAGAGCACCCATGAAAGAGCTATTCCGGAGTATATGAGAACACCGACACCAGCAACACAAAAGGATGGAGTACATGAGTTTCGTCAGAACCATAACCCTGCTTTTAAGTGTGGTAGCACCCCAGACCATTTAGACCGATGGAGTTGCTGGAAGACCCGAAACCTAATTTTTTTTCCTAGCCTCTTCGAATCTCGGGGACGAGATTCATTTTAAGTGTGGTAGTTTGTAACATCCCAAAATTCTAAATTTTGGAATGTTATATTAAATAATTAATTTGATTGATTGTTTGATTGCTGTGCGAATGGTTGTGTGAAATTGAGGGAAATTTGAAACTTTTTGAAAGTTAAATGAGAGGGAATGAAATGACTTTCCAAACTTTCATCCTTGCATTTGATCTTAATGAATTTCAAATTCATTTCATCACAATACCCTTGAGTGAAGAAAACATGACTTCTTCTAGAAGCAAAAAGGGTTTTGAAAGATTTTTGAATTTCATTTTTGAAAGCATTTCAAATTTAGAAACTTTATGCAACTCAATGATTTTCATGAGAGAGGATAAAATGACTTCTTCAAAATATAGGAAATATGAGTTGGAAGTATGAAGAAAAGGTTTGAATTTCCAATTCAAAACCATTTGGAAGTTTTTGGGTTTTATTTTCAAATTATTTTTCTCCAAAAATAAAATATATGGAAAATAGGGTAAAATGATTCCCTACATTATAAAAATGGAGAAAAATAAATTTTAAATCATTTTGGCATTTTAAAGAAATTTTATTTGAATTTTATTTGCAGCAGTAGCACTATTTGTTTTATTAGAATTTGTGTGAATTTTATTTCATCTTGTAAAATAGTTCATATTGTAGGATTTCTTTTTCCGGTCGTTTTGATATATAATACTCCTATATTTTATTTTCATTTTATTTTCTAAAATGATTTTTCTTCAAGAAATCTTTTAAAAAAAGGAAAGGTATTTTTCTTTTTGGGCCAAATCCGGCCCGATCCGAAGCGAATCATCTCCTTCCTCCAGCACATCTCTTTCCGATCCACTGTAGCTCCACCGGAGCATCGCCGGAGATCGCGGGATTCGCGAAATCCCTTGCCCCCTCCTCCAAGAAGACCTCCTCCCCCTATAAATATCCACCTCTCGCATCCATTCCCACCCCTAGTCCCTCCTCTCCTCGCCCCACATCGCCGAGCCGCCTCGCCGGAGTTCGCCGGACCACCTTCGCCATTGCCGCCCCGTCCCGCCACCACCGGACGCCCCGCCGCCACCCGCCACCACCATCCGGCCGCCCTCGACGAGCTGCCCCCGTCCGTCCCCTCGCCTCGCCCGGAGGACCACCGGAGCCACCCCGCCCGAGCCCCTCGCCGGAACAGGTACAGTAATCCCGACCTGACTTTTTTTTTTCGTTCTGTTTTTAAAACAGAATAGTTTCAATCTTGTAAAATCCATAGTTAATTATCTACGAGGTATTTTTGAGTGATTCCAACTGCCTTGGATCACAAATTTTATGAAGTTTCTGTTAGTTCAATTTTATTTCACATTTGAGCTGTTTAAATTTGTGTTTGTATGAATTTTCTCAAATCACTAGATTTGAGCTATTTTGAGTTAGGAATATTATTTTTGACCGATTCTTTTTGCCCCTGGTCTCTAAGACCTTTGTTTATCCAGTAGTATTTAGTGTTTTATTTCTAGGTTAATTTAAATTAGGTTTTTAGCAAAACAGGACTGTTTTACTTATAGTTTTGTTTTAGTCTTTTCTTTATTGTTTTTATTAGTTTTAAATTATTTCTTTTTGTCACGTTTGACAAACTTAGTTTTGTTTCTGTTAGTCAACCAAAGATTTTTTATTATTATTAAAAATATATTTTATTTAGTTTTGTATGAAAACTTGTTTTGGTCATAGTTAGTGTTTCATAAAAGCTTTTTTTTTGTTTTTTTTTTGCAAATAAAATTTTGTGAAAAATACTTTCTGTTAAATTAGTTATTTTCTGTTAATTTATCAGTTTAGTGTTTTAATTGTTGTTATGTTTTTACTTAGGACAAAACTATTTTGTGTTATGTCTTCGAGTTCTCTTTAGTAGTTTTGTGGTAGAGTTTTCCTTTTTATTTGGTGTCCCTTGATGATTTGCATTTTTTTATTTGTTGATTTTTTTATTATGAGTGTTAGAATTGCTTGCTTATATGAATGCTATGTTTGACTATATAGATTTTGAACGGAGTGACGAATAGTTCTACCAAGTCTTTATTTGAGTGCGACTATCTTCATCGACATACCAGGCAAGTTCACTTTGACCATGCTTTCATACCTATGTTTTTATTGCATTTAGTGGCATCTTTGCAACAACTCTCCAGTAGTGATACTGAATTCTTGTAGTTGAGTAGTATGCATGAGGTAGGAACCCACCCCCCTGTTACCAAGCCCGGGACGTCATTTATTTTAATGCTACGCTATAGTAGACGGGGTTTGGTATGAGTGCTCGGGAGTGGTGTGAGAATGGAGGATTTTACGTCAAAGACGACAACTTCCTGATGGCACCTGCGAGGACAGCATCTTCGAGACCTCAAGACTTCAAGACTCGAGACAAGACTTCAATACACACTACTGGGTGGACTGGTTGTGAGGCACCCTGGAGTACCCAGTGGATTTGCCTAGTGAGCTGGGTTTTGGCCAGTACTCATGAGGAAAGTTCCACCCAGACTCAAAGAGACGGAAGAATACTTCATGACCAGAAGCTTACTTGTGCAACCGCAAGTCACTATGGGCTCTGGCTTGGTTGACCTTAGTTGTGACTCTGGCTGGGACGGTGCTAGCAGATGTAGAACGACGGTAGGATTGGATGAGCACCGGACAGTAGTCAGAGGAACTCTTCGGAAGACCATGTTTCGGTCGTCTTGTTCTCAAACACCCTGAAGTGCGAGAACGTAAAGAGAGGGATCGAATCTTGCGGGTAAAGTGTACAAACCTCTGCAGAGGGTTAAAACCTAATCGATTAGCCGTGTCCCCGGTTACGGACAATTTGAGTCTCTGGACTTGGATCTATCTCGGAACTCTCAACACCGGATTGATAACTTAATTGTGGGCAACTTATGATGATTTTGGGCTATGGGACATCGGTTGGCGGAACCATGTCATGTTAGAAAACTCCGTAGTACAGGCTCCTGATATTCCTTTGTTGTAGGAAAAGTAAAACCAGCTTTTATGCAAAACAAAAACTCAGACCCAGAGCCACAAAGCCATATTGCATATAGAATAGTTTTATCATCAGCTTTCTCTTATTGTGATCTTGCCGGTACATTCAATGTACTGACCTACACGGCTGCAACGTATCATGTTGCAGATATTTTCTTCGACGAGTAAGAGTTACGATACAGGGTTACGGTCTACACTCAACCTGCCGATGGCGTTGATGGGACTCCACACTCGTTTGATTGTTTCCGCTGAGTATTACGAGGTATATATATATCAGTTTTACGTTATTTATACATGTGATTGCACTTTGATATATACATTGATGTACTGTGTGTGCCAGCATACTGATCCAGGGATGGCACAGATACACAGAGGCTTGACCGTCTGAGGTCGGGTCGCTACAGATATGGTATCAGAGCACATGTTGACTGTAGGACGTGACCCTAGGAAATGAATTAGTAATATGAAGACCCCGACAGGAACGACCTTTGTTTTTGTTACTACTCTCGTAACACCTGATTCCTTTTACCGAACCTTCCTTATTTCAAACTATAGATGGAGAGCTACATTCTGAACAAAAGAGAACACTACGAGAAGGTTCTTGGAGGCCCCTTCCTTGTGGAGCTAGTCAGGCTGCTGAAGCTACCGATACCTGAGATCAAGGCAACTAAGAGGACGTCTAGATCATGGGGAGTCAAGACCCAAGTTTTTGGCCGTAAAGAAGACCCCAAGACTGCAGACATCAACTTCGGCACCATATATGGTGACTGTGATATGGGCATCAACACTGCCGTCCATGATGCTATTGCACGCTTATGTTATCGTCATCGTGCTGCACTAAACCCACACTTCTTTGGAAGGATTGGATGGCAGAAGTTTGATGGAGCAACTATTGCCTTGACGGAAGCGCAAAAGATGAAGTTCTCCCCACTTTTAGTGTACAATCAGGATCTAGAACAATACGTCAAGAATCTTCAGATGGACCTCCTGGAAGCCCTGTTTGACAATGAAGCACTACGAGAAGAGGTCAAGACTCAGAGACTGAAGGTAGACAAGCTGGAGGAGGAGAACCTCGAGATCCCGAGAATGCGTCAGGAACTGAAAAGCAGCAGGACCATGCCTCATGCCAAGGACGTTGAGATCCAGAAGCTCAAGGAACAACTTCAGGACATACAGGGTCGCCACAAGAAACTTCGCGTTGACAGGGATAATTTAGCAGAAAAATTGGAGGAGATCAAGTCCACACAGAAGAAGCCCCAGTGGGGACAAAGACCAAGTTCCCGATAAATTAGCTTAGTAGTATCCCACCATGAGAGAAATAAAGATGAACGGTTTCTCGATTTAAGTATCTGACCATACCAACTTATGTGGGTGGCGATACTGTAGAACTGATTGAATAAATGAATGCTTGGTTGCTATTATTTTCTGTGTTTATTGAATGTTTGGATATATGCGATATTCGTAGGCTTGTAGTTATTTTAACCTTGAGAGATGTAAGTTACGGAAGATTGGTAGAAGGCCTTCATATGGGAAAAGCATCAGGAATTGGAAACTCCCGAGCATTGAAGACCTGAAGAAATGAAGACTTAGGAAGAAACCATAGTAGAACGGCCCATTACAAACGGTAATTTTTTTCTTTTGAGCTAGGTTTTGTTTGTTGATGGGTGGGTATTTGCTTTCTATCCCAACCAGACCCCGAAACCTTGAACCCATGGACAACCCGAACACCAAACTTCTCTGGGGACAATTAACTTTTTCCCCATGGAGATACATTCCCTGTTCTGAGTACCCCCCTTATCCTACACATGCAGATGACAACACTTTATGAGTCTTTCCTCAAGGGCCCGGAAACGATCATGACCCTGACAAGTGATCATGATTACCCGAAAATCCTGAAGGACATGATGAAGCATATTAACCTTGAAGGAGATGCAGTCTACAAAGGCTACCCCTTCATGCAAAAGGGAGTGGAACTTTGGTATGTGGAGGTACACCTCCACCGTATGAAAGGAGTTTGCCCAAAGACGATGGGGCAGTACTTTTTCATCTCACGTGTACCACAAGCAACTTTTTTCGACGCTGTTCGTGAAGCAGCCATGGAAGCCATACGCCAGATCGGAGAAATACTTGAAGCAAGACTTCGTTATACTCAGGAATACCTAAGAGAAGTGCATGGAGAGATGATGGAGATGAAGCTCAAGGCCACCACGATGAAACAGAAGATTGAAGATTTCAAGGCGCATGTCGCACAATTCCAGTGGGACTAAAGAATCCTCAAGGAGGAAGAATGAATAAAGTTGGAAGTAATGCCTGACCATACCGAACCATGTGGGTGGCAGCATTTGTAATGAAGTACTTTTTGGAATTTGGATTTACGAAAAATGGTTAAGGATGTAATAAAAGATTGATATGAAAATAATGTGATTTATGGATAAACTAGTGCATTTTTTGGTATGGTAGTACTCCATAAGGCCACAGGATCAATGAAGAAAGAAATGTGTTATTCAGGACGGTCCATAGAAGGGAGCTGGACCAAATAAGTTGGAGTTTTGTATGATCGTCACCACAAGGGTATGAAGGAAGAAGTACTATTGGATTTACAGGAGATGTAATGTTGGCATATGGAATGATAATCCTCGGAAGGATGAGTTAAACTTGTACAAGAATTGAAATGGGACCATAACTCACAGGCCCGGGAAATTAATAAGGATCAAGTACTCCTTGGAAGAAGAAAGTGGGAAGAAGCTATGATTCCATCAGCAGACATTTCCTTAGGAGGTTACGAAAACCCGAGAGCTGTGAAGAACGATAGATGTTTTGTTCAGCTTGCAGAATCAATGGAATTATCCGAACTAAGTTCGTTGACAAGAGAAATTCTGCAATGCTTGTGAGTATGCCCAAGTGTTAGAATACGTGATTCGATGTCTGCATATGTAGTAATGGTTCAAGTACGGGATGGATTGGCCCCCATACCGGAGACTTCTATCATGAACTATCATATGTTGATGGAAAATCAGAGAGACTTGAAAATATTAGAAGAGTGTCGACGCGATAAGCCATAAAACCATAGGATGGTAGGACGATGGAACCCTTTACAGGCAACCGTTGCCAATCGTAGGTTATACGGTGAGATTCAACCCCGCCATTTTTTTTCCTGCAGGAGAAACCATGAATTGTCGACCACCATGAGATTTTTGATAGTTGTTTAGTATTGGCGACAGACCCGTCAGATATGAAGACGCAGTCTCGGAAGAAACTCACCATGATTGAGAGGACAAAAGATTTTGAGAACAGGTCATGCCCCGACCGGAAGAGCACCCATGAAAGAGCTATTCCGGAGTATATGAGAACACCGACACCAGCAACACAAAAGGATGGAGTACATGAGTTTCGTCAGAACCATAACCCTGCTTTTAAGTGTGGTAGCACCCCAGACCATTTAGACCGATGGAGTTGCTGGAAGACCCGAAACCTAATTTTTTTTCCTAGCCTCTTCGAATCTCGGGGACGAGATTCATTTTAAGTGTGGTAGTTTGTAACATCCCAAAATTCTAAATTTTGGAATGTTATATTAAATAATTAATTTGATTGATTGTTTGATTGCTGTGCGAATGGTTGTGTGAAATTGAGGGAAATTTGAAACTTTTTGAAAGTTAAATGAGAGGGAATGAAATGACTTTCCAAACTTTCATCCTTGCATTTGATCTTAATGAATTTCAAATTCATTTCATCACAATACCCTTGAGTGAAGAAAACATGACTTCTTCTAGAAGCAAAAAGGGTTTTGAAAGATTTTTGAATTTCATTTTTGAAAGCATTTCAAATTTAGAAACTTTATGCAACTCAATGATTTTCATGAGAGAGGATAAAATGACTTCTTCAAAATATAGGAAATATGAGTTGGAAGTATGAAGAAAAGGTTTGAATTTCCAATTCAAAACCATTTGGAAGTTTTTGGGTTTTATTTTCAAATTATTTTTCTCCAAAAATAAAATATATGGAAAATAGGGTAAAATGATTCCCTACATTATAAAAATGGAGAAAAATAAATTTTAAATCATTTTGGCATTTTAAAGAAATTTTATTTGAATTTTATTTGCAGCAGTAGCACTATTTGTTTTATTAGAATTTGTGTGAATTTTATTTCATCTTGTAAAATAGTTCATATTGTAGGATTTCTTTTTCCGGTCGTTTTGATATATAATACTCCTATATTTTATTTTCATTTTATTTTCTAAAATGATTTTTCTTCAAGAAATCTTTTTAAAAAAGGAAAGGTATTCTTCTTCAACGGCTTCATCTTCTTCTGAGCTAAAGAATGTGATGAAGTTGATGCTTTCCTTTTCTTCACAGTTGCACGCTCTGCAGCCTTGGTCTTCTTCACATCTAATGCAGATGAAAGGATAGGAGTTGGGGTAGGCGCTGGAGGAGCAGAGGAATTTGGTTGAATTTCTTCAGGCACAACTGATGCAGTTGCCCTGACTTCTTCATTTTCTTCAGGCACAGCGGTTGAAGCTTCAGCTGTCCTGGCAATTTCTTCAGGCACAACACTAGAGGTTGCCTTGGCAATTTCATCAGCGGCTGGAATGCAGTCATCAGCCCTAGTACTTTGAGTTTCTTCAGCAGTCTGAATGTCATCAGCGGTGCTGGCATTTTCTTCAGTTGGCTGAGCAGAAGCCTCAGCCTGAGGATTTTCTTGTTGCGTTGGGGCTACAATATTGGAAGTGAACTTCTCAGTCAAGTTCACAAACCTGACTTAGGCTCCAAGCAGTCAGTATGGTATACGTCAAATTCATCACTAAGTTTCTTGATCTTAGTTTGAATAGTGACAAGTTCTTCGTTGTCATAGAGACAACGTTTTTCTTCAGGAAGCGCTCCTTCCTGTACTGCGCTTTCTTGAGCTGCCTGGCGTTCTCAAATTTCCATTTTTCATCTTGGATGAAAGCAATCAGCATATGACTTTGGCCAGGAGTTAGTTTGAAATCAGGCATAGGAGTATTTGGATCCTTGTGCCAGAGATCAATGTAATCGAGGATCAACTTGGGATCCAAAATAAGAGGCACGTTTGTGCCTTTGGCTCTAGCGGCCTTGAGTTGTCTGTCTCTGATGATTTCGGCAAGTTCCTCATCATCAGCTTCGTCTTCATTAGACGGCACTTGGAAGGTGACCTACTTCTTGTGAGGACTTGGGTGAGAGCCTCATCCAGCAGTGGCCTTTGTCTTCAGCAGAGATGGTCCAGCTGAAGAATGCGATGCAGCTGAGGAACTGGCAGAAGCTCCTAAGGCAATAGAGATGCACATTGTCCTTTGGCACGTGGCAAGGTGCACAGGTGCATAGGATTTAGACGGAGCAGCAGAGGACTTTGGCGGAGGAGCTGAGGACTTTGGAGGAGCAGGAGCAACTTGAGGAGTAGGCCGTGAGGGCTTTGAGGAATCTGGCCGTGAGGGCATTTCTAAGGAACTGGGCCGTGAGGGCATTGAGGGTGAAGCACTTGGCTTACGAGCAGGCTTCTTCGCCATGGACTTCTTTGGCTTGCTTGCAGAGGCCTCGGCAGTGGCAGCAGCAGCAGCAGAGTCTTCATTGAATTTCCTCGCTGCTTCTCTTGCTTGTCTAGCCAATTTGGCCTGGCGCTTGGCCCATTCATCAAGATAACCCTCACTGCACTTGAGGCTGGTGGTATCTGCTACTTGGCTAGGTGCCAACGGAGGTCTTGGGCATGGAGGATTTAGAGCAAATTTCTTCATGTACTTGGGAGTAACATACCTGTACTCCCTCCATTCTTGTGCCCATCTCCTCTCTATACATTGGATGCGCACCTTGCGCTAATTTTTGTCCTCTTTTCCAAACTTGGCCTCATCAGGAGTGCAGTAATCCGCGTATATATCATAAGGGATCTCAAAGGCAGTATTGACCTCAGGCCTCTTTCCTCCTTTCTGTGGCTTCTTTCTGATACGTCTCCGTCGTATCTATAATTTTTGATTGTTCCATGCCAATATCATGCAACTTTCATATACTTTTTGGCAACTTTTTATACTATTTTTGGGACTAACATATTGATCCAGTGCCCAGTGTCAGTTCCTGTTTGTTGCATGTTTTATGTTTCGCAGAATATCCATATCAAACGAAGTCCAAACGGGATAAAAATGGAAGGAGCTTATTTTTGGAATATTTGGAAAATCTGGGAGAAAGATCAACGCGAAACGGTGTCCGGCGTGGGCACGAGGTAGGGGGGCGCACCCCTGACCCTCGTGGTCCACCCGTAAGGCGGTTGATGCCCTTCTTCGACCGCAAGAAAGCTAATTTTTGGTAAAAAAATCACGTCAAAGTTTTCAATCCAATCAGAGTTACGGATCTCCATATATACCCGAAACGGTGAAAGGGCAGCAGAACAGAACGCAGAAACAGAGAGAGACAGAGAGACAAATCCAATCTCGGAGGGTCTCTCGCCCCTCCCATGCCATGGGGACCATGGACCAGAGGGGAAACCCTTCTCCCATCTAGGGAGAAGGTTAAGGAAGAAGAAGGAAGGGGGCTCTCTCCCCCTCACTTCCGGTGGCGCCGGAACGCCGCCGGGGGCCATCATCATCACCGCGATCTTCATCAACACCTCCGCCATCTTCACCAACATCCTCATCACCTTCCCCCCTCTATCTATAGTGGTCCACTCTCCCGCAACCCGCTGTACCCTCTACTTGAACATGGTGCTTTATGCTTCATATTATTATCCAATGATATGTTGCCATCCTATGATGTCTGAGTAGATTTTCATTTTCCTATCGTTGGTTGATGAATTGCTATGATTGATTTAATTTGCTTGTGGTTATGTTGCTGTCCTTTGGTGACCATCGTATGAGAGAGCGCGTGGATCACACCATAGGGTTAGTTGTATGTTGATAGGACTATGTATTGGAGGGCAAGAGTGACAGAAGCTTCAACCTAGCATAGAAATTGATGCATACGGGATTGAAGGGGGACCAATATATCTTAATGCTATGGTTGGGTTTTACCTTAGTGAACGTTAGTAGTTGTGGATGCTTTCTAATAGTTCCAATCATAAGTGCATAGAATTCCAAGTCAGGGATGACATGCTAGCAGTGGCCTCTCCCACATAAAACTTGCTATCGGTCTAGTAAAGTAGTCAATTGCTTAGGGAAAATTTCACAACTCCTACCACCACTTTTCCACACTCGCTATATTTAATTTATTGTGTCTTTATATAAACAGCCCCTACTTTTTATTTACGCTCTCTTTATTTTCTTGCAAACCTATCCGAAAACACATACAAAGTACTTCTAGTTTCATACTTGTTCTAGGTAAAGCGAAAGTCAAGCGTGCGTAGAGTTGTATCGGTGGTCGATAGAACTTGAGGGAATATTTGTTCTACCTTTAGCTCCTCATTGGATTCAACACTCTTACTTATCGAAAGAGGCTACAATTGATCCCCTATACTTGTGGGTTATCACTTTCCATCAACCATTTTCTTTAGCTGAGGAATTTGGACAATTGAATTCTCTGAAGATGTATGCAACTTTTCTTCGAGGAACGCTGCAAATGAGTTAAGTTGATGAGAACCTAGTGATTCAGCAGTGGACATGTGTACCTGTGAACAGAGTATAGTTGCGAGGAATTTGGAGAGGTCATATGCGTTCTCAGAAGGTTTTAAAAAAACAAGTTTGAGGAATTTGACCAGATGAGTCTTGAAGAATTTCACTAAGCGTTCTTTGTCTTAGGTTCCAGAGTTGTATAGATTGAGAATCCACACAAGTGAGGAATCTTGAAGAAAAATGTAGCTTAGAGAAATGAATAAAGAACAGATGACATGTGAGGTGTTTAGTGTGTGAAGATTTGAAGAAAAATAGCTTTGAAGATTTTGTAGTAAATGTTTGAATCAATGAGGGTAGTAAAAGTAACTTTTAATTACCCTGAACGAAGAAACGACGAACTGGGAAGAGTAGATGTGAAGTTCATCAGTTCAAATCTTCCACGCCCTAACTTGGCAGAGGAAGACAACCACGGCGGCGGCAGAGTGAAGAAATCCGCAGCCGGCGCGAGTACGACGGCGACGAGGTCGAGGCAGTGAAGCTCTTCCTCACGGCAACGATCGAGTAGCAGCGGCGCTAGGGTTTGAGAAGCTCGAGCTGGAGAGAGGTCGAGCGGAGTAAAAGTGAAGTGAGGAAGGGGAGGGGTATTTATAGTAGGAGTGAAAAACTATTCGCCCTAAGAAATTGGACGAACGTGCTCCTGACCCTTCACATTTGCTTGACATGTGTCACCCACGTACTGAGAAGTGGAGATCGTGTGAGGTTGTGGGTGAATAGATAAGTATTATCGTGGGATGTGGAACGGTTTGAGCAGCAAAACTAAAACTTTGGATAAGATAAGTTTTAACGTTGCGTTCGCAAATTCTTCAACTGACAAGGACAAAGTGAAGATTTTGAACGAGTTTGCGAATAGAATGGGTTGAGTTTAGCATAGAGGGGGAAGGGTCCGATCACATTCACTTAGCAGAAAAAGCAACTTGAAGAATTAGCAATAAATGAATGATGTAGAGGACACAAACTTATATATATATATATATATATATATATATATATATATATATATATATATATATATATATATATATATATAGACAATGAAGAAAAATGACCGAAAAGGTGAAGACAATGCAAAGTTGAATAAAAAGAACAACTGAGGAATTTCAAACTGAGGAAAAACTCAAGTATAAGATTTTCAACTTTTGGTTGTGGCGTGACCCACCGTATAAGAATGTTGATTTCAGACACCGCGTACAATTGTCGTAGGGCTCTGAGAATCAAATTCTTCGTTAATTTCTTCACACTTAGAGTGTTATTCTTCATTGATTGAAGAAAAACTTTACTTCATGTGTTGCACATCTAAGTCATCAATTTTGCATAAGTGTTAGGATGAGTGTCCTTTTCAAAGAACATTTGAAGATTCTAAGATATTTAGCTCACACCGCAACTTGTTAAATCTCTTCTCATCCAAGGGCTTTGTGAAGATATCGGCTAGTTGTTATTCAGTCCTCACATGCTTAATAGAAATGTCGCCCTTCAACACATGATCACGAAGAAAATAATGACGAATCTGAATGTGCTTTGTCTTCGAGTGCTGAACTGGGTTGTGAGAAATCTTGATTGCACTCTCATTGTCACACTAGAGAGGCACATTCTTCATGTTGATGCCGTAGTCCTTGAGGGTTTGCTTCATCCATAGTAATTGAGCACAACAAGAACCAACAACAATATACTCAGCTTCAGCAGTAGACAGTGACACGGAGTTCTGTTTCTTCGAGGACCAACAGACCAAAGATCATCCGAGGAAATGGCATGTGCCTGATGTTGACTTGCGGTCCACACGATCACCAGCATAGTCAGAGTCTGAATATCCAATGAGATCAAAAGCCGACCCTTGGGATACCATAATCCAAGTGTTGGTGTGTGAGCTAGATATCGAAGAATATGCTTCATGGCGTTATGGTGTGATTCCTTCGGTGTAGCTTGAAATCGGGCACACATGCAAACACTAAGCATAATATCTGGCCTAGATGCACATAAGTACAATAGAGAACCAATCATGGAGCGGTATACCTTTTGATCGAAGTCAATACCATTTTCATCAGTGCATAGATGGCCATTTGTGGGCATTGGAATTTTGACCCTTTTGCAATCTTGCATGCCGAATTTCCTCAGTACATCCTTGAGGTACTTCTCCTGAGATATGAATATGCCATTGTGATGTTGACGAATTTGAAGACCTAAGAAGAATTTCAATTCTCCCATCATAGACATTTGATATTCTTCACTCATCATATAGGCAAATTCATCACTGTAACATTGGTCAGTACAGCCAAAGATAATATCATCAACATAAATTTGGCACACAAACAATTCACCATCATAAGATTTAGTGAAAAGAGTAGGGTCAAGTGAATCGGGTTTGAAGCCTTTATTCATGAGGAATTCCTTCAAAGTATCATACCACGCCAGAGGGGCCTGCTTGAGGCCATAGAGGGCCTTATTGAGTCTGAAGACTTTGTCAGGATGCTTTGGATCTTCAAAACCTTGGGGTTGAGCAACATATACTTCTTCCTCAAGCTTGCCATTGAGGAATGCACTTTTCACATCCATTTGACATAGAGTGATATCATGATGATTAGCATAAGCAAGTAATATGCGAATAGCCTCTAATCTAGCAACAGGTGAAAAAGTTTCATCGAAATCAATTCCTTCAACTTGTGTGTAGCCTTGAGCTACAAGTCGTGCCTTATTCCTCACCACAAGGCCATTTTCATCTTGCTTGTTGCAGTAGATCCACTTTGTGCCAATGATATTGTTCTTGTGAGGATCTGGACGTTTGACCAGTTCCTAGACGTTGTTGAGCTCGAACTGATGTAATTCTTATTGCATAGCTTGAATCCACTCAGGCTCCAGAAATGCTTCATCTACCTTAGTGGGCTCTGTGATAGAGACAAAAGCAAAGTTCCCACAAAAGTTAGACAAATGTGAAGCTCTTGAGCGTGTGAGGGGACCTGGTGCTTCAATGTCATCGATGATTTTCTCAATCTGCACTTTGTTTGCAACGCAAGGATGAGCTGGTTGTCGTCAAGGAATTTGATCAGCATTTTCTTCAGCACCATTTTCTTCAGGTGCATTAGCTCGACGTTCTTTATGTTCTGGAATGAATTCTTCAGCAGATTCTTCAGTCGGAATGACATCCTCAGCAACCTTGAACTTGATAGATTCCTTAGGTGCTGGTTCATCTATCACAGAAGGCAGGTGCTCTCTTTGCGAGCCATTAGTTTCATCGAACCGCACATCTATAGTTTCAACAACTTTGTGAAGAACGTTGTTGAAGACTCTGTAGGTGTGCGAGTCCTTTCCGTAACCAAGCATAAAACCTTCATGTGCTTCCGGTGCAAATTTTGAGTTGTGATGAGGATCTCTAATCCAACATTTAGCACCGAAGACTTTGAAATAACTCACATTGGGTTTCTTGTCAGCGAGGAGTTCATAGGCAGTCTTCTTGAAGAATTTGTGAAGATAAACTCTGTTGATGATGTGGCACGTAGTATCAATTGCATTAATCCAAAAACAATGAGGCGTCTTGTATTCATCAAGCATAGTGCGAGCCATCTTAGCAAGAATCCTGTTCTTGCGCTCCATGAAGCCATTCTGCTGAGGAGTATAAGGAGCAGATAACTCATGAGTAATACCGAGTTCATCAAGATAGTCATCGAGACTAGAATTCTTGAACTCGGTTCCATTGTCATTTCTGGTGTGCATGATCTTCACACCAAAGTTGGTTGAAGCCCTCGAAGAAAATCGTTTGAAGACTTCCTGCACTTCATGTTTTTAAGTGACAAAATGTACCCATGTGTAACAAGAGTAATCATCAACAATAACAAAGCCATATTGAGATGCATCATTTGAAACTGCAGAATAATGATTAGGACCAAAAAGATCCATGTGAAGCAATTCAAATGGTCGAGTAGTAGTCATGATAGTCTTCGTTGGATGCTTGGCCTTGGTCATCTTTCCAGCTTCATAGGCTCCACACAAGTGATCCTTGAGGAATTTGACATTCTCAATGCCAATGACATGCTTCTTCTTCGCAAGCGTGTGCAAATTGCTCATGCCTCCATGACCAAGTCGTCGATGCCATAGCCAACCTTCTGAAGCTTTTGCAAGTAGGCATACGGCTGGTTGAGGTCCTGTAGGGAAATCAACAATATACAAGTCTCCTCTCCTAAAGCCTTCGAAGACTTTGGAATTGTCAGCTTCCAAGACCACAACACAATGATACTTGCCAAAGACAACAACCATGTCAAGATCACAAATCATTGAGACAGACATGAGGTTGTATCCTAGGGACTCGACAAGCATGACCTTGTCCATGTGTCGATCCCTTGTGATGGCAACCTTACCTAGACCGAATACCTTGCTTTTTCCATTGTCTGCGAAGATAATATGCTTCAGATGCGATGGAGATATGGGAGCATCCATCAATAGACTCTTGCCACCGGTCATGTGATTTGTACATCCACTATCGAGGACCCACTCAGTGGCTTTGGGTTGATCATCCTGCAGATGAATTAGTGCAGCTTATGAACTCATATACTTCATAAGTGAAGAATATGGCATCACAATTCATCATATCAATTTCATAGTGTAATAGAACAGGTAAAACAATATGAGGACGTGAGAAATGAAAGTTCATTTCTTCAATGATTAGCCTGCGTCCTTTTAGGCAATCTCAGATCTCCAGCAAATTCTTCAGACGATTACGCACGTCTGGTGACCTGACCCTGCAGAAGAAATTAGTTCCTTTTCTTCACCACCCACATCTGAAGGGGTGGCAAAGAGTTCATCACTCTACGAGCTCCATATGAGAAAGGTGGCATAGAAGCTAGACCATTTCGTTTCACATAAGAGGAGTTAGGATAGGCATATGAATAAGCAGATAAATTCTTCGAGGACTTATGAACATAATGGTTAGAAGAATAATGCTCATATTCATAGCCCTTAGCTCTTCCCTGCGAAACAGAGGTGTTAGTACGATGATGTTCATATGAGGACTTTGATCCTTTTGAGGAATTTGATCCACGTGAGGAATTTGGTCCATATGAGGACTTGGATCCATATGAAGAATTTGATCTGGGGTCCTATTCTTCACTGGTGGTGTCATTATGACATTCACCTGAAGATTTTCAAGGCATCTTTTGGGAACCCAGATTTTCTTCATAGGGGAACCGTTCCTGCAGTTAGTGCCAACATATCTAGCAAATACTTCACCATTCTGATTTTTGAACAGTTTATAGTTGGAGTCAAATGACTCATCAGCAGAATGAGGAGATTCACACGTAAAGCCAGATAAATTGGATGGATCAACTGGAGGTCCCTTTGCAGCAACCCATGAGGTTTTGGGGTACTGCTCAGGCTTCCAATATGTACCATCAGCATTGAGTTTCCTCTCAAAGGCAATACCCTCTTTCCTAGGGTTCCTGTTGAGGATCTGCTTTTTAAGAACATCACGAAGAGTCTGATGCCCTTTGAGGCTTTTGTACATGCCTGTCATGTACAATTCCTTCAGCCCTGCATCATCAGTGATACTAGAAATGTCCTCAGATGAGGAATTAGTGATAGTAGAGACAGGTGAAGAATTTGTAGCATTAGAAGCATTTGAACATTCAGGTGAAGAATTAGCAGATTCACGTTCAATGCACTTTAAACATGGAGGAACAAATTCTTCCTGAGCAGCGTTGATTTGTTGAGCAAGTAATGAATCCCCCTCCTTCTGAAGATCTTCATAACTCACTCTTAGCTTTTCAAGATCTTTCTTTCTTTGAAGAAATTCATAAGAAAGCTTATCATGATCAGATAAGAGAGTGTTATGATGACCTTGAAGGTTGTCAAACCTAGATTGAAGTCTCTGAAGATTTTCAGTCAAGGTTTTAGTGTGATCCATTTCTTCACCCAGCATATCATCACTTTTGTCTAGCATGTTTTGAACCTTTTCAAAAGCCTTTTGTTGTTTCACAGCAATCTTAGCAAGTTTAGTGTAGCTGGGCTTGAGGTTTTCATCAGATTCATTCTCACTGGATTCAGAGGAGGTATATTTGACTACCTTGGCACCCTTTGCCATGAAGCAATAGGTGGGAGCATAGTCATCATTGCCTTCATCAGCCTTGTTGGTGAAGCCATTTTCTTCAGAGTTGAAGATAGACTTACTGACGAATGCAGTAGTGAGAGCTAGACTCGCCATACCAGACTCGGACTCCTCAGATGCCTCCTCTTCCTCATGTTCCTCAGATTCAGCCTCTGAGTCCATTTCCTTGCCAATGAATGCCAGAGCCTTCTTGGAGCTGCTCTTCTTGTGAGATGAAGACTTTGAGGATTTTGATGATGAAGACTTTGAAGATTTCTTATTTTTCTTCGCATCATCAGAACTATAATCCTTGTATTTATTCTTCTTTGATTCCTTTTCCCACTCAGAACAATCTTGAATGTAGTGACCAGGTTTCTTGCATTTATGGCGTAGCCTTTTCTTGTAGTCACTGGATGAGGAATCATTGCTCCTTGAGGGTTTTCCAAAGCGACCATGTCTTAAGAACTTATGGAATTTCTTCACGAGCAGTGCTAGTTCATGGCTCAGTTCTTCAGGATCACCAAGGCAGCTGCCAGAATCTTCATCTTCAGACTCAGAAACTGCCTTGGCCTTTAGGGCACATGATCTGCCATAGCTCGAACCATAGAGATCTCTCTTCTCAGCAAGTTGGAACTCATGAGTGTTTAGCCTCTCGAGGATATCAGCGGGATCAAGTGACTTGTAATCTCCACGTTCTTGTATCATTAGTGCCAGAGTATCAAATGAGGAATCAAGTGATCTCAGCAATTTCTTCACCACCTCATGGTCGGTGATGTCGGCTGCACTAAGTGCTTGAAGCTCATTTGAGATGTCAGTGAGGCGATCGAAGGTTTGTTGAACATTTTCATTGTCGAGTCTTTTGAAGCGGTTGAAGAGATTGTGAAGAACATCAACTCGAGAGTCACGCTGTCTTGAGACTCCTTCATTGACTTTGGACAACCTATCCCAGATAAGCTTAGCAGTTTCGAAAGCACTCACTCTTCCATACTGTCCTTTGCTCAGATGGCCACATATGATATTCTTCGCTTGAGAATCGAGTTGCTTGAATGTCTTCACATCAACAGCATTCAGAGAAGGTGTGACTGACGGAACACCATTTTCCACAACATACCAGAGATCGTTATCAATTGCCTCAAGATGCATTCACATCTTATTTTTCCAGTAGGGGTAGTCCGTTCCATCGAAGGTAGGACACCCAACAGAGACCTTGATCATACCTGCAGTCGACATAACTAAAATCCAGGCGGTTAAAACAAAATCACATAGAACAAGGGAGTACCTTGCTCTGATACCAATTGAAAGTGCGTTATATCGACTAGAGGGGGTGAATAGGTGATTTTTATGAATTCTTCACTGAGGAATTTGCGGGTGAGGAAATTCCTTGGCGAAGAACTACTTGCAGCGGAATAAGTACTCAAAAGTAAACATTACAGAACACAAGCATGGTCGTCATGATGAAATGAAGACGAGCACAGAGTACAGAAAGCGTAAACACAGGATAACACAGGATGAAGACAAACAGACTGAAGAAATTGAACTGAGGAAATTGACAAAGTCTTTAGTCAAAGTTTTCAAACACAGATATGAACAAGTGCACAACACAGTTATGAGGAAATGAAAGAGTAGAGGAAATAGAACCAATAAGCTTGGTGAAGACAATGATTTGGTAGACCAGTTCCAACTACTGTCTCAGTTGTACGTCTGGTTCGAGCGGCTAGGTATTTAAACCCGAGGACACACAATCCTCACCGTGTTCTCCTTGAGCTAAGGTCACATAGACCTTGCCCAATCACTCGTGGTAAGTCTTCATGTGACTTCCAAACCTTCACACACTCGGTCACTTGGCGATCCACAATTCCTGTTGGATGCTCTAGACCATGACGCCTAACCGTCTGGAAGAAGCACAGTCTTCAAAGGTAACAAGCATCGGATCCACGCAACATCAATCTCTTCAGTCATGCTCAATCACTTTGGGTTTGTAGGTGTTTGGGTTTGGGTTTTCCTCACTTGATGATTTTTGCTCAAAGTCTTCGGAGGATGGGATGCTCTGAAATGACATGTGTTAGTTTCTCTCGGAGCAGCCAACCAGCTAGTGGTTGTAGGGGGCGGCTATTTATAGCCTAGGAAGCAGCCTGACATGATAAGACATAAATGCCCTTCAATGATATGACCGTTAGGTGGGTAGATATTTTGGGACAACTGGCACAAGGCACAACAACCGTCGGATATCTGAGGCTCAAATTCATCAGGGCTATCATGTTCCTCACTGTGTAGGCAATCCTCACTGGCGAATTTCTAACTCCTTAGTCAGAACAAATTCCTCAGAGACCAGAAGAACTTCGTCTCTGTCACTGAAGAATATGACTGAACTGTATGAGATTTCCAATGGCTTCACTCGAAGGGATTGGTAGGTGTAGGATTTTGAGTTGAGCATCACATGAAATTTTTTCCTTAGTATTTCCTCGACCCCCTTTAACAGTACGGTGTTTCCTATGACTCAAGAAACAGAAAATGAAAGTACGAAAACAAAAGTCTTCACGCTCCATGTTCCTCGAATGAATGCCAAGTCTTCAAGGTCACAAAAACTTCTCCACTTTCAAAGTCTTCAGAAAGTCTTCAGAAATCCAAAGTCCTCATTCGAAGAACTTCATATTTAGGGGTTGACTTTCTCTATAAATGTCAAACTCCTCATATACTTATAGACATGTAACGACTAGACCTCAAAGAGTCTGATCTCTGTGCATCAGTGTCATCCCTGGATCGGTAATGCTGACACGCACAGTACTTGAAGGATTTATAACAGAGTAGCAGTCACACACTTATTACATCGAATGTCTCAAAAGAGAATGTATTACAATAAATAGGGCTTAAGGCCATCTAATACGATAACAGCGGAAGGCTTGGAAGATAAAGTGAGTCTATCAACTCCAACGGCATCACTGAGTGAAAGACCACGACCTAAGACACCTTACTAGTCGGCTGAAAAGTCTGCAACATGATACGTTCCAGCCCGAAAATGGGTCAGCACATGGAATATGATGGCAATGTAACACAAGAGAGTAGTGAACAGAATATAGCTATCACTATATGCATATATGGCTGGTGGAGGCTGTATGGTTAATAAGTTTTGCAGAAAGCCAATTTTTTCCTACAACAAAGGAATAAATTTTATTTAACTACAAAGTTGGTTGAAAACATTGAGAATGGTAAACCCCATCTCAATACCAGTTAAAGGGTATTTAATAACCCAACAAAATTAATTTAGAGTGATAAGATCCACATGATAATCCAAGAACCAAATACTTAAGATGTCCATAACCGGGGACACGGCTAACCATGATTAGTTTGTACACTCTGCAGAGGTTTGCGCACTTTTCCCCACAAGACTCGATCTCCTCCGTTTGATTTCTCGCACTACATGATGTTTGAGAAACGGATGACCGAGACACAGTCTTTCCAAAGAGGTCCCCTTAACCGATAGATAGGCCTGTACACCTACAATCCCCTACATCTGCTAGACCATCATGGAAAGGTTTCCCACAACTTACTCAACTATGCTAGAGCCCATAATGCCATGTGGCTGCACACGGAAGTTTCTAGCATGAATAATCTTATGATCCCTTTGAGCCTGGGTGGCAGTCCATAGGAGAATCACACGGTACCCCGGGATTTCCAAAAAATACAGACAACACTGGGTTCCCTAGGCGCCTCAATCCACCCAGATGTGTATTAAAGTTGCCACCTTAAGTTAACCATTAATTAACAGTACTCACATCTATCATGAATACACTCAAACCCAAACCACGTCTACGAGCATAACATAGCAATATAAGCAACGTAGAAGTAACTCCCATAGGTTTGATAATAAACAGGTGAATAGGTACTACCTCATCTACTTCCCAAACCCACAATTTAATCAGATCCTAACCATGCAATTGTTTAAGGATTGCTAATGCAATAAAACTAGGTAGTAAAGAGGTATGATCAAAGTGTTACTTTCCTTGCTGATGATCCGCGAAACCTAGGGACTCGTAGTAGCACTCTTCGCACTCCGTGTACTCTATCGCAAAAAACAAGCATACAATAAGCAATCAAGCTGTGACGCCCTCGATTCAATCGTACACTAATCATACACGCAAATGTGTACGATCAAGATCAAGGACTCACGGGAAGATATGACAACACAACTCTAGACACAAATTTAAATAATACAAGCTTTATATTACAAGCCAGGGGCCTCGAGGGCTCGAATACATAAGCTCGAAAACACAAGAGTCAGCGGAAGCAACATCTGAGTACAGACATGAGTTAAACAAGTTTGCCTTAAGAAGGCTAGCACAAAAGCATCTACGATCGAAAAGGCAAGGCCTCCTGCCCGGGAGCCTCCTAACTACTCCTGGTCGTCGGCGGTCTCCACGTAGTAGTAGGCATCGACGGTGGCATCTGGCTCCTGGGCTCTGACATCTGGTTGCATCAACCGAAAAGAAGAAGAAAGGGCGAAAAGGGGTAGCAAAGGAACCGTGAGTACTCATCCAAAGTACTCGCAAGCAAGGATCTACACAACATATGCATCGGTATCAATGAAAAGGGTAGTATATGTGGACTGAACTGCAGAATGCCAGAAGAGAAGGGGAAAGCCTCCTATTCGAAGACTAGCCTCTTCTGGAAACCACCAACTTGCAGCAACAGGAGGGACTAGAGTAGCATAATGTAAAGTAGTAGAAGTGTTATCAACCTCGGCCAGAGATCCTTTCTCGACTCCCTGTGAGAAAGCAATCCCAGAGCCATACTATCCATTTCGCATCACAACCCAATTCTCATCACAAGTATCCAGTTCCAGTTGTATCGATCGGGATACAACTCCAAGTGTCCGTTACCGTAGGACAGGCTATCGATAGATGTTTTCTTCCCTACAGGGGTGCACCAACTTACCCAACACACTCGCTTAACTCCGGCCGGACACACTTTCCTGGGTCATGTCCGACCTCGGCCAAACAATACGCCGCAACCCGACCTAGGCTTAATAGAGAGGTCAGCACGCCGGACTAAACCTATGCCCCCAGGGGTCATAGGCCATTGCCCCGAGAACTCCTGCACGTTGCGTGGGCGACCGGTGAGCAGACCTAGCTACCTCCTTAAAAAAGGCAGGAGCTTATGTAGGATCGGAAGTATGTCTAGAGGGGGGGGGGTGATTAGACTACTTGACCAAATAAAAACTTAACCTTTTCCCAATTTTAGTTCTTGGCAGATTTTAGCTACTTTAGGGCAAGTCAAGCAATCATCACACAATTCAAGCAAGCATGCAAAGAGTATATAGGCAGTGGAAAGTAAAGCATGCAACTTGCAAGAATGTAAAGGGAAGGGTTTGGAGAATTCAAACGCTATTGGAGACACAGATGTTTTTCCCGTGGTTCGGATAGGTGGTGCTATCCTACATCCACGTTGATGGAGACTTCAACCCACGAAGGGTAACAGTTGCGCGAGTCCACGGAGGGCTCCACCCACGAAGGGTCCACGAAGAAGCAACCTTGTCTATCCCACCATGGCCATCGCCCACGAAGGACTTGCCTCACTAGCGGTAGATCTTCACGAAGTAGGCGATCTCCTTGCCCTTACAAACTCCTTGGTTCAACTCCACAATCTTGTCGGAGGCTCCCAAGTGACACCTAGCCAATCTAGGAGACACCACTCTCCAAGAAGTAACAAATGGTCTGTTGATGATGAACTCCTTGCTCTTGTGCTTCAAATGATAGTCTCCCCAACACTCAACTCTCTCTCACAGGATTTGGATTTGGTGGAAAGAATATTTGAGTGGAAAGCAACTTGGGAAAGGCTAGAGATCAAGATTCATATGGTAGGAATGGAATATCTTGGTCTCAACACATGAGTAGGTGGTTCTCTCTCAGAACATATGAGTTGCAAATGTAGTTATGTTCTAATGGCTCTCTCCACGAGTGAAGAGGAGGTGGAGGGGTATATATAGCCTCCACACAAAATCCAACCGTTACACACAATTTACCAATCTCGGTGGGACCGAATCAACAAACTCGGTCGGACCGAAATAGTAAACCTAGTGACCGTTAGAGATTTTCGGTGGGACTGACATGCAACTCGGTAGGACCGATATGGTTAGGGTTAGGGCATAACGTAATCTCGGTGAGACCGATTACACAAACTCCATGAGACCGATTTGGTAATTAGCTAACCAGAGAGTTGGTCAGGTAAACTCGGTGGGACCGATTTGCTCTTTCGATGAGACCGAAATGTTACAAAAGGGAAACAGAGAGTTTATATTGCAATCTCGGTGGGACCGATCCGCTCTTCCGATGAGACTGAAAAGTTACGAGAGGGAAACAGAGAGATTGCAATCCCATCTCGGTGAGACCGAGATCCCTATCGGTAGAACCGATTTGCTAGGGTTTGGCAGTGGCTTATGACATGTGAAACTCGGTGGCGCCGGATAGAACGAATTGGTAGGTCCGAGTTTGGCTTTGGGTTTAGGTCAAGAGTGTATATGAGAAAGTAGCTGAGGATTTTGGAGCATATCATTAAGCACATGAAGCAAAAGGCTCATTAAGCAACACCTCATCCCTCCTTGATAGTATTGGCTTTTCCTATGGACTCAATGTGATCTTGGATCACTAAAATGTAAATGAAGAGTCTTGAGCTTTTGAGCTTGAGCCAATCCTTTGTCCTTAGCATTTTGAGGGTTCCACTTTCACCATCCATGCCATGCCAATCACTGAGCTTTCCTGAAATAATTGTCTTGGAATAGCATTAGCTCAATGAGCTATATGTTGTTATGAATTACCAAAACCACCTAGGGATAGTTGCACTTTCAATCTCCCCCTTTTTGGTAATTGATGACAACATATAGATCAAAGCTTCGACAAATGATAATAAGAATGAATTATATCGTCGCTTTGAGAAGTATGTGATAAGTAAGAGCTCCCTCTAAATTTGTGCATATTTTAAAATTTGCTTTGGACTGCAAATGCACAAAGAGTTAGAATCATGGGTTACTCTTCCATGTCACATACATCTTGGTGGAGCGCTCAAAATGATAAGAATGAAATACATGCACTCATCACCAAGAAAAATGAATGATCACATAAGATAGATAGGATATATCAAGCATGCATAAGTGTAGCTTATGATCAAACACATGATCATCAATCTCTCACAAGCATATCAAAGTATCTTGACCAAAAGCAAGCAATGTTTGAAAAACCACCAAATAAAGCAAGAGAGAATAAAAGCAACACTCTCTCTCGAAGCCTATGATCTATACAGTTTTCTCCCCCTTTGGCAACAAGTTACCAAAAAGTTCCTAGAAAATGCATAGTGCTAGATCGTTACTCAGGCTTGATCTTCTGGTGGTGATGGAGTCTGGATCACTCCAAGGACGAAGGCTTCTGTAGACGTGGTTGGAGCTGGAGCTGAAGTAGATGCTGGAGCTGGTTGGGCTGGTGCTGTGGCTGGAGCTGAGGTGGTGGCTCTTGTGTCAGGAACTGGCACTGCAGACGACCTCTGTGCTCGTGGCACTCTGGCAAATGCATCAGTGGTAGTCTTCCCTTTCCTCTCATGCATGTCAGCTTGAAGTTGCTCCACTGCAGACTGAATCTCTGTCACTTTGACATCCAAGTCATAGAACTTTTGTTCTATGATCCTCTCTAAGCTCTCCTGATTCTGAGTGAGGGTGGCCAGTCCTTTCTCTATACTCAGGGTGGATGCAATCAAGTAACTGAGCTGCTCTTGCTTGGTTTTCAAGAAATATTCAGATGCCTCCTCTTGAGTTGGCATCTTTGCAGCTTTCTCCTTCCTTGCCTTCTCCTTCTGTGCTTGTGCATGGGCTGAAGATGGTTCATCCTTGTTCATCACAACTTGATTGTCCTCAAAGTCTGGATGAATAGGCAAATGTTCCTTGTCCAAGAGGTATATGCCTGTGCCCATCTCGGAGTTGATCAGCTCCTGGATCTAAGGGGCATATCCACAGCTCCTCTTCTGGTCTGCTGCAGTCCTCTTGATTGTTTCTACCATGAGGCTCATGACTTTGAATTTTTGTGGAACATCAAAGATATGAAGCAAGTTGATTGCATGGCCTCTAATCATCTTGTGATCACCTGACTTGGGCAGCAGAGTGTGCCTCAGAATCCAATTGATGGTTGGCAACCCTGACAGAAGATAATGTACTGATCCAAACTTGAAAGTGTCAAGTGCCTTGTTTGGGATCTCTTTGTACATATTGGACATAGAGTTGTGGTCCATCTTCTTCTTGGCATATATATCTAGGTCATCCATATGCTCCTCTGGGGCATTGATGAGCTGTGCCACTCAGCAACTGTTGATTGATACCTTGTCCCTTCTGACATCCACACAATCCTACCATCTGGATAGAAGTGTGTTGTGGAGTAGAACTGCATGATCAGCTCTTCATTCCACTTTGTGAGCTTCTGCCCCACAAAGTCAGCTACTCCACATGCCTTGAAGCTGTCTTGCACTCCAGGATAGTGCTCTTCATTGTCCTTGATGTATTCCCAGTCAACCCATCTCATATCACACACAATGGACTTCTTATCCAACAAGACTGTCTCATAGAAGTCCTGCTGTTCCTTAGTGTGGAACCTGTAGTCAATAGCAGTTCTCCTTCTGGTAGCATAAGGATCTTCTGCTCTCCACTTTCTCAGCCCGGAGTCTCTTCTGATCTTCATATCCTCAGCCACAGGATGAGCATCATTGTGGTCTGGGATCTTGGGCTTTAATTTTCTGAGTACTTGTCCTTCTTCCTCTTCTGCAGTGTCAGGCACTGGGGCCTTGTTCTTCTCAGCAGCTGGGATGCTCCTTGTATTCCTCTTTGGAGCTGTCTTGGCCTTTGATGCAGCCTTGGGTGCTTCCTTGGGCTTGGATGCAGTAGCCCCTGATTTGATTGCATCACCCATCAGCTTAGGCATCTTAAGTGCTGGTGCAGCAACCTCTTCTTCCTCTTCTTCCTCAGAAGAATGCTGTTCAAATTCAGCCATTGGATCAACTTTCTTGCACCATCTGCCTCTTTTCCTTTCCTTCTTCCCTTCAGCAGCAACTGACTCTTTGGGTGCAGGCTTCTCAAGAATCTTGGTTGAGGCTCTGGCCTTTGGCATAGGCTGCCTGCCTGCTGACCTTTTGATTTTCATCCCTGGCTTGATGGCTGCAGCTGAGCCATACTCCTTCTTAAGCACAACTCTCTTGGAAGTGGCTTCCTCTTCTGCCACATAGTCCTCATCCTCTGATTCTGAGGTTCTTTTCTTCTTTTGTCTGGTGGCAGCTTTTGGCAAATTACTGGGAGAGCTCCTGCTGCCTTTATCTGAAGAACTGAAGGGACTAGAGCCCTCACTCATGTGCACTAGCTGTTCTGACATGTTCTGGCTATCACTCTGGTCTGACATGATGAACAAGCTAACTGCTGACCCTGTGAACAGTTTATAGATGAGGTAGAGTGGATGAGCATCACAAAACGCAGAGATTTTTGCAAAAGAATGATTCAAAGTCTTAGTTTTAGTTTCCCACTGAAATCATTTTGGATCTACCGATTTTTAAACTCGGTGATACCGAAGCATTTTGGAACCTAAACTAGTGAACTCAGTCAGACCGAGTCACACTTCGGTGCAACCGAGACTGCTAGGGTTTCACAAAGTTCCAAAAGCAGTCACATCGATTAGCAATTTTCGGTCAGACCGAGTCTTACTTGTGCAATGGCATGAGCCAAATTGGTGGGACCGAGTTTTTCAACTCGGTGGGTCCGAGATGGTTTCGGCGGAAACCTAACCCTAAAAATTTCGAATCAACTCTATTCTACGAATGTATTGATTGGATAGGAGTGTTTCAAACGTGGCTAGAATCAATATGATCACAATGTGCTAGGAATCAGATTGGGGAATAGCACAAAGATCGAGTCCATACCCTAGTTCGGCGGAGACTCGCTACGGCGGCAACGACGGGGTTGAATTCTGTTGACAGCGACGGAGACCAGCGACTGGAGGCGGCTGGTGGCGAGGAGACGATCCGGAGACCACGTTGGCAGAGCGAGCTATCGCGCGGGTCAAGGGGTTCGGAGAAATTTCCAAATTTTTGCCCGTGTCTATATATAGCCTGACCCTGTCGGTATGACCGAGTGGAACGACTCGGTGGCACCGAGATGCAAAACTGTATACAGTTATTGCAACTCGGTGTGACCGAATGGTTCAAATCGGTTGCACCGAGATTGAAAATTTAGATCAACTTAGTGATCTCGGTAGGACCGAAAGTGGGGTATCGGTCAGACCGAGAATCACTTTTGAGTGCTCCTCACACAGAGTGGTTCGAATCTGACTTGATCAATTTTGTGATGTAGCATGAATAGAGTTTGAGACAAGAAAAGCATAGATAGCTAGAGGAGGTTCCTAGGCATTCTTGTCCATCCACTTGCCAAAAGAATAATAAAGCCAATCAATCAAAACAACAAGTGGATGTCCTCGAATGAGTAAAATATGCAACCAACATGCTCACACAATAAAATGGCAATTTAAATATGTGACAAAGCATGCACAACCAATTCTAGCATCTACCAAGCAATTGGCGATGACTAGGTCATCTATATATGAGTATATTGACTTAGGAGTCAAATGAGAACACTTGATCATAGGTCATACTCATCGTTTAAGCTCAAGTGGGGTTACCACTTTTACATAAAGCATTGTTGTGTTCACATCATTAGAGTTGCTTTAGCTCAAGTCTTAGAGTAAAGCTCCCCTAGATGTGATATCCCCCCTAAGAGGGATGAACTAACCTCGGGTTTTGTCGATGATGACTTCATGTAGATGTTGAAGATGTGGATGCTCAATGTTGATGTAGATCACTTGGAGCTATCCTTTTGAGTGAATTGCACTTTCAATACCTACATGGGTTAGTCCCACAAGGAACAAACAAGGATATCCATAGACATAGAGTGATGCACACTCAAGATGATGTCCATGAAAAATTTTAGGTTACCTTGTCCCTTGACTTACCAACAAGAGGGTTTGTGACTCCTTGAACTAGTGCAAGATGTGGAAGTTGATTGCACTTGTTCTTGCCAAAATGATAAGAGTGAAGTATGTTGGCGGAGTCACCCTCAAGAACTCTCTAGTTCTTCTTCTTTTGGATCCACACCATCTTGATGGGAATCCTTGGAGTTGTAGTCGTACTTGATGAAGTGTGTCGACGTTCTGGGAACGGGGGTCCCCAGACTTGCCTGCCTGCGGCCTGCGGCGTGGCTCGAGAGGGGGCCCAGCGTGGCCCATCTTCATCAACACAAGACCCAAGACCCTTGCGAGGGGCCAAGCCTCGCGGGGCGGACGACACGACGCTTCCTCAGGCGCGGCCTCATTAGGCTGGCTCACGAGGAGGCGGAGAGATCAAGGCGGGTTACCTCACGAGGTGCCCATGACGCAAGCCATGATGACCAAGGGCGCCAGGCGGGCGCCAGCCTGCATAGTGTCCTCCCTTTCCTCTTTGGTGCAAAGGGGGCAAGCGCAGGCGAGAGGATCAAGCAAAGGCATCCATTTCGGTGCAACAAGACCAAGACCAGTCCAACAGTGGGAATGAGGTCATCGTGGAGCCCAGAACAGCGTCACCACAGGGCCTTTGGCAGGCGAGGACCAACTTTAGTCAGGATAGGTGTACCAGATGTCTACCCTTCAAATTGGCCAATTGTTGGCGCCCTTCCCGCTCAATATTTGGGAAGAGGCCCAGGGCCTTTGCCTATAAATAGGACTAGCCACCCCAGGGTAGAGGCAGCTAGTAATCTATCGAGCAATCTAGGGAGATCACCGAGAAACCAGTTAGAAAGACTCAGGCAGCAGAGAGAGAGAGAAGGGCGGCTGGACTCCCCTAGCAGTTCATCATCCCAGCTAAGAACAGGCCCTCGCGAGGCTGTTCTTCCTTGTATTGTTCATCATCATCAGCCCAAGAGGCAATCCACCCACCAAACTGGAGTAGGGTATTACACCACATAGGTGGCCGGAACCAGTATAAACCCTGTGTCTTTTGTGTTGTTCTTTCAGTAGTTAGATCTTTGCGAGACGGAGAGGTAGAGGGCATAATCTCCGCACGCACCCCAGAGTTCGAACCTTAAGGGTCTGCCGGAACCCGAAATCCGACATTTGGCGCGCCAGGTAGGGGTGCGCCGGAATTTGCCTTCCACCGCTCCGTTCTCCTCCGGCCGTCGCGTCCATGTCTGACGCTCGTCGGGCCCGCGCCGAGCGCCGGGCCACCATCGCTTCCCGCGTCGCCCAGAAAGCTCCTGTCGGTGGGCGTCCTCGTCGTTCCCCGTCGCCTGCCGTCAATGCCGCCACCGGCCCAGCGGGGAACGAGCAGCAAGCGTCGTCTCAGCAACCGTCCGTGCGGCAAGACGGCCGCACCGCTAGTCCATCGCTCACGCCAGCTGGCTCTTCGTCCCGCATGCTCCACGCACCCTTGGAGACTCGAGTTGCGCTCATCGCGGCAAACGAGCTCCTGCGTTACCGTCCCGTCGACGAGGTCTAAGAGTGGCTCGACCGCGTCGCCGAGCTCGTCCGCGGCGCAGGGGGCTCTCCTGCGCCGTCCGCTCCGCTGCGCCGCACCCCGCCCTGCGCGGGCAATGAAGCTCCGGGGGCGTACCAGCCGCCTCCTCTCCAAGAAGACGCCATGGCTCCAAGGCGCATGGCCCCTGGGCGGAACCCACTCCGTCAGGCGCCAGCCCAGCAAGAACGGAGCTGCCAAGAAGTCCCTCGACCGCAAGAGGCTGCCCGGGCGCTTCCTGCTCCGACTCGTCGTGACCCTGCTCCAGCTCCGGCACGTCAAGACCCCGCGCTGCTCCCAGCTGCAGCGCATGGGGACCCGCAAGACCAAGCTCTCCCTCGACCAAAGCCTTCCGTGGCCACTGCTTGCTGCCGCGCCTACACCACCGAGCTGCGCAACGTCGCGTGGCCCGGCAAGTTCAAGCCGGACCTGCCTCCTCACTACGATGGCACGACCGACCCTGCAGAGTTCCTCCAGCTTTATGAGCTGGGCATCGAAGCTGCCAGCGGGGATGAAAAGGTCATGGCGAACTGGTTCCCCATGGCGCTCAAGGAAGGAGCTCGCACCTGGCTCCTGAACCTGGCCCCAGGCACGATCTCTTCCTGGGACCAGATGCGCACCCGCTTCATCGCCAACTTCCAAGGTACTCGCGACCGGCCGCCCGCCGTGAGCGACATGCGCCGCATCAAGCAACAACCCGGAGAGACCCTGCAAAAGTACATCCAGCGCTTCAACAGTGTGCGCCTCAAGATCCCCAAGGTGTCCAAGGAAGCCATCATCTCGGCCTTCTCCGATGGTGTGCGCGACGTCAAGATGAAGGAGGAACTGGCGATGCATGAAGACCTGTGCACCTCCCTGGAGCTGTTCAACTTGGCGACCAAGTGCGCCAGGGCTGAGGAGGGGCGTCTCTCCCTCCTCGAGCTGCCTGCCGCAGACCCAGAAGAGAAGAAACCCAAAGCCAAGGACGTGAAGCGCAAGGGGGCTGCCGTGCTCGCGGCAGAGCCAGACACCAAGCGGGGCAAGGATCTGCCCGAATCCTCCAGGGGCAGCCGGTACTATGTGTACCATGACCTCCACACCCACAACAGCAATGAATGTCAAGAGCTCCGCGCCGCGCGAGAAGGAAGGATCGGCCGTCGTCCCGACCGCGCTGACCGGGGCTACGACAGAGGAGGAGGAAGAAACCCGGGATGCTGGGAAGACCGCGGCCCGCGCCAAGGATGGCGCGATCAACCTTGTGAGGACCGCTGGCGAGACCTGCCTCGCGAGGGGGGTTGGCGAGATCAGCCTCGTGAGGATCGCCTGCAAGGCAACGCAGGCCTCCCTCCACTGGCGCCTCAGCCAAGGAGGAACGAGGACCGCCATCAGGACGAGGGGGCTGGGGGCTTTCAGGAGCCGCGCGCAATCGCCTGCATCCTGGGCGGAGCTCAAGCCCCAGCATCCCAACGCATCTTCAAGCAGTTTGCCCGCGAAGTGAATGCAGTCCTCCCCAGGCTCGAAGCAACGCGCCCTCTCAGGTGGTCGGCGTGCACCATCACGTTCAGCTCAGCGGATCAGCTCAAGTGCGCGGCCACAGCCGGGGTCCTCCCGATGCTTTGCTCCCCAGTCATCAGCAACGTACTGGTCACTAGGACCCTCATCGATGGTGGAGCAGGGCTCAACGTCCTGTCTGTGGAAACATTCAACAATCTCCAAGTGCCCTATGACCAGCTTCAGCCAACCAAGCCTTTCTCCGGAGTCACCGACGGTTCCATGATCCCGATCGGGCAAGTCCGCCTCCCTGTCACCTTTGGGGCCCGCAGCAGCTACCGCACCGAGCTCATCGACTTCGACGTCGCTCACATCCGCCTGCCGTACAACGCCATCCTCGGGTACCCAGCGCTGGCCAAGTTCATGGCCGTAACTCATCATGGCTACAACGTCCTCAAGATGCCAGGAAGTGGTGGAGTCATCACGGTGCCATGTGAAGAGAAGGATGCAATGTGTTCCCTGGAGCGAGCCTTTCAGGCCGCGTCACTAGTAGACCCAGATCGCGGAAGCAGGAGGCTTCCCGAGATCACCCCCAAGAAGAAGAAGGTGTCATCCGGACCGGCCCCTCAGGAGGTGGGCCCCCCAGGGCCAACGTCTGCCCAAGGGGACCCTCCTTCCATCGCATAGGAAAGCGCGCCCGGCGCCCTCCTTAGGCAGGGCTCGGGGGCTCTCACCTGGAGGGCCACTGACCTAGCCAAGGTCACGAGGGAGGCGCTTGGGCACCACGTGGAGGCAAGCTTCTAAGCACGTTTCCCTCAAGAGGGAGCGAGGCAAGGAAGGTCAGGTCAGCAGGAGTTCGTCAACAAGGCCGTTCAAGAACTACAGGAGTCAAGAATCACGAGAGGTTGCCGCCGTCTACCGGCTGTGGCTCCCCATCCAGGCGAGGATGGTGGGTTGCGCGTCTGCATCGACGTACGAGGGCTCAATCAGGTCGCCACGATGGAGCGCCTCTGGCCCTCGCAAGTGGGGCATTGTGGAGGTCCACCCCACAGCTATGTTCGCATGCCTTACGGCTTGCCGAGCGTGGCTGCTGCGTACCAGCGCCTCGTGAGGGGCATCATGGAGACTCAGGAAGACAGGCGTTCCGCAGTCCTGGCGGAGATGGAGATGATTTGCGAGGAGCCACTAGCGCCTCCGGAGCCTCCTAAGGCCCGTGGGCCTGGGGGCTCGTGAGGATCGGCTTCCGCAGCCCACCGAGTCTGCTGCACCAACACCACTTTGTCCTCGACAACTTCAGGTGACATCTTTCAAGCTTCATTTCCGGCTGGGAACGCCCTCCCAGGGCAGCTTCATTCCCAGGCCGTGTGGGTCCGTCCCTGCGGCATGTATCCCTTTTTATTTTTTCGGTCATTAGCTTGATTTGTTTGGGGCGCCCCTCGGGCTGCATCATCCCCAGGCAGCTCGGGCCAGGCCCAGTGGCGTGTATCTTCCTTGCGTTTATTTCCAACTATGCATTCGCCTATCATGCTTGATTACTTGATGCCTGTCCACGGCACCTCTTCTTTTCCATGTCGACCACTTGCACGTTAAAGGGGGGGTACCTGAGCATCGCGACTCAGGGCTCTTACTGGCTCTCCAGCCCTCACCCTCTGGCCTTGTCCACGGCATCGCGACCTGGCATACCAGCGACGACTGAGACAAGCTCGAGGGCCGGGACCCGAGGACGTAGAGTGTCGGCATCTAACCAAACTTGCAGGAACACATCACAAGATATGGCCCAGTGCCAGGCGCAACCCGCCTAGAGGTAGGGCCCCGTGAGTCCCGCGCTGGCTCACGGGTGCCCAGATACACCTCACCTAGCCCTACCGTGCCGGCCACATGTCAGGGCGGGGCTGTACACGCCCCGGGGGATCCTCCCGGAGGGGAGCCCCCTCCCATGTACCAGTGGAAGCACCATGCTCCGCGCTGGCTGACGACACTGCCAGGAGCGGCTATGCCCGTGCACATACGGAACCGCTATGCTCCGCACTGGTGATAAACAACTAAGGGTGGCCTCCGGGCCGCGTCAACCTCAGGGGAGCCCAGAGCTCAACGTCTAGCCTCATCGCAACGCCTCCCCTCGGGAGCGCCGCGCGAGGGGGCTAGGCACGGGGGCTACGCCCGGGTCACGCCCGGACATACGCCACCCAACCGGGCCCCTCGGGCCTGGTTCGTCGCGCGTCTCTCCCCGAGCGGAGCCAAGGTATGAAGGCCGTTTGAGCGTCAAGGGGGACCCCTGAGCATCACGACTTAGGGGCCTAACTGGTCTCGTAGCCCCTCACTCCTTAGTTCCGAAAGGCTATGCTGGGTGAGGTACGCACGGGGCCGGGCTCTGCAGACGTAGAACGGTAGTCTTGCTTGTATCTCACCTCATCGCCCGCTGTTTGTGCGTCAAGGGGGACTCCTGAGCATCGCGACTCAGGAGCCTAACTTGCTCCATAGCCCCTCACTCCTTAGTTCCGAAAGGCTATGCTGGGTGAGGTACGCGCGGAGTCGGGCTCTGCAGACGTAGAACAGAAGATACACCTACATCACACTTCCCTACTTGTTGTTTGTGCGCCAAGGGGGACTCCTGAGCATCGCGACTTAGGAGCCTAACTTGTCACGTAGCCCCTCACTCCTTTGGTCCCGTCCTGGTTTCTGGTCGGGGCTAATGCTGGGTGAGGTACGCGCGGGGCCGGGCTCTGCCGGCGTAGAACACAAGCAAGTAGGGAGGAAAAGCATAAAACTCAAGGAATTTAAAAGCAAATATTACAGTCCATACTGTCGTCTCAATACCAAACGCAAGTTTGAATGCCTCCCCGAGGCGTGATGCATGTGCAGGAATTAAAAGCAGAACATGAGCGGTAGCGGAGTCACTTGTCGGCGGTGGAGCAGCGCGGGGTGGCTCCGCCTCATGGAGCAGCAGGGCTGGCAGCGCCTTGCTTCGGCTTGGTGCTGAAGGCCCGGAACTTCCCCAGCAGTGCATCTGCGCGCCCCTTCACGGCTTCGACAGCGGCAGCGGCACCCTCGCCAATCACCGGCTCCAACAGACTGTCGAGGTCGGCGCTGGGATTGCGAAGGTAGATGTGGGCGAAGACCCGCGTCAGCGCAACAGAAGACAAGACACGCGCCTCGGCCTCAGCCGTGGGGCCAAGGCCAAGGGCGACATCCCCAAGGGCACGAACCAGGAAGGGAAGCAGCTTGGCGGGGCCGTCCTCGGCACCGGCCAGCGGGCTCTCCAGGCCGCTCTCGTAAAGCGTCTTCAGCGATGCGCGGGCCTCCTTCTTCATGTCCGCGAAGGACACGCGATCCTCGGCAAGGACCCGGGCCTTGCCGTCCAGCTCGGCCTTCGTCACCTCTAGCTCCTTCTTCAGCGCGCCTAGACGGTCGCGGCGCTTCTTGAGCTTGGCCTCCCGGCCCTCGATGGCCGCCTCGCGAGCCTTCATGCCTTCTTCCTGCTCCTGGTGAAGGTGGACCTCCTCTGCGAGCTGGTCCCGCAGGCCCTGTAGCTCGTCCTCCAGCGCCTTGCAACGACCACGGACTTCGACCACCTCCCCCAGGGCTGCATCTCGAGCAGCCTTCGCTTCGAGGACGACCTCCCTCTCTTCATCGCAGGCTGTCGAGGCCTGAACCAGCGCCGCCCGGATTGAGGCGTCGGAGCGAATCCACCCCGAAGCCAGCTCCAGGCGCCCGACCACTAGGCGAGGGTCGGTGCCGAGAAGATCCTGCCACAGCCGGTCCAGTCCAGCAGCAGCACGCTCTAAGACAGCAGGAGGAGTTGGGGAAACAGCGGACGATGGAACGGGAGGAGAAGATAGCGGCGGCGAGACCACAACATCCTGAGGCAGAGTCTGCTGTGCCCCAACGACTGTGGTGGCGGCAGCAGGCAGAGGTACCTCGGGAGTCCCCTGGACCATGGGGGCTGGGCTCGCCCTAGCTAGCTCAGCTAGGCCTCGCGAGGATGACCGGGCAGGAGAAGCCCGTCCGTCACGATCGCCTTCCCCTGCAGGCGGAGGCCTTGCCGCGGATGGGGCCTTGGGAGCCCCCTTCGGCTTCTTCGCCGTGGGCGCCAGCCTATCCAAGAGAAGCGAACATCAAGCCTCAGTGGCGGAACAACAAACAAAAGGCGAAGGATCAAGCACTTACAGGTCGTCGCTGGAGAGCTCAAGCAGCCTTCGGCCATACTTGAAGCCTGAGAGCCGGCTGGAGGGATAAACCTCAGAAGTAGAAGGCATGTCCGCGGATCGCCCCGGAGCCGGGACGGACCCGCGGGGGATCAGCCCGGTCCTGCCCTTCTTCGGGATTGGGGGCGAGCTCCCGCTACCCAGCACGTCGCCGTCCTCGTCATCATCGCTTGACGAAAGGCGGAGAGAACGGGGTCTGCGCCGGGGAAGGGGAGCCTTCGACTCTCCGTCAGTTGCCTCGGAGTCAGGGCCCTTCTCCCGCTCCTCTTTGCCCACCTCTTCGCTGGAGTCGCCGGAAGACACGTCCACCAGTCCCTCGGGAGCCACCACGGGCACGGGCCCGTCCCCGTTGAAGATGGGCATGGACTCCACCACCTGCTCCGAGTCGTCGCGAAGGAACAAGGGCGCAGGCGCGCCCTCCAGCCTTGCCACCTCGCCCCCAACCAGAGATTGGAGAACCGCGGTCAAATCCTCGTCGCCCAAGGCCGCGGGGCTCGGTTGAGGCCTCCACATCGGAGGTGAGTACTGCCGAAGCGGAGCCAATTGGTGCTCCAGGAACTCCCTCAGCAGCGACGCGCCGGTCAGCTTCGCCGCCGCCATGCTGGCCGGCTTCAGGTCCGCGTCCATCTTCTCCAGTACCAGCTTCGCGCGAGGGTCCGTGAGCTCCGCTCGGCACCAGTCGCTGGAGCTCGCGGGAAGGATCAGCCGAGGGTGGATGCGCCCGGCGTCTACCAAGACCCACTTGCTCCTGAAGCCCTCAATCCTCTTCCCGGGATTCGAAATGGCAATGGTGCCGCCATACGCGACGAAGCTCGCGCATGCGGAAGGAGAACCACGGGTGACCCGGAGGGAGAAGTAGTGGCGCAGCAAGGCCACTGAGGGATGCACCCCCACATGAGCCTCGCAGTAGTAGGCGAAGATCGCCAAAAGAAGGACGGAGTTGGGGTGGAGATGCAGAGCTTGTAAGTTGTAATGGCGGAGGACAGAGAGGAAGAACTCGGAGAAAGGAGGCACCAGGCCCGCAGTAATGGAGCTTATGAAGAGAGGATAGAAGGTGCTCCCTCGGCCCTCGGGGGTGGCGGAGCCGACCTTGAACACCTGCGCCCCGTCGATGCCCTGCGCCGCCGCCATCCGGCGCAGCCGGGTAAGGCTCGCCTCCGACACATTGGGCAAGTCTAGAGCAGGCGAGAACCAAGCTTCGGCCGGAGGCTGACGCGGTGCCATGTCTTCCTGGGTCACACGGGAGGAGCGGATCTAGGAATTTGGAGGAAGGAAGGAGAGGCGCAAGAAAGGGGATCTGAGCAGCGACCGGAGAAAGAGAAGAGCAAGGCCTAGGCAGACGCCACGCCTTTAATAACCTGCACGGTTGCGGAAGCACTCACGTCCAATCAACCACCACGCGGCGCCCAATGCTGCAGGCTGTTAGGGCCCGCGGCGCTTCGCCCTTGCCCTTTCGCCTCTCAGCACGGCCAAGTCCGGGCGAGCCTTGGGCCCGGGGGCTACTGTCGGCGTTCTGGGAATGGGGGTCCCCAGACTTGCCTGCCTGCGGCCTGCGGCGTGGCTTGAGAGGGGGCCCAGCATGGCCCATCTTCATCAACACAAGACCCAAGACCCAAGACCCTCGCGAGGGGCCAAGCCTCGCGGGGCGGACGACACAACGCTTCCTCACGCGCGACCTCATCAGGCTGGCTCACGAGGAGGCGGAGAGATCAAGGCGGGGTATCTCACGAGGTGCCCATGACGCAAGCCATGACGACCAAGGGCGCCAGGCGGGCGCCAGCCTGCACAGTGTCCTCCCTTTCCTCTTTGGTGCAAAGGGGGCAAGCGCAGGTGAGAGGATCAAGCAAAGGCATCCATTTCGGTGCAACGAGACCAAGACCAGTCCAACGGTGGGAATGAGGTCATCGTGGAGCCCAGAACGGCGTCACCACAGGGCCTTTGGCAGGCGAGGACCAACTTTAGTCAGGATAAGTGTACCAGATGTTCCCCTTCAAATTGGCCAATTGTTGGCGCCCTTCCCGCTCAATATTTGGGAAGAGGCCCAGGGCCTTTGCCTATAAATAGGACTAGCCACCCCCAGGGTAGAGGCAGCTAGTAATCTATCAAGCAATCTAGAGAGATCACCAAGAAACCAGTTAGAAAGACTCAGGCAGCAGAGAGAGAGAAGGGCGGCTGGACTCCCCTAGCAGTTCATCGTCCCAGCTAAGAACAGGCCCTCGCGAGGCTGTTCTTCCTTGTATTGTTCATCATCATCAGCCCAACAGGCAATCCACATACCAAACTGGAGTAGGGTATTACACCACATCGGTGGCCGGAACCAGTATAAACCCTGTGTCTTTTGTGTTATTCTTTCAGTAGTTAGATCTTTGCGAGACGGAGACGTAGAGGGCATAATCTCCGCGCGCACCCCAGAGTTCGAACCTTAAGGGTCTGCCGGAACCCGAAATCCGACAAAGTGGAACTTGAAGTAGTCTTGGGAATCCACTTGACTAAGGTCTTAGGAGCTTCTTCAAATGCATCAATTTCCTCTTGAAGCTTGTCCTTGCCTTTTTGCTTGTAGTCTTGTGGTGGAAGATCATCTTGAGCTTGTGTCCCCTTGAAAGAAGTAGGATCATACTTCTCTTGTTCAGGAACAAACTTTGTCTTGGGGTATTGATCTTCTTGCCACTCAACTCCATTGGCATTGAACTTTCGTTCAAAACCAACACCTTGATTCTTCCGGTGCCTTCCTTGCTTGCGTACAATTTCCTCGAATTGCTTACTCCCGGCAAGGCTTTTGTACACTCCTTTCTCTATGATTCCCTTCAATAAGCTATTTTCTTGCTCAAGTGTAACTTGGCTAAGAGAATCATTAGTGGAATCAAGAGAACTACTAGAAGCAACAATATTGGATTTAACATGATCATTGTTACTACTAGAGGAAGAATCTTTCTTGCTCTTGTTACTAGATTTGACTTGAGGCATGTAAGTGGATAAGAGTAAACGCTTGGCAATGTAAGAAGAACTTTTCTTGCGGAGATCATCATTGATTGCCTTTAAAAACTCATGCTCTTTCTCAAGATTGAGCTTTTCAAAGCGTAACTTCTCATGAGCTCTTAAAAGTTCTCAATGATCTTTGAAGATAGTTTCATGAGCTAACTTGCGAGTGTTTAGTTCTTTAGTTAGAGCCTCAATTTTCTCCTTATCATTTTCATTCGTTTTATCTTGATTAGCATGATTAATTGACGTTTCATTATAGTATTCATCACTAGAGTTGTCAACAAGTAAATCATCATCACCTAACAAGTCATCTTCATCACTATTAAAATCAACATACTTGGGGTGTGTTACCTTAGGACCTTTGGCCATGAAGCATCTTCCAATCCCTTCATTTGGTGAGTCAAATATGTCGTAGGAGTTGGTTGACACAAGTGCTAGACCGGAAACACCTTCATCTTGAGTATATTCGGAGTCGGAGTGATAACTTCTCTCGGAGTGGTTGTCGGATTCGGAGCCGGATACCCATTCACCAACATGAGCTTGATGTATTCGTTTTGTATAGCTCCTTGATGATTTTTCCTTTCTTTCTGAATCCTTGCTTCTCCGTGAGTGTCTTCGTTCATAACAATCATCTCTACTCCTTCTCTCTCTTGGTGGTGATTCTTCTCTTTTGCTTCTTCTTTTTGGAGAATCTTCTCTTCTTTTGTAAGGAGCCGTACACTCATTGGAAAATCTTTTGTAGCAGTTTTGCTCCCGACTAGAAAATCTTTTGTCATTGTAGGACCTTGACTTGGAGCTTCTATCTTTGCTTCTACTTTTGTAGAACTTGTTGAAGTTCTTCACCATTAAGCTCAATTCTTCATTGAAGTTTTGTTTCTCACTTGATGATGTGGGGGCTTCACATGAGGCTTTGTAGGCACCACTTGATTTGTTGTGAAGTTCCTCTTCATCTTTGAGTGACATCTCATGAGCAACAATTCTTCCAATGACCTCCGTTGGCTTGAGATCTTTGTAATTAGGCATCATTTGGATCAATGTGCACACGGTATCATATTTTCCATCCAAGGCTCTTAGGATCTTCTTGATGATGAATCTATCGGTCATCTCTTCACTCCCTAAGCCGGCAATCTCGTTTGTGATGAGAGCAAGCCTAGAGTACATTTCAGCGACGCCTTCACCATCCTTCATTTTGAACTTGTCAAGTTGACTTTGAAGCACATCCAATTTGGATTCCTTGACGGAGTCGGTACCTTCGTGCATATGAATCAAAGTATCCCAAATTTCCTTTGCATTCTCAAGACGGCTGATTTTGTTGAATTCTTCGGGGCACAATCCGTTGAAGAGAATATCACAAGCTTGAGCATTGTATTGCGGCATCTTCAACTCATCCGCGGTAGCTTCACGGTTTGGTTCTTTCCCATCGAAGAAGTCACCTTGCAAGCCAACACACACAATAGCCCAAACGGCGGGGTTATGTCTGAGAATATGCATTTTCATTTTATGCTTCCAACTAGCAAAATTAGTGCCATCAAACTAAGGACCTCTACGGTGATAATTTCCCTCACTAGACGCCATACTCTCCTAGGTTGTGAAACCAAGGCCATGACCACCAAAAGCTATGGAAATCAAAGCAAATGGAGACCAAGGCTCTGATACCACTTGTAGGATCGGAAGTATGTCTAGAGGGGGGGTGATTAGACTACTTGACCAAATAAAAACTTAACCTTTTCCCAATTTTAGTTCTTGGCTGATTTTAGCTACTTTAGGACAAATCAAGCAATCATCACACAATTCAAGCAAGCATGCAAAGAGTATATAGGCAGCGGAAAGTAAAGCATGCAACTTGCAAGAATGTAAAGGGAAGGGTTTGGAGAATTCAAACAATATTGGAGACACGGATGTTTTTCCCGTGGTTCGGATAGGTGGTGCTATCCTACATCCACGTTGATGGAGACTTCAACCCACGAAGGGTAACGGTTGCGCGAGTCCACGGAGGGCTCCACCCACGAAGGGTCCACGAAGAAGCAACCTTGTCTATCCCACCATGGCCATCGCCCATGAAGGACTTGCCTCACTAGCGGTAGATCTTCACGAAGTAGGCGATCTCCTTGCCCTTACAAACTCATTGGTTCAACTCCACAATCTTGTCGGAGGCTCCCAAGTGATACCTAGCCAATCTAGGAGACACCACTCTCCAAGAAATAACAAATGGTGTGTTGATGATGAACTCCTTGCTCTTGTGCTTCAAATGATAGTCTCCCCAACACTCAACTCTCTCTCACAGGATTTGGATTTGGTGGAAAGAAGATTTGAGTGGAAAGCAACTTGGGAAAGGCTAGAGATCAAGATTCATATGGTAGGAATGGAATATCTTGGTCTCAACACATGAGTAGGTGGTTCTCTCTCAGAACATATGAGTTGGAAGTGTAGTTGTGTTCTGATGGCTCTCTCCACGAGTGAAGAGGAGGTGGAGGGGTATATATAGCCTCCACACAAAATCCAACCGTTACACACAATTTACCAATCTCGATGGGACCGAATCAACAAACTCGGTCGGACCGAAATAGTAAACCTAGTGGCCGTTAGAGATTTTCGGTGGGACTGACATGCAACTCGGTAGGACCGATATGGTTAGGGTTAGGGCATAACGTAATCTCGGTGAGACCGATTACACAAACTCGGTGAGACCGATTTGGTAATTGGCTAACCAGAGAGTTGGTCAGGTAAACTCGGTGGGACCGATTTGCTCTTTCGGTGAGACCGAAATGTTACAAAAGGGAAACAGAGAGTTTACATTGCAATCTCGGTGGGACCGATCCGCTCTTTCAGTGAGACCGAAAAGTTACGAGAAGGAAACAGAGAGATTGCAATCCCATCTCGGTGAGACCGAGATCCCTATCGGTAGAACCAATTTGCTAGGGGATAGAACGAATCGGTAGGTCCGAGTTTGGCTTTGGTTTTAGGTCAAGAGTGGATATGAGAAAGTAGCTGAGGATTTTGGAGCATATCATTAAGCACATGAAGCAAAAGGCTCATTAAGCAACACCTCATCCCTCCTTGATAGTATTGGATTTTCCTATGGACTCAATGTGATCTTGGATCACTAAAATGTAAATGAAGAGTCTTGAGCTTTTGAGCTTGAGCCAATCCTTTGTCCTTAGCATTTTGAGGGTTCCACTTTCACCATCCATGCCATGCCAATCATTGAGCTTTCCTGAAATAATTGTCTTGGAATAGCATTAGCTCAATGAGCTATATGTTGTTATGAATTACCAAAACCACCTAGGGATAGTTGCACTTTCAGCTTACCAGTCCAACCCGGCGCGCGTCGCTCAGTCGCTGACGTCTAATAAGCTTCGGCTGATGCATACGACGCAGAACGCCCATACAATGCCCACGTGATGGTTAGTGCTATCAGGCCAGAGGCCCCTCGGATCAAATAACCAAATCATAGTGGATTAGGAGCACACGGTAACAAGCAGAGACTCACGAAAGATGTGACCCCGTTGCCCCGTCTCGAGGACTTGCGGCAAGGGCTAGGAATGCCCTACCACGCCTTGTAATTATCTCGCGGGCACCCTCCAGGTCAACCCGACTCCACATCACTCGCAATTAAGCTCGCGCGGGTACCCCTCAGGGCCGACCTGTCTTTCCAAATAAGAGTGGTAAAGTCCAAGTATCCGTGTGTCCAAACATCAAGGGGAAAACCCGAGGAATCACCCCCGATGAATTCCACTAGATGTAATCATCAAGGTGAACATAAGAGGAATCACCCCCGAGGTTCATACTTGAGGGGT
The DNA here is from genome assembly GCA_032464435.1 of Aegilops umbellulata. Classification (NCBI taxonomy): domain Eukaryota; kingdom Viridiplantae; phylum Streptophyta; class Magnoliopsida; order Poales; family Poaceae; genus Aegilops; species Aegilops umbellulata. The sequence goes on from CP136055.1 coordinate 260,608,604, forward strand.
TGCACGACAGAGTCGTATCGGAAGTGGTTAAGGAGGAAATCACCCTCGATGACCACGACCGAATGACTACACTACAGGGTTAACATCAGAAGTGCTGAAGAGGTCTCACCCTCGGTACTTGATAGTAACCTAGTAGTGTCGAGCAACTAAGGGGAAAGTGATGTGCGGTGTCGGGGCCTGGTCTTCAATCCCATTGATCGGGTCTTCAATGATGAAGCAGGGGCAACAAGGACAAGCTGGCAGTCACTGATAGAGCCATACTATCTATTTCTCATCACAACCCAATTCTCATCACAAGTATCCTGTTCTAGTTGTATCGATCGGGATACAACTCCAAGTGTCTGTTACCATAGGATAGGCTATCGATAGATGTTTTCTTCCCTACAGGGGTGCACCAACTTACCCACCACGCTTGCTTAACTCCGGCCGGACACACTTTCCTGGGTCATGTCCGGCCTCGGCCAAACAATACGCCACAACCCGACCTAGGCTTAATAGAGAGGTCAGCACACCGGACTAAATCTATGCCCCAAGGGGTGATGGGCCATCGCCCCGGGAACTCCTGCATGTTGCGTGGGAGGCCGGTGAGCAGACCTAGCTACCTCCTTAAAAAAGGCAGGAGCTTACCAGTCCAACCCGGCGCGCGCCGCTCTGTCGCTGACGTCTAATAAGCTTTGGCTGATGCATATGACGTAGAACACCCATACAATGCCCATATGATGGTTAGTGCTATCAGTCCAGAGGCCCCTCGGATCTAATATCCAAATTGTAGTGGATTAGGAGCACGCGGTAACAAGCAGAGACTCGCAAAAGATGTGACCCCGTTGCCCCGTCTCAAGCACTTGCGGCAAGGGCTAGGAATGCCCGGCCACGCCTCGTAATTATCTCGCGGGCACCCTCCAGGTCAACCCGACTCCACATCACTCGCAATTAAGCTCGCGCGGGTACCCCTTAGGGCCGACCCGTCTTTCCAAGTAACAGTGGTAAACTCCAAGTATCCGTGTGTCCAAACATCAAGGGGAAAACCCGAGGAATCACCCCCGATGAATTCCACTAGATGTAATCATCAAGGTGAACGTAGGAGGAATCTCCCCCGAGGTTCATACTTGAGGGGTTGCATGACAGAGTCGTAACATAAGTGGTTAAGGAGGAAATCACCCTCGATGACCACGACCGAATGACTACACTACAGGGTTAACATCAGAAGTGCTGAAGAGGTCTCACCCTCGCTACTCAATAGTAACCCAGTAGTGTCGAGCAACTAAGGGGAAAGTGATGTGCGGTGCCTGGTCTTCGATCCCGTTGATCGGGTCTTCAATGATGAAGCAGGGGCAACAAGGACAAGGTGGGGATCACTGATGGATCACTAACCAACCTATAGTAAGCAGTTTAGGATAAGCAGGTAAGGTACAACGAGGAGGTTACAAAAGCAGGCTATGCATCAGAATAGGAGCAAACAATAATGGTAGCAAAATCTAATGCAAGCATGAGAGAATGGAATGGGAGATATCAAGATGATCAAAGGGGGGCTTGCCTGGTTGCTCTGGCAAGGAGGGTCGTCGTCGACGTAGTCGATCACAGGGGCAGCATCGGTCTCGGGGTCTACCGAAGAGAAGAGGGGGAAAAATAATAAATATAAAGGAAACATAGCATCATAAAGCATAACATGGTAATACGCGGTGTTAGGGGTGATCTAACGCGGTACTACACGTTGCAGATGGAGAGGGAAAACATCCGGAGGGGTTTTCCTGGTGTTAAGCATTTTCCGGACAGATGAAAGAGAGGGGAAAGTTCCATGTTCAGCATGCTAGGGGCATGTGACAGATGAACGGACCGTGCATTCGGATTCGTTGGATTTTTCTGAGCAACTTTCATGAAAACATTTTCATCCGAGTTAAGGATATTTTTCTATGATTTTTCAAAGTTTAATAATTTTCCGGAATTAATTAAATTGACAGAAAAGAATTACTACGTTAGCATGACATCATTGTGAGGTCAGCAGTCAATAGGACAGTTGACCAGGTCAAACTGACCAGTAGGGCCCACCTGTCATTGGCAGTGGGCTAACGACAGATCATTTTAACTTAAACAGAGTAATTAGTGACTGGACCCCACTAGTGAGTGACTCACAAGTTTAGCTAATTACTTTTAATTATGAAAATATTTTAATTAGGTTAATTATGCGGTGGGGCCGTGTGTCAGTGGCACCGAGTGCCGAGTCAGCATAGTTGACCACGGTCAATGTAGTCAACTGAGTCCAGGGGGCCCATGGGCAGTGACCCAGAGGCGGGCCCCGCCGGTGCCAGGTCAGCGTCGGCGCCAGAGCAACGTCAGCGAGGCCATCCGCGGTGGCCGAATGCCGGAGACGGCCAGAATCGCGCTACGCAGCATCATTTGAGCCGTGGTCGGGCGCGTTCGAACGGTGAGGCTGGGCCGCTTCCAGCCGTGACGGTGGCGCGGGCCGTAACGGCCGGAATCTTCACCGGCGGCGAGTGCAGGCTATGGTGGCGTTCGGGACATTGTCGGGATCGCGCTACGAAGCACCAAACCGCGTGCGACAACTTGCGTTCGAACCGCGGAAGCGTTCCGCGTCGACTGGTGGTGGTGCCGGACCAAAAGGTCGCCGAAAACGGGACCGACGATGAGCTATGGCGGCCGCTCGTATGGGACCTCGACGAAGGCTATGCTAGGAGGCACGGGGAGGCACGTGCTCGGGCTCGTTGGGCTCCTGGGAGCTCTAGGAGTTCGACGGTGGCCTCAGGCAGCGGTGATGTCGACCACAATGACGGTCACGATCTCGTCGGCGGCGAGCAGAGCACGGATGCGGCGACAGCTAGCTACGGCGCGTTCACAGGCTGAAAGGAGGGGAGCAGGAGACGGAGGAGCTCACCTAGCGGCACGCATGGCGGCCCTTGACGGTTTAGGAGCAGTAGGGGTGCTCGAGGTCGCCGGCGAGCGTCAGAGACAGAGGAGAAAGGGGACAACGACGATCGGCAGCTCCAGGGGCCCTCGGCTCCAACGGAGGACCCCAGGCGACGAGGATGAGGATGGCAGAGCGGACGGAGAGGGCCGGTGGCCTCGGGGCCGCCGGTGGCCGCAGGATCGATGGAGGTACGATGGTGAACGCGCTCGGGCGTCGATGGGGAACGAGGGGGAGAGGAAGCGAGCACGGGAACTGGTGGGTAGAGGGAGAGAGAGAGAGAGGCAAGTGGGAGAGATGGGTAGAGGCCGAGGCGTCGGGGCGGCCTTATCCTCCTCGACGGCGACGTGGCAGCGCGGGACGCCGCGCCGGGTCCGGTGGGAACGAGTAGGGGGGCTCGGTCGCATGAGCAGAGAGGAGAGGGATGACCGGGGAGGGGGAGTGGGCCGAGCCTAGCTGAGCCAGTTTGCTCGGGCTAGGCACTGTGCACTTGGCCCAGTGCACAGTGGCCTGTGCTCTTTCTCTCTTCCTTTTCTTTTCCTTTTTTTTAACTTTTGCTTTTTCTTTTAACAACTTTCTATTATAGCTATTTTTGGTCACTTAGACATTTTGCAAAAATGTTGGTTCACCAGCAATATTACCAGAAGAATATGTTCCACGTGATGAACATTTTAGTTTTCATGTCTGAGCATTTTTGAACTTCACACATAAATTCAAATTGAATTCAACTGGAATTTGAAATGGAATATTGATTAAGGTGAGCAAGCGCTGTTATAGCAAAATGATTAGCTTGATCTCAGGGATTACTGTAGCATCATTACACCGGGGTGTTACAACTCTCCTCCTCTAAAAGAAATTCTCGTCCCGAGAATTAAGAGGTAGAAGGGAACAGGTCGGGGTATTCATCCCGGAGGTTATCTTCACGTTCCCGAGTGGCTTCATCTTTAGTATGATTCGACCATTACACCTTGAGGAACTTAGTAACCTTCTGGCGGGTTCGACGTTCAGCTTCTTCAAGAATGCGGATAGGATGCTCTTTGTATGTGAGATCATCTTAACTTCAATCAATTCCGGATCCACTTCACGTTCCGGATCCTTGAAGCATCGGCGAAGTTGCGACATGTGGAAGACGTCATGGACGTGAGAGAACTGATGTGGCAACTCAAGTTGATAAGCCACCAGCCCACGACGGGCCAGAATGCGGAAATGACCAATGTAGCGCGGAGCTAGCTTGCCCTTGACTGCGAACCGATGAGTGCCTCTCAAAGGAGTGACACGCAGATAAGCTTGTTCACCAGGTTGATAAGTTGAACCCCAGTGTTTCCGGTCATAGTTGCTCTTCTGGCGGGACTGGGCCACCTTGAGATTATCCCGGACAATGCGAACCTGCTCTTCAACTTGTTGAATAATGTCTGGACCAACGAGCGTTCATTCCCCAGTTCCTGACCAATTCAAAGGGGTTCGGCACTTACGTCCATAAAGCATTTCGAAGGGTGCCATTTTCAAGGTGGCTTGATAGCTGTTGTTATAAGAGAACTCCGCATAAGGGAGAGATTCTTCCCACTTCTTGCTGAAAGAAATAACACAAGCCCGAAGCATGTCTTCAAGAATTTGATTGACTCGCTCGACTTGGCCTTGGGATTGGGGATGATAAGCAGTGCTCCAGGTAATATGAGTTCCCGTTGCCTCTTGGAAACTATCCCAAAACTTTGAAGTGAATATACTGTCGCGGTCTGAACTGATATCCTTTGGAATGCCATGGAGTGTCACAATTCTGGAGATATACAAGTTTGTTAACTGACTAGCAGTGTTTGTCTCTTTGACTGGCTGAAAGTGAGCAACCTTCGACAATTGGTCAATGACGACAAAGATAGCATCGTTACCTTTCTGAGATTTGGGAAGGCCAGTGACGAAGTCCATTTGGATCTTGTCCCACTTCCATTCAGGAATCGGAAGCGGTTGTAGAAGTCCACCCGGTTTCTGATGTTCTGCTTTGACGCGACGACAAACGTCACATTCTTCAATATATCGAGCAATGTCTTGCTTCATATTAGAGCACCAGTACTTCTGACGGATGTCTAGATACATCTTGCTACTTCCTAGATGAATAGAGAGAGGGGTGTCATGCGCTTCTTTCATCACCTTCTCTGTCATAAGCTCGAACCGGGGCACTACAATGCGATCTCTGAAGTATAAGGTTCCATCTTCACCAAGTGAGAAATCTCTGGATTTCTCTAATGCAAGATCCTTTTTCATCAGATCAACATGAGCATCTTTGGCTTGAGCAGACTTGATTTCTTTCAGAAGAGTTGGTTCCAAGACAAGGTTATTCAGAGAACCCTGTGGAACTAGTTGAAGGTTCAGCTTGCATAGCTCTTCATAAAGGCGGGGTTGAGCTTTGAAAAACATGTGATTGTTGCAATAAGACTTACGGCTTAGGGCATCGGCCATTACATTAGCTTTACCAGGGGTATAGGATATACCGCAGTTGTAGTCAGCAATAGCTTCCATCCATCACTGCTGACGGAGGTTCAGATCTGGCTGAGTAAACAGGTACTTCAGACTCTGATGATCGGTGAAGATCTCGCAATGATTACCGAGAAGGTACTGTCGCCATAGCTTCAGTGCAAAGATAACCGCAACAAGCTCCAGGTCATGAACTGGGTAGTTCTCTTCATGAGGATGCACTTGACGGGAGGCATAAGCAATCACTTTGCGCTCTTGCATTAGGACGCAGCCTAACCCTTGTCGTGAAGCATCGCAATATATGACAAAGTCCTTGCGAGAATCAGGGGGAGCAAGCACTGGGGAAGAAGTCAGCTTGTCCTTGAGTGTCTGGAAACTTTCCTGACATTTGTCTGTCCAATCGAACTTAACGCCTTTGTGAAGCAGATTGGTCAGTGGCTTGGCAATGTTCGAGAAGTTCTTGATGAAACGGCGACAATAGCTGGCTAGTCTGAGAAAGCTTCTGACTTGCTTGACAGTCTTCGGAGGGGTCCAGTCAAGAATAGCCTGAATGCGCTCTGGGTTGACAGCAATACCATCCTTGGAGGTGACATGGCCAAGGTAGGTGACTTCGGGAAGCCAGAATTCGCACTTGGAATACTTGGCATAAAGTTGATGTTCTCGAAGCTTCTCTAGAACAAGTCGAAGATGTTCAGCATGCTCTTCTTTGTTCTTCGAATATACCAGAATATCATCCAGATAGACTACGATGAACTTGTGGAGGTAATCCATGAATATGTAGTTCATCAGACGAGAGAATGTAGCTGGAGCATTGATTAAGACGAAAGACATGACGGTGTACTCGTAAGAACCATAACGAGTGACGAATGCGGTCTTTGGAATATCCTCTTCACGAACACGGATTTGGTGGTAACCCAACCTCAAGTCGAGTTTAGAGAATATCGATGAACCAGCAAGTTGATCATACAGATCATTGATCCGAGGAAGAGGATATTTGTTCTGAATTGTAGCTTGGTTGATAGGACGGTAGTCTTGGACCAAACGGTTCTTTCCGTCCTTCTTCTTGACGAAGAGAGAAGGTGCTCCCCAAGTAGAGGAACTTGGACGAATGAAACCCTTGCGAAGAGATTTGTCGATTTCCTCCTTAAGTTCAAGGAGCTCATGAGGCGGCATCTTGTAGGGTCGTTTGGCGATAGGAACGGTGCCTGGTTTCAAGTCGATGACGAACTCGACAGCCCAGGCAGGGGGTATTCCTGGAAGTTCTTCTGGAAAGACGTCCTCGAAGTCGCGAACGACTGGAATCTTTTCAATTCCCTCAAGAGGTGTTGCGTTCAACGCATTTAAGACATAAAGTCGTGCTTCGGCGTTTTGAACAATCTGAGCATGGTAGCTTACTATCTCATCGGAAGGATGTAGGAGATGAACGACTTTGTTGGCTAAAACGATAGAAGCACTATGTGCTTTCAACCATTCCATTCCCAGAATGAGGTCAATGTTGGAACACTCCAGAATAATGGGAGAAACATGAAATTCCAACCCTTCAATTTCAACGGGGACGTCGCGACCAATCATGGTAGTTCGACACTGACCCGCAGGGGTGCGTACCACTATCGGAGTGTTCATGGGCTCGCATCTAATGTCATGTGCGTAAGCAAAATTTTCTGACATGAAGGAATGCGATGCTCCTGAATCGAATAAAACAGAAGCCGGTACTGAATTAACAAGAAGAGTACCCATCACAGTGGCAGGCTGGTGTAACACCCCGGATGTAACTTGCCATATTTGTAACTCCAACTCTTGCCATTTTCGGCAATGTGATATGATATTCCTCCGTGGTTGGGTTTTGTCTTTTGTTTTGCATTTTGTTCATGTCATACATCTCATCTCATAGCATCATGCGCATTGCATTTGCATGTTTTCATAAACAAATCGCAGCCGTTCGCAGTTGCCCTCTCTTTGCCTCCGTTGTCATTTTGTCAGGCCCTTGTCCTCGTTGAACTCTCTTGACCCCTCGTGTGCGTGTCCGAAACTGCTCCGAACTCGACCTACTCTGTCATTACCGATGGATCCGGATCATCCCCAAACCTCCCGAAAATATCTTCGGTTTCTTATTTGTTTTCCCTAACCTATTTTTTCTGACCGTCGGATCTAAATCGGTGAGACCCTAAACATTCTCCTTTATCTATAAACAGACCACCTACCTGCCTAACCCTAGATTTTAGGAGCCCTGTCCCATCCTCCCAGCTGCCGCCGCCAGTCCTTTTCCACATCGGGATCCCTCCCGATCCTTCTCCACCCAACCAGATCGCAGCTGCCACCGCCTCTCCTCGATTTCAGCCATCGGCCAATCACCACCGATCCACCACTCCACCTCTCCAGCAGCCCCACGCGCCCATGGATCCCCTTGACCTCGCCTGAGCTCGCTGGGGAGCAGAGCACCACGGCGCGAGATTTCCCACGCCCCTCTCGTTCCAGGAGCCCGAGCTCCCCTGCCTGAGGCCGCCGTCTTCGGCCGGCCTCGTCAGAGACCAGCGCCCCGCTGCCTTCTCCTTTCAGTTCGATTCAGAGCAGAGGAGCTCCTCCATGCCCCGCCCCGCGCCATGGACCTGCACCACTGCCGGACCCCTACCCCGTGCCCGACGCTGTCCTGCGCCATCGTCGTTCACCACCAGATGAGCCTCGCGCCCATCACTCCTCTTCTCCCTCCTTCCATTCTTCTCCCTCTCCCTCACATCTCTTTCTCTCTGTCTGCTCGTACAGGGAGCTCCGATGCCTCGAAGCTGCAGTGCCGCCGTCGAGTCGCCATGGCCTCGAACTCTTGCCGCTGCATCCCCTACCTCTCCGCCTCACCGGAGTCCAGCACATCGCCGACAGCGCCACCACAGGACCTCCTGGACCCTCCTTCTCCTGCCCGAGCTCATGGATGCCCGTCTCCTTGCAGCGCCTTTCGCATCTTGGAGCCTCACCTCGCACCGCCCGGGTCCCGCATGCCCACCGGACCGCCCTAGCTTGTGGAGCCCCAGGCCAGTGAACCAATCCTCTGAAGGAAATATGCCCTAGAGGCAATAATAAAGTTATTATTTATTTCCTTATATCATGATAAATGTTTATTATTCATGCTAGAATTGTATTAACTGGAAACATAATACATGTGTGAATACATAGACAAACAGAGTGTCACTAGTATGCCTCTACTTGACTAGCTCATTAATCAAAGATGGTTATGTTTCCTAGCCATGAACAAAGAGTTGTTGTTTGATTAACGAGATCACATCATTAGTTGAATGATCTGATTGACATGACCCATTGCATTAGCATAGCACCCGATCGTTTAGTATGTTGCTATTGCTTTTATCCATGACTTATACATGTTCCTTTAACTATGAGAATATGCAACTCCCATTTACCGTAGGAACACTTTGTGTGCTACCAAACGTCACAACGTAACTGGGTGATTATAAAGGTGCTCTACAAGTGTCTCCGAAGGTACATGTTGAGTTTGCATACTTCGAGATTAGGATTTGTCACTCCGATTGTCGGAGAGGTATCTCAGGGCCTTCTCGGTAATGCACATCACATAAAGCCTTGCAAGCATTGCAACCAATGAGTTAGTTGCGAGATGATGTATTACGGAACGAGAAAAGAGACTTGCCGGTAACGAGATTGAACTAGGTATTGGATACCGACGATCGAATCTCGGGCAAGTAACATACCGATGACAAAGGGAACAACGTATGTTGTTATGCGGTCTGACCGATAAAGATCTTCGTAGAATATGTAGGAGCCAATATGGGCATCCAGGTCCCGCTATTGGTTATTGACCGGAAACGTGTCTCGGTCATGTCTACATTGTTCTCGAACCGTAGGGTCCGCACGCTTAACGTTACGATGACAGTTATTATGAGTTTATGCATTTTGATGTACCGAAGGAGTTCGGAGTCCCGGATGTGATCACGGACGTGACGAGGAGTCTCGAAATGGTCGAGACATAAAGAATTATATATTGGAAGCCTATGTTTGGACATCGGATGCATTCCAGGTGAAATCAGGATTTTACCGGAATACCGGGAGGGTTACCGGAACCCCCCGGGAGCATAATGGGCCAACATGGGCCTTGGAGGAAAGGTGAGAGGGCAGCCCTAGGGGCTGCGCGCCTCCCCCCTTCCCTAGTCCTATTAGGACTAGGAGAAGTGGGGCGCCCCCTCTCTCTCTCTCTCCCCCTTGGAGCAATCCTAGTCCAACTAGGATTGGGGGGGGGGGGAATCCTACTCCCAGAGGGAGTAGGACTCTCCTGGCGCACCAAAACTGGCCGGCCAGCCCCTCCCCCTTGGATCCTTTATATACGGGGGCAGGGGGCACCCCAAAGACACACAAGTTGATCTACGGATCGTTCCTTAGCCGTGTGCGGTGCCCCCTTCCACCAAATTCCACCTCGATTATATCGTTGCAGTGCTTAGGCGAAGCCCTGCGCCGGTAACACATCAAGATCGTCACCACGCCGTCGTGCTGACGGAACTCTTCCCCGACGCTTTGCTGGATCGGAGCCCGGGGATCGTCATCGAGCTGAACGTGTGCCAAGAACTCGGAGGTGCCGGAGTAACGGTGCTGTGATCGGTTGGATCGCGAGGAGAACGTACGACTACTTCCTCTACGTACGACTACTTCCTCTATGTTGTGTCAATGCTTCCGCTTCGGTCTACGAGGGTACGTAGACAAACACTCTCCCCTCTCGTTGCTATGCATCACCATGATCTTGCGTGTGCGTAGGAAAAATTTTGAATTTACTGCGTTCCCCAACAGTGGCATCCGAGCCTAGGTTTTATGGTTGATGTTATTTGCACGAGTAGAACACAAGTGAGTTGTGGACGATACAAGTCATACTGCCTACCAGCATGTCATACTTTGGTTCAGCGGTATTGTTGGATGAGACGATCCGGACCAACCTTACGCGTACGCTTACGCGAGACCGGTTCCCTCGACGTGCTTTGCACAGAGATGGCTTGCGGAAGACTGTCTCTCCAACTTTAGTTGAACCGAGTGTGGCTACGCCCGGTCCTTGAGAAGGTTAAAACGGAGTCTATTTGACAAACTATCGTTGTGGTTTTGATGCGTAGGTAAGATGAGTTCTTGCTTAAAGCCCGTAGCAGCCACGTAAAACTTGCAACAACAAAGTAGAGAACGTCTAACTTGTTTTTGCAGGGCATGTTGTGATGTGATATAGGTCAAGACGTGATGCTAAATTTTATTGTATGAGATGATCATGTTTTGTAACCGAGTTATCGGCAACTGGCAGGAGCCATATGGTTGTCGCTTTATTGTATGCAATGCAATCGCGATGTAATGCTTTACTTTATTGCTAAACGGTAGTGATAGTCGTAGAAGCATAAGATTAGCGAGACGACAACGATGCTGCGATGAAGATCAAGGTGTCGCGCCAGTGACGATGGTAATCATGACGGTGCTTCGAAGATGGAGATCACAAGCACAAGATGATGATGGCCATATCATATCACTTATATTGATTGCATGTGATGTTTATCCTTTTATGCATCTTATCTTGCTTTGATTGACGGTAGCATTATAAGATGATCTCTCACTAAATTATCAAGAAGTGTTCTCCCTGAGTATGCACCGTTGCGAAAGTTCTTCGTGCTGAGACACCACGTGATGATCGGGTGTGATAGGCTCTACGTTCAAATACAACGGGTGCAAAACAGTTGCACACGCAGAATACTCAGGTTTAACTTGACGAGCCTAGCATATACAGATATGGCCTCGGAACACAGAGACCGAAAGGTCGAGCGTGAATCATATAGTAGATATGATCAACATAATGATGTTCACCATTGAAACTACTCCATCTCACGTGATGATCGGACATGGTTTAGTTGATTTGGATCACGTGATCACTTAGAGGATTAGAGAGATGTCTATCTAAGTGGGAGTTCTTAAGTAATATGATTAATTGAACTTTAATTTATCATGAACTTAGTACCTGATAGTATCTTGCTTGTCTATGTTGTGTAGATAGATGGCTCGTGCTGTTGTTCCGTTGAATTTTAATGCGTTCCTTGAGAAAGCAAAGTTGAAAGATGATGGTAGCAATTACACGGACTGGGTCCGTAACTTGAGGATTATCCTCATTGCTGCACAGAAGAATTACGTCCTGGAAGCACCGCTGGGTGCCAGGCCTGGTGCAAGAGCTACGCCAGATGTTTTGAACGTCTGGCAAAGCAAAGCTGATGACTACTCTATAGTTCAGTGTGCCATGCTTTACGGCTTAGAACCGGGACTTCAACGACGTTTTGAACACCATGGAGCATATGAGATGTTCCAGGAGTTGAAGTTAATATTTCAAGCAAATGCCCGGATTGAGAGATATGAAGTCTCCAATAAGTTCTATAGCTGTAAAATGGAGGAGAATGGTTCTGTCAGTGAGCATATACTCAGAATGTCTGGGTATAACAATCACTTGATTCAACTGGGAGTTAATCTTCCGGATGATTGCGTCATTGACAGAATTCTCCAATCACTGCCACCAAGCTACAAGAGCTTCGTGATGAACTATAATATGCAAGGGATGACCAAAACTATGCCCGAGCTCTTCGCGATGCTAAAAGCCGCGGAGGTAGAAATCAAAAAGGAGCATCAAGTGTTGATGGTTAACAAAACCACTAGTTTCAAGAAAAAGGGCAAAGGGAAGAAAAAGGGGAACTTCAAAAAGAACAGCAAGCAAGTTGCTACTCAAGAGAAGAAACCCAAGTCTGGACCTAAGCCTGAAACTGAGTGCTTCTATTGCAAGCAGACTGGTCACTGGAAGCGGAACTGCCCCAAGTATTTGGCGGATAAGAAGGATGGCAAGGTTAACAAAGGTATATGTGATATACATGTTATTGATGTGTACCTTACTAATTCTCGCAGTAGCACCTGGGTATTTGATACTGGTTCTGTTGCTAATATTTGCAACTCAAAACAGGGGCTACGGATTAAGCGAAGATTGGCTAAGGACGAGGTGACGATGCGCGTGGGAAATGGTTCCAAAGTCGATGTGATCGCGGTCGGCACGCTACCTCTACATCTACCTTCGGGATTAATATTAGATCTAAATAATTGTTATTTAGTACCAGTGTTGAGCATGAACATTATATCTGGATCTTGTTTGATGCGAGACGGTTATTCATTTAAATCAGAGAATAATGGTTGTTCTATTTATATGAGTAATATCTTTTATGGTCATGCGCCATTAAAGAGTGGTTTGTTCTTACTTAATCTCGATAGTAGTAACACACATATTCATAATGTTGAAGCCAAAAGATGCAGAGTTAATAATGATAGTGCAACTTATTTGTGGCACTGCCGTTTAGGTCATATCGGCGTAAAGCGCATGAAGAAACTCCATACTGATGGACTTTTGGAGTCACTTGATTATGAATCACTTGGCACTTGCGAGCCGTGCCTTATGGGCAAGATGACTAAAACACCGTTCTCCGGTACTGTGGAGAGAGCAACAGATTTGTTGGAAATCATACATACTGATGTATGTGGTCCAATGAATGTTGAGGCTCGTGGCGGATATCGTTATTTTCTCACCTTCACTGATGATTTAAGCAGATATGGGTATATCTACTTAATAAAACACAAATCTGAAACATTTGAAAAGTTCAAAGAATTTCAGAGTGAAGTGGAAAATCATCGTAACAAGAAAATAAAGTTTCTACGATCTGATCGTGGAGGAGAATATTTGAGTTACGAGTTTGGTCTACATTTGAAACAATGCGGAATAGTTTCGCAACTCACGCCACCCGGAACACCACAACGTAATGGTGTGTCCGAACGTCGTAATCGTACTTTACTGGATATGGTGCGATCTATGATGTCTCTTACCGATTTACCGCTATCTTTTTGGGGTTATGCTCTAGAGACGGCCGCATTCACGTTAAATAGGGCACCATCAAAATCCGTTGAGACGACGCCTTATGAACTGTGGTTTGGCAAGAAACCAAAGTTGTCGTTTCTTAAAGTTTGGGGCTGCGATGCTTATGTGAAAAAGCTTCAACCTGATAAGCTCGAACCCAAATCGGAAAAATGTGTCTTCATAGGATACCCAAAGGAGACTATTGGGTATACCTTCTATCACAGATCCGAAGGCAAAATTTTTGTTGCCAAAGTCGGAAACTTTCTAGAGAAGGAGTTTCTCTCGAAAGAAGTGAGTGGGAGGAAAGTAGAACTTGATGAGATAACAGTATCTGCTCCTTTATTGAGAAGTAGTACATCACAGAAATCTGTTTCTGTGACACCTACATCAAATAGGGAGGAAGCTAATGATTATGATCATGAAACTTCAGATCAAGTTTCTACTGAACTTCGTAGATCAACCAGAGTAAGATCCGCACCAGAGTGGTACGGTAATCCTATTTTGGAAGTCATGTTACTAGACCATGATGAACCTACGAACTATGAAGAAGCGATGGTGAGCCCAGATTCCGCAAAATGGCTTGAGGCCATGAAATCTGAGATGGGATCCATGTATGATAACAAAGTGTGGACTTTGGTTGACTTGCCCGATGATCGGCAAGCAATAGAAAATAAATGGATTTTCAAGAAGAAGACTGACGCTGATGGTAATGTTACTGTCTATAAAGCTCGACTTGTTGCAAAAGGTTTTCGACAAGTTCAAGGGATTGACTACGATGAGACTTTCTCACCCGTAGCGATGCTTAAGTCTGTCCGAATCATGTTAGCAGTTGCCGCATTTTATGATTATGAAATTTGGCAGATGGATGTCAAAACTGCATTCCTGAATGGATTTCTGGAAGAAGAGTTGTATATGATGCAACCAGAAGGTTTTGTCGATCCAAAGGGAGCTAACAAAGTGTGCAAGCTCCAGCGATCCATTTATGGACTGGTGCAAGCCTCTCGGAGTTGGAATAAACGCTTTGATAGTGTGATCAAAGCTTTTGGTTTTATACAGACTTTCGGAGAAGCCTGTATTTACAAGAAAGTGAGTGGGAGCTCTGTAGCATTTCTGATATTATATGTAGATGACATATTACTGATCGGAAATAATATAGAATTTCTGGATAGCATAAAGGGATACTTGAATAAAAGTTTTTCAATGAAAGACCTCGGGGAAGCTGCTTACATATTGGGCATTAAGATCTATAGAGATAGATCAAGACGCTTAATAGGACTTTCACAAAGCACATACCTTGACAAAGTTTTGAAAAAGTTCAGAATGGATCAGGCAAAGAAAGGGTTCTTGCCTGTGGCACAAGGTGTGAAATTGAGTAAGACTCAATGCCCGACCACCGCAGAAGATAGAGAGAAGATGAAAAATGTTCCCTATGCTTCAGCCATAGGCTCTATCATGTATGCAATGCTGTGTACCAGACCTGATGTGTGCCTTGCTGTAAGTTTAGCAGGCAGGTACCAAAGTAATCCAGGAGTGGATCACTGGACAGCGGTCAAGAACATCCTTAAGTACTTGAGAAGGACTAAGGATATGTTTCTCATTTTTGGAGGTGACAAAGAGCTCGTCGTAAACGGTTACGTCGATGCAAGCTTTGACACTGATCCGGACGATTCCAAATCGCAAACCGGATACGTATTTACATTAAACGGTGGAGCTGTCAGTTGGTGCAGTTCTAAACAAAGCGTCGTGGCGGGATCTACATGTGAAGCTGAGTACATAGCCGCTTCGGAAGCAGCTAACGAAGGAGTCTGGATGAAGGAGTTCATATCCGATCTAGGTGTTGTACCTAGCATATCGGGTCCAATGAAAATCTTTTGTGACAATACTGGTGCAATTGCCTTGGCAAAGGAATCCAGATTTCACAAAAGAACCAAACACCTCAAGAGACGCTTCAACTCCATCCGGGATTTGGTCCAGGTGGGAGACATAGAGATATGCAAGATACATACGGATCTGAATGTTGCAGACCCGTTGACTAAGCCTCTTCCACGAGCAAAACATGATCAGCACCAAAACTCCATGGGTGTTAGAATCATTACTTTGTAATCTAGATTATTGACTCTAGTGCAAGTGGGAGACTGAAGGAAATATGCCCTAGAGGCAATAATAAAGTTATTATTTATTTCCTTATATCATGATAAATGTTTATTATTCATGCTAGAATTGTATTAACTGGAAACATAATACATGTGTGAATACATAGACAAACAGAGTGTCACTAGTATGCCTCTACTTGACTAGCTCATTAATCAAAGATGGTTATGTTTCCTAGCCATGAACAAAGAGTTGTTGTTTGATTAACGAGATCACATCATTAGTTGAATGATCTGATTGACATGACCCATTGCATTAGCATAGCACCCGATCGTTTAGTATGTTGCTATTGCTTTTATCCATGACTTATACATGTTCCTTTAACTATGAGAATATGCAACTCCCATTTACCGTAGGAACACTTTGTGTGCTACCAAACGTCACAACGTAACTGGGTGATTATAAAGGTGCTCTACAAGTGTCTCCGAAGGTACATGTTGAGTTTGCATACTTCGAGATTAGGATTTGTCACTCCGATTGTCGGAGAGGTATCTCAGGGCCTTCTCGGTAATGCACATCACATAAAGCCTTGCAAGCATTGCAACCAATGAGTTAGTTGCGAGATGATGTATTACGGAACGAGAAAAGAGACTTGCCGGTAACAAGATTGAACTAGGTATTGGATACCGACGATCGAATCTCGGGCAAGTAACATACCGATGACAAAGGGAACAACGTATGTTGTTATGCGGTCTGACCGATAAAGATCTTCGTAGAATATGTAGGAGCCAATATGGGCATCCAGGTCCCGCTATTGGTTATTGACCGGAAACGTGTCTCGGTCATGTCTACATTGTTCTCGAACCGTAGGGTCCGCACGCTTAACGTTACGATGACAGTTATTATGAGTTTATGCATTTTGATGTACCGAAGGAGTTCGGAGTCCCGGATGTGATCACGGACGTGACGAGGAGTCTCGAAATGGTCGAGACATAAAGAATTATATATTGGAAGCCTATGTTTGGACATCGGATGCATTCCAGGTGAAATCAGGATTTTACCGGAATACCGGGAGGGTTACCGGAACCCCCCGGGAGCATAATGGGCCAACATGGGCCTTGGAGGAAAGGTGAGAGGGCAGCCCTAGGGGCTGCGCGCCTCCCCCCCCTTCCCTAGTCCTATTAGGACTAGGAGAAGTGGGGCGCCCCCTCTCTCTCTCTCTCCCCCTTGGAGCAATCCTAGTCCAACTAGGATTGGGGGGGGAATCCTACTCCCAGAGGGAGTAGGACTCTCCTGGCGCACCAAACCTGGCCGGCCAGCCCCTCCCCCTTGGATCCTTTATATACGGGGGCAGGGGGCACCCCAAAGACACACAAGTTGATCTACGGATCGTTCCTTAGCCGTGTGCGGTGCCCCCTTCCACCAAATTCCAC
Source organism: Aegilops umbellulata (assembly GCA_032464435.1). NCBI lineage: Eukaryota > Viridiplantae > Streptophyta > Magnoliopsida > Poales > Poaceae > Aegilops > Aegilops umbellulata. The sequence continues at coordinate 260,625,429 of CP136055.1, forward strand.
CTTGATTATATCGTTGCAGTGCTTAGGCGAAGCCCTGCGCCAGTAACACATCAAGATCGTCACCACGCCGTCGTGCTGACGGAACTCTTCCCCGACGCTTTGCTGGATCGGAGCCCGGGGATCGTCATCGAGCTGAACGTGTGCCAAGAACTCGGAGGTGCCGGAGTAACGGTGCTGTGATCGGTTGGATCGCGAGGAGAACGTACGACTACTTCCTCTATGTACGACTACTTCCTCTACGTTGTGTCAACGCTTCCGCTTCGGTCTACGAGGGTACGTAGACAAACACTCTCCCCTCTCGTTGCTATGCATCACCATGATCTTGCGTGTGCGTAGGAAAAATTTTGAATTTACTGCGTTCCCCAACATCCTCTCCCTTCCTTTTCTTTCCCCTCTCATACACTCTTGCTCCTCCATAACCTCTCTGTCTTCCTTGCCGCCATGGACAGGAGCACTCTGCAGCGGTGTAGCCGACCCCGCTCCGTCCGGCGACCTGCTCGGATCCAGTCGTCCCCGCTGCCAAGTGTCGCCGTCGACCTCCATCTCTCTGCATCGCGCCAAGTCCTGCACCTCTGCTTCCCTGCGTCCCCTGCTTCAGGTCGAGCAGCGCTCGACCCCTGTTTCAAGAGTCGCGCGCTGTCGCTCGCGTTGACCAGCGCCCTAAGCCGGCCTCCTCCAGCCTCTGCACCGACCGGGTCAAGGCCCACTAGGTGAGGCCACACCCCAGCGCCCCGCCTCTATTTTTCCTCCTGTAGGGCCAGTTTGATTTGGCCCGATGTGTTTTTTTTCCTGCTGCCAATTTAGTCATTATACAGAGTTAACAGTTTTGCACAAAAACCCTCCATGTACATGCATATAATAACTCCACAACCGTGCATCACATGTAAATATTTATCTATGTAAAATTCTTAGAATTTCATCTAGTTTCATAATTTGCAACTTGCATCCATGTTAAAAATGTCTAAAACGTTGTTTGCCTTTGTTTTGCATAAATAACTTGTTAAAATGTTTTATTTCATAACTAAATAACCGTAGCTCCATTTTAAATAAACTTTATATGTAAATGGGGTAGGAAAATGCATAGATTAACTTGCTGCATTTTATTTTTCTGTTTAACAACGTTACAATTGTTTTAGGGCAGAACAGTAGTAAATTTCAAATATGCACATGGGGATTTTCTGGAATTGTTGTTTGTTGTTCCGGCCTCATTTAAACTTGCCTAAATAGTTAGTTTACTTATGCTTCATCTCTTGCCATGTTTAATAACATTTAATATTGTTGAGTACATAACCAAGAGTGAATTAAACAACTTGAATGTGGTGTTCCGTCAATATGCAACTCGTTGCATATTGAGCTCCACTTAACTTGTAGAATTGTCCTTTGCCATGCCATGCTTATTTAAACCGGACATGCACCATACCTGATTGTGCATCATGCCATGTTTATGTGATGGTTGTTTACTATGTTGTTTGTTTCTTTCCAGGTTGCTTCTCTCGTTAGCTTCGGTTTCGTTCCGGAGTTGTGAGGATTCGTTCGACTACGTCCGTTTGTCTTCTTCATGGACTCGTTCTTCTTCCTTGCGGGATCTCAGGCAAGATGACCATACACTCGAAATGACTTCTATCTTTGCTTGCTAGTTGCTCGCTCTTTTGTTATGCCTATGCTGCGATACCTACCACTTGCTTATCATGCCTCCCATGTTGTTAAACCAAGCCTCTAACCCACCTTTTCCTAGCAAACCGTTGTTTGGCTATGTTACCGCTTTGCTCAGCCCCTCTTATAGCATTGTTAGTTGCAGGTGAAGATGAAGTTTGTTCCTTGTTGGAACATGGAGATGTTGTTCCTCGTTGGAACATGTTTACTTGTTGGGATATCACAATATCTCTTATATTATTAATGCATCTATATACTTGGTAAAGGGTGGAAGGCTCGGCCCTATGCCTGGTGTTTTGTTCCACTCTTGCCGCCATAGTTTCCGTCATATCGGTATTATGTTCCCGGATTTTGCGTCCCTAACGCGGTTGGGTGATTTATGGGACCCCCTTGACAGTTCGCTTTGAATAAGACTCCTCCAGCAAGGCCCAACATTGGTTTTACCATTTGCCTCACCTATGCCCTTTTATTTCCCTTGGGTTTCCGGAGCCCGAGGGTCATCTTTATTTTAGCCCCCCGGGCCAGTTCTCCTTCGAGTTCTGGTCCAAACCGAGCGATGTCCGGTGCCCCCTGGGCAATCAGGGTCTATGCCAACCCGACGTCTGGCTCATCCGGTGTGCCCTGAGAACGAGATATGTGCAGCTCCTATCGGGATTTGTCGGCACATCCGGGCGGCTTTGCTGGTCTTGTTTTATTATTGTCGAAATGTCTTGTAGCCGGGATTCCGAGACTGATCGGGTCTTCCCGGGGAGAAGGAATATCCTTCGTTGATCGCGAGAGCTTATCATGGGCTAAGTTGGGACACCCCTGCAGGGTTTGAACTTTCAAAAGCCGTGCCCACGGTTATGTGGCAGATGGGAATTTGTTAATGTCCGGTTGTAGAAAACCCGAAGTTGATCTTAATTAAAATACATCAACCGCGTGTGTAACCGTGATGGTCTCTTCTCGGCGGAGTCCGGGAAGTGAACACGGTGTTGGAGTTATGCTTGACGTAAGTAGTTTCAGGATCACTTCTTGATCATAGTTGTTCGACACGTGGGAGATATAGCCGCATCGAGGGCGTTACAAGTTGGTAATCAGAGCCTTCCCTGACCTTAGGAGCCCCCACTGATTGATCGTTTTTAGCGGCCGAGTTGTGTCTAGAAAAATGTTTTGAGTCATTTAGGAATTATGTATCGGAGAGTTTAGGAATTCTTTTTACTTCCCAGTCTCCTCATCGCTCCGGTAAGGCATCCTGACGTAGAGTTTTGACTCTTCTCTTCTCCAATTTCACTAATTTTTTTTTAGGATCACGCGGGTATCTTAGAATCGTTCCGATGGTTTTGTGATGACAACATTGTCTTGGTGCCTCCTGTCAGCAGGGGTTTAGTGGAAGTGTCCCGGGGAATTGAGCTCTGAGGTGTTGTCGTCATAATTTTATCGTTGCAGTTCTGGAATACCTGAGTTTAGTACGCCGACATCGAAAATCTCTTTTGTACAGTTGTTGGTGAGATAACCCTGATAGCCCAGTACTGAGGCGAGTGCGGGAGTATTGCCATAACTTGTATAACGGATGCTTTTCGAAGGTTGAGGTAAACGATTTCCGAAGGTTTCTTGGTTATGTGTTGAAGGATGGATACAGCTGGATCTAGGTATTGTTAGTTTGGGTGATATATTTTGTGTCCCCTGTATCCCCAACACCTGATTGCATAACCAGAAAGTTTCGGGAGTTTATAAGTGGGAATTCAAGTAGCTCCTAGATTATCTTTCCAACACACACATTATACGATATGGGATCTATCATATGTTTGTTTCTGGCTTATTCTGCAAGCCAAATCCTTTGTTTTGTTTTATTTGTGGTATTCGAGTTGCTTCGATGTCAAGTGTTGATCCATACCTTCCCTAAACGGTGTTCTCATACTTCTATGTGAATAAAAATCCTTCTTGATCATCGAGTTTGTCATGCCAATTCTTTTCCAACCGGTGTGCTTCTCTCCAAGTAAATCCGATCATTCCAACATTCGCAAGGTCAATTCTAATCTTTTTATCAACGGTGTTTGTTTCAACCGTCCCAAGCTGCCTTTGTTTTCCCGCCCTCCCACCCTTTTCTTCAAGGATTCAGATTTCTTAATCAAGTGTCCTTTTTATTGATGAGAAGTCTCTTCATTCTTTTCTTTCAATGTTCTTATCCGGTGATTTTCTATGAAGATGCGCAACAACTTCAAGTTCATCATTCTTTGTTATTTTTTTCTTTTTCGATGGATTCAATTCAAGTTTTAGGTGTTGATCTTATCCCCTTCCTCGTTTCAAGTGCTTTCTTATGCCGGTGTATCTCTTAATCATTCACCTCTCGCTTTTCCATTTGTTCCGGAGTGTTGAAGATATCTCAGGCGATTCGCGTTGTCATTCGTAATCCTTTCAAGCTTTTTCGAGGTTGTTATCTCATTCAAGCCATTTAATTCAACCGGCGCAATCTCTCTTTTAAATCGTTCAACAGTGTTTCTTTTGAGTGGGCCCTAACCCACAGGTCTTTTCCCAGGATCTTACCTGACTCTTCTAATTTTCCCGGCGCTATTCCCAAATTCATTGCAAAGTTTGACGTAAGAATGAATTGTCATCAGTCATATGTATTTCTCCAAGATCTTCAAAATTCTTTTCATCGTTGGTTCAACCTTTCCAATTTTCATTCCGGAGTGCCTCTACAATTCATGGTCGTGTTTCTTGTCATCATTCTCAATATTTGAAGACCGAAGAAGAGTTTCCCTTCAATTTTGTCCCATTCTCTTCAAGATTCATGGTTCTAGCGTATTGCCTCATCATTATATTCGACTGGGAGATATTTTTTTCACCCATCTAGAGCATTTCAGGAGTCTTCCCAGTTTGATTCTCCGGAGCCATCATCTCATAATTATTCATTCTCAGCATTCAGCTCACGTTCTCCAAATCTTCCCGGTGCATCATTCAAATATCCTCTAATTAGTTCATGATCTCTTCGTTCTCATGTATCTAAATTCTGTCAAGTATCTTTTTTTGCTTTCTAATTCTTCACGGTGAATTGTGCCTGTGCTACTTTCTTTTCCAATTCTTACGATGGTTCATTCAAGAGTTCTCTTTCTTTGTTATCATATCAATCTATTCGTTGTTTCAACCCTACCGGCGGTTCGTTGAAGACCTTCCCAAGTTTGCGCTATATCTCTCTTAATCCTTTCTACGAGAATAAGTGGCATGCCAAATCCGTTGCTTATCATCAATCTAAATTGGTGAAGGATACGCATAACATAATTCTTATTATTGTTTCATCCAAGTGATTAATTCCTTCTTCCGGAGTTCGTAATGGTATCAATTTCTCAGTCTATGTTGTACATATTTCTTTCCGGAGTTCAAAGTTTTCTCATTATATCATTTCAAAGCTCCATATAATCATTGCAAGGCTTCAATCTTATTCTTTTCATCCTACATTTCTTTGTGATCATTCTTTTATTATCGGAGTTCTTCATGGAGGATTCAACATGGTGGCTCATCAAGGATTCCTTTCATTCTTCAATTGTTCTTCAAGATTTCTTTTGGAGTTAAGATCCGCCAAGCTATACTCTAAAGTAAACATGGTGTTCAACACATGTTTTGTCTTGAGGAGTTCAAGCATTCTTCATCTTGCATTCAAGTGCAATTCTTTCTACCTTATCTTTGGAGGTGGTGTTATGTCACTCTTGACAATTTCACTTCATGTTTCATGATTCATAAGTTGTCCGCAATGACATATTTTAAACCCATCATTTTCAATTTGTTCATGAGATCCTTTGCAATCCATCAATCTCTTCATTGGAGTCATCTTGTGTCATGGTTTCACCTAAATCCTTCCCTAAGGAATGGTGCTATTATGGTGCTTATCAATGATCCAAGTTTTCTCCTATCCTCTTGGTGAAAGAAGTTTTTCATCGCCTTGGTGCTCTCACTCAAAATCAATGGCTTCCTTTAGTGGCCGTTTGTGACCTCATAATGTTGAGATGTTTCCATAAGTCCACTACAAGCTTATTCTTTTCGTTGTTGGTTTTCCAACAACTCCGGTCAATCCTTCTTTTTAAGGATGCCCTCTCAAATTCATTTGAGGTAGAACATGTTGTTTTCTTCTCCGTTCTTTTTATTCAATTCTTGCATTTGTTCCGGAGGCGTTGTGATGTTGCTCTTTTCACCCATCATCTCGTTTTGCCAAGATCATGTCCTTTTCCTTGGTTATCCATTTAATCGAAGTGTTGTGACTATCATTCCTCTTTTAACTGGAGTCTCATCCAAGTGCTTTCATTTTGCCAAGTTCAAATTCTATTCCTCCATTTCCAACCAGAGTGTTGTATCATCTCTTCAATATCATCTCATCTTATCAAGTTTTCCTTCTCTTTTCTATCGGAGTGCTGTCCAAATTATTCTATCATTCTTGTTCCTTGGCTATCATAATATACCGGTGGTTGTATATTCTCTTTGGTTCGTTAAGCTCTTGTTTCATGCCTTTCAACTACAAGGTTCCCGTAATGTTCCTTGTTCCTCTTTGATAACAGAGTGTTTGCAATTTCGTTCACCTCCATTGTATTCTTTCTTTCGATTTGTTCAACCTCTCAAGGTTTGTGGGTTTCACTCGTTTGTCAAAGAAGCAACTTAGATTTACCTTTCTCTTCCTCTTCCGTTTCTCTCCGGTGCCATCCTAGATCTCGGGACGAGATCTTCTCGTAGTGGTGGAGTGTTGTAACACCCCAGATGTAACTTGCCATATTTGTAACTCCAACTCTTGCCATTTTCGGCAATGTGATACGATATTCCCTCCGTGGTTGGGTTTTGTCTTTCGTTTTGCATTTTGTTCATGTCATACATCTCATCTCATAGCATCATGCGCATTGCATTTGCATGTTTTCATAAAAAAATCGTAGCCGTTCGCAGTTGCCCTCTCTTTGCCTCCGTTGTCATTTTGTCAGGCCCTTGTCCTCGTTGACCTCTCTTGACCCCTCGTGTGCGTGTCCGAAACTGCTCCGAACCCGACCCGCTCTGTCGTTACCGATGGATCCGGATCATCCCCAAACCTCCCGAAAATATCTTCAGTTTCTTATTTGTTTTCCCTAACCTATTTTTTCTGACTGTCGGATCTAAATCGGTGAGACCCTAAACATTCTCCTTTATCTATAAACAGACCACCTACCTGCCTAACCCTAGATTTTAGGATCCCTGTCCCATCCTCCCAGCTGCCGCCGCCAGTCCATTTCCACATCGGGATCCCTCCCGATCCTTCTCCACCCAACCAGATCACAGCTGCCACCGCCTCTCCTCGATTTCAGCCATCGGCCAATCACCACCGATCCACCACTCCACCTCTCCAGCAGCTCCACGCACCCATGGATCCCCTTGACCTCGCCTGAGCTCGCCGGGGAGCAGAGCACCACGGCGCCAGATTTCCCACGCCCCTCTTGTTCCAGGAGCCCGAGCTCCCCTGCCTGAGGCCGTCGTCTTCGGCCGGCCTCGTCAGAGACCAGCGCCCCGCTGCCTTCTCCTTTCAGTTCGATTCGGAGGAGAGGAGCTCCGCCATGCCCTGCCCCGCGCCATGGACCTGCACCACTGTCGGACCCCTACCCCGTGCCCGACGCTGTCCTGCGCCATCATCGTTCACCACCAGATGAGCCTCGCGCCCATCACTCCTCTTCTCCCTCCTTCCATTCTTCTCCCTTTCCCTCACATCTCTCTCTCTGTCTGCTCGTACAGGGAGCTCCGATGCCTCGAAGCTGCAGCGCCGCCGTCGAGTCGCCATGGCCTCGAACTCTTGCCGCTCCATCCCCTGCCTCTCCGCCTCACCGGAGTCCAGCAGATCGCCGGCAACGCCACCACAGGACCTCCTGGACCCTCCTTCTCCTGCCTGATCTCGTGGATGCCTGTCTCCTTGCAGCGCCCTTCGCAGCTTGGAGCCTCGCCTCGCACCGCTCGGGTCCCGCATGCCCACCGGACCGCCCTAGCTTGTGGAGCCCCAGGCCAGTGAACCAATCCTCTCCCTTCCTTTTCTTTCCCCTCTCGTACACTCTTGCTCCTCCATAACCTCTCTGTCTTCCTTGCCGCCATGGACAGGAGCACTCTGCAACGGTGCAGCCGACCCCGCTCCGTCCGGCGACCTGCTCGGATCCAGTCGTCCCTGCTGCCAAGTGTCGCCGTCGACCTCCATCTCTCTGCATCGTGCCAAGTCCTGCGCCCCTGCTTCCCTGCGTCCCCTGCTTCAGGTCGAGCAGCGCTCGCAGCGCTCGACCCCTGTTTCGAGAGCCGCGCTCTGTCGCTCGCGTTGACCAGCGCCCTAAGCCGGCCTCCTCCAGCCTCTGCACCGACCGGGTCAAGGCCCACTGGGTGAGGCCACACCCCAGCGCCCCGCCTCTATTTTTCCTCCTGTAGGGCCAGTTTGATTCGGCCCGATGTGTTTTTTTCCTGCTGCCAATTTAGTCATTATACAGAGTTAACAGTTTTGCACAAAAACCCTCCATGTACATGCATATAATAACTCCACAACCGTGCATCACATGTAAATATTTATCTATGTAAAATTCTTAGAATTTCATCTAGTTTCATAATTTGCAACTTGCATCCATGTTAAAAATGTCTAAAACGTTGTTTGCCTTTGTTTTGCATAAATAGCATGTTAAAATGTTTTATTTCATAACTAAATAACCGTAGCTCCATTTTAAATAAACTTTATATGTAAATGGGGTAGGAAAATGCATAGATTAACTTGCTGCATTTTATTTTTCTGTTTAACAATGTTACAATTGTTTTAGGGCAGAACAGTAGTAAATTTAAAATATGCACATGGGGATTTTCTGGAATTGTTGTTTGTTGTTCCGGCCTCATTTAAACTTGCCTAAATAGTTAGTTTACTTATGCTTCGCCTCTTGCCATGTTTAATAACATTTAATATTGTTGGGTACATAACCAAGAGTGAATTAAACAACTTGAATGTGGTGTTCCGTCAATATGCAACTCGTTGCATATTGAGCTCCACTTAACTTGTAGAATTGTCTTTTGCCATGCCATGCTTATTTAAACCGGACATGCACCATACCTGATTGTGCATCATGCCATGTTTATGTGCTGGTTGTTTACTATGTTGTTTGTTTCTTTCCGGGTTGCTTCTCTCGTTAGCTTCGGTTTCGTTCCAGAGTTGTGAGGATTCGTTCGACTTCGTCCGTTTGTCTTCTTCATGGACTCGTTCTTCTTCCTTGCGGGATCTCAGGCAAGATGACCATACCCTCGAAATCACTTCTATCTTTGCTTGCTAGTTGCTTGCTCTTTTGCTATGCCTATGCTGCGATACCTACCACTTGCTTATCATGCCTCCCATATTGTTAAACCAAGCCTCTAACCCACCTTTTCCTAGCAAACCGTTGTTTGGCTATGTTACCGCTTTGCTCAGCCCCTCTTATAGCATTGTTAGTTGTAGGTGAAGATGAAGTTTGTTCCTTGTTGGAACATGGAGATGTTGTTCCTCGTTGGAACATGTTTACTTGTTGGGATATCACAATATCTCTTATATTATTAACGCATCTATATACTTGGTAAAGGGTGGAAGGCTCGGCCCTATGCCTGGTGTTTTGTTCCACTCTTGCCGCCCTAGTTTCCGTCATATCGGTATTATGTTCCCGGATTTTGCGTCCCTAACGCGGTTGGGTGATTTATGGGACCCCCTTGACATTTCGCTTTGAATAAGACTCCTCCAGCAAGGCCCAACATTGGTTTTACCATTTGCCTCACCTATGCCCTTTTATTTCCCTTGGGTTTCTGGAGCCCGAGGGTCATCTTTATTTTAGCCCCCCCGGGCCAGTTCTCCTTCGAGTTTTGGTCCAAACCGAGCGATGTCCGGCGCCCCCTGGGCAATCAGGGTCTATGCCAACCCGACGTCTGGCTCATCCGGTGTGCCCTGAGAACGAGATATGTGCAACTCCTATCGGGATTTGTCGGCTCATCTGGGCGGCTTTGCTGGTCTTGTTTTATTACTGTCGAAATGTCTTGTAGCCGGGATTCCGAGACTGATCGGGTCTTCCCGGGGAGAAGGAATATCCTTCGTTGATCCCGAGAGCTTATCAGGGGCTAAGTTGGGACACCCCTGCAGGGTTTGAACTTTCGAAAGTCGTTCCTGCGTTATGTGGCAGATGGGAATTTATTAATGTCCGGTTGTAGAAAACCCGAAGTTGATCTTAATTAAAATACATCAACCGCGTGTGTAACCGTGATGGTCTCTTCTCGGCGGAGTCCGGGAAATGAACAAGGTGTTGGAGTTATGCTTGACGTAAGTAGTTTCAGGATCACTTCTTGATTATAGTTGTTCGACACGTGGGAGATATAGCCGCATCGAGGGTGTTACAGCTGGTATTGAGCTTCATTCAGATCAACATGATTAGCCTGACCACGACCATAAGGTCTAGCATTGTTGTTATGGGGCTGATTGTTACGGACAGTTGAAGGTAGAGCCAGCTGGCTCTTTTTCTGATTGCACTCTTTAGCAAGGTGGCCTGGGTGGCCACATCTGAAGCACATACCATCATTGGGATCGGGAGCAGGAGCTTGGGATGGTACATCTCAAAGAGGCTGCCTCTACGGTGGAGGAGGCAGACGAGGTGCAGCATAGGACTGTCTTGGTGCAGGTGCAGTTGGACGAAACATGCTGTGGGGAATCCATATCCGACGCTTCTTCACTGATGGGCCCAAAGATGAGCCAGCGTCACGGCTGCGCCTGAGGGATCCCTGATGTTCCTGCAGACCAGTTTCGACATGAATGGCCTTGTTTACCAAGGTGGCGAAGTTGGCAAAGTCATGAACGAGCAGTGCTAGCTTGATATCAGGGTGAAGTCCATCACGAAACTTCTCTTGCTTACGAGCATCAATTGCAATGTCTTCTTTAGCATAACATGAAAAGTCAAGAAATTCCCGCTGATAAGCATCTACAAACGTGTTGCCTTGGGTGAGGTTGCGGAAATCTCGCTTCTTCCTGTCCATGATTCCCTGAGGAATGAAGCGGGCACAGAAGGCGGCTTGGAAATCCGGCCAAGTGATGACCGTTCTAGCAGGTAGGGTACGCCTATGGTTGTCCCACCATTGAGCAGCGGGACCCTTCAGAAAGAATGATGCAAAGGTGACATAGCTAGCAAAGGCCACACTAGCAGACTCCATTTCATACTTGATGTCGCGGAGCCAGTCATCAGCATCAAGGGGCGGAGTTGAGCTGCGGTAAATAGTTGGGTTGAGGCGCATGAAGTCCTGCAGAGTTACTGGGGTTGGCTGTTGATTCATGTTCGGATGAGGAAACTGAGCCATCATTCCTTCCATGAACTGGCGGTTCAGCTCAAATTGTTGCATCATTCCAGCAAAGAATTCAGGCGGTGGTGGATCGTTGGCACCACGGCCACGACCAACGGGTCTAACCATCCTGCTAACATGTAACAGCGGGTAGTTCAACATTGAGCATTTGCAACGACAAGGATCATTCATGATGAAACATGCATAATGAAAGAGGTATGATGGATACCACTTCGTAGCAACACAACAGCGTGTGTACTATTCAGAATATTATTCTAAGGAATAACTATGGCTTATCCAACTTTGGGGTGAGTGTGGTCACGGGATCCTAATGTTAGAGTTAGTAAATTCGTTTAACCCGAATGGAAGAGAGATCAGAGTCCCAGAGTATAGACGAGGAGTAAAATATCCTTATACCACACAATGGCGACGTGGGCCCGTAAGACACACGGCCATGTTAGTAAAAGTTTTTGTAGTGACTAGACTCGACTTCGGCGGAGTTGGAAAGGGGGCTACCTACATGCAGTCGGCTCTGATACCAACTTGTGACGCTCTTGATTCAATCATACACTAATCATACACACAAATGTGTACGATCAAGATCAAGGACTCACGGGAAGATATCACAACAGAACTCTAGACACAAATTTAAATAATACAAGCTTTATATTACAAGCCAGGGGCCTCGAGGGCTCGAATACATAAGCTCGAAAACACAAGAGTCGGCGGAAGCAACAATATCTGAGTACAGACATGAGTTAAACAAGTTTGCCTTAAGAAGGCTAGCACAAAAGCATCTACGATCAAAAGGGCAAGGCCTCCTGCCTGGGAGCCTCCTAACTACTCCTGGTCGTCGGCGGTCTCCATGTGGTAGTAGGCATCAACGGTGGCATCTGGCTCCTGGGCTCTGACATCTGGTTGCATCAATCGGAAAGAAGACGAAAGGGGGAAAAGGGGGAGCAAAGCAACCGTGAGTACTCATCCAAAGTACTCGCAAGCAAGGATCTACACTATATATGCATCGGTATCAATGAAAAGGGTAGTATATGTGAACTGAACTGTAGAATGCCAGAAGAGAAGGGGAAAGCCTAGCCTATCGAAGACTAGCATCTTCTGGAAACAACCATCTTGCAGCAACATGAGGGAGTAGAGTAGCATAATGTAAAGTAGTAGAAGTGTTATCAACCTCGGCCAGAGATCCTTTCTTGAGTCCCTGCGAGAAATCAATCCCAGAGCCATACTATCCATTTCTCATCACAACCCAATTCTCATCACAAGTATCCAGTTCTAGTTGTATCGATCGGGATACAACTCCAAGTGTTTGTTACCGTAGGACAGGCTATCGATAGATGTTTTCTTCCCTACAGGGGTGCACCAACTTACCCACCACGCTTTCTTAACTCCGGCCGGACACACTTTCCTGGGTCATGTCCGGCCTCGGCCAAACAATACGCCACAACCCGACCTAGGCTTAATAGAGAGGTCAGCACACCGGACTAAATCTATGCCCCAAGGGGTGATGGGCCATCGCCCCGGGAACTCCTGCATGTTGCGTGGGAGGCCGGTGAGCAGACCTAGCTACCTCCTTAAAAAAGGCAGGAGCTTACCAGTCCAACCCGGCGCGCGCCGCTCTGTCGCTGACGTCTAATAAGCTTTGGCTGATGCATATGACGTAGAACACCCATACAATGCCCATATGATGGTTAGTGCTATCAGTCCAGAGGCCCCTCGGATCTAATATCCAAATTGTAGTGGATTAGGAGCACGCGGTAACAAGCAGAGACTCGCGAAAGATGTGACCCCGTTGCCCCGTCTCAAGCACTTGCGGCAAGGGCTAGGAATGCCCGGCCATGCCTCGTAATTATCTCGCGGGCACCCTCCAGGTCAACCCGACTCCACATCACTCACAATTAAGCTCGCGCGGGTACCCCTTAGGGCCGACCCGTCTTTCCAAGTAACAGTGGTAAACTCCAAGTATCCGTGTGTCCAAACATCAAGGGGAAAACCCGAGGAATCACCCCCGATGAATTCCACTAGATGTAATCATCAAGGTGAACGTAGGAGGAATCTCCCCCGAGGTTCATACTTGAGGGGTTGCATGACAGAGTCGTAACATAAGTGGTTAAGGAGGAAATCACCCTCGATGACCACGACCGAATGACTACACTACAGGGTTAACATCAGAAGTGCTGAAGAGGTCTCACCCTCGCTACTCAATAGTAACCCAGTAGTGTCGAGCAACTAAGGGGAAAGTGATGTGCGGTGCCTGGTCTTTGATCCCGTTGATCGGGTCTTCAATGATGAAGCAGGGGCAACAAGGAAAAGGTGGGGATCACTGATGGATCACTAACCAACCTATAGTAAGCAGTTTAGGATAAGCAGGTAAGGTACAACGAGGAGGTTACAAAAGCAGGCTATGCATCAGAATAGGAGCAAACAATAATGGTAGCAAAATCTAATGCAAGCATGAGAGAATGGAATGGGCGATATCGAGATGATCAAAGGGGGGGGCTTGCCTGGTTGCTCTGGCAAGGAGGGTCGTCGTCGACGTAGTGGATCACAGGGGCAGCATCGGTCTCGGGGTCTACCGGAGAGAAGAGGGGGAAGAAACAGTAAATATAAAGCAAACATAGCATCATAAAGCATAACATGGTAATATGCGGTGTTAGGGGTGATCTAACGCGGTACTACATGTTGCAGAGGGAAAACACCCGGAGGGGTTTTCCTGGCGTTAAGCATTTTTCGAACAGATGAAAGAGAGAGGAAAGTTCCAGGTTCATCATGCTAGGGGCATGTGATAGATGAACGGATCGCGCATTCAGATTCGTTGGATTTTTCTGAGCAACTTTCATGTAGAAAACATTTTTCATCCGAGTTACGGATATTTTTCTATGATTTTTCAAAGTTTAATAATTTTCTGGAGTTAATTAAATTGACAGAAAAGAATTACTACGTCAGCATGACATCATTGTGACGTCAGCAATCAACAGGACGGCTGACTAGGTCAAACTGACCAGTAGGGCCCACCTGTCATTGGCAGTGGGCTAACAATAGATCATTTTAACTTAAACAGGCTAATTAGTGACTGGACCCCACTAGTCAGTGACTCACTAGTTTAGCTAATTACTTTTATCTAGGAAAATATTTTAATTAGGTTAATTATGCGGTGGGGCCCGTGTGTCAGTGGCACTGAGTGCCCAGTCAGCATAGTTGACCACGGTCCACGTAGTCAACTAAGTCCAGGGGGCCACGGGCAGCGACCCAGAGGCGGGCCCCGCCGGTGCCAGGTTAGCGCTGGCGCTGGAGCAACGCCAGCGAGGCCATCCACGGTGGCCGGAATCGCGCTACGGTGCATCATTTGTGCCGTGGTCGGGCGCGTTCGAACGGTGAGGATGGGCCGCATCCAACCGTGATGGTGGCGCGGGCCGTAACGGCCGGAATCTTCGCCGACGGTGAGTGGAGGCGGTGGTGGCGTTCGAGACATTGTCGGGATCGTGCTACGAACCACCAAACCGCGCGTGACAACTTGCGTTCGAACCATGGAAACCTTCCGCGTCGACTGGTGGTGGTGCCGGACCAAAAGGTCGCCGGAAACGGGAGCGACGACGAGCTCTGGCGGCCGCGCGTACAGGACCTCGACGGAGGCTATGCTAGGAGGCACGGGGAGGCACGTGCTCGGGCTCGTTGGGCTCCTGGGAGCTCCAGGAGTTCGACGGTGGCCTAAGGCGGCTGCGACGTCGACCACAATGACGGTCACCATCTCGTCGGCGGCGAGCAGAGCACGGATGCGGCGACAGCTAGCTACGGCGTGTTCACAGGCTGAAAGGAGGGGAGCAAGAGACGGAGGAGCTCACCTAGCAGACGCACGGCGGCCCTTGATGGCTTAGGAGCAGCAGGGGTGCTCGAGGTCGCAGGCGAGCGTCGGAGACAGAGGCGAAACGGGATGGCGGCGATTGGTAGCTGCAGGGGCCCTCGGCTCCAACGGAGGACCCCAGGCGATGAGGATTAGGATGGCGGAGCGTACGGACAGGGCCGGTGGCCTCGGGGCCGCTAGTGGCCGCGGGATCGACGGAGGGTAATTGGTGGGGAGAGGGAGAGGAAGAGAGAGAGGGGGCAAGTGGGAGAGATGGGTGGAGGCCAAGGCGTCGGCGTGGCCTTATCCTCCTCGAGGGCGATGTGGCAGCGCGGGAAGCCGCGTCGGGTCCGGTGGGAATGAGCAGGGGGCTCAGTCGCATGAACAAAGAGGAGAGGGATGACCGGGGAGGGGGAGTGGGACGGGCCTAGCTGGGCCAGTTGGCTCAGGCCAGGCACTGTGCACTTGGCCCAGTGCACAGTGGCCTGTGCTCTTTCTCTCTTCCTTTTATTTTCCTTTTATTAACTTTTGCTTTTTCTTTTAACAGCTTTCTGCAATAGCTATTTTAGGCCACTTAGACATTTTGCAAAAATGTTGGTTCACCACCAATATTACCAGAAGAATATGTTCCACATGATGAAAATTTTAGTTTTCATGTCTGAGCATTTTTGAACATCACACATAAATTCAAATTGAATTCAACTGGAATTTGAAATGGAATATTGATTAAAGTGACCAAGCGCCGTTATAGCAAAATGATTAGCTTGATCTTAGGGATTACTGTAGCATCATTACACCGGGGTGTTACACAAGCAAAGATGCATGGGTAAAACTCAAATAAGAAGATCTAACCAGAAAGTTCAACTTAAGAACTCCGGTTTGCAAAAAGAATCAAATCAAACAAAGCAACAAAACTCAAACTGCGAAAGAAGCAAGCTTCGATTATTAATCTGGACTAAAGTCAAATTTTACAGTAGCAAAAACTTGTTTAAGTAGATTAAACAGAAAGAGGGCTTCGAGACCAAACTCTAGGCACTTGAATCGCCTGATTCCGATAAACGAGCGAAAAGATAAACTAAAACGAAAATTGGATCAGAAATCGCGATCGAAAATAATCGCGAAAAAATCCGAGAAAAAGAAAAAATGACGAACAGACTAACGAACGAACGTTTGCTGTCTGCGGCTAAACGGTGAAAACCGTTCGTTAAAACGAACGTACGAACGGGCGTTCGCTAAATAAACAAACCAAAAAACCGATCTAAAATAAAAAAACGCATCTTGTGTTTCGAAAAAACCGATCGGTTTTCTCGCGAAAACTGAGGCGGTGGCGGCTACCTCCGGCGGGTCTGTGGGGCAGCGGTGCGGCGGCAGCGACGCTCCGGTGGGTCGGCGAGGTGGCGGTGGCGGTGGCTCGCGGCGGCGCTGGTGGCGGCGGATCAGGCGTCGGGGCTAGGGTTTGGGGCGACGTGGGCTGGGGCTGCTCGGCTCCTCGGGCTTCAAAGGCCGGTCGGTCGGAGTCCCAGGCGGACATGGCCCAGTTAGGTCGGTTGATTTTTTTAAATTATTCCACGCAGAAAAACAAAGAAAAGAATTACTAAACGGACTCCAAAAATCCTAAAATAAAATTTCCCCGACCTCTAAAAATCTACCGGACAAGGTGAACATTTATTTGGGACTCTAATGCAATTTTGAAAAACGCATACTTTTCCTAATTCAAATAAAATAACGATAAAATTCCGAATAAAATTCTTATTTGATTTTAATATTAAATCTCCAATATTTCTTTATTTTGGGGAAGTCATTTTATCCCCTCTCTTTTATTTTCATAAAAGAAATATTCAAAGAGAAAATAATTAAAATCAAACGATCCTCTTTTCAAAATTTGAGAAAACTCAAATATGAAAATAACGTAATCCCCAACTCTCTCCGTGGATCCTTGAGTTGCGTGAATTTCTAGGATCAAACCAAAATGCAATAAAATATGATATGCAATGATGATCTAATGAATAACTTTCCAAATTGAAAATTTGGGATGTTACAAGACCTGTGTACACTCATAAACTCATTAGTCTCTTAACCTATAAGTCTTCAATACACCAAAATCACTAAGGGGGACTAGATGAACTTACACATATGCTAACTACAAACAACTGAACAACCAAAAACCGATAAAAGAGGCATATGCTAGCTATAACAGGCTTAACAACAAGTAAATATAGTCATTCATAGTGGTATTGTTGAAATTACATAGAACGTAGCTTCTGCTTAAACATCAACTTGTATAATTGAAAATCACAATGTGAGAAGGAGGGGGTGTATTAACTACACCAAGCTTAACAGGAAAGACACATTGTGAATAACTGAAATAAACAATGCATAATGCAAACAACCAAATATAGCAATAAAAACTGGACACATTCTCACTACCAAAGAGGTTCGACAAAACAAATCATGGGATTCCCCCTGTGAAGAGGCACGACAAAACAAATTCATGGGTTTCCTCACTTGTCACAGATGGGCTTCTCCTTGTGGTCGTCGTCGATGAGGTCTGACTTGGCAGCTGAGGATCCCAAGCCAGCATCGCGGAACGTGTCCTTCAGAAATGACAAACTGGGCTCCCTGGCGATGAAGGACAGAAAATTGTTGATAACGAGCGAGAGCAGATCAGCGGCAGGGACATCGATGAGATCGACAGCGGTAGAACCCAAGGGGTTGGGGGTGGGCAACTTAACCTGTGACATAGCCCACGTCAAGCCATCGCTGTCGACGACCTCGATGTTGTAGCCGACATCTGCGACATACCAGAATACTCTAGCCCGCTGATTGAAAGTCTACGTTCAGTCATCTCGTTTGCTTCCTCGGCGGCCACCTCGCCGGCGTGAGGCAAAGAGGCCACTTTAAACCTCTTTTGGGCCATTCGCTCCTTGAGCTCTTCGGGAAGCATAGTCGGCCTTACGCTGCGACGCTCTGGAGTGGGGGATGGGGATTTGTGGATAAGGGGGCGTTTCATAGGCGTTGTCTAAGAAACTCAGGGCGGTGAGGGTATGTAGATCGGTGGGTAACCTACACGGGCAGACCGGCAGAGGTTGACGTTGGAGGCGGCACGGCGGCGATGGCGGCCTTGGCGGGGCGACCTAGCTAGGGTTTCGAGCGAGGGAGGGGTGGTGTGCTTGTGTGTGTGTAAGCGGAGGTTTTGGGGGGGGTGTGGAGGGGGCCATGCAAGGTGGTGTTTGAGGAAATGCCACGGCTATTAAAAATTTTACTAGGCGGGAGTTAAATGCCGGGGCTACTGAATATTTGGATCAAGGGATTGAAGCAGAGCGGCAGTGAGGGAGGGGTGGTGTGCCTGTGTGTGTGTGTGTAAGCGGAGGTTTTTGGGGGGGGGGTGTGTGGAGGGGGCCATGCAAGGTGGTGTTTGAGGAAATGCCACGGCTATTGAAAATTTTACTAGGCGGGAGTTAAATGCGGGGGCTACTGAATATTTGGATCAAGGGATTGAAGCAGAGCAGGAGTAACAAACATCACACATGATCAAAACGTAATAATCGTGTGCTATCAAACAGAAAAAAAACATGCGACCAGATATTTTTGACATTGCGAGGGATATAGGCGGGAGTAAAATGCCGGGGCTACAGAAAATTTGGATCAAGGGATTGAAGCAAAGCGCGACTAAAAGACATCGCACACGGTTCACAAATAATACTCGTGTGCTATCAAACAAAAAAAGCCTCCAGGCGGGTAGATATTTTCAAGATTCTGAGGGAGTAGATATTTTCGAGAACGGGAGGGAAACCTCGTGGATGCCAACTATGATTGATCCATTCATGAAACACACTTGAACATTAACTACACCGAATGCACAAGTATGACAATAGTGCTCTCTCGTTGGTGCTTTATAAGAGAAGATGGAGACTCAAAAATAAAAAATAAAAAATCATAAAAGTAAAAGTAAAATAGATAGTCCCTTCATAGAGGGAAGCAGAGATTTGCAGAGGTACCAGAGCTCAAAGTTTAGAATCAAGATAAAATTATTTTTTAGAGGCATGCTTTTCCTGTCAACGTCATGACCGAAAGTTTCCAATATCTCCCATGCCAGACACATTATAGACGGTTCCCAAGCAGAAAATAAAGTTTACTCCCCCTCCACCATTATTTCACAATCCATGGCTAGCCGCATCCTCGGGTGCCTTCCAAACTTTCAACTTTCCAATGGGGAGTTTATTATTTTATTAATTCTTTCATTTTAATTTTACTTCACTTCGAGACTGGCCAAACCTATTACCTGCCACTTTCTCGTGCAATGACAAGTGAATAAACACTCATCGTCAGAATAACCCATCTAGCATGAAAGATAGTTTTTTGAATGATTAGAGTTGGCACATGCAAATTTACTTGGAACAGCATGTAAGTACCGCGTATGGGTAGGTTAGTGGACTCTTTTGTCACAACTTTGGGTTTAAGGAATTGGATGCACAAGAAACATTCCCGCTTAGTACAAATGGAGGCTAGCAAATAGATTGATAAGCAACCAACCAGAAAGCGAAAACGGTCATAAACATGCATTGAGAATAACTAACACTGAATAATGCACCATAAGTAGGATATAACTTCGTTGCATAACTATTGACTTTACGTGCATGCACACGGAATCACAAACCTTAACACCAATATTATTACTAAATCAAAATTAGTCACTAGCATAACTCACATGATATCATCTCCATATCATAAAACTATTGAAAGGAATCAAACTTATCATATCAAGTGATCTACATGAAAGTTTTTATTATATCCTTCTTGAATATCCATGACATTAGGACCAAATTCATATCTTGTGCAAATTACCATTAGTATTATCAACTCTCAAAATAATATAAGTGAAGCATGAGAGTTCATATATTTCTTCAAAATATAATCACCGTCATGCTCTAAAAGATGAAGCGTTAGAGAAACTATCTAGCTCAAAAGATCTAAGTGAAGCACATCGAGTAATCTAACAAATAACGAAAAACGTGAGTCCCTATTAAATAGGTGTGTCCAGCAAGGATGATTGTGACAAACTAAAAAGAAAACACAAACTCATATAAGACTCTTCGCTCCAAGCAAAACTCATAGCATGTGATGAATAAAAATATAGCTCCAAGTAAAATTACCGATGGTTAGTAGAAAAAAGAGGGGATGCCTTCCGGGGCATCCCCAACATTAGTTGTTTGGGAGTCCTTGAATATTATCTTGGGGTGCCTCGGGTATCCCCAAGCTTAGGCTCTTGCCACTCCTTATTCCTTCATCATCATGATCTCACTCAAAAGTTGAAAACTTCAGCACACAAAACTCAACAAAAACCTTCATGAGATCCGTTAGTATAATAAAGCAAATCACTACTTAGGTAGGTACTATTGTCAACCCATTCATATTTTATTATTCCATTATATCGACTATATTTTAACTTCACCATGGCTAATACCCCCCGATACAATCCATAGATTCATCAAAACAAGCGAACATTGCAACGAAAATAGAATCTGTCAAAAACAGAACAGTCTGTAGTAATTCGAACAATGACCATACTTCTTTAACTCCAAAAATTCTGAAAAATTAGTACGATGTGGGAAATTTGTAAATAAATCATGTGTAAAAATCATAATTTTATCACGCTCCAACAAATTTTAACAATTCTGCTACTGGACGCAAAAGTTTTTGTTTTTGCATAGAATCAAAGCAACTATCATCCAAATCATCCCAAATGCTTTATTTGGCACAAACACTAATTAAAATACAAAAACACAACCATGACAGTATTAGAATTGTGTGCACAAAAAAACAGAAATGATAACTATTAGGTTGTCTCCCAACAAGCCCTTTCTTTATAGCCATTAAGACAGGATTTAAGATTTCAATGATGCTCACATGAAAGATACTAATTGAAACACAAAGAGAGCATCATAAAACATGTGACAAACACATTTAAGTCTAACGTAATTACTATGCATAGGAATTTTATAAGAAAACAAATTATCAAGACAAGAAATATCCATCATATGCAAAGGAGAGGAATAAAACATTAGCAATCTCAATATAGCGAGAGGTAATTTAGTAACATGAAAATTTCTACAACCATATTTCCTCTCTCATAATAATTACATGTAAGATCATAATAACATTCAACAATATAGTTATCATACAAAATTTTCTCTTCATAATCCACATGCATAAACGTTTTATAATCTTTCAAAATAGTCGGATTAACATCAACTAAAGTCACGACCTCTCCAAACCCACTTTCATAAAAAAAATCATAAGATTGAACACTCTCCAGATATGCGGGATTATTTTTACCTAAAGTTGACACTCTTCCAAACCCACTTTCAATATTATCGCAAACATATTCATCATGAGGGCTTAAATAAATTTTCAAGATCATAAGAATCATTATCACCCCAATCATGATCATTGCAATAAGTAGTAGACATAACAAAATTATCATCCCCAAGCTTGGGGTTTTGCATATCATTAACACAACTGACGTTAATAGAATTTATAACAATATCATTGCAATCATGCTTTTCATTCAAGGAGCTATCGTGAAACGCCTTATAAATTTCTTCTTTTAACAGTTTCTCAAATTTATAGTGCACTCAACTCAAGGAGCTATCGTGAAACGCCTTTCCAGATTCACGAATTTCAAGCAGAACTTCATAAAGATAATCTAGTGCACTCAACTCACTAGAAATTGGTCATCATAATTGGATCTTTTAAAAAAATAGCAAGAGGATGAGGATCCACCTTAATTTTTATTATTTATTTTTTGTTTTTTGAGTGTTAACATGAAGGCAAAAAGCAAGCAAACAAGCAAAAAGGCAAATGGAATATATTTCTGTGTTTTTGTAAAACCATTTTAGAAGTGGGGGAGATAAAAAGAGAGGCAAATGGCAAATGAAAGTAAATGCAAGGAGATTAAAGTTTATGCAATGGTACTTGATAGATGTTGATGATGTCTGATAACCCACAAGTATAGGGGATCGCAACAGTTTTCGAGGGTAGAGTATTCAACCCAAATTTATAGATTCTACACAAGAGGAGCCAAAGAATATTTGAAGGTATTACCAGCTGAGTTGTCAATTCAACCACACCTGGAGATTAATTATCTGCAGCAAAGTGATCAGTAGCAAAGTAATATGATAGTTTTGATAGTAGTAACAGTAGCAACGGGAACAGTAACAGTGATAGTAGTATTTTTGTACCAAGTGTGACAGTGATGATAACAGTAGCAACTTAGCAAGAAAAATATGAGATAAATTCGTAGGCATTGGATCGGTGACTTGTTGGATGATATTCATCATGAGACAGTTATAACCTAGGGCGATACGGCACTAGCTCCAGTTCGTCAATATAATGTAGGCATGTATTCCGTAAATAGTCATACGTGCTTATGGAAAGAACTTGCATGACATCTTTTGTCCTACCCTCCTGTGGTAGAGGGGTCCATATTGGAAACTAAGGGATATTAAGGCCTCCTTTTAAAAGAGAACCGGAACAAAGCATTAACACATAGTGAATACATGAACTCCTCAAACTATGGTCATCACTGGGAGTGGTCCCGACTATTGTCACTCAGGGGTTGCCGGATCATAACACATAGTAGGTGACTATAACTTGCAAGATCGGATCTAAAACATGAATATAATGATGATAACATAAACAGTTCAGATCAGAGTTCATGGCACCTAGGCCCAAAGTGACAAGCATTAAGCATGGCAAAGTCATAGCAACATCAATCTTAGAACATAGTGGATACTAGGGATCAAGCCCTAAAAAAACTAACTTGATTACATGATGAATCTCAGCCAACTCCTCACGGACCAGCGATCCTACGAAGGAATTACTCACTCTCGGTGGGGAGCATCATGGAATTGGCGATGGAGAAGGGTTGGTCATGATAAAGAACGAATATCCCCCTCTCTGGAGCCCCAAACGGACTCCAGATCTGGCCTCTCGATGAAGAACAGGAGGTGACGTCGGCTCTGTCTCGTGGATCGTGATAATTCTTTCTCCCTGATTTTTTCTAGAATAATGTGATTTTATAGCATCGGTTTTAGGGTCAGCGGGGCCACCAGGTGGGGACAACAAACCTAGGCGCGCCACGAGGGGGCGCGCCCTGGTGGGTTGTGCCCACCCAGGTCCCTCTCCGGTAGGTCTTGGCTCCAGAAATTATTATTTATTATATAAAAAATCCTCACAAAGTTTCTTTCCATTCCAAGAACTTTTATTTCTGCACAAAAACAACACAATGGTAGTGCTAAAAACAGCGTTAGTCCAGGGTTAGTTTCATTCAAATCATGCAAATTAGAGTCCAAAACAAGAATAGAAGTGTTAGGAAAAGTAGATATGCTGGAGATGTATCAACTCCCCCAAGCTTAAACCTTTGCTTGTCCTCAAGCAATTCAGTTGATAAACTGAAAGTGAAAAAGAAAAACTTTCACAAACTCTTTTTCTCTTGTTTGCATAAATAAGCTTAAACAACACCTAGGTTTTCAGCCAACATTATAACTAACCACGCCGACAATACCTCTTAAAAATTATATTAACTTATATCAATGACATAATCAGCTAGCGAGCAATAATAAGACATCTCAAACAGCAACATGTTGTCAAAACAACCATGATATAATATTACAATAGTGGTATCTCGCTAGTCCTTTCTGAGACCGCACAAGATAATGCAGAGCACCTCCAAAGTTCAAGCTGCAACTAAACATTGTATTTCATGGTAGAAAAGATCCAGTCATGATGCACCCAACATTAGCTACACACAATGCATAAGTCATGACAGCTGTGCTCTCAGGTTCGAGCATTTGTTTTAGAAGGTGATGACACAACATAAAAGTAAATATATAGTCCCTTCACAGAGGGAAGCAGTGATTTGCAGAGGAGCCAGAGCTCAAGTTTTAAAACAGAGGTAAACGATATTTTGGGACATGCACCCTTCTCATTTACTTCACGACCATTAGTTATCAATATCTTCCATGCTAAGCACGCTAGTGGCGGTTCCCAAGCGATAAAAGTAAAGGTTTTGACTCCATTGGGAGTTTTTGTTTGATTATTTGAGAGATCATTTCTTTTGCAGTTTGGGACTGGGCATCCCTCACTACAAAAAAAGACACAGCCGTGACATTTTGGGCCGAACGAAAAATTTCCTGTCATACATATGACACTTCTATGACGGTAATTGTGACAAAACCCGGTATCATCATAGATGTGGTGGGCTCCTACTTCTATGACAAAAAATCATGACAGAAAATGGGCTTTTCGTACTGGGCGGGCCGGAAACGCAGCTGCATGACATTCTTTGGGCCGTCCATGACGGAAAAACCGTGGTAGAAGCGAGGGGAAGGAAAATTTTGGGGAGTTCCCGGTTACGGTGGGAGGTCGGGGGCCGAGCGATGCGCGTTTCTCTCATACACGTACGCGCGTGTGTGTGAGGCGTTGGCTCTAACTGAACCCGAGCGAGGCGTTGGGCTCTAACTGAACCCGAGCGATTGCACTGCAGGCTACGCGTTACTGAACCCGAGCGCTCGATCGATGGCTGTTAACTGAACCCGATCGAGCGATTCCTTCGCTACTGCTGCTAACTAAAGCTGATCGATGGGATGAACAGTGAGCGTTGCGGGGGGGGGGGGTTGGATGAACAGTTCCCGGTGGGGTGGATGAACAGGACCCCGTGGTGTTGCCTCTAGATGAACAGGACCCTGATCGATCGAGCCGGTTGGGGCTGGATGAATAGGACCCCGTGGAGGGCTGGATGAACAGGGCCACCCCTTGGAGGGCAGGATGAACAGTAGACGATGGAGGGGTGCCCGTGGAGGGATGGTTGAACAGGACCCCCGTGGTGTGGAGGGGTGGTTGAACAGGACCCCCGTGGTGTGGAGGGCTGGATGAACAGTAGACGGTGGAGGGGTGGTTGAACAGTAGCCGGTGGAGTAGTGCACGGTGGAGGCTGGATGAACAGGAGCCCGTGGAGGCTGGAGGAGGTCGACGGTGGAGATGAACAGTATCCCGTGGAGTCCCGTTTTGCGGTACGCCACACCCCTCCCGATGAACAGGACCCCCGTTTCGACCGTAACGCTCCAACACAAGTTCGTTTCCTCCGTTTTGCGGTACGCCACACCCCTCCCGATCAATAGGACCCCCGTTTCGACCGTAGGTGGTTCGTTTCCTCCGTTTTGCGGTACGCCAGACCCCTCCCGATCAACAGGACCCTGTGCCGAACGTAGGAGGTCCGTTCCTCCGTTGTGCGGTACGCCAGGCCTCGTTTCCATCGCTTGTTCCGTCCAAGCCCTCGACCCAGCCGGTTGGCTCCCACGCGTTCTGTTGCCTCCCCATGAACACGACGCATTCCATTGCCTCCCCATGAACACGACGCATTTCGTTGCCTCCCCATGAACACGACGACGACGCTGTTTCTCCGTTCCGACCCAGCCATGTGAACGAGCCCTCGCCGTACGTATGCGCGAGTAGGCGTTCGAGACCCCGCCCGTATGTACACATACGTGGCTGTATTTTATTTCTTGCACCCTGGCTGCCTCTACTACGACACGTGCGCGCCTCTACATCCACAAGTATATGTGTACGTACACGTTCGCGACCAGAATGACAATGCTACATACGCTTCGACCAGGTGGGTCCCGACTGTCAGGCACTTCATTGCGTGCGAAGATGTAGCTGGTGGGTCCCAGCAGTCGGGGGCTGGTGGGTCCCAGCAGTCAGGGGGGCGAATCGTTTTTTCCGGACGCACTTCCTTGCGTGCGAAGATGTAGCTCGTGGGTCCCAGCAGTCAGGGGGTGAATCATTTTTTTTGTGAAATACGGTGGCCCGTCCGGTGGGTCCCCGCTGTCAGGTGGAGGAATAATTATTTTGCGCGTAATAAGGAGGCACTTCCTTGCGGCTGCCGTGGACCCAGCTGTCAACCTCTCCACGTACATTACTCTTCCGATGGAATTCGGTCGTTGACCACGTTGACCACGCCACATCGAGAGCACCAGGGCGGTGGTCTGGACGATGGCAAGACCTAGGAAGGGGACAACGCGGAGCCGGGGAAGACGCAGCAGTGGAAGCCCGCGCGGAGAGGAGTACGAGGGTTCACTGGTTCGGCTGCGATGTGAGGCTGCCGTCACCGCAGAATAACAGGGGGTGTGGGTGAGTAGAGGGATGGCCTGGCCAGCGGTGGGAGTAGTACGGGGTGGTGATGCCTCCGCGGCATCACAGCCGGCCACGGGAGGCAGGAGCACGCGACACGACCGGCGCTGCTTTGGGCGGCTGGAGCAAGAAGACCGGAGGTTGAAGAAGCACTACGGCCGTTAGATGGACATCGTACGATCACTGCAGCTAGAATCGTTTATATTGACTAAGTTGACAAAGCCCTTGGTATGCGTCAACTTAATAGGCCCACAGCTCGGATTTGGCAGAGAACATATAGCCCATTTACGATTTGTAAGAATGTACAGTCCATTTTTTAATTCTAATGGAATTTACTACAACCCATTTACAGTTTGTTAAAAGTACAGCCAAACTTCTAGCTAGGACAACGATTAATAATTTCAAACAACCGCTCAAAACAGAATTCAAAAAAATTCCCACATTTTGATGGGATCCGAAATATTTTTATCCGAAATTTCTAGTTAGGTTAAATATAATTTCAAAAAAAGTTTGTATTACGTTAAAATCCAACGAAATATTGCGCGCGCAACAAGTAATGAAATTAAAATTATCAAATTCCAAAAATAATATATTTTTCAAACTAATTACGTGTTTGGGGCATAATAACTGTGCAGTTATTATAATTACATCCCATTTATTATTTCTTAAAGTCCATTTTCTTGTTAAGCCTAATGCATACCTCCTAGGAAAGTTTGCAGCCCAGCGGGGCGGAGAATAACAAGTTGACCCGGATATTGTGTACAACTGTCGGCCCAGTTGCATTGCTGATGTTGAAAAATAGCTATTTTTTATACACACATTTAATTTTTTTTGTTAGATAAGGAACATTTTTTATACACACATTTAACAATATTTAGATACATGATTAACACTTTTTAAAACATATTTTTAGTCAACAGTGGGCCCACAGCGAGCAAAGGAGGTCACAATACACATATTTTTATACATGATTAACACTTTTGCAAAAACAATTAGCCCACAGCGAGCCAATTAGCTCTAGTCGGCCCACAGTGGGCCAACAGGACCCAATCAGCCCACAGTGGGCCGACAGGGGCCAGTCGGCCAGCTTTAGGCCGACTGGAATCCAATCGGCCTGCTGTGGGCCGACTAGGCCCAGTCGGCCTGCAACGGGCCGACGGTGTATTAATTTTGAAAAAAAATTACCCAGCGTAATATATATTGAAATTTAATAAAAAATGTATTATGTAAAAAAATAGCGAAAAAAAGGCCTGTGTAGTACAGTACAACCTAACATGGTTACTCAGCCCACATTCAGCGACGCCGGAAAGGCCCAAACAAGGCTTCTGTACAACTTTTTAAAGTCACCGAGCTCAATTAATAACTTAATAAAAAAGTTAGATTACAGTGGAACCTAATTAAAAGCCGCACGAGCAAATGAATAATTCAACGGGTCCCACTTGTGCGTGTGTGTGTGTGTGTGTGTGTGTGTGAGAGAGAGAGAGAGAGATAGAGAGAGACCCATCGGCCGATGCTCGTAAATACATCTTTCATCCATATGCATTGCTGATGCTCAGTAAAAACGTATATAGTTGACACAATCATATAGAACATCATAGCACACTGAACTTGCATACACAAATTTTACGCAGGCGGCACAATCAGGATGGAAGCAGTGGATCGCTACGGAAAGGGCTATGTTGAAACCAACGAAGTCGTACATAACGGTTCATCGTCTTTATCAATGACGGGAAATATCTTGATTGTTGTGCAAAGAAAACAGACAGACAACACAATAAGTTCTGCTAGCACATTAAGTTGACGTACAACCCTTTCTAGAAAAAGTTCAGGTACAAAATTAGAACAGGTCACAATCAAATGTACTGGCATATCTGTGCTTCACACCCATAGCTCGGATTTAACTAGTATCTGACAAGATTCAGTTGTTACCTCAAATTAGAGCACATCCAGGCAGCCAGCCCAGACACTTCTTCCAAAGAAGCAGTGGCCTCCGCCGCGCGATGGAGTAGGCCCTGTGCCATCTATCGTTCCGAGCAACACGGGGAAAGTCTGATGTTGACTCCTGTAATTGACGTCATCGACGGACCCTGGCACCAAGACTTCGATTGATGGATTGACCACTTCTTCGACATGCACGAACACTCGATATAGGTACATCCCTAACGTGGTCCGCGGCGGCCTTGGTGGCGACGAATAGTACAACCCTGGTTCCTGCACCGGTATCTCAACACCAATCACCTTCGGTATGGTGGACGGCTTCTTCATCCATGCCATAACCGTCAGAGCCCAGCTGTCTGGAGGAACAAACATACTTATGAGCTCACCTCCAAGGTCGTTGGTAAGCTCGTTCATGGACTCGCTGTTCCAAGCACGTCGAGGCATGCCGTGGAAGGTAAGCTTTGTTAAAAACTCAAGCTCAGACGGCACCGAGCCCCATCCTGGGTGCCATCGATCAAAGCTCACCAGCGCGCCATCGCAGAACAAATGCCGGGAAGATTCGAACACACGACTGCAGTTGAAAGTTGTCCGGAACCTGACGAAGAAATCAGCTGGTGGCGGACAGATTTCGACAAGCAAGTCACTTATTTGGATGCCGTGCGCAATGCCAAGAGCTTTGACAAGGTAATCCGGCGTGACGGGAGGCCGGACGCCATTGATGGTTACCATCAGCACTTTGTCGGCAAACTGGTAGTCAAGCGCCGCCATGCCACTGTTGAGCGACAGCACGCAGCGACCGAAGGCAGGACGGACCTCAGGATCTCCGGCTCGGAGATCCGCGTTGACCGGCGACATGATAGTGCGCTTGAGTACAGGGAGTACAGGAGGGGGATTTGGGGGAACTGGAGTAGGAATCGAGATTTCCGAGGTGGGGGAGGGGCGGGAGACTGGGGATGAAAAGGTAGCATGAATTCCGAGCACGCGCCAATATGCTCTCGGCGCGCAAGCGCACGAAAACACCGGTGGCGCCCACATGTCGGCCTAAGAGTCCTTATTCTTTCTTTTTTGGAGAGCCCAGCCTTTTTCTCAGGATCTTTTGAGAGCCCGGCCTGAGAGTCATAATTGACCTGTTTGGCATTGCGTTACTACTCGGCCCATATTCAACGACACCTCACTGGCCCAAACAAGTGTACATCATCGAAAAGACACCGAGCTCAAATTATATAACTTGAAAAAAGGAGATATACTCTGAACACTAGAGAATGGTGATGCCCTCATTTAGCCCACCAGTAGTTCGAGACAATAAACAGTTCGGAACAACGATATATACAACATTCAAACACTGACTAGTGACTACTACTGACATAAACAGCAAGACATGATAGTTCATAAGAAGTCTTGCTACACCACCAAAACGCACCCATCTGCAGTGCTCAGACTCTCGTGATCTAGACGAGAATGACATTCTAAACAGAAGCAACTATTACATAGTAAGAGTGACATAGACGAGGATGACCAAATGACAAGGAATATGCATAACAAAAGAAAGAACTACCCATCCAGAACCAGCAGCAAAGACAACAAAGTCATTCGAAGAGATGATCCAACACCATCATAATTTGCAGCCCCGCTTCACCGACCAGTGATCCGGAGACACCAGTACTCCACCCTTTCGATGCAACAACCCAATTACCTATCAACCTGAAGGCTCGAACCACATCACTGCCTGTCGTAATTGAGACATCCAAGGATCAAAGTTAATCCGGATGCCTTTGTCAATCTCACCTTCTTTTGGCTGCAGGCTGTATTGTTGACAATCAGGGGAGTTTGCTCCCGAACTCCTAGGGCTCGCCGTGTAGACACAGTTTTCCATAGCAAACAGAGCCTCTCTGCCATCAAGGTCCTTGCGAACGGTGATCTCCTGGTTAATCGGATAATTGAGTCCGAGAAAAGAGAGTGTGAACCAAGGCTGTTTACCCGCCTCCAACTAAAAAATCCTAAAGGCCCCAACAAGCTGGTATCCTGCTCATAGACGTAACAGCCACTGTCCAGAAGAAGAAGAAGAAGAAGAAGAAGAAGAAGAAGAAGAAGAAGAAGAAGAAGAAGAAGAAGAAGAAGAAGAAGAAGAAGAAGAAGAAGAAGAAGAAGAAGAAGAAGAAGAAGAAGAAGAAGAAGAAGAAGAAGAAGAAGAAGAAGAAGAAGAAGAAGAAGAAGAAGAAGAAGAAGAAGAAGAAGAAGAAGAAGAAGAAGAAGAAGAAGAAGAAGAAGAAGAAGAAGAAGAAGAAGAAGAAGAAGAAGAAGAAGAAGAAGAAGAAGAAGAAGAAGAAGAAGAAGAAGAAGAAGAAGAAGAAGAAGAAGAAGAAGAAGAAGAAGAAGAAGAAGAAGAAGAAGAAGAAGAAGAAGAAGAAGAAGAAGAAGAAGAAGAAGAAGAAGAAGAAGAAGAAGAAGAAGAAGAAGAAGAAGAAGAAGAAGAAGAA
Source organism: Aegilops umbellulata (assembly GCA_032464435.1). Classification (NCBI taxonomy): domain Eukaryota; kingdom Viridiplantae; phylum Streptophyta; class Magnoliopsida; order Poales; family Poaceae; genus Aegilops; species Aegilops umbellulata. The sequence goes on from CP136055.1 coordinate 260,655,828, forward strand.
GAAGAAGAAGAAGAAGAAGAAGAAGAAGAAGAAGAAGAAGAAGAAGAAGAAGAAGAAGAAAGAAGAAGAAGAAGAAGAAGAAGAAGAAGAAGAAGAAGAAGAAGAAGAAGAAGAAGAAGAAGAAGAAGAAGAAGAAGAAGAAGAAGAAGAAGAAGAAGAAGAAGAGAAGAAGAAGAAGAAGAAGAAGAAGAAGAAGAAGAAGAAGAAGAAGAAGAAGAAGAAGAAGAAGAAGAAGAAGAAGAAGAAGAAGAAGAAGAAGAAGAAGAAGAAGAAGAAGAAGAAAGAAGAAGAAGAAGAAGAAGAAGAAGAAGAAGAAGAAGAAGAAGAAGAAGAAGAAGAAGAAGAAGAAAGAAGAAGAAGAAGAAGAAGAAGAAGAAGAAGAAGAAGAAGAAGAAGAAGAAGAAGAAGAAGAAGAAGAAGAAGAAGAAGAAGAAGAAGAAGAAGAAGAAGAAGAAGAAGAAGAAGAAGAAGAAGAAGAAGAAGAAGAAGAAGAAGAAGAAGAAGAAGAAGAAGAAGAAGAAGAAGAAGAAGAAGAAGAAGAAGAAGAAGAAGAAGAAGAAGAAGAAGAAGAAGAAGAGAAGAAGAAGAAGAAGAAAGAAGAAGAAGAAGAAGAAGAAGAAGAAGAAGAAGAAGAAGAAGAAGAAGAAGAAGAAGAAGAAGAAGAAGAAGAAGAAGAAGAAGAAGAAGAAGAAGAAGAAGAAGAAGAAGAAGAAGAAGAAGAAGAAGAAGAAGAAGAAGAAGAAGAAGAAGAAGAAGAAGAAGAAGAAGAAGAAGAAGAAGAAGAAGAAGAAGAAAAGAAGAAGAAGAAGAAAGAAGAAGAAGAAGAAGAAGAAGAAGAAGAAGAAGAAGAAGAAGAAGAAGAAGAAGAAGAAGAAGAAGAAGAAGAAGAAGAAGAAGAATAAGAAGAAGAAGAAGAAGAAGAAGAAGAAGAAGAAGAAGAAGAAGAAGAAGAAGAAGAAGAAGAAGAAGAAGAAGAAGAAGAAGAAGAAGAAGAAGAAGAAGAAGAAGAAGAAGAAGAAGAGCAAGAGGGAATTATGGATGGATGAACTATTTCCTCTCTTGTAAAAAAATTATTCCCTCTCGGTGTATATTGATATAGATGGACTATTTCGATGGTGTGCATGTCCTTGGAATAGAGTAGTAGCATGGGTCCGCTTGACTATAAGGAACTATTTATCCGCATATATAGCTTTCTCTGCTACTCCCTCCAGTGATCGGTATGCAGTGCATGTGTCCGTAGACATGACAACTTGTCCATGGAAGTTCCAACTACGGCGACCATCACGTTTCATCTCGCGATTCCCACGACGCCTCTCCAACCCACGGCACCACGCCCCTCGACGTGCGCCTCACCCCTCTCGTCCGCACCGCCCCTCTCCCTTTGTGTGCATGACATGTGGGCCACCTAAAATTCAGCGAGCATCAAGTTTCTACCACAGCCACCTATGATTCCCACGACGCCGCTCGAACCCATGAAACCACACGTCCCCCGACCTGCGGCTCACCCCTCTTGGTCCCACTGCCCCTCTGCCTACGGGAGCATTACATGTGGACCAGTCACCTATTGGGTCCACATGTTATTGACTCAAAGGTAAGTGTAGTAAGGCACTGAAGCTCAGTCTTGACGGCCCTGAGAGGGAAATGTAACTCCTGCGCTAGGGCTTGTGGTGCTCCCGCAGCACGAACTTATGCCAAACTCGAGATTTGTTTCTTTACTATACATGCACGCAACGATTTAATGGACATTGTAATCTCAACATGTGATGGGGAGCTCTAAATTTGAATTTGAAACTTATAAAACGAAAAGATTCAAAACAAATAAAGTGGGAGAGAGGGAGTATATCGTAGGATGTGTCCCATACAAAATAAGTCCCTTGGTTTGTCACCGCGAAGATGCGGTTAGAAAGGAGCACAGCGTCTTCCTACTCGTACGGCAACAAATCGGCCGCAGACGGTCCGCCTTTGACCGCCATGTGCAAGGTTCGTGCTATCTTATTCAATCTCACCATGGTTCCATCGTACCAATTCATTCGGTGGCCCGTTGCATGGTTGATCCCAATGTTGGACAAAGGTACCCACACGCGATTCCCACGACGCCGCTCCAACCCACGGCACGACGTCCCCCGACATGGACATGGGTCATCTGACGTGGCTATCACTGCCTTGCCCTGCCTTTCCTTCGCTGACAGGTGGGACCCACGCTTATGGGTCCCACATGTCAGTGACAGAATGGTAGGATTGTTCGCGTCAGGGGATCCTCGTCCCCCCGACGTGCCCTCATCCCTCTCGGCCCCACCGCTCCTCTGCCTTTGTGTGCATGATATACTCCTAATATATTACTCCCTCCGTACCTAAATATTTGTCTTTTTTGAGATTTCAAATGGACTATCACATACGGATTATATAGACATATTCTAGTGTTTCTAGCAAGATGCCCGCGTGTTGCACGAAGTTGATGGAAAAGGTAAGCACAACTTATAAATTGACGGATGGAGTACTAGTTACAGTGATGCATATAATTAAGCAAAGGGATTGCACATGTCAGTATTGACTGGAGCGAGAATGCAACAACACAATAAGAATTAAGGCCACGATGATGCGATCGCAGTGGTAGTTACAGAAGGCAAGAAGAAAGATGGATCCACCAACGTACGACCTCCTCCTCCTCAACTTAGTGCGCCGGGCCACCGACCGGCGGCTAAGGAGCGGCGGCTTTTGTGGCGAGGTCGAGGTGCTTCTCAGCAAAGGCATCCAAGGCTTCCAGCCAGTTGAGGAAGGCCAACCTCGTAGCGTCCTCACTGGCATTGTAGATACCTATGTACACGATTTGCTCATACACGTGGATGTGTAGGTCGGCGAATTCTTGCAGGGTGAGGCGCCTCGCGGCGAGCGTGACCTCCAGGTGGACATTCTTTGTGGCGTCGGCGGGCAGTCGCAGGGCCACCAGTGCTTGAAAGAGGTTCCCGCCATGGAGGCCGATTAGGGTGGCAGGCAATGAGGAGCCCGGGCGCGCGGGCTGGAGGAGTACGGCGATCTCGTCCGCGAGCTTCTTGATGACGGTGAACTTGTTGCTGGTGTCAACGATCATCTGGTCCAACTGAGAGTCGTAGTTGGCGTCGACGGCAGCCATCCACCAGCCGGTCTCCAACACCGTCTGGAGACGATCCTCGGCGCCATGCCGCAGGCCGGCGTCGTGGACCATCTAGCGCAGCTGCTGGCCGCTCACGCGCATCGCCGCCATGGGCCTGGAGTGAGCTCTTTTGCGCTTAGTGTAGGTGCTTAGGCAAATGCTTAGGTGCATACGATGTGGTAGATGCATTGGAATGGAGGGGCGCCTTTATATGAGGGCAATGAGGGAAAACTGCGTTGCATTCACATCTTGCAGCCTCTTTTCCCGGACCTCCTCCCATTACTTCCCTCATGCATTAATTGAAGGAGGATGCATTGGTCGTTCAACATATCGGGAACCGCTACTCCCTCCCTCATCTGCATTAAAGCCGTATCGGGAACTGCGCCGCCCGCTTTCAAATCGAATACTCCCTCCGTCTAGGTGTGTAAGTCATCTTACGAAAACCAAATAATCCCAAAACACTTAGGCGCGATGCATTAACATCTACCTCGTTACTTGTTTCTTGACATATCAACAAATAAGATATGTGGGGTGTGCATGATTTTAATGACTTGAGACTACCAAACACGACATGCAGTGGTTTGTTCATTGCATGCAATGCTATTAATTAGCAAATAAACATTAAGTTCTCTCGTTTTCCCCTCCTCCTTGGTCACGGTGCACAACCTAAGATGACTTACTCACCTACTCCCTCCGTCTAGGTGAGTATTAAGTCATCTTACGAAAACCAAATAGTAAACACATAGGCATGGTGCATTAACTCTCACGTTGTTTCTTATGCTAGCCATAGTGGGAGTAACTTAGGTAGTAACTTAACACATCCCAAGACAATTTTGCTTATGTGGCAACTATTTAATGAGGAAAGAGGTCCTTGTGGTAACATAATATGTTACTGCAACATAGTGCTTCCCGAGACAAAATGAGTCTATGAGCTAATAAATGAAGCAATCTATGACACTAGTACTAGTATGTTACTTTACACTATGGAGGTAGTAACTTGACTAGTGTCATATGCATGACACTAGTCTAAGTTACTCCCCACTATGACCAGCCTTATTTTTTGACATAAATAGAGGAATCAACCAAGAAGAGATGTGGGGATTGTATGCTTTTAATGACTTGAGACTATCAAACATGACATGCAGTGGTCAGTTCGTTGCACAAGAACAAATACAACCCACGTCAGCACACACACATCTTGTATAGCATCACATCCAATGGCTATACAAGATGAATGAGACCAAATTATATCTCATCTAGATGAGCTCTAGGAAAACTGTATTAATAATACTTAGTACTCCTGCGCCATGTATCATACATTAGTATCATGTAGTACTTTATTTATTGCCATGTATGACACATAGTACTCAACTCTCTCTCTTTCTTCATTTAATTCTATGACACCTCATCAAAATTGCTAGGGATAGTACCATTACAACCAGCCTTAGCAAATACTAAACATTAAGTTCTCTCTTTTTCCTCTCCACCTTGGTCACCTAGACGGAGGGAGTACTGCGCGGGCTTTTACTGCGCGGTAGGCGGGGTAGTTCCGCCTAGTCGCTTCGATGGAGACGCGAGAAGACGAGGGAGTAGGCTACTGCAAACGTAGGGTTGTGTGATTTGATAGCGAGTTACTGCTGGACAGGAGGGGCCCCATGATTTGACTTGCCATTATCATTTTAAATGCGGCGCTACGACCGGCGTGAGTCTCCTGATTCCTGACCACCTCCATACAGGTGCATCTCCCAATGCTCCACCATGTAGTAGAGGTTGGCTCTTGCATGAGAGCCCACTTCTCCACTTTTTCCTTGCCTCTCTTTCCTCCACATATGAAAAAATGCCATGTAAAGCGCACTATTGTACTTACTTTTACTTGCTCCTAGAGGTGCTTAAGCTTGCCACATAGGCATAAAGTCTGATGTGGCAAGTTATTCAAAAAGAGAGAGACTAGTTTGGTGACCCAAGGAAGAAACGGTGCTAAGCACGTGTACCTAGGTGAAAAGACAATTTTGAGTCTATAGCTAATCAAATGAAGCAAACTTAGCAACACCATTTGATTGGAAGAGGTCACTCCTTGGCAAATGCAATAAATACTAGCAATCCCTGTGTCCCATAATATAAGAACATTTTTGGCACTACACAAGTGTCAAAAACGTTCTTATATTAGGGGACGGAGGGAGTACGAAGAAAGAGATAGAGAAGAGTAAAAAATACACTTATAGCCAACCTTGTTGTAGTCTGAGTAACTAAGTGATGACTATGTATAACATGCCAAACATCAGATAGCCTAACGCATCGTGTTAAATCTCCAAGGGCGCGATCGCACGAGCGACGCGACTGTCGTGGTAGGTGTGACCACGATACGGGCTGCTGGCAGCCCTTGGATCTGAGATCAAACGGTCGCATGCTAAGTTGCTGAAAATTTGTAGAATAACCCTCGAGGATAGGATATTCACCCATAGGTCTAGAATCACGCCATGCAATCGTTCGATCTCAAATCCAAGGGCTCTCGGAAGCACGTATCATGGGAGAATGGAAAGCCACTACCCTGCCGTTCGCACGCTGGCAGTTCGCTCCTACTCGTCCCCGCACGTCCTTCAATACTATGGCGGTTCGCTCCTAGTCGTCCCGTCCATTCACATTACGGCAGTTCCACTAATCCTAACCCTCCTCCCAAATCCATGGCGTCCCAAATCTCCACGATCGGCGGTGAGTACAAGGTTAGAACCATCACCGGTGATGAGTTCGACGTCATCTACACCCATTCTTCCGTGACGGTGAAAGGATGCCTTTCTCGGTTCAGACGCATGTTCGAAAACTCAGATGATGAGTGGGTCACTGGGCTAGATGTTGAGTACACCACAGTCCTGGGACGAGTGAAGGATCTAAAGGACGAAGAGAGGAAGAAGCCCGCCGTGATCCAGGTTTGCGTGCATGACTTATGCTTGGTCTACCACATATGCCATGCCGACGTTGAGTGCCAGGATTTTAAGGACTTCCTCGGGAGCAACCTAGTCAAATTCGTTACTGTAGACTTTGGTAACGACAAAGAAGTCCTGCGTCGGACAGGCCTCGTTGTAGGCAACACCTTCGACCTCCAGAAGAATCGGCTGGTGTCCTCTCTTCAGCCTTCAATGCTGACCCTGGCAGGAGCCATGGTTCATCCTTCGTACGGTAAACTGGAGAAACCTCCATACACGTTTCATCGTCATGCATGGCAGCAGAATGTACTAGATATAGACCACATCCACTACGATGCAATGGATAGCTACCTTTGCTTCAATATCTACAAGGGTTGGATGAAGAGCAACAACCAAGTGTGCGGTTCAAGCAAATAAGTATCGGCCAAGAGGAAGAGGGACAAGGACGAAGTCGAGGACGTGGACGAGGACTCCGAGTAAGGTGGCAGTGTCATTGCTCATGGTGGTTCTAATGCAGTGTCTACCGGAATAGTTGCAAAGTTTAATTTCAGGTGTGCTTAATTTAATTTGAGGTGTGTGTTGTGTTGAGCCCCCAGCAGAACCATGTTATGTTTCTTCTTGTTACTTTAACTCTTCAGTACGTACATACTAGTATTTCTTACATTTCATCTTTTAGTTGGTATAGTACTACCACTCGTTTCTTCACATTATATGCGTACAATATATATGGCCAACATCATATAGCTAGTAGTTTAGTTGTCAAAGAATTTCAGGGTGCTTAGTTTTGTCAAAGAATTCCAGGGTGCTTAGTTTTATTTGAGGGGTGGGTTGTGCACTTGTGCTGGACACCATTACTGTGACAAGCCTTTTTAATAGTACTGTATGCATAATTTGGTGACAAGCGCTCTCTATATGTACCACCTTTTTTTAATTTCAAGTTTTGCTCCATGGCGCAATCCGTCGATACTACTACTGTACAAAAGTGGAGTATATACATTTTTTAAAAGGCTAGAGGGCGGGGCAGTCTAGCTCGGTCAGTTTCATGAGAGGCAAGGGCCTTTGTGATTTGACGGCTCATTACTGCTGTCAAATCGAATAGTACTGCGCCGCCCGCTGCACGCCCGGCGCCTCCATTAAACCCCTCCGTTAAACCCGCATGCAAACCGAGAATCCTACACCGGCCACACGTCCGTTCATGAGCTCCTCTCGTCCGCCCTCAGTTTAAACGAGGCCAGACGCCGGCCAAGCTCCTACCGTCCGCCCTCTATTTACACGAGGCCAGACAGACAGCGGGCAAGAATCGCACCCCTCCGCCGCTCCCCCATCTCCTCCTTCACCATTTTCTCCACTCCTCCGATGGCTTCCGATGAGCCGTTCTCCGGCATATTACCCGGCTGGGTGGCCCGCCGAGCCCTCCAGATACGGGCAAGGCCGCTCGATGCTTCACCAACCTCGCTTGGCCCGACGGAGCCAGTTGCCACCCCAAGCAGACGCGTGGTTCAGCAACTCGCTGCTCCAGTTCAGCTCGATGAGGAGTGGCGAGTTGCTCCACGCCGGCACGGCGGCGAGCACGCCGGTACGGGCGCCGTCGCTGCCGCGTCGTACCGCGCCACCAGTGTCTGCGGTGGCAGCACCTCCCGTGTATGTGGGCGCGCCTCCCGTGCCTGTGGCAGCGCCATGCAGGCAGAGACAGAAGCCGGGTGCGTGGAGAGCGACGAGTCGGTGGCCAGCTTCTCCGTGTCCGCCGCCATCATCGAGGAGAAGTAGAACACGCGAGGCCGCCGCCACTTGGGACCCATGAAGGCCATCGCCGAGGCAACGACCGCGGATTCAGGTGGTTTCTTTGTTGCTTCGTCTCTTCCGAGGACCTTCGTCGACCCCGCAAGTGTCTGACGGACATGAGGAAGACAAAGGGATCCGCGGGCGGCCATTTAGAACTAAAATAAGTCTAGATACATCCATTTCCGGACGGAGGGAGTATTAATTATACAAGAGAGCCGGATTGGCAACTCTTACTTCATGTAAATGTAATGAAATCCATGATGTTTATATGAAGATCTGGCTTTTTTATACGAAATTCTTCATGCTTATATGAAATCGGTCCATGCTTGCACGAATTTCATCTGGTTGGTTAGAGTTGTAAAAATGTATGCCGCTGACGTTTGATGTCGTCCTCCGCTTAAGGAAGCGGGAGGAAATTTGTCGGCTGCCGTTGGAGATGCTCTTTATGCTGGAAATAATAGAGTGACATCCAATCCATTTGAGTTAATTTCCTGTATGATTGTCCCTCTATAAAAAGTTAATTGCATGCACAATGTACACGTGACTTGCAGGGTGGCTACAGCTTCGTACAGAAAGTTAAAAAGAAACAAGTCCATCCTTAATCTTGTATTCTAAGTACTCTGTGGGTTCCACTATCAGTACAGTGGCGAAAGAAGTATATATCAAATAAGTAGAGTAATATATAATATAAAAATATAAAGTTAAAAGACAGAATACGAACTCATGTCATCGCGTTGCGAGCATCCGGCGCTAACCAACCTAGCACATTTTTGTTGTAGACCATGCTGGAGATATATCTCCATGTCTACTCTTATATATACTCCATCAGTTCCTAAATATTTGTCTTTTTCAGATTTTAAATGGACTACCACATACGGATGTGTATGTAGACATATTTTAGAGTGTAGATTCACTCATTTTGCTCCGTATGTCTTTTCAGGAAGGGGTTGGATTTGTCCTTGATTTATTTATGAGGTATCCAGATGGCACTGCACCGCCAAGAAAAGAGGGTAACATCAAAAATTATGGACTACTTTTTTGAGTATGTTGGTAAGGTTCGATCATAGTCACTTGTTGAAATCTCTAAAAAGACAAATACTCCCTCCGTCCGGAAATACTTGTCATCAAAATGGATAAAAGGAAATGTATCTAGACGTATTTTAGTTTTAGATACATCTCTTTTTATCCATTTTGATAACTAGTATTTTCGGACGGAGGGAGTAGAAAAAGGGTTGGTGATGATGGTGTGCGTGCCATCCTGCAATATAGGACGTCGGATTTATATCTAACGGATAGGAAAGAAACTATGGCAATTTTGCAAAAATATACCCACACGTCTCTCCATGTTCGCAAATAAGGCCTTCCCTCGTTCAACCTTTTCTCTCACAAGATAAACTACTCATACAAATGCATCTTGATGTTCCGTGCAATGCACGGGCAGCTAGCTAATTTCTTTTAAAATAGTTGCTGCGATAATTGGGTTGAAGTGATATATTTTATGTCTGCCCCGGATGATTTCAGATTCACTAGTAGTAACAAAGAAAAGGTTGCCTTGTTAATTAACAGAAAACAGGGTGAAAACTATCACATGAGGCCGGTAAAAACAAGGCACACTGGGTTCAGCGTCATCGTCACTACAGCTGTGCGCGCGCGAGAAGTCTACATATCAAGGGGGCTACCGAGCGAGGCACCGAGACACAATGTTCGAGAGAGAAACCAATTGACAGATTATGATCAGATCGAGTTGTCACCCTTCTGCTGTCATTGTTGTGGGGAGGGAGAGAAAGACGTATTGAGAGTGTGCGCGGTAGGCATAGAGGCACAACTAGCGAGTGTGTGTGTGTGTGTGTGTGTGTGTGTGTGTGTGTTTGAAAGAGGAGTAGATAGAATATTATCAAGATCGATGTGCCACCCTACTGCTTCGGTGCCGGGTAGTGTGTGTGTATGTTTGAGAGAGAAGCCAGTCGATAGATTAGTATCAAGATCAAGGTGTCATCCTACTCCTTCGGTGTTGGGAAGTGTGGGTGTGTGGGGGGGCAGTGACACTCACATATCTCTACTCTTATAAAAAAACAGAGTTGGTGATGATGGTGTTCCAGCCATCCTGCAATATAGGCCATCTGATTTATATCCGATGGATAGGAAGGAAACTACGGCAATTTTGCAAAAAGATACCCACACCCCTCTCTGCATTTGCAAATAAGGCATTCCCTCGTTCATCCTTTTCTCCCACAAGATAAACTTCTCATACAAATGCATCTTGATGTTCCGTGCAACGCATGGGCATCTTGCTAGTAGGGAGAAGGAGTTTGTGTGACACATATCTAGCTATATTAAGGGATAGGTAGATAGCATATGTGTGAGAGACATTAGTGGCTGTGGGTGGGCGGAATTAAAGGGGTGGGCGTGTTAGACATAGAGAGCGTGTGTGTTTCTGTGTGAGAGACTTGTAGGACGGGGTAGAAAGACGAATTTAACCCTGACGGAGGGAGAGAAATACACGAAGTGCACGTGTGTGATTCTGATGCCCACAGGGAAATGAGATATGTATGCGTGTGAGAGAGATTGCACAATCCATTCACGTATCACTATCTAGCGATCGTGGACGTGCATCGCTTGAACATAAGTCAATATCTACTTCGTATCGTGGCCAAAGGTACAATATCGATTCAACGCTATAAAGATTGGACACTCACATATCACATTTTTTTCTATTTGAATAAGCCTCTTTAGTTGTGCATGCCAAATTACAGTGATGTTTCTTCAAACAACCAATGTAGCTATCATGAACATGCACCATTGTTACTCTTGCATTCAAATTCATTAGTCTTGGATGATTTAAGTTTCTATTTTGAAGTAATATATGTAATATTCATATATGAATTCAACGGGTACGCAATTTATGAAATGGAGGCTATGTAATCATATGAGGTAACACTTTGAAGTAGCTGACTACAATATCCATTTCTTTTTGTGCGCCTCTACACTAACACGTCAATGCATTATGTTTAAAGTAAATAACCAATGGCACTAAATTATCTATTTACATGAGACATACATAGGCTGAGTGCTTGATCCCTTTTTTTGTGAACGCGCCACTACACCAGTACGATTGGCCGCGCCCGTGTGAACGTCCAAGTTATCGGCGCATCATCCCGAGTTATTGTATTTTTTCTGGGGTGGACTTCACACCAGTTATTAACTGCTGACGCGTGCCCCGTGTACACAGTCTAGCATGACCTTCCCGCTAGCACGGTCCAAAATTAGTTGAAACTGGATACGAATGATCCCGCGGGCGGCAAAATCTCCCGCCTCCTTCTAAAATTTCCGCCACCTTAGTCTTTAGCATGCGAAATCCCCCTTTTGCCCTTGGTGCACGGAGACCAACAGTTACAATACCGCCCTCATCTACATCATAGGTCGGTGCTGCTTTGGTAACTTCCGGTTCCCCCACTACACGGCACCCCCATTTCCTCTCCCCCTCCCGCAAAAACGACTAACTCCACATCACCAAAGCATCTTACATCACGCCGTCCGTACTTCATCGCCCTTTCTCCCCTCCCCTCTCGAAACCCTAGACTGCTCATCCACCGGCGTACCATAGCCCATTCACTGCCAGCGGCGTCCACCTCGCCGGATCTGCTTCTGCGGCCACATCTACCCCTCCCACCTAACCTAGAAACAAGTAGACTGCTCATCCACCACTGTACCACAGCCCATTCAGTGCCGGCCTTGTCCACGGCGCCGGATCTGATTCGTCGGTACTCTCGTCAACCGTCGCGCATCTGCAGCGGCTCATTCATACTCACCACCGGAGATGCTTCGTCCACACCCCCCGGAGCCGCCCCATCGATGCCCCTGTCGACGGCCTCTGATCCTCTTCGCCGACACCTTCCTCAACCCTACCGGAGCCGCTTCGCCGACACCTTCCTCAACCCTACCGGAGTAGCTTCGCCTATACCATTCTCAACCCTACCAGGGCCGCTTTGCCAACTCACAAGTCCACGGCCTCATATCTGCTTCCTCGCACCCTCATCCAACCTACCGGAGCAGCTTCTAACGCCCCATCCACGGCCGCAGATCCGCATCATCGACAGCACCCTTAACCCAACCACCGGAGCAGCTTCTGATGCCCCATCCATGGCCGCAAATCTGCATCGTCGACACCATCCTTAACCCAACCACCGGAGGAGCTTCACCTACGCCCTCGTCCACGGCCATAGATCCGCTTCGCCCACACCGTAGTCCACCCTACCGGAGCCGCTCCACAAACACCCTACTCGACGGTTCTAGATCTCCTTACCGGACCTCGACAACCAGCGCAGCGTCATCACCCTCGACGTTTCTAACCTGATTCCCACAGTCTGGAGAGATGCCAAGCACCCGCCACGGCCTAGGTACTTGTCACCTTTAAACCCGTCCAGCATCACTTGCCCGATGTACTTCAAATATACTAACTGGTCGCTGTTACCTGTTATGCAGCTGGCAAAAACTACAATGACGATGTTTCTTCTGGATCTAACAGCTTGGCCAACCAAGATCCTGGACTGAGGCATTGCTATGATCTTGTAAGCGCGTCTCTCTCTCTCTCTCTTGTATTGTTCTGTGCCTTCCAGCGTGCTTTGCTAGGATTTTCGACCAGTAATCCCTTTGTGCAGACAATGATTTGTACTACTGGCTGCTAAATTAGATATGTAGATGTCATACATGATACTACCTCGTACCTCCGTTCCTAAATATAAGTCTTCCTAGAGATTCCACTATAGGCTACATACGGAGCAAAATGAGTGAATCCACACTCGAAAATGCATCTATATACATCTGTATGTGGTCCATACTGGAATCTCTACAAAGACATATATTTAGGAACAGGGGCAGTACATTACACAAAATCATAGGTGGCCTGTAGGAATTCCCGTGCACTACATTAGGCTCCCTTAGAGTGCCTGCTAGTCCAGCATACAGAGTCATGGCTAGTTTATGGTACGCACACAATCGTTAATTGGTGGTTTCAATATGCGCAAGGGATATGCAATGTAGTATCATGAAGAGATGTCTGAATTTAGACGTGTCAACTTGCAGATAGGGTTACACAATGAAAAAGTACAAGATGTATGTGGCAATTTAATGGAACATCGCAAAAAAGGAGAGGCAGCGATGAGCCTATACAGTGTGCTATGGTACGTCACTCCTCCATTGCAATCATCGTGACATGTTATTTGTATGCCAGTTTTATTAGCCAAGTTTCTTAGGGACAGTTACTATGAGTTATCCTAAGAAAATAAGCACCTGTGAATATAAGCTCCATGTAATAAGCCAACCAGTTCTTTTCATTGCGTTTTCAGCTTATCTTTGGTATGATCAGTGCAAAGTCTAGATTGCATTATATTTTTTTCATTTTGCTACCGTATGGAAATTAATTTGACTTGCAAACATCACATATTGAACCCAGTGCAGTAATTAATATGATAGGAAAACAGACCACCACTATTTGCTCAAAATGCAAATACAAAGATACCATCTACTTGGCACAATCTACTTTGGTTAATGTTTTCCATATAGATCCCATTGCCTAATTTAAACGAAGAACGCATGACCCACATTTAAATGAAGAACAATTATTTATTGAAATTCGATGGTCCAAGTGGTTGGTTATTATCGTATAGCAGCACCACCTGAAAGCATCATATAACAGCAGTAGCTCATAGCAACTCATCATACAGCAGCAGCAGTCTGCAATTCATCATATACCAGCAGCAGCTCATAGCAATTTATCATATAGCAGTAGCAGGAGAAGCTCATAGCAATTCATCATATAGCAGCAGCAGGAGCAGCTCATAGCAATTCATCATATAGCAGCAGCAGGAGCAGCTTGTAGCAACTCATCATATAGCAGCAGCAGGAGCAGCTTGTAGCAACTCATCATATAGCAGCAGCAGCCCATAGCAATTCATCATATAGCAGCAGCAGCAGCTCATAGCAACTCATCATACAACAGCAGCAGCTCATTGCAATTCATCATATAGCAGCAGTAAGAGTAGCTCATAGCAATGCATCATATAGCAGCAGAAGAAGTAGCTCATAACAATTCACCGTATAGTGGATCAGAATGAAAATTTGGCAAAAAATCAGAGGAGATCCTCACCTTGTTGGATGAGCTCATCCTTCAACAACACCTCAAGGCCATGGCCTGGGAGGAGGGGAGGGGGAATAAGGTGCCTTCTGCCACAGTGTGGCATCAGCCGTAGTTGTGCAGCGCCCGTCGGAGTAGTGTGTTGGACGAATCACAGTGGAGCAGCTACTGGAGACCATGAGAATGAGGGGCGGCACCAGAGAGAGGAGAAGCCAGGGAGATTTGCCCCTACCCACCAGCCATGCAGCCTAGCTGGACATAGCATCGTCGAGGACAAGGTCAGATGGGACCAGTGGCGATGGCTCACTGGAGGACTCTAGTGCTGCAGGCAGGGGATCGAGGTAGAGGGAAAGGGGAGAGGAGATGCAAGTGGGCAGGGCAATGAATGCTTGCGTGTTTGTTTTTACTTGAGGGTCAGGTGTGACACGGGCGTCAGCAGTTGCATTTTGAGTGTAATATAGGCACACAACAGAGTCATTTCACTATTCCCCTTCCCTTCAATTTTTAGTGAGGTTCTAGCCGAAACACCCCCCTCCAAAGTGAAATTAGTTAAGCCCAAGCCCATAACTCAAAAATGACTTCTTTACATCTTTTATGGCTTATTTTGACAACATGCCCTGAAAAGGTGAAATCGAACTGGCCCTTAACCTGCAATTCAATTGTGCGTGCAATGATGAATCACTCCTGCCTGCTATCTGTACCTTTAGGCATCATCATACATGGCATAACCTAATACATGTGCATTCCATTATAGAATCTGGAATATGCAATCTTTATGTTAGTTCATACGTTGCACATGATGTTTAAATGCCCCTTAAATCTGGCCAGTCAAGTGATGGTCTTTAAGCCTCCTTCTTTGCTTCTTTTCTTGATATGTAAGATTTGCTCACACATCTGTTCAATTGCTTGTTTGCATCAGCCAACCATAGTAGGACTGTTTGCTTTGATTACTTGTTGTTCTTGACCTAACACTCTAACAAAGCTTGTCAACGTTTTAAACACTAAGGGCTGCTGTAGTGGGGCCTTGTCTAACTCATAGGTGACATAAAGGTTTGGCTATACACTACAATAGGCTCTCCAAGAGTACCTGGAGATCCAGTTCGAAGGTATGCCTAGCTTTTACATAGTGCAGACATAGTAAATGCTCATTTCATTGTGTGCAAGTGCAAGAGATGCGGCATGATTCATTATGTGGTGTTGTTTTTTTATAATCTCATCCTTTTGTGTTCACAGACTGGAAAGGATGCATATTTATCTTCCAAGGAGACGAGTAACTAGTTTGTGTCACCTTGCAGAGGGGATGCAATGAAGATAAGATTGAGGATTTCCAAGTACAAGATGTTAGGAAGGAGCCTTGCAAGAGAAGTAGGAGCTGCGCTGAGCCTCTTCAACCTGCTAAGGTAAGTCACTGTATGCAACTCAACAGTTCAATTCCTTGTTTGTTTCAGGCATAGTTAATTTTCTCTTTTCAATTGCTTTATTTGTCCTCAGTTAATGAGATGCCCAAATAATCATGCCTGATGTTCGGTACTTGTATCACTATTAGTTGACATAACTAAAGGCCTTACCATTTAATTACTCTACCGAAGTGTGCCTGAAGCTTTGAAGTCTATTAACCAACTGTTATTGCATGAGGCTCACAATCTAGTTTATACTACGCTAATGATTGCATAGTTTTGCCTGCTGTAGTATGTTTGTATGAAACCCTCTGATGTTCATTATGCTCCCTAAGACTTTAATTGAGGCACAAAATGGCCAACTGCTTGCTTACTTATACGCAACGTTTTGTCTAAATTTGTAACTTGTCTGTGTTTTCGATTGGGCCCCAACATCATGCTCCTCTGGTGAGCTAAGAGGGATTTCTGTATGCCGGCTGCACAGACTATCTTTTTTATAATTTTTAAAATATCACCTGCTTATGCTTCATGACGTGTAACATTTTTTTTGAAAGTGACGTGTAACATTATTGTTAGTCCTGTTTTTCCATGTAGTACAAAATAGTGTCTTGTTCGCTTCACTGTTGTAACAATATTTTTTCCCTAGTCATGTGTACTTACAGAAACATTTCAAGATGAAGTGACATCAACACAAAGATCCGCGAGCAGTGCGGCATGGTCGTTACCGAATGATTATGGATTGGAATTGGAATGTGCTGATGTTCTCGAGCATCAACTAGAGGTGGCAAGACAACGTGTACATGATTGTCAACGTATAATCAACAAGTTGAGACTGGACATGCAGGTGTTAGATGCAGGAGTCAAAAAATGAAACAAGACACTGAGGTAACCATGAAGGAATTGGAGATTTTGCAGACAGAAATTTGTACTATCTGAATCTGGCCAATCCTATTTTCTGAAGAGATTATAGTTCAAATGGAGTTAAGTTGATGCGCGTCCATGATGTATGAGTTGTATTTGCCCAGTGTATGTAATTTGCTGTTTGTGTATCTTTATTATCACCTGTGCCGAACCATAATGCCCAGTGGGTATAATCGGTTGTAATTTCTTTATTGTATAGTGTAGGATTATTCTACCTTTCTAAGCCTTGATCTCTTTGTTGTAATAGTGTAGGCTTTTTAGATGTGATAGTATTGAGTAGGATAATTCTTTGAATATGCTATATCGTTCAAACGGGGGCCATTTCGCCCGACCATGGCCCTTCACGGGCCGTCGGATCCATGGGCCTTCTATGTCTCGTAGGATCCATGGGCCTTCTATGTCTCATAGGATCCATGGGCCTTCTACGTCTCGTAGGATCCATTGGCCTTGTACGTCTCGTAGGATCCATGTGCCGCCGGCTCATTTATGGGTCTTGTACGAGCCTTTAATGGGCCGTAGACGGGCTTTTAATGGAAATCGTATGTTTTATGGGCTGACCATAACGGGCCGTTAATAGGCCGTATTTGGTGATGCTATGAAAATGGCCCAACGGACTAACGGTCCACAAACGGGCCTACTGTAACGACGGGCTGAATTTGGCCCACGAGCAGAAAATGACAGTAGCGGGCCGTAAGTAACCGAATGCTGCAAATGAGCCCAAGAATAGATGGACCCTCGGAAGGCCGAAAGTTAACTTGGACTGGAAAAGGCCCAACGGAATAACGGGCTGTTAATGGGTATAAAGTGATACACTGTTCATTACAGGCCAGTTTCACCACGGGCCGTTAATGGGTGTAAAGTAATACACTGTTCATTACGGGCCAGTTTTAGCACGGGCCGCTAATGGGCCAAGAGTTACAAAGGGCCTCATATGGGCCGAAAGACGTCATGGGCTATACATGGGCCAGAAGTGAAAACAGGCTGGAATCATAGTGGACGGCCCAGTTGACGCTACTGGGCCTAATTCGGATAGGGCGTAACGGGCCTTGGGTTAGCGGGCTGTAAATGGGCTATATGCTAACAGGCCGTTACCAGGCTTTCCATGGGCCGGCCCGCTAGCTGTTGACCAAGTCAAATGGGCCGGCCCGCCAGCTTTTGACCAAGTCAAACGGGCCGGCCTTTTCACTGGAATGGGCCACTGTTGGGCCGTGCCATGTGTCGGCGTATCATAGGCGCCTTCTGTCCAGTGAGTGGATGACATCTGTCCCGACGACGAGCCGACACGTGTTTCCTCTAGCCAATGATGATTTTACACGTGGAAAATCCCCATTGGTCGGGGCTGTTAACGGGTTATCGGATCCAAAACCCGATCCGATAGCTTAACGGTGTTCCGTTACGGTGGATGCCACGTGTCAGTCACCCTTGACGAAAGCACTTCTGTGACACGCGATTTATCGTCATGGAAGTGGACACTTCCGTGATGATAATTTTGGTAATGTCATGGAACACTTCTACGACAGCACAAGTATGACTATCTTGATTCTGTCATAAATTTATCATGGATGTACATTCATGACAAAAAAAGCAACCTACTGTGACAAACACGTATCATCACGGAAGTGTATTTTTTGTAGTGCCTATTACCGCCCTTTTCGCGTGCGATGGCGAGTGAATAAACACTCGACTGAGAATAACCCGCTTAGCATGGAAGATACCGACCACCTCTTGTCGTTCCATGCAAATTTGTAGATCCAGGCACACAAAAAGGATATTTATTAAAAGTTTTAAGAGGTGGCACATGCAAATTTACTTAGGATGGCAGGGTAATACCGCATATAGGTAGGTATGGTGGACTCATCTGGAATAACTTTGGGTTCAAAGTTTATGATGTACAAGCAGAATTTCCACTTAGTACAGGCGAAGGCTAGCAATTAGATGGAGAAGCGGCCAGCTAGAGAACAACAACGGTCATAAACATGCATTATGCATAAGTAACATTGGACACTAGCATGAGTAGGATATGAATACCATGAACATAAATATCATAGAGGCTATGTTGGTTTCAATTCAACTACATGCGTGAACATGTGCCAAGTCAAGCCACTCAAACATTGAGAGGAGGATACCATATCATCATACTACATCACAATCATTTTAACGCAATGTTGATATCCAAGATAAATCATTATCCACTCCCAGCTACTTATGCATGTCGTGAGAAACTATAATCTATAATCACCATTGCAAACATGTTTAATCATAATGGGCTCAATCATGGATACTAGGTTAAACATATTTACACAAACAGAACAAGTCGAGTTCATACCCGTTTCTCTCTGCCACGACCAGTTCATCAAGTACCGTCATTATTGTGTTTCACTTGCACGACCGAATGATGTGGAAATAATAATAGTGCAAGAGTGTCGTGGACTAAACTGGAACCTGCAAACATATTATTCAACAGGAGAAGACAAGGTAAAATGGGCTCTTTATTAGATCAATAATTATTCATATGAGAGCCACTCAACATTTCATCTGGTCTTCTTGATATGGCTCGAATAAAAAGAAAAGAAATTCAAAGAAACACACTGAAATATTTTTGGAGTTTTTGGTTTTCTTGAGCAAGCAAATAAAAGGGAAAAGCAAAAAAGAGAAAAACTATTTACACGGGAAAGCTCCCAACAAGCAAAAGAAGAACAAGGAAATCCTTTTGGGTTTTATTTTTAGTGCTAATACTAAAAATGCATAGAAAGTAAATTAACTACAACTTTTTTTTTGTTTTTCTAAGGTTTTTCAAACACACAAGAAGAAAGCAAGAAAATAAAATCTAAGCATGGATGATACAATGAAAAAGTGTGAATACTGACAAACGGAATGAGTGGACATGAATGTGATGTTGGTGAGAAACACGTACTTCCCCAAGCTTAGGCTTTTGGCCTAACCCGGTAGTCGATCAGTAGCCTGGATAGTAGTTGGGGTACTGAGGAGCGGGCATCCACTCATCCCGCTGCTGAGGCTCCTTCTCTACCTCTGTAGTAGCATGAGCGTTCCAGTAGGCGATGATGTCCGCACGCATAATTCTATATTCTCCCCTGGTAACAGAAGTCTCCTGGGTGTCTTCTGGTCCAAGAAAAATCATCGCGAAAGTTTTATTCCATTTGGACTCCGTTTGGTATTCCTTTTCAGTGAAACTCAAAAATAAGGAAAAACAGGAACTAGCACTAGGCTCTAGGTTAATAGGTTAGTCCCAAAAATCATATAAAATAGCATATTAATACATATAAAACATCCAAAATAGAAAATATAATAGCATGGAACAATAAAAAAAAATTATAGCTACGCTGGAGACGTATCACTTTTATATTGATATTTATTGCATTATGGGTTGTTATTACACATTATATCACAATGCTTATGCGTATTCTCTATTATTTTATAAGAAGAGGGAGAATGCCGACATCCGGAATTCTGGACTGGAAAAGGAGCAAATGACCTATTCTGCACAACTCCAAAAGTCCTGAAACTTCACGGAGAATATTTTTGGAATATATAAAAAAATATTGGGCGAAGAAAGCACCAGAGGGGGGCCACTAGCCAGCCACAAGGGTGGAGGACGCGCTCTACCCCCCTGGGCGTGCCCCCGTCCTTGTGGGCCCCCTGGCAGGCCTTCGACACCCATCTTCTACTATATGGTTTGTTTTGACCCAGAAAAATAAGAAGGAAGCTTTCGGGATGAAGCGCCGCTGTCTCGAGGCGGAACCTGGGCCGAACCAATCTAGGGCTCCGACGGAGCTATTCTGGTGGGGAAACATCCCTTGGGGAGGGGGAAATCATCGTCATCGTCATCATCAACGATCCTCTCATCGAGAGGGGGTCAATCTCCATCAACATCTTCACCAGCACCATCTCCCCTCAAACCCAAGTTCATCTCTTGTATTCAATCTTGGTCTCAAAACCTCAGACTGGTACCTGTGGGTTGCTAGTAGTGTTGATTACTCCTTGTAGATGATGCTAGTTGGTTTATTTGGTGGAAGATTATATTTTCAGATATTTAATGATATTTAATACTCCTTTGATCTTGATCATGAATATGCTTTGTGAGTAGTTCCGTTTGTTCCTGAGGACATGGGAGAAGTCTTATTATAAGTAATCATGTGAATTTGGTATTCATTCGATATTTTGATGAGACGTATGTTGTCTTTCCACTAGTGGTGTTATGTGAGCGTCGAGACTACAAGACACTTCACCGTTGTTTGGGCCTAGGGGAAGGCATTGGGAAGTAATAAGTAGATGATGGGTTGCTAGAGTGACAGAGGCTTAAACCCTAGTTTATGTGTTGCTTCGTAAGGGGCTGATTTGGATCCATATGTTTCATGCTATGGTTAGGTTTACCTTATGTCGGATCACGGGTTCCGGCAAAACCCTCAAGGTTCGAACACTGGGGTGCGCACGAAGATTCTCCCGCTACCGATCCACGTCCTAGCTTCGCTAAGATCTCAAGGGATAACTCGACGAACTCGCAACACAAGGGACACAAGATTTATACTGGTTTGGGCCACCGTTGTCGTGTAATACCCTACTCTAGTGTGGTGATGGTGGATTGCCTCTTGGGCTGAGGATGAATAGTACAAGGGGAAGAATAGCCTCCTGAGGTTGAGGTGTTCTTGTGTTCGATGTGTGGATGAACTGAATGAGTTCAAGGCTAGTTCTAGTGGGGTGAGGATTCGATGCCTCCTACTGTGGTGGCTAGTCCAATTTATAAGGGCCCTGATCCTCTTCCTAAATATTGAGCGGGAAGGGAGCCAACAATGGCCAATTTGAAAGGGGACAGATAGTACAGCTTATCTTGACAAAAGCAGTCTTTGCCTGCAAAAGGCTCTGGTGGTGACGCCGTCTTGGGCTCCATGGTGACCTCCTTCTCGTCGTCCTGCTGGTCTTGGTCTCGTTGCACTGATATGGAAACCTTTGCTTGACGCCACGCTACTCTGCGCCTGCGCTTGCCTCCTTAGCACCAAAGAGGAAACAAGGACACTGCGCGTTGGCGCCCGGCTGGTCTCGGTCATCACGGCTCACGTCACGAGAACCTCACAAGGTTTGCCTTGCCTTGATCTCTCCGCCCCTCGCGAGCCAGCCTGGTGAGGCCGCTCCTGAGGAGGTCTTGCATCGTCCGCCTCACGAGGCTTGGCCCCTCGCGAGGGTCTTGAATACCTTCAAGATGAAGATGGGCCGTACGGACCTGCTAGCAGAGCCACGCCGTGGGCCGCAGGCAGGCAAGTCTGGGGACCCCCGTTCCCAGAACACTAACAGTAGCCCCCGGGGCCAAGGTGCGCTCGGGCTTGGCTTCGAGGCGAAGCCAAGGGTCAAGTGCGGAGCACCGCGGGCCCCAATAGTCTGCGGCCTTGGTCGACGCGTGGCGGTTGATTGGACGTGGGTGTATCCGCTTCCCCACGCTACCTCGTCAATTGCCTGACTTGACAAGTCCCTAAGACATGCAAGGAAAAACCATCATTACCTGTGATCGTGGGGGCGCTGGTTGGCCTTCTCCTGTTATAAATGAGGAGGGGGGCAGAGCCCCCGTCGGCATTTCTTCCCATTCCGCTTGCTTCTTCCTCCTCTGCTCCACCGCTGACACCGATGGCGCCGTCGAAGAGGTTCTCTGCCGCGGAGAAGGGAAAGGCCCCTCGCGAGGGGCCCGGCTCCCCGGCGCCCAAGCGTGGACGCGGCTGTCCCCGCAGGCACACTGTGACCCCCGCCGCGGCCCCCTGTTCCCGCAGTGGCGCTGCTGCGCGTGGCAGGGGTCGTTCCAGTCGTGGCAGCCCTATCGACAAAGGGAGACGCGCCATGGTTGCACGGCCTCCCCGGCCGCGCTTCCACTCCACGGAGGTGTTGTCGAAGTTCGTCGTATGGTCGGAGAACCCGGCCGACAACTGGCTTCAGCTCCTGTGCTTCTTCGCCGATGAGCTGCCAGCCTCCGGTCCAGGCGGGCTCTGGATGCAGGCGGACGGTTGCTGCAGTAGAGCTTCTTGGGTTGCGGTTGAGGTCTCCGCCGCGGGCAACATAGCTCTGGCCCGCGGTTGGAAGACGTTTGCCCGCGCGCGCGGCCTAGGCAGGCGGTGCACCCTCCATTTCAAGTACGACGGTGATGTGACCCTCTACGTGAGGGTGTTTGGGGAAGATGGTTGCCGCGTCGGGTGCTGCCCCGAGGTGAACGATGGCGAGGAGGTGCTCGGCCTTGGCGATGGTCGGGCGAGGATGAGCGAAAACCCGCCCTTGGTGCCGACCGCGTCTCATCCAGCTACGGCGGCTCTTCCCCCGGCTATAGCTCCAGCAGTGGTGGCTACGACCAGCCGCCATGCCGCCACGCCCGCTTCGAAGGCGGTAGCAGATCGTCTCATCGCCGCGCCTCTGTGAAGCGCGAGGAGGGGTCTGGCCGAGCTCAGGACGGCGCCAGGAACCTGCCTCCGTGGACCGCTGCAGGGGCAAGCGCCGCTTTATTTTGTTCTTCCTTTCCTTTCTGCATAAAAAAGAAACCAGTATGGGCCCCGGAGGGGCGTGTATCGAACTATGATTTCCCAATCATTATGTTATGTTTGTTGTTTCCGTGTTGTGTCGTTATTTTGTGTAGAGGTAACTTAGCTTGGCACGCTTGGGTAGCCTCCTCTTCGCGAGGGACTCGCTTCCTGGTGCTTGTGGAGGCCTTCCTTGACTTGGCGGGTGCTAGGGAACTGCAAAAAACTCGTTAGGAGCGTCGCCAGGAGGCTTATCGTTCACCCAAGCCTTGACCCAACGCTTCGTATCGCGATACCCGAGGGGCACGGATCAGGAGAGGTGCGCCAGCTTGTCGGCTCAAACGAGGATGCCTCGCGAAAAAATAGACAAAGGGCAGAGGAAAGGAAAAACACTCGCGGGGGCGCCTGCCTAGCCCCCTCGCGAGGTATGCGAGAGAGAGAAAACAGGTTAAACCGGAAACAGCAACAAAAAGCGACGGAACCAAACCAGCAAGGAACTCCAGAAGCAAACTTTCAATTAAAAGGAGGCGAGCCAATTACGGAAAGCAAATGAAAAGCCGCGTTCGGCACCTAGTCTAGTCTTGAAGTCTTCTCACCAGCGCGGAGCTAAATGCTACCACTTGGACATGGGAGGGAGCCCCCGAGGCCCGAGAGCGGCACTCCTGAGACTCCTAGGCGTGTACAGCCCCACTCGTTATTACGTGAGAGTATCATGGGCGGCGATCTTCACAGGCACTGGGCCTTCTTCATAGGCACTGGGCCTTTCTTCATGGGTAGAACTTCTGGAGATGCTAGATGTTCCAGGTGTTCTGGATGGGTACCCCATCATGTGTCTCCAGGCGCGCGGCGCCAGGCCTGGAGACATGCACGACCTTGAACGGGCCCTCCCACATGGGCGAGAGCTTATGCAGCCCTTCCTTGGAGAGGACCCGCCTCACGACGAGGTCACCCGCCTCGAGCGTCCCCGAGCGGATGTTACGACAGTGGTATCGCCGCAGCGCCTGCTGATACCTTGTCGCCCGTAGTGCGGCTTCGCGACGGCGTTCCTCCCCCAGCACGAGGTCCATCCCCCGCGTGGCGTCCTGTTGTGTTTCATCAAACGCCTGGACCCGTGTGGAGCGATGCTTGACCTCGTGAGGGAGGACCACTTCTGCTCCGTAGACGAGGAAGAATGGGGTCTCGCCTGTTGGTTTGGTGGTGGTGGTGCGGATGGACCACAGCACGGACTGGAGCTCGTCGTACTAGCCCCTGCCGCAGGCCTCGAGCTTCTTCTTGAAAGTCCTGGTCCTGAGGCCCCTCAGGACCTCTGCGTTGGCGCGTTCGGCCTGACCATTACTCCTGGGGTGCGCCACCGAAGCGTAGCAGATCTACGTTCCAAGGTTAGCACCGTATGTTTTGAAGAGATTACTAGTGAACTGCGAGCCGTTATCAGTGATGATGTGGTTGGGGACCCCGAAACGGCTCACAAGACCCCTGATGAACTTGACCGCGGAGCCAGCTGGGATGGTGCGGACGGCTTCCACCTCCGCCCACTTGGTGAACTTGTCAATGGCAACGTAGAGGTAGCGGTAGCCCCCTGGCGCTCGAGGGAATGGGCCCAAGATATCTAGCCCCCAGACCGCAAACGGCCATGTGAGTGGGATGGTCTGGAGGCCCTGAGCCGACTGCTGGATCTGCTTGGCGTGGAACTGGCAGGCTTCACAGGACTTCACTAGCTCAGCTGCGTCGTTGAGCACCGTGGGCCAGTAGAATCCGCTGCGAAATGCCTTGCCGATGAGGGTCCGCGACGACGAGTGGTGACCGCAGTCCCCACCGTGTATGTTGGATAGAACTCCTTCCCCTGGTCTCTAGAGATGCAACGCAATGAAACGTCATTTGGTCGCTTCTTGTATAACTCAGCGTCCCGGATGCAGTATGCCGTGGCTTGCTGGGCCACATGCTCCGCGTCCTCCTCCTTCTCCGGTAGCATCCCTTGCATCAGGTATTCCTTGAATTCCTTGGTCCATCATCCCTCCTGGGGCTCGAGCGCCAAGAGTAGGTGTGCTCCCAAAGTCGGGCCACGGGCTGGGGCTCTTGTGGCAGGCGGCTGCAGGAGTTCCTCCCGAGGCTGAGCTATCCTTGAAAGTGGTGGTGTCGCTGACGGCTTGAAGAGCCGCCCCTCGAAGACGCCAGGCTCTTGGGGCTGCCGCTTGGATGCCCTGTTGGCGATGTCATCAGCTTCCTTGTTGGTGCCACGGGGCACGTGCTGCAACTCCAGGCCCAGGATGTGACACCCGGATAATTAGGCTACAGTAATTCCCTGTTAATGAGGCCACGTCACCATGATGACTCTTTGTTATTTGGTTCTAGGGTTGCTTGAGAGAGACCATCTTCATCCTACGCCTCCCACGGATTGATAAACCTTAGGTCATCCACTTGAGGGAAATTTGCTACAGTCCTACAAACCTCTGCACTTGGAGGCCCAACAACGTCTACAAGAAGAAGGTTGCGTAGTAGACATCAAGCTCTTTTCTGGCGCCGTTGCCAGGGAGGTTAGTGATTGAAGGTATATCTTTAGATCTTGCAATCGAATCTTTTTGTTTCTTGTTTTAGCACTAGTTTAGTTTATAAAAGAAAATTACAAAAAAATGGAATTGATTTTGCCTCATACGCTTCATCTTTTTAATATCTTTCGTGAGTATGATGGAAAAGAAAATTGTGCCAAAGTGTTAGAAGAAGAATGCATTAAAATGTTTGGCACTAAATCATTGAGTGATGAGCATGATTGCAATGTTGTTAGTATAAACTCCTTGAATATCCATAGTACTAATGATGATTGCACTAGTTATGATGAAAATGTCTCCTATAAACATGTCAATTTTTGTGGAGTGCATTGGGTTTGCAAGGACACACCAAAAGGGAAGATAGATATTGCAAGAGGCATAAGTATTTAGAAACTAAATGGTTGCAAGAAAGGCTAGATGCATGTGCTGAAAATTTATTTTTTCTTAGCCATACTTGTGAACTTTGCAATGAACGTGATCATTTTAGTACCCAATGCAAATTGTTTCATAATCTTATCGTGTCAAAAAATTGTGATGACTTGATTTTCCTTGCACATCATAATGAACTTAGTTTGCTCTTGGGTTATGAAGAAATGAAATTTATAACTAAGGTCATTCCAGAATTTGCCTTTGATAGAGTTCTTCATTTTGATCTAGAAGAAATTTATATGTATTGCACGGTGAATTGCATTGAAAATCCTTATATTACCAATTACATAAAGAAAAGAAAAGAAATAGAAGATGAAGATAATGCTAACGAAAGGGAAGAGACTTCCCAATATCCTCCTATTATTTCTTATGATGAATCAGGTAACGAGGAGGAGCCTTTTATTCGACCAATCTCATTATTAAGGAGCTCCAAAAGGAGGATTGAACCCACACATGATGTGGTGATGAAGAAGAAAAGAAAAAGGAAGAGAGGTAAAAAGGTATCTCTCCCAAATAAGGTTGCTCCTATTATTGTTGTGCCTCATGACAATGAATCAAAAATAATTATGGAAGATGATGCACTTGATGATGATCTCATTATGCCTATTGCTTGTTGTGATGATTATGATTGGGAATATAATGATACTTCTTATGATCTTGAAAATCTTTTTAGCACTTGCTTGGAAGAATATGATAGTAATGTTTGCTATACTATTGGTGCTATCCATACTATTAATGATGAGAGTGAGTATGCTTATAATATGAAAAGGCCCAAGCTTGGGGAAGCTATGTTTGATGAGAATGACATATTTAAGAATATATTTGCTGCAATTAATGTTTGTCCGAAGCTTGGGGATGCTACGTTTAATGAAGATGCTATTTATAGTATCCCAAGTTTTGATATGCAAAGTTGTTATGATTATAGCATGCACTCTACTTATGATGATTATATTTATGAAAGTGGGTTTGGAAGAGTGTCAACTTTAGGAAGTAGTGATCCCATAATATTAGAGGATGTTGAATCTTATAATATTTATGAAAGTGGATTTGGACAGGTCATGACTTTATTTAGTGATGTATCCACTATCTTGGAAAAGGTTTCAATCGATTATGATGAGAACAAAGTTGCTACTTATGATGATTATTGTGATAAAACTTATGCTATAAAGAGTAGTGATGATTATATTTATAAAACTTGTCATGATTATGAGTACCCTTTCACTGAACATTACTCCTTTAATGTGGAAACAATTTATAGCATTCAAGTCTCTTATGATACTCCCACTATTCCGAATGAGAAGAATTTTGCTTGTGTGGAGAGTAGTAAATTTTCTATGCTTGTAGATCATGAAAAGAATGCTTTAGGTGCTGGTTATATTGTTGAATTCATTCATGATGCTACTGAAAATTATTATGAGAGAGTATCATATGCTTGTAGGAATTGCAATAATATCAAGTTTCCTCTCTATGTGCTTAAAGTTTTGAAGTTATGCTTGTTTTGCCTTCCTATGCTAGTTGATTATTGTTCCCATACGTTGTTTGCTCACAGAATCCCTATGCATAGGAAGTGGGTTAGACTTAAATGTGCTAGTCATATTCTTCTTGATGCTCTCTTTATGTTTCAATTCTTATCTTTGATCTGAGCATCATTGAAATCATCATGACTAGCTAGGGGCGTTAAACGATAGCGATTGTTGGGAGGCAACCCAATTTTATTTTAGTTTCTTGCTTTTTGGTTCTGTTTAGGAATAAATAATCCATCTAACTTCTGTTCAGATGTGGTTTTATGTTTTAATTAGTGTTTGTGCCAAGTAGAACCTTTGGGAAGACTTGGGTGAAGTCTTTATGATCATGCTGTAAAAAAACATAAACTTTAGCGCTCACGAGATTAGCTAAAACTTTTTAATGGAGAGTGATATTTAGTTGATTATTTTTTCAGATGATTACTAGACAAATTCCTCAGGTACACCAATTTATTTTAGAATTTTTGGAGTTCCATAATTTTGTGTTAGTTACATATTACTACAGACTGTTCTGTTTTTGACAGATTCTGTTTTTCGTGTGTTGTTTGCTTATTTTGATGACTCTATGGCTAGTAAAATAGTTTATAAACCATAGATAAGTTGGAATACAGTAGGTTTAACACCAATACAAATAAATAATGAGTTCATTACAGTGCCTTGAAGTGGTGTTTTGTTTTCTTTCGCTAACGGAGCTTACAAGCTTTCTATTAAGTTTTGTGTTGTGAAGTTTTCAAGTTTTGGGTAAAGATTCAATGGACTACGGAATAAGGAGTGGAAAGATCCTAAGCTTGGGGATTCCCAAGGCACCCCAAGGTAATATTCAAGGACAACCAAGCTTCTAATCTTGGGTATGCCCCGGATGGCATCCCCTCTTTCGTCTTCATTCATCGGTAGAGCTATATTTTTATTCACCACATGATATGTGTTTTGCTTGGAGAGTCATTTTATTTTATTTAGCTTTGCTTGCTGTTTGAATAAAGTATCAAGATCTGAAATTCTTAAATTTTAGAGAGTCTTCACATAGTTACATAAACTACTTATTGATCTTCACTCATATCTTTTGGAGTAGTTTGTTGTTTGCTCTAGTGCTTCACTTATATCTTTTAGAGCATGGTGGTAGTTTTATTTTGCAGAAATAGATGAACTCCCATGCTTCACTTAGATTATTTTGAGAGTCTTAAATAGCATGGTAATTTGCTTAATAATCCTAATTTGCTAAGAATAAAAGGTTTGTAAGAATTCTTATGAGTGTGTTGAATACTATGAGAAGTTTGATCCTTGATAATTGTTTTGAGATATGAAGATGGTGATATTAGAGTCATGCTAGTTGAGTAGTTGTGAATTTGAGAAATACTCATGTTAAAGTTTGTGATTCCCGTAGCATGCACGTATGGTGAACCGTTATGTGATGAAGTCGGAGCATGATTTATTTATTGATTGTCTTCCTTATGAGTGGTGGTCGGGGACGAGCGATGGTCTTTTCCTACCAATCTATCCCCCTAGGAGCATGCGCGTAATACTTTGCTTTGATAACTTCTAGACTTTTTCAATAAGTATATGAGTTCTTTATGACTAATGTTGAGTCCATGGATTATACGCACTTCTCATCCTTCCACCATTGCTAGCCTCTCTAGTACCGCGCACTTTTCGCCGGTATCATACACCCACCATATACCTTCCTCAAAACAGGCACCATACCTACCTATCATGCCATTTCCATAGCCATTCCGAGATACATTGCCACGCAACTTTCCACCGTTCCGTTTATTATGACACGCTCCATCATTGTCATATTGCCTAGAATGATCATGTAGTTGACATTGTATTTGTGGCAAAGCCACCGTTCATAATTCTTTCATACATGTCACTCTTGATTCATTGCATATCCCGGTACACCGCCGGAGGCATTCACATAGAGTCATATTGTTGTTCTAAGTATCGAGTTGTAATTCATGAGTTGTAAGTAAATAAAAGTGTGATGATCATCATTATTAGAGCATTGTCCCAGTGAGGAAAGGATGATGCAGACTATGATTCCCCCACAAGTCGGGATGAGACTCCGGACGAAAAATAAAAAAATAAAAAAAGAGGCCATAAAAAAGAGAAAGGCCCAAATAAAAAAATAAAAATATATAAAAAAATGAGAGAAAAAGAGAGAAGGGACAATGCTACTATCCTTTTACCACACTTGTGCTTCAAAGTAGCACCATGATCTTCATGATAGAGAGTTTCCTATGTTGTCACTTTCATATACTAGTGGGAATTTTACATTACAGAACTTGGCTTGTATATTCCAATGATGGGCTTCCTCAAAATGCCCTAGGTCTTCGTGAGCAAGCGAGTTGGATGCACACCCACTTAGTTTCTTTTGTTGAGATTTCATATACTTATAGCTCTAGTGCATCCTTTGCATGGCAATCCCTACTCACTCACACTGATATCTATTGATGGGCATCTCCATAGCCCGTTGATACGCCTAGTTGATGTGAGACTATCTTCTCCTTTTTGTCTTCTCCCACCATTCTATTCCACATATAGTGCTATATCCATGGCCCACGCTCATGTATTGCGTGAAGATTGAAAAAGTTTTGAGAATGTCAAAAGTATGAAACAATTGCTTGGCTTGTCATCGGGGTTGTGCATGATTTAAATACTTTGTGTGGTGAAGATAGAGCATAGCCAGACTATATGATTTTGTAGGGATAACTTTCTTTGGCCATGTTATTTTGAGAAGACATAATTGCTTTGTTAGTATGCCTGAAGTATTATTATTTTTATGTCAATATGAACTTTTGTCTTGAATCTTACGGGTCTGAATGTTCATACCACAATGAAGAAGAATTACATTGAAATTATGCCAACTAGCACTCCGTATCAAAAATTCTTTTTTATCATTTACCTACTCGAGGACGAGCAGGAATTAAGCTTGGGGATGCTTGATACGTCTCCAACGTATCTATACTTTTTGATTGCTCCATGCTATATAATCTACTGTTTTAGACAATATTGGGCTTTATTTTCCACTTTTATATTATTTTTGGGACTAACCTATTAACCGGAGGCCCAGCCCAGAATTGTTATTTGTTGCCTATTTTAGTGTTTTGAAAAAAAGGAATATCAAATGGAGTCGAAACGGAACGAAATCAACTGGAGAAGTTATTTTTGGAAGGAAAGCTACCGGATGGACTTGGACCCCACTTTAGGAGCCAAGGGAGGTGCTCACGAGGGTGGGGGACGCGCCCACCCCCATAGGGCGCGCCCCCTGCCTCGTGGGGCCCCCGAAGCTCCCCCGACATAGTTCTTCCGCTTATATAACTCCATACCCTAAAACTTCTAGAACGGAGAATAGATCGGGAGTTCCGCCGCCGCAAGCCTCTGTAGCCACCAAAACCCAATCGGGACCCTGTTCCGGCACCCTGCCGGAGGGGGGGAACCCTCATCGGTGGCCATCTTCATCATCCCGGCGCTCTCCATGATGAGGAGGGAGTAGTTCACCCTCGGGGCTGAGGGTATGTACCAGTAGCTATGTGTTTTATCTCTCTCTCTCTCTCTCGTGTTCTTGATTTGGCACGATCTTGCTTTATCGCGAGATTTGCTATTATAGTTGGATCTTATGTTTCTTCTCCCCCTCTTCTCTCTTGTAATGGATTGAGTTTTCCCCTTGAAGTAATCTTATCGGATTGAGTCTTTAAAGATTTGAGAACACTAGATGTATGTCTTGCCATGTGTATCTGTGGTGACAATGAGATATCACGTGATTCACTTGATGTATGTTTTGGTGATCAACTTGCGGGTTCCGCCCATGAACCTATGCATAGGGGTTGGCACACGTTTTCGTCATGATTCTCTGGTAGAAACTTTGGGGCACTCTTTGAGGTTCTGTGTGTTGGTTGAATAGATGAATCTGAGATTGTGTGATGCATATCGTATAATCATACCCACGGATACTTGAGGTGACATTGGAGTATCTAGGTGACATTAGGGTTTTGGTTGATTTGTGTCTTAATGTGTTATTCTAGTACGAACTCTAGGTTGTTTGTGACACTTATAGGAATAGCCCAATGGATTGATTGGAAAGAATAACTATGAGGTGGTTTCATACCCTACCATAATCTCTTCGTTTGTTCTCCGCTATTAGTTGATGTGGAGTGACTCTTTGTTGCATCTTGAGGGATAGTTATATGATCCAATTATGTTATTATTGTTGAGAGAACTTGCACTAGTGAAAGGATGAACCCTAGGCCTTGTTTCCTATCATTGCAATACCGTTTACGCTCACTTTTACCACTTGCTACATTGCTGTTTTTATATTTTCAGTTTACAAAAACCTATATCTACCATCCATATTGCACTTGTATCACCATCTCTTCGCCGAACTAGTGCACCTATACAATTTACCATTGTATTGAGTGTGTTGGGGACACAAGAAACTCTTTGTTATTTGGTTGCATGGTTGCTTGAGTGAGACCATCTTCATCCTACGCCTCCCACGGATTGATAAACCTTAGGTCATCCACCTGAGGGAAATTTGCTACTGTCCTACAAACCTCTGCACTTGGAGGCCCAACAATGTCTACAAGAAGAAGGTTGTGTAGTAGACATCACACACTTAAGGGGTTGCAGCCCATTCGGATTGGATCCGAGTGGAAAATGGATGTGGACTCCTAGTGGGCTCAAGTGGTGAGCCCACCTCGGAGGTCTATATAAAGGGGAGTGGGCACACCATTTAGGGTTGATCGAATTGAACCCTGGTGTCGTGGTTTTGTCACGGCAGATGTCCTAGTGTCAGGACTTAGTCGTGGAGCCATCGCGACGGGTTAGCTTGAAGGGGTTAAAGCGGACACAGGGACGCAAGAGAGTTTATACTAGTTCGGCCCCTTCGATGAAGGTAAAAGCCTACGTCTAGTTGTGATGGAATTGATGGGGTTTCGAGGGCTTAGGGAGCAAACAAGCTTTGCCTAAGTCTCGAGTTGTTGTCCGTTGTCCTTGAACCGCCGCCGGGTCGTCCCCTTATATACACGGGTGACGCCCGTCGGTTCACAGAGTCCCAACACCGGTTCATATTCGTATCCGGGTTGGTCTCTCCTTATTCCTAACTTACAATACAATTTTATATACACATGCCGGTTTATGGCTACAAGTCTTAAACCGACTATGGGCCCCAGGCCCTCATCTGCCTTCTTGGGCTTTAATACTCTTGAACTACTGATGGAGTTGATCCGGCCCAGTTAGGCCGGTTTACGCCCAGTAGTAATATCCCCAACATTAGGCCCCAGATTGATTTGAACGGGTTCATATCAATCCTTAGCAAAAACTTCATCTACAACATCTTCTCATAAGTTGGTGAACTGCCATGATGTCATCTTCCCTGATTGCTGTAAACCGGAGTGACATCACGTGTCATAAAGAGAGCATCCATGATACTGTCTTGCTTAATAGATCCGCAATAACCGAGGCGACAACTCCGCTTCCAAAATTCACGGTCCCTTGATTTATGCGCCTGACCCATGTCCTTTTGCCTTATAAATAAGACCGAAGGGTCATTTATTTTCTCCCCTTCGTGCCCTTCTTCTTCGTCTTCCTCGCGTGGCCAGCCTTAGAGCTCCGCCGCTGCCGTCAACTTCTACACCGACCTTTGGCCGCTGCATCAACCTGAACTCACCAGAGCACCGCGGCGACCTCCCACGTCTTCCTCAACCCTGGTAAGCCTTCTTCTCTTCTCAACACAGATCTGTTCTAGGGTTTCGTGTTCTTGCAGTGTTCATCACCTGTTCATGTTCATATACTAGCCCCTGGATGCATCTGTGAATCCCTGCTCTATGCAGCGGTAACTTTTAGTATCCGCCTTTAGTTTCGTGCCCAGGACGATAGATCTCACATATATTTCTGCCCATTGATTCAATATTGTTCTGCTTTGAGCTTTTTGGCTATTTTTCTTCTTTTCTGAACTTGCTTTAGATCCAATGCTGTAGAAAAATCTTGCGAAATCTGTTTGTGCATACTTATCCATCCGCAATCTCAGCTGTTTCAAATGCTCAGATCAGGCGGTTTAACTTGGTGTAGAAAAAATTAACAAACCGGTATATACCATTAGTCCCCTTGTTGAACCGATAGAACTCTTTAGCCAGATGCTGTCACTTCATAGAACTCCGGTTTAGATATAGCTGTCTCCGGTTTAGATATAGCTGTCTCCGGTTTAACATTGTTCATACCAGTGTACATTTAACCAACACATTCTTGAACCGGAATCACTTATTTTGTAGATTTCACCATGGCCAAACAAGTATATGAGTGCAACTGGGTTCCTTGTCGCGTCACAGAAACTCAACTGAATAATTTAGTCTTAACCAGCGCTTTAAGCAGCAAAGATACTATCCATTGGAGGGTCCCCGGTACAGAATGTCCTCCCACACCTCAAGAGGGAGAGGTCGTTGTTTTCGCAGATCACTTAGCCCGGGGCTTTAATCCGCCCGGTTCAAAATTCTACCGGGATGTCTTAGCCAATTTTCAACTCCGCCCGCAAGACACTGGCCCCAACTCTGTTACCAACATATGCCACTTCCAAGTGCTCTGTGAAGTGTTCTTTCAAGAGGAACCCACAGTTGAGTTGTTCAGAGACTGCTTTCATCCAAACCGCCGCACAGAGTTTACTGATGGTTCCAATATGGAATTGGGTGGTGTGGCGATTCAGAAAAGAAAAGAGGTCACTTACCCTCACGCTAAACTGCACAGCCATCCCAAAGAGTGGAATCAATCATGGTTCTATTGCAAAGACACCTCCCCTGCTGATGAAAATCCTTTGCCTGGCTTTCGTCCGGAGCGACTAAGCAATACCCATCCTTTTCCACAAAGGTTAACTGCCAAGGAGAGAAGTAAATATGCTCCTCAACTTTCCAAACCCAGGGCCTTCATGGCTAACGGTTTAACAGGAGTTGATCTTGCTCGCTGTTGGATATCGTGGAGCATACTGCCCCTCAGTCAGCGCTCCGGTTTGATGTGCGAATATACTGGCAGTGTCGATGACCCATTGCGACATGTTAACATCCAGCTCACCGATGATGAAGTCATAGAAGCTGTGAAGAAAATGTTGAATGAACCGGAACACATCTGTGCTCGAACCGGCCTGCTTCCCTTCTGTGCCACCAACAAACCGCCAGCTGTAAGATTTTAATTTTACTTTTTACTGAGCCTGTCATTGCTATATCTGCCCATTATTTAACATCAACATCTGTTTAAACAGGGCGATGATCCGTTTTGGACCAAGAAGCTTCTACAGGAGAAACCAGAAAAAACAGACAAATCGGAAAGACCAATCCGGCCAAAGACTAAAGTCGTG
The DNA here is from genome assembly GCA_032464435.1 of Aegilops umbellulata. Lineage (NCBI taxonomy): Eukaryota > Viridiplantae > Streptophyta > Magnoliopsida > Poales > Poaceae > Aegilops > Aegilops umbellulata. The sequence goes on from CP136055.1 coordinate 260,690,452, forward strand.
AAGAGGTCTGCCCATAGGAAGAAAACCACTGCATCTTCTGATCGAGCAGCTGATGATGATGTGGGTAATCCGGACCTTGTGGTAGAGCTTGATTCACTAGGATTATTTTTCACACGCCTTATTGATGATGATATTTGTCAGGATGATGCTGAAGCCAGCCATGCTGATGTTGCAGAGCTAATTATTCTCTCTTCCGATTCAGACCCTTTGCCTTCACTAAAAATCCGTCAGGCAAACCGGAAGGTTAAATTTTCTCATCCTCTTGCTTACTTGGATCCCAACTTTCTTATGAAGACCCAACAGCATGAAGCTCGCCGCACAACCCGGCATAGTGGCCAGGTAGTTACCTCCACCGGTTTACCGAACAGTCCGGTTCGGAAACGCCGTTCAGAGGTCTCTAATTTGCTTGTCGGTGCTTGCCCTAAAGCGGGCTGTTTTCATCAACCCCTTAATCCATCTGACTCCGATTATGAGGTTACCTCCCATTAATCCTCTGGCGAGTCATCGGCTACCCAGCTGCCACCGCTCAAAACGGTGCTTGGGTAAGCTATACTTATCATAATGTTTCTGGTGTATTACTTTGTAACATATACTGTATTGACCTTGGTTATTCATTTCAGGGCCAAGCCTAGGCCAAGCAAAAAGGCTCGCCTAGATAAAGCGACTGAAGAAGATGCTATTCCTGAACCGGACAGAGTACCTGGTTCTGAAACGGCTATCCGTGAAGATGCGCCAAATGACCCGCCACCACAAGATGATGACTGTATTGCTGAAGAGAGACATGTTGATACCTCCAGTCCTGTTGACCAGCCCAGAAGCCCCATCCGGATTGAGAAATCCACCAGTCCATCAAAGCCTACTGAAAAACCGATGGCCCCAGTGCAAACCGGTGACGCCCAGGATGATGAAGTTGTTATTACTAGTGTTGGCCATATAGAGCCAAGCAATCATGTCGCTTTGTCTAAACATACCGCCAAGGAAGAATTTGCTGCAATTGGCAAGGGCAAATGGAATGCCGACTTGTCAACTTATGCTGCTTTGTCTCCTCAAGATCTTCATTCCGGTTATCTAAACTGGTTATACACCATCCGTGATTATGAAGCCGGCCTGGTTAACATGATGAAGGATAAATATGAGGTAATTTCCATATACTCCTCTGCTTGTAATTCATCAATTCCAATAGCCCCCAAGTGTCGGTTTAAGATATCATTTTAAACCGGGACTTGTCATTTAGACTTCAATATGCCTGAATTTGCTGATGTAGCCCCCAAGGGCCGGTTCAACTTATTATAGTTAAACCGGGACTTTAGTAATAAAGATTGTAGCCTAAGGTACTTAATTGAACAAATAGCCATTAGCCCCCAAGTACCAAGTTGAATACTTGTATTGAGCTTGGGACTTTCACAAAAATTGTAGGATAAAGATCAAATAGGCATTAGCCCCCAAGTACCAAGGGCATAACTTGTTGTGTGATTGGTGCTTCACTTATGTACCCTCATCTATATCATATCATTGTCTGTATGTAGGCTGAGACGAGCAAAAGAGAAAACCAAATCGCCAATTTGCAGGAAAATCTTAAGTCTCAACAAGCTGAAACCTCCAAAGCCAAAGAGGAATTGACCAGCGCTTTAAGCGCCATGGAACAGCTGAAGGAGGGCTTCCAGAAGGAGCGGGCAGATTGGGCCACCTAAAAGTCCGCTTTAACCAAGCGAGCAGAAGATGCCGAGGCTGCGCTCAAACCGGTGGTGGACGAACTGACCGGCATAAAGCGGCAAGTGCATTCCATGACTGTTGCTATCTTCGGTAAGCCGATTTAACTTCTGGAGTTACTCAGTCTTCTTATGTAGCTTTCAATCTGCTGACTCTTTGTAACACTTCAGGAACACGCATTGGTCACTTGGGGTCAGATGTGCGGATGAAATTGAAAGCCGCCTACACATTGATCGAGCAGCTGTATACCGAAGCACAGCGGATCATCTCTACTGCATCACATAACAATCCGGCGCCCACTTTAATTCAAGATACTCTTAAGAGGCTGTCGATGCTTCCTGCCCGGGTTGAAGAGCTGAAGAGATCTGCCGCTCGAACCGGTGCCATCAATGCCTTAATCCGGGCAAAAGCATGGGTGCCGGATTTTGACCCTGTTGAGGCAGCTCAGGGCTATCCCAGCTTGAAGGAAGACGGGTCAGCATTTAGTGAAGCGGATCTGCGAGCAATAAACTGGGAGGTGCGTCCTCTAGCTTGCCAATTAGCTGAAGAGGAAGATTTGTCGCATTATCAAGCACAGTACAATGACCAAAACAAGCGAGTAGCCGCACCGATTCCTGAAGAGGAAAATCTTATCCCTCCAATCCGTAAGCACACTTATGCTCCTGATATTGAACCGTCACTGCTGATCCATGATGAAGCTATCTTTCAAGCATTAATCGGAATCGACTGGACAACTGTTGATTTCCAGCCGCTGGGTAGAGAAGCAGAAGTTGAAGAGGCGCGGGATGACCCACAACCATCAAGCCATGCTGGTGACCAGGCTTAAACCGGAAGCCGGTTTAAACTGCTCCCCTTTTGTGTTCTGCGAAGAAACAATGATCTTATTTGGGCACCGTGTTGCCTTGTAATAGGCTTAGCCGATACTCTTGATTTTGTTATGCCTTCGTGCATAAGTACTGCAACCTGTGCTTCCTTTGGGTGACAAAATTTCCAAAGTATTTTCTGCAATCAAGAAACCTTAAAATACCGCCGCGGTTGTACCGTCAGGCGGATTGTTATGAAATCAAAATATCTGAAATTTGAAGTATATGATCTAATATTTGTGATACATAATACCTGCCATCGTTGGGCATGAAGCTGGCTTAGCCAATCTTGAAGCGGAGGTTTTATAAACCCACACTATTGGAGGAGATAACAGCTCCTGTATATATATAATGTCGGTTTACCTTGCAAAACCGTGTCGGGTGTTATAATAAACACCATGTTACTCCTCAATAGGATGTTTAACAAAGAAAATCAAACCGGGCAAATAAACTCCGGATTAAAATGGACCGTGTTCCGTCAATTGACAGTTTGAACCGGTTTAAAAACTTTGTCAGTTTAAAAATGCAACAAGAATAAAGAGATATTAAAGAAATTTTTTAAGCAAAGGTAATGATAAAAACCGTTTGCAAAAAGAGGCTTTATTGAGCCGATCAGATGGCGTTACCATGGTCGGACACGACCAAGCCCCCGATAGGCGTAGCAATGGTACAAGTCAGCCAGGTCCCCAAATGAAACAATGGCATTATGCCGATCAAGAGGCGTGGCAATGGTTTGGGTTCGACCAAGCCCCCAAGTGATTTTGTGGCCTTAGGCCGATCAAGAGGCGTGACTGGTTTAGACTTGACCATGTCCCCAAGTGATCTGGTGGCTTTCGCCTATCAAAAGGTGTTGCGTTGGTTCGGATACGACCAAGCCCCCAAGTGATGTCATAAAGCTTTTGAAAAGCAAATTCAAGGGGTAAACCAGAGGACGCTTTAAGACAGGACAACTCCGTGTAACCACTCATGATGTAAAAAGAACAAAGACCCCGCTTTAGCTGAGGCTCCGGTTTATTGTATTAATCATAATATATATAGTGTCATAATATGTACATAGGTAGAGCCGATGGCTTAGGTATAATAAGGCCGAAGATGACCTATGTTCCACGGCCTGTTGGTCTCCTCCTCTGATGTACGTGAGTCTTTGTGCTCTCGAATATCGATCAGATAGTATGACCCATTGTGCAAATTCTTGCTGACCATGAAAGGTCCCTCCCAAGGTGGGGATAACTTATGCATATCAGTCTGATCTTGGATGAGCCGAAGCACCAAATCGCCCTCTTGAAAGGTTCTGGTTCTGACTCGGCGATTGTGATAACGACGAAGATCCTGTTGGTAAATCGCCGAGCGGGCAGCTGCTATATCACGCTCTTCATCCAACAGGTCCAAAGCATCTTATTGTGCTGTCTCGTTGTCCGCTTCAACATAAGCCGCCACACGAGGTGAATCATGACGGATATCACTGGGGAGAACCGCCTCCGCTCCGTAGACCATGAAGAACGGCGTATATCATGTTGATCTGTTGGGTGTAGTATTGATGCTCCATAACACAGATGGCAATTCTTCTACCCAGCAACCCGGTGTTCTCTGCAAAGGAACCATAAGCCGGGGTTTGATACCTCTCAAGATCTCTTGATTAGCTCGCTCTGCCTGACCATTGGACTGTGGGTGGGCTACTGATGAAACATCAAGACGGATGTGCTCACGTTCGCAGAACTCCTTCATGGCACCCTTGGACAAAGTAGTACCATTATCTGTGATGATACTGTGTGGAAAGCCAAACCGGAAAATCACTTTTTTGATGAACTGAACCACCGTGGCTGCATCACACTTGCTAACGGGTTCTGCCTCCACCCACTTTGTAAATTTATCAACTGACACCAGAAGGTGGGTCTTCTTATCCTTGGACCTTTTGAAAGGTCCAACCATATCCAGCCCCCAAGTCGCAAACGGCCAAGTGATTGGAATCATTCGCAATTCTTGAGCCGGCACATGAGCACGTCTTGAGAACTTTTGGCAACCATCACATCGCTTGACCAGATCTTCCGCATCAGCATGAGCAGTCAACCAATAAAATCCATGGCGGAACGCTTTAGCTACCAAAGATTTTGAACCGGCGTGATGACCACAGTCTCCTTCGTGGATCTCACGCAAAATTTCACAGCCTTCTTCAGGAGACACACAACGTTGAAACGCCCCTGACACACTGCAATGATGCAACTCGCCATTGACAATAGTCATGGACTTGGATCGCCGGATTATCTGTCGGGCCAGAGTCTCATCCTCTGGTAACTCGCCCCGGTTCATGTACGCAAGGTAAGGAAGCGTCCAATCTGGAATGACATGAAGAGCTGCCACCAATTGAGCCCCCAGATCAGGAATAGCCAAATCCGCTTCACCAGGGAGCTTGACCGACGGGTTGTGCAACACATCCAGAAAAATATTAGGCGGGACCGGTTTACGTTGAGAGCCCAACCGGCTTAAGGCGTCCGTCGCTTCATTCTTCCGGCGGTCCACGTGGTCCACCTGATAGCCCTTGAAGTGACCTGCAACAATATCCACCTCACGACGATATGCAGCCATGAGTTGGTCCTTGGAATCCCAAGTGCCAGACACCTGTTGAGCCACCAGGTCCGAGTCACCGAAGCACTTAACTCGGCTTAGATTCATTTCCTTAGCCATCCGGAGACCGTGGAGTAAGGCTTCATACTCAGCTGCATTGTTAGTACAAGGGAACATTAGGCGGAGAACGTAACAAAACTTATCACCTCGTGGGGAAGTTAATATGACTCCAGCCCCCGAGCCCTCCAATTGCCTGGATCCATCAAAATGCCATAGTCCAATATGTGTGATCCGGCTTCTCTTCAGGCGCTTGCAGTTCTGTCCAATCATTGATGAAATCAACAAGTGCTTCAGACTTGACCGTCGTCCGCGGCACATATTTCAATCCGTGCGGCCAAAGCTCTATAGCCCACTTGGCAATCTGGCCAGTCGCTTCCCGGTTCTGGATGATATCTCCCAAGGGAGCAGAACTAACCACTGTGATGGGGTGCCCTTGGAAATAATGCTTAAGCTTCCGGCTCGCCATGAAAACTCCATATACCAGCTCCTGCCAATGCGGATACCTTTGCTTGGATTCAATAAGTACCTCGCTGATATAGTAAACCGGACGCTGAACCGGATGCTCCTTGCCTGCCTCCTTGCGCTCCACCACAATATCCACACTGACTGCACGAGCATTCGCAGCAACATATAATAGCAATGGCTCCTTGTCAATTGGAGCAGCGAGTACAGGCGGATTAGCCAACTGCCGCTTTAAATCCTCAAATGCTTTATCGGCAGCAGAACTCCAGACAAAATGGTCCGTCTTTTTGAACATCTGATACAAAGGGATTGCCTTCTCACCCAGGCGGCTAATAAACCGGCTCAACGCGGCAATCCGGCCAGCCAAGCGTTGAACATCATTGATACACTTCGGTTTAGCCAAGGAGGTGATGGTTGTGATCTTCTCCGGATTAGCCTCGATTCCCCTGCTGGACACCAGAAAACCCAATAACTTGCCTGTCGGTACACCAAAGACAGACTTGACCGGATTGAGCATCATCTTGTACATCCTCAGGTTATCAAAGGTTTCCTTCAAATTGTCAACCAAAGTCTCCCTCTCCCTTGACTTAACCACGATGTCATCCACATAGGCATGTACGTTACGGCCAATCTGTTTATGAAGGCAATTCTGTTCACATCGCTGATAAGTTGCCTGGGCACTCTTGAGCCTGAAGGGCATAGACACATAGCAGAAGGCTCCAAAGGGAGTTATGAACGCTGTCTTCTCCTGGTCTTTAACTGCCATCTTGATCTGATGATAACCGGAATATGCATCCAAAAAACTCAAACGCTCACAACCCGCCGTAGCATCAATAATTTGATCAATACGGGGGAGGGCAAAGGGATCTGCTGGACAAGCCTTGTTAAGATCTGTGTAATCCACACACATGCGCCACGTGCTGTTTTTCTTAAGGACTAGCACCGGATTAGCTGGCCACTCAGGGTGGAAAACTTCAACAATAAAGCCAGCTGCCAAGAGCCTGGCTACCTCTTCTCCAATAGATTTGCGCCTTTCTTCATTGAACCGGCGGAGGAACTGTTTCACCGGTTTGTACTTAGGATCCACATTAAGAGTGTGCTCAGCGAGTTGCCTCGGTACACCTGGCATGTCAGAGGGCTTCCATGCAAAAATGTCCCGATTCTCACGGATGAACTCGATGAGCGCGCTTTCCTATTTCGGATCCAAATTGGCACTGATGCTGAACTGTTTGGACGAATCGCCAGGCACGAAGTCAACAAGCTTAGTCTCAGCTGCCGATTTGAACTTCAAGGCCGGATCATGCTCCGTGGTTGGCTTCTTCAATGGAGTCATGTCCGCTGGATCAACATTGTCTTTATAATATTCCAGCTCTTCTGTGGCACAAATCGACTCTGCGTAGGCCGCATCTCCTTCCTCGCACTCCAAAGCGACTTTACTGCTTCGATGAACCGTTATCGTCCCCTTGTGACCCGGCATCTTGAGCTGCAAATATACATAACAAGGTCGTGCCATAAACTTGGCGTAGGCCAGTCGCCCAAACAAGGCGTGATATGGGCTCTGGATTTTTACCACCTCAAAGTCAATGTCTCCGACCTGGAATCATGATCATCTCTAAAGGCCACCTCCAGGGCTATCTTACCAACAGGATATGCTGACTTACCAGGTACCACACCATGGAATACCGTATTGGACGGTTTAAGATTTTTATCTGTTAGTCCCATACGACGGAAGGTCTCATAGTATAAGATATTAATACTGCTCCCTCCATCCATGAGTACCTTGGTGAACTTATAACCTCCCACCTGAGGCGCCACCACCAATGCTAGCTGACCCGGATTATCCACCCGGGGAGGGTGATCCTCTCTGCTCCACACGATCGGCTGTTCAGACCAGTGTAGATATCGGGGCACGGCCGGTTCAAACAGAATTCACAATCCTCCTTTGAACCTTCCGGTCTCACTTGTCCAAACTAGTGGTGGAGACATGATATTGCCCACTATTCAACTGCTTCGAGTGACTCTGGTAACCCGACTACTGCTGCTGCTGCTGCTGATTGTAACCACCCTGGCTATTATTTTGATTGTTATGTCCGCCCGGATTACCATTAAATCCTGAACCGGAATTTCCTCCACCGTAACCCGACCCGGATCCTGAGCCACCACCGGAGCCGTGATCATACCGGAAAGCATTAGAATTCTTGAACTCCTGCATAATGTAGCAGTCCTTCCAAAGGTGATTGGCTGGCACCTCCTTCGTCCCATGCTTCGGTCAGGGCTGGTTTAATAGATAATTTAAGCGGTCCGGGTTAGGATTAGGCGCTCCACTGCGATTCGGCGGTTTACCCTTGCGTCGCTGGCCCTTGTCCTGTGCATTGGTATTAGCCATGAAGTCCATGTTTCCATCCGCTTTACGCTTGCCTCCACCACCATTACCTGCCTGATTATGCTGCTGTCCTCTGGAGTTGCTGTTCTTCTTTCCCTTCCCTGTCTTGTCGTCATCAGACTCGGGATCCTTGGTACTATCAGAATCAGCATACTTCACTAATGCAGCCATGAGAGTCCCCATATCCGTGCAATGACGCTTCATCCGCCCCAACTTCAACTTTAGAGGCCCAAACCGGCAGTTGCCTTCCAGGGTGATAACAGCGGTGTCAGCGTTGATGCGGTCCGATGAATGCAGAACTTGCGAGACCCGGCGCACCCAATGGGTCGTCGATTCTCCTTCCTCCTGGACACAGGCTGCTAAGTCCACTATAGACATAGGCTACTTACATGTATCCTTAAAATTACTGATAAACCGGGCTCGCAATTGGGCCCATGAACTGATAGAATTAGCCGGTAAGCTTTTTAGCCAAGTGCGGGCCGTTCCTTTGAGCATCATGGTGAAGTACTTCGCACATGCCGCATCGTCCACATCAAGCATCTCCATGGCCATCTCATAAATTTCTACCCATGTCTCTGGAGGTTGATCCGCCGTGTAATTTGGCACCTTGCGCGGGCCCTTGAAATCCTTGGGCAGGCGCACATTACGTAAAGCGGGGACAAGGCAAGGCACCCCCAAAGAGCTAGAAGTAACACCAGGCTCGACCGAGGTAGTCGGACGAACCGGCGTAAGCTGTCGAGTCTGATACTGTGCGGCTAACTCGGCCTCCCTGCGCGCCCGGTCCCGGTCCACCACTTCCTGAGCATTATCAGCACCACCCGCCGGGTTGTTACCGCGGGGTGCTCCACGTTGTGCATTACTTGATACGGCCGGTTCATCCATATGCCTGCTATAGCTCCGGCTTGGACGAGGGGTGGAGTGGATCTGGTCGCGGCTGTACGAGTATGCTTCCTGTTGGACCAAAGCTGTCCTAAGAAGCTCCTTGACCCGGCGCGTTTCTACTGCCTGCGGCGAATCACCTTCAATTGGGATGGCCTCCAGCCGTGCAGCAGCTGCAACAAGGTTGTCCATCGGGTTGGAGTAGTGACCCGGAGGTGTTGGAACAGCCTGAGGTACAACAGTGTTATGATGGGGTAGATACGTCAAATGGGGCTGAACTGGCGCGCCCGTCCCAGGAGCTTCCGCCCGGTTTACCACCGATGGATTACTGGTTCCCGCTCCTGGGGTGTTGAAGAGGTCTCTGGCTTCAAAAACCGAAGGCAAACGGGATCGGTACTTCCTCTTGATGACTTCATGCGACGCGTTCTGGTCCAACATGAGCCTGTAGGCTTGCGCATCTAAAGCGGCCCACTCTGCAGTCATCCTGGTATTTTCAGCTGCTAGGTCCGCCTTGGCCTGAGTGATATGTTCCCTCACCTTTGCAATCTCCGCGTTGTGGGCGTCCTGATCCACCGGGTTAGCATCTGCCATAAGGGCAACCAACGCATCAAACAGATCCAATAAAACTTGAGCCGGCGGGTGCACAGGGCCTCCTGCCCCGGCAGCCGTCGCCGCTACTGAACCGGAGATCATTGCCGCAGTGGTCGAAGAATGAATCACTGCTTGTGTACCGGCCATGAATATTCCAACCCGGTTGGGCAGATCAGAGGGGTCCGAAATACTGTCGCCATCGGAACAGCCCCCAATCCGGCCATCTTGTAGCTGATGCAGAGATTCAGTTTCTCCGGTTGACGACTCGTCGCCAGAGTAAACAACGGTCTCGCCACCAGATTCCGATCCATCCTCATAATTTCCTCCATGGATGACTCCCACGAAGGCACGCTTCACGGCCGGTTTAACCTGGGCAGATCACGCACGCTGAGCCGTTCCGACGAGGTCGGTGCAGATGTCCGGCTCAGGGCCTGGTTCACCGATCTTGCCGATGAAAACGTGTATGCCACCAAAGGGGACCCGGTACCCATACTCAATTGAGCTGGCCTCGGGGCCCCAGCCTGCATCGTCGATGTAGAGCTTGCCGCGATGACTCTTAGTCATCCGACCCACAGTGTAGCCCTCAAGTCCTTCGAAGCGGCCCTCCAAGAACTTGAAACCATCGTGAGATAGCCCCACGGTGGGCGCCAACTGTCGTGGTTTTGTCACGGCAGATGTCCTAGTGTCAGGACTTAGTCGTGGAGCCATCGCGACGGGTTAGCTTGAAGGGGTTAAAGCGGACACAGGGACGCAAGAGAGTTTATACTAGTTCGGCCCCTTCAATGAAGGTAAAAGCCTACGTCTAGTTCTGATGGAATTGATGGGGTTTCGAGGGCTTAGGGAGCAAACAAGCTTCGCCTAAGTCTCGAGTTGTTGTCCGTTGTCCTTGAACCGTCGCCGGGTCGTCCCCTTATATACACGGGTGACGCCCGTCGGTTCACAGAGTCCCAACACCGGTTCATATTCATATCCGGGTTGGTCTCTCCTTATTCCTAACTTACATTACAAGTTTATATACACATGCCGGTTTACGGCTACAAGTCCTAAACCGACTATGGACCCCAGGCCCTCATCTGCCTTCTTGGGCTTTAATACTCTTGAACTACTGATGGAGTTGATCCGGCCCAGTTAGGCTGGTTTACGCCCAGTAGTAATATCCCCAACACATGGTTAGCTAGCGCCACTCCCCACGCCCATGCCGCGTGACCGGACCTAGCAGTCCGTCGCTCGACGCTGCTCCCCGTACGTGTGGATACCTTGGAGGCATCGCATCTGCGGTGCTTGGACGAACCGTTCGAGGGAACCGCGAGGTGCCGTTCGCGGGAGTCACCATTCACGGGTCTTCGCTGTTCACGGGAGATCGGCAACGCGAGGAGGAGACGGCCCGGGAGATCGGCTACATGCATCACCAACTCTACTTCCGCTACGGTGACTGCGTGTCTAGTGGTAAACCCGATCCCGTGATCTATTTCCAGCAGCATGATCTTGGGTGCGCGGTAGAAAATTTTATTTGGCGCTAGCGTAGCGTACCACGTGTTCCTACATGCAAATCCCTAATACCTGCACAAACAAATAAGAACCTTGCAACCAACGTGATAAAGGGGTTGTCAATCCCTTCACGACCACTTGCAAAAGTGAGATCTGATAAAGATAATAAGATAAATATTTTTGGTATTTTTGTTGTATAGATTGAAAAGTAAAGATTCCTTTTCTGCGAAACACTGAAATAGGCAAAAAAACAGCAATTTGCATTGGGCCTTCGGTTAATAGGTTAGTCCCAAAAATAATGAAAAAGGTATATTAAAGCCCATTAAACATCCAAAACAGGTAATATAATAGCATGGAAAATAAAAAATTATAGATACGTTGGAGACGTATCAGCGGCAACTGATTGATTACCTTAGGCAGGAGAAGATAGATATAGTTGGTCTACAAGAGACGATTAGGCAGGACTTTACCATCCAGGAGCTCTAGGGACTCTCGCGGCACCCATTTTGTCGTGCAATGGTTGCCGACGATGGGGCTCTCGGGGGGCCTCCTGTTGGGTGTTAGGGAGGACTTGTTCTCGGTTGAGCATATGGAGCGAGGGGAATTCTTCCTGAGCACGTCCATCACTGACCGGCGATTGAACCTCAGTTGGGAGGTAATCATCGTTTATGGCCCGGCTGACCACGGGTGATCAGTAGACTTCTTGGCTGAGTTTTAGGATAAGGTCGCTCGCTCCACTACACCGGTAGTGGTGGCCGGACACTTTAACTTGATTCGGACTGAGGCTGACAAGAGCACCCCTAATGTGGACCGGCGACGCATGTCCATGTTCAACTTCATTGTGAATATGGCTTTATGGGAGATCCTTATGGGAGATAGCCCACATAGGGGCTAGATTCACATGGACAAACAAGCGGGCGGATCCCATCCGGAGCGTGTTAGATAGGGTCCTGGTGTCTATACAGTGGGAGGTCATGTTCCGGCTCTGCTTGCTTCTGGCGGTCACGTGGATTGGGTCTGACCATGCTCCATTGCTATTCTCCTCTGGGAAGGGGAGCCACCAGGAATGCGGCACTTCCATTTTGAACCATCCTGGTTATTGCAGCAAGGGTTCATTGAAATGGTGTGGGACCGGTGGACTGAAGTCGCGGCTTCCCCACCAAAGTCTTTTTGCGCCACAGACATATGGCATCACTGCAGCAAGGTATCTCGCCAGTTCATGCGTGGGTGGGGATCCAACCTTGGTGCGGATCTTAGGGTTCGCAAAGGGGAATTGTTGGACCAGATCAAGGCCCTGGATGAGGTGGCCGATTCGACCGGCCTCTCGGATGACGAGTGGCTCTGTCGGTACGCCCTTGAATCCTTGTTGATGGAGAAATTCAAGGGTGAAGAGCTATTCTGGCAACGACGCGGGGTCCAGAAGTGGCTGCTTGAGGGTGATGCCAATACTGCTTACTTCCAGGCGATCGCCAATGGGTGTTGTAGGAAGTGCTCCATCCCGTGCCTCTGGGAGGGGGACACCCTCCTGGAACACCCGGACAAGATTAGATCCCATATTTACTCCTTCTTTAATGAGCCATTCACAGCGGAAACCCGGGGTGGTGTATCCCTAGTAGAGGACTTCTAGCCAATGGCGGATAGAGTCTCTGATAGCGAGAATGCGGATCTTACCATCCCATTCTCCCCGGAAGAGGTGGGCAGGGCCATCGCCTCTATGAAGGCGGGGTCGGCCCCGGGACCGGATGGCTTGCCGGTGGTCTTCTTCCAGAAGTTCTGGGACGTCAAACCGGTAATTATGCCAATGTTCCATGAGTTCTACAGTGGAACTTTTGACATGTCCCGGGTTAATTATGGGGTCATCACCCTTATCCCCAAAATAGTTGGGGCTACAGATATCCACCACTTTCGTCCTATCACAGTTATTAATGTGCTTGAGTGCATTTTCTCCAAAGTGTGTGCGACCCGTCTAGCCCCTGTTGCAGAGCGCTTTGATCACCCCCTATAGACGACTTTTCTAAAAGGGCGGCGAATCCATGATGGGATCCTGGCCCTTCATGAGATTGTTCATGAGGTCAAGACGCATGGTCATAAGGGTGTCTTCCTCAAGCTGGACTTCTAGAACGCCTATGATCGTCTGGATTGGTCCTTCTTGAGGTTGGTACTTCAGCGCCGGGGCTTTGATGACAGATGGTGCTCTTGGATCATGCAGTTGGTCCGATCTGGTAGGACTGCTATCAATATCAATGGTGAGGTCGGGCCTTTCTTCGTGTCATCTGCGGGAGTGAAGCAAGGTGACCCGATATCCCCTCTCCTCTTTGTCCTTGATGTCGACGCTCTGGCAGTCATCTTGGATAAAGCTAGGACGTCAGGCCACATATCAGGGGTTATTGGCCACCTGATCCTGGGGGTGGGGTCACCCACCTCCAATATGCGGACGACACCATGATTATGGTGGAAGGATCGGCCCTTGACATAGTGAATCTTAAGTTCCTGATCCTCTGCTTTGAGGCCATGTCGGGACTTAAGATCAACTTTGATAAGAACGAGGTCGTCATTATAGGCTTCCCGGCTGACGAGCAACAACAGATTGCGGATAACTTGAATTGCAGACTGGCATCAATTCCCATTACCTATTTGAAAACACCGATGACCGACTCAAATATTCTAATAAGTGCCTTCGATCCATTGGTAGAACGGGTGGCGACGCGGGCTGAGCCCTGGCGCGGACGGTTTATGTCCAAGGGGAGTAAATCGGCCCTCATTTCTGATAACCTAGCGAGTCTCCCCATGTTCTTGATGGGGATGTATAACCTACCAGAAGGTGTTCATGACTCCTTCGATAAGGAACTCGCGAGGTTCTTCTGGCAGGCCGCAGACGCCCGCCAGAAGTATCACATGGTCAAGTGGGCAGATATCTGCAGGCCCAAGGACCAAGGTGGGCTGGGAATTATGGCGTCTCGTCGGATGAATGTTGCACTTATGATGCGATGGATATGGCGGATCATGCGCGGCAAGGGAGGACTATGGTTACGGCTGATTCAAGCAAAATATCTGAGAGGTGTACCCCTCCTGGCGTACTCATGACCGGGAGGTTCCCAGTTTTGGCAATCCATACAAAAGATAAAGGAGGACATCTGCCTTGGGATTTCCTTCACTACAAGTGATGGGGACGGGACCCAATTCTGGTTAGACCCATGGATGGGTACCGAGACCCTCAGGGTGGGATTCCCTACCCTTTTCTCTATATGCTCGGAACCATCTATTCTAGTTTCTGAGGCGTCACGTTCGGTACAGTGGGATATCCGGTTCTGCCAGATGTTTTGGCAAGCAGAGCATGCCGAATGGACGAGACTGATGGTAGCCCTGCCGCCAGTGTTGCCAGACTATCCGGACACTGTATCGTGGCGGCTCTCACCTTCGGGTGAGTTTTCCGTCAAATCCGCATACAAGGCTCTAGGTCGCCTCCCCGTTATCCCTTGGTCTAACTTGTGGAAGGCTCCCATGCCCTTGAAGATAAAGATCTTTGTCTGGCAGCTTCTTAGAAATTGCCTCCCTTCGGGGACCAAGGTGCTCAAGCGACAGGGCCCAGGTGATGGACTTTGCCCTTTATGCAGGGTCCCTAAGACTGTGGCCCATATGATATTCTCGTGCACGGCGGCTCGAGTCCTTTGGCAGTTCGTCCGTGAGGCACTAGCGCCCGACTGGGAGGCCCTGGATCTCGTGGACTTTCTCCAGGCCAGGGTTGCCATGTCAGGTCGACACCGACGCTCATTCTGGCTGATCTTTGCGGCCATGTCATGGACTCTTTGGACGACAAGAAATAAAATGGTTATTGAGAAGGTGTTCTAGGGAAGTAAGCGGCAAATAAATGGCATCCGCAAGTCCCATCTAGTTAGTTTTTGCTAGCTCGATAGTTCATTTTCCTCAAAAAACAAAAACTCTTTTGAACTATCATACCATGAGTGGACTTTAAACGGGATTAAACGGGACCCATAATACACCCCTAAGGTGTTCCCGAGGCAGGCATCTGACTCTCTGTTCAAATTACTTGCTTTTCTGCAGTAATGACACCCACTTACTAGGCAGCACGACCGTGCGCGTCTAGACACCATGCTAGATGCGCTCGTGGACTCGGCCCGTCGGATTTCGTCATCCTAGCTTCGCCCGTCGGCCGCCACTAGGTGGCATTGTTTTTGTTCTCTCTTTTGTTTCTCCTTGGGCATTATTGTGTTGTTGCCCTAGCCGTTGCCTTTATGGCGTATCTGGATGTTGGGTGTATGGATCTTTCCTTTATCTATAAAGCGGTGCGAAAGCCTATTTCCAAAACTAGTTTGGCCGCTATGTTTGGCGGAACCTAGATAAATAGTACAGTTAGAGCTTGCTATTAGCGCCAGAAATCCTTGTTAGTAGTAGTGTTCCGGTGAGAAGTTAGATTTACATGCGTTTGCGTTTGGCGGAAGGTTGCGGTGTTTGGCGGAATGTTGTTTATTTAAGTTAATAGAGGCGGACATATGCGATATATGGTTCGATGGTCGGTTTTGTATCAATGTCTATAGACAGGTTCCTCGGTCTATGGATGTGCAGTTTACGGGTCAGTATTGAAGATGCCCTAACAAGACCAAAGCATTTGAGTGTGTCGCCAACTTAACTTTTCTTTTGGACCAGTTTGAACAAATGACCAGAAAGAAGGCAGAATATGTGCGCATCAGATCCTATTGTTGGTTATGTAAAAGTTATTGTTTTCGACCAGGACAAGAGTCAAACTTTTGAATTTTTGACTACCAACGTCTTTACATATATTTCTACTGTAATAACTGAAATCGTATGTGTGAATCTTTTTTCCTCAAAAATTGGTTTCACATTATACAAGGCTTTTAAGGTTTCACAAATAAACTAATTTAAGAAATAGTGTTCAACGTCATACTTTGAAGATTATGTTAGTTCCTAAAATGACAACTTAATAGGACTAGAGGGGGTAGGTGTCAAAATCAGTTCAAGCAACATTTGGGAATCCTAGCTAGCTCAATGACATCATGCAATTGATGTACTAAAAAAACGCAACCGAGCAACTATTTTGTTCGATGAAGGTAGTACCATGGAAGAGATTGGTCTACATAAGGACGAAATAGCATGGGAATCACTTCAGCAATAGCCACAAAGGATGAGTTTATAGAAACACAATGTTTTTTTTTTCTAATCTAAGCACTCCCAAAAAAATCTTCACAAATGTGCCCAAACCTGGGGTCGGTTGCCACTACTGAAATGCACTATGCTCCACGTCAACAACAAAATTCAAAAAAAAAACATCAATATTTGCCACAAGTCATTGAGACGCTGGAAATCAAGATAATTAAGGGATGTCTTAATAACGCTGTAGAAACACGTGTTTCCATTATAGAATCTATCACAAAAACATAATAGTTGCAGCAAACTTGTGGGCACATTTGGCAGATGATTTTTCCTGCTACCATGCAATCCACCGAACGCCAAGAACTATTTTATTTTATTTTATTTTTTGCATGGAGAACCGCAAGAAAATTGCCACTGCATTTCTTATAAACGCTCATATAAAGTAATCACCTTGTTATTTATCACCATAAATATGTCATAGTCCAGAAGCATAGCATGCCATGCTCATGAAGACCTTTACACATGAGGTCCAGAGCACACCTAGCCTATTTATCTATCCCTTGAGTTATTGCCTCGTACTAAAAAAAGCAGTCACCTCCGTCCACACATATAAACGGGTGTTGCGAAAAAAGGGGGCAAAATTCTAGCATACATTACATAAGGTATACGTATACAATATTGGCCTTGCAAAAGAGAGACTAGGTGAGGTGAAATAGGTGACCAGCGACTAGTGACCGTAGCAGTGATTCCTAATAGCTCATCGAACTAAGCGGCGGGCTCCCCGTAGAGTCAAGCTGCGAGAGAGCAGCCTCCACCGTCTCCTTCATCTGGAAGCGGTCCATCTCATCTACCTGGAAAAAAAAAGAAATTGATCGGGTCAGTCAGGGCTGCAAATATTGTCTCGGGAATAAGTAAGCTCCACAGCAAATATTATCCAAAATCTCATCCGGATTGAAAACTACTCCCTCCGTCTCATAATGTAAGATGTTTTTTGACACTATGAGACGGAGGGAGTAGTACCGATAATACAGCACGGGGTTAGCTTAAAGCATGTGGCGCTCGTGCTCAATATACTAGTACAACAAAAGAATCACCCGCAATAAAATATCAAGCGTGACGTGTGGAAGAGAAGCATTTCCGCCCTATTTCACTTGTAGTAGTACAAAAAGAGAAAAAAAAATCTGAGGATAGACGTAGACAGGAGGGAGCATCTTCTTGCACTGAGCACGTGCAAATCGATCTCCAGGGCTCCCCCGAGGCCCCGACCACGTGATGTTGATGCTTCCGCGTTTCTCTGGAGATCAATTAGCATCCAAAGCACGTGGCGATTGATATGTCCCCATCGTGCTCAAGCTGAGCGATGGCATCCACGCCGCGCGTGCTTATTGATTGTCATGTGATTGATTGGTTATGTTGCGCGACGCCGATCCAGCGGCAAATCGAGCGTGGCCCAAATATGGATCGAGGAGATGCCGGGATGGGAAAGCGATATTTTCCTTTTCTGGAGCCTTTTGAGTTTCTTGCGACTTGCGAGTGATGTGGCGTTGATCGCCGCAAATGGAACAGAGGAACAACTTTTTTGATGTATATACAAACTGTCGACTTGGACCTTAAAAGAGGAAACTAAAAGTGTTTACCGATGGTAAAAGTCAACCAACTAGTAAAAAGAAGGGGTATGTGACGTCAGCACGGCCCACGTCATCTTATCATCAATTCAATCAAGTGAACTAACGGAAGCAGAAACAGAGCCATCGGATCGGATAGAATCGTGCGAAAGAACTGTTGCTGATGAATTGCGGATGGCGGCGGCTACGTACCTCGACGAAGAGGGTGTGCATGAGGCAGCCGGAGACGGAGGTGATGTTGGCGGTGATGACCCTGAGGCGGAGCTCCTCGAGCGCGCGGCACACCTTGGTCATGGCGTCGCGCTGCTTGCTGCACGTCACGCTCACCACCAGCACCTTCTCACTCACCTCCGACACGCGCAGCTCCAAGACCTCCACGGGCGGCGAGGCCACTGCCGCCGCCGCGGCGAGCAGCGCGTCGTTCATGGACGAGACCGACAGGGCGCGCTTCACCTTCTTCCTCTGCGCCGAGGAGACCTGGTCCACGGAGAGGCCGCCGTCGTAGTCATCCTCCGCGCCGGTGGCGGACTCGAGCGCGGACACCTCCGCCTCCATCTGCCGCTCCTCTGCCTGCAGCTGCTGGATGTACTCGATCGCGTCCTTGATGATCGAGGCCTTGTCCATCTGCAAAGACGAGGGACTGGCCGTTAAAACCGTCTCTCCGGCGATCGAGATGCTGCCGTGTTCCAGCAATGCCGACTGAGATGCTTGCGCTCACCTTGGTGATGTTGGGCACGACGCTCCGGAGCGTGTAGAGCTTCTCATTGAGCTTGCGGCGGCGGTCGCGTTCCATCAGTATGTTCTTGTTCGCCCCAGTGCCGCCCATCCCCATCCCCACCCCTGGCATGGCCGCCCCCATCGGCGTCGAGGACGAGTGGGAACCGTCCGGCGAGCTGGAGTCGTAGTACGAGATGGCGTCTTCGGTCGCCCCGACGAAGATGCTGCAACCAAGTACCATGAATTTAGTCACCCTCGCCTCCAAAATCCCTCAACAATGGCGATGGATGGCCAGAAGGCTGGAGCAAGGCGTACCTGTCAACGAGCTCCTCCGACTCGAGGTAGCGCTGCGTCTCCCAGTAGTATGCGAAGTTCTCGCCCATGTCCGGGTCCATGTCTTCCTTCTTCTTCCCTCTGATTCGTCGCTGGCTTCTGCTCTTCTCTGTTCTGTTGCTCTGTCGCTCTTTCTCCAGGTGCTCTCACTTGTCTCTTCGAGCCCTTATATATAAGCGCGGGCTCACATGTGCGGCTGGCAGGCGGGCCCCGCGCACCGGACAAGGACGCGCTGGCCTGTGGTCTCCGTCTCCGCGTAACGACCAGGCGAAAAACGTGGAGAAATTCGAGGCGGGCACGCACGCCACTCTCTTTCACGCGCAGAGCACTCTCTCGCGGACACTACGTGAGGGATTATTAATTAGTTTTGGCTAATCTAGCACATGGAGAATTGATGATAACTCGATTTACTGTACTAGTAGTACTAGTAGTCTACTACCACACGTGACTTGTTAGCTCAAACCCAACCCAACGATATCCCTTTTTTTTCTTTTCTTTTTCCTTTTGGTTGACAAAGTGAGGCTTTTCGCAATGACATTACCTAAAACTAAAGATGATCCTAATTCCTACACATACTAAAAACACATATTCTATAAACATGAATGTTTGGGTCTACTACCGGTGCTGCCTGTTGGAAATATTAGCACTTTTCCGACTAATCTAATCCACGAGTAAACAGTAAACATGACAAATACGGCATGCATCTCATCCTGATACCTAAACATGTGAGGACATACAGTACATAGAACCGAAACATCTATGAACAGTATATATACGACCAACACATGAACGAGCAAATAGGGGATGAACGAGTCATACCCTCCGGTTGGCCAGGCCAACGCGGCGGCGGCAGCGGCAGCGGCAGCCTCGGCATCGGCCGATGCCTTCTTCTTGGCGGCTTGATCGTCAGCCATGGAGTCGATGCAGGGGAAGTAGTGAAGCAGAGGCGGAAGGAGACGGGGAGGGATCGGGAGCAGTCGCGTCGAGACACTCCCTAAAAACCTTATTGTCGTTCTCCCGAGCAGGATCTCGAACAACAGGGTTCCGGAGGCACCTGCCCTCCTGACCAACCGTGCACGCGGTCGTCGGGATGGGATCGTGGGAAGCAACACAGAGAGAGGAACAGTAGATGACGGCTAGGGTTGTGCGAGAGGGTGTGAGTGAACTGAGTTAGGGTTCACTCCACTGGCCAACGCCTTCTTATATAGGTCGTCGGGTAGATGGGCGTGGGCTCAGGCCCACGACCGAGTCCCGAACAGCCCACGGTCCAACTTCTCGGACAATGGCACTTCCATAAGAGACTCGTTAATTAATACGAGATTAATTAACCATTCTCGACCGGCAAAAATAAGCTTCGGCTCGGCTCATTCCTGCAACCTGCGGCGCGCGCGTGCGTCATGACAAGGCGGGGCGGGCGACGAGGATTATTGTCTTATATGGGTCTAAGCCCATCCATAATCCA
This sequence comes from Aegilops umbellulata, assembly GCA_032464435.1. Classification (NCBI taxonomy): domain Eukaryota; kingdom Viridiplantae; phylum Streptophyta; class Magnoliopsida; order Poales; family Poaceae; genus Aegilops; species Aegilops umbellulata. Next base: position 260,710,717 of record CP136055.1, read on the forward strand.
TCACTACCATATGTTGTAATTTAAGGTCTTCTTTTGTTCATAAGGTAGAAATATCATAGCTCTGTCTCGCCCGACCCGCTCCTGCGAGGGGGGGGGCGACCTAACTCCGTCGCTGCCGCCAGCTTTACCCTCTCCTCCTCTCTTCCCCGCCGCCGGGCAAAGCCCGGCGGGCTGCGTCGGTGGGGGGGGGCTCTGGTCTCCCCTCCTTGTAAGTGCATCTAGTGCCACCCCTAGTTGGTTTTGGAGTATTGACGACAAACCTGGTTGAGGGACTAATGTGTTTGTGAGAATTACAGGATAACACAGGTAGTAGTCCCTCATTGATTCGGTTTATCTACCGGAGATGACCCCTAAAAATGTATGAAGACATTGACGACAATGGTGGTATATGAAGATATTCAGATTGAAGACTATGACATGAGAAAACATTGAGTGAAGACTATGGAGCGCGGAGACTTAGTCGTTTCGTTGTTTCCTTTTCTTCTTTTTTGAGTCATAGGAACCACCGTACTATTAAGTGGGGTCCAAGTGAACAAAGTCAGAGTGACTGAAGTGATGCTCAACCAAAATCCTATGTCTTCGAGCGAAGACAATGAGAGCAAATCTTATCTAGAGCTGCATGAGTCAGCTTTGCTTGTAGCCCAAGTAATGTTGTCGTGTGTGTTTGAAATCTGACCGTTGGAACACATGTCAGTTCCTTAGTGACCCAGGGTCATTTCGGACAAATCAGGTCGTGGCTATAAATATCCCACCCCCTACACCATAAATTGGTGGCTGCTCAGAGTTAGTGCACGTCTTTTGTCATTTTGAGAGCAACCCACCTCGAAGCTTTTGAGAGAGAGAGAAATCCTTGCGAGGACAAAGCCCAAACACCCAGAGCCAAAAAGTGTTAGGCATCACTGAAGTCTTTCTATCTGCGTGACCTGAAGACTTATTACACTTGAGGACTGTGAATCCTCCAGCCGGTTAGGCGTCGCGTTCTGAGCATCCAAGAGTCATTGTGGATCGCCGGTGAACGAAGTTTGTGAAGGTTTGGAAGTCTACCTTGAAGACTTACCAGAGTAATTGGGCGAGGACTGGGTGTCCTTAGCTCAAGGGGAATAAGGTGAAGACGTGGTCTTCTGAGTTGAATCTCAGTCTCCCTTACCAGACGTACAGTTGTCACAGCAACTGGAACTGGTCCAACAAATCCGGTGTCCACATCAAGTCACTGGTTCTATCCTCTCCCTCTCATTACTTACAGTTTGTCTTCGTGAAGTCATTGCCTGATTGTCGTAACTGTTGACTTCATTGCTTGACTATTGTTGTTGTTTGGCTTCATACTATCTTCCATCCTGATCTTTACTACATAGCTGTTATTAGTCCTTGTGATTTCACTTCATTACATACTTGACTATGGCTTGCTTAGTGTAGTCTACCTTCCGCTGCATTTCAATAGGTTCATTTTTATTGTTTGTCTTTGAAACTTCCTTGTTTTGAAGACTTTCATAAAAATCGCCTATTCACCCCCCTCTAGTCAATAACTAGCACTTTCAATTGGTATCAGAGCAAGGTACTCCCTTGTTCTGTGTGATTCGGTTTAACCACCTGGAGTTTTATCTATGTCGACTGCAGGGATAATCAAAGTCTCCGTTGCTTGCCCTGTCTTCGATGGAACTGAATATCCCTACTGGAAGAATAAGATGCACATGCATCTTGAAGCCATTGATGTCGACCTCTGGTATGTTTTCAAGAATGGCGTTCCCAAGACTGGTGAAGGTGTCACCCCTGCTGATGTCAAGAAGTTCATTCAACTGGACTCTACTACCAAGAACATCATCTGTGGTCATCTGACCAAGGGACAGTATGGCCGTGTGAGTGCTCTGGAAACGTCGAAGCTAGTCTGGGACTGGCTCCCAAAGGTCAACGAAGGCGTCTCAACCCAGAGAGATCAAAGGACCAGTGTTCTTCGCAACCTCTTCCACCGCTTCAAGAGAAATGACAATGAAAATGCCCAGCTTACGTTTGATCGCCTCACTGACATCACAAATGAGCTTCGTGCTCTCGGCGCTATTGAGATTACCAAGCATGAAATCGTCAAGACACTACTGAGATCACTTGATAGCTCCTTTGACAAGCTTGCCCTCATGATTCAAGAACGTCCTGACTTCAAGACACTCGATCCATCTGATATACTCGAGAGGCTCAACACACATGAATTCCAGCTATCTGAGAAAAGAGATATCTATGGGTCTAGCTATGGCCGAACTCGTGCTATGAAAGCAAAGGTTGTTTCCACATCTGAAGAAGAATCTGACTGCAGTTCTGATGATCCTGAAGACATTGGAAAGGAACTTGCTATGCTTGTGAAGAAGTTCCAGAAGTTCACTAAGAAGAAGGGCTTCAGAAAGTCTTCACGATCCAGCTCAAGAAATGATGAAGCTTCCACTCACGACTACAAGAAGAGAACCTGTCATAAGTGCAAGAAACTTGGACATTACATCTCTGAGTGTCCACAGTGGGATAATGAGAAGAAGAATAAAAAGAGCAAGGAATATGATTCTGATGACAAGAAGAAGAAGAAATCTTCAAAGTCTTCCTCCAAGTCCTCATCCAAGTCTTCATCCCATAAGAAGAGCTCATCTGTCAAGGCTCGTGCTTTTGTTGGCAAGGAAATGGATTCAGAAGAGGAGTCTGCTTCAGAGGAGGCATAAGTGGTGTCTGAGGAGGAATCCGACCCTGGGGTTGCAAGTCTGGCTCTAGCCACATCCTACATTGCCAGGTCAATCTTCAACACTGAAGATAATGGCTCCGTCACCAATGCTGAAGCTTATGACAAGGACGACTCTGCTCCCACCTACTGCTTCATGGCACGTGGTGCCAAGGTAAAATCACGCGATGCTTACTTTCAAACATCTAGTGAAGATGACTCTGATTGTGAATCCAAACCCAGCTACAAAACACTTGCTAAAATTGCAACTGAACAACAAAAGGCTATGGAACATACTAAAAAACTGTTAGACAAAAGCGATGACCTGTTGGACGCAGAAATGACCCGTTCACAGTCCTTAGTTGAAGACATAAAAAAATCTTCATGCTAAGTACCAAGAACTTGAAAGTCGTCATGAAACGCTCTCAACCACTCATGAAAAGCTCTCCTATGATTATCTTCAAAGGAAGCAAGAGCTTGAGAAATTGAGAGCGACTCATGAAGATCTTCAAAAAGAGAATGAGTCACTTCGCGCTCAACGGATCAGTCCCGCTCAGGATGGATTTGAACCCCCATGTCTAAAATGCCTTGAGCATGACAACGCTACCTCTGTTGCTGAATGTTCTACTGCTGCTACTGTTGCATTGTCTTCAACTGATGATGTGGCAACTAACCCCTCTGCTGAGGATACCACTACTATTGCTGATGAAAATGCTAGGTTGAAGACATTGCTTGAAACAGGGATGAAAAAAAGTCTCAAAGGGCATCAGACACTGTGCGATGTCCTCAAAAAGCAGATTCTGAACCGAAACCCTAGGAAAGAGGGTGTTGGGTTCGAGAGGAAAATGAACGTTGATGGTTCCTACTGGAAACCTGAGCAGTACCCCAAAACCACTTGGGTTGCTGCAAAGGGACCTTCACTGGACCCATCCACCTTATCTGGCTTTACCTGTGCTAACCCTGTTGTCATTGAGGAATCCCTTCATGCAAACTATAAACTGTTTAAGAATCAGAATGGTGAAGTGTTTGCCAGGTATATTGGTACTAACTGCAGGAATGGACCACCTATGAAGAAGATCTGGGTTCCCGAAAGCTGTCTTGAAAATCTTCCAGTGAATTTCACCATGACACCACCTGGGAAGAAGACAAACCCCAAACCTAAGACTTCATATGGCCCAAAGGCTTCATACAGACAGTGGACTCACCTGAGTCACCCTAACGCCAATGTTTTGCAGGGAAACCATACCCAGACTTATGAATATGAGCGTGTGTCTTCAAACTGCTATGTTCATAGAACTAAGAACTTTTCTGCTTGTTCATATGAGTATCGTTCTTCTCCTGTAAGGCTATTTGCTAGGGCTCAAAAGCCAAAGTTCTCAGATGCTGCACTTAGACTCATTGCTTCTAAGCCACCCCTGAAGATGTGGGTGGTTAAGAAGAATTAACTTTCTTTTGCAGGGTAAGGTCTGCAGCCGAAAATCAAAGGTGTTTGATGCTATTGTTGGGGACCTAAAACATTTCGTAGGGCGCAAGATTAAATGCCCAAATGGTCTTACTATGTATTTTGTTCCTGAATCGTTTGCCATACATCCTATCACTCCTAATCTTGATCTGAGCTTCAATAATCCTCTTGCCCATCAAATGTTTATGCTTCACTATACTCTTGGTGAAGCCTATCCCCCTAACTATACTGTAGGGTATGACACCTCATGCTTTAGAATGGATTATGGACAGCGTATGCACTAATCATATGACTGGTGATCGAAGTCTTCTCATGGACTCAACCTTACGTCCATCTGACAAGAGTCACATCACATTTGCTGACACTGGTAAAAGCAAGGTATTGGGTCTAGGTAGAGTTGCAATCTCAAAGGATCAGCACATGGATAAAGTGATGCTTGTTGAATCCCTTGGTTTCAACTTAATGTCTGTCTCAATGCTTTGTGACTTGAACATGATTGTGATATTTGGAAAGTATCGTTGCCTTGTACTAATGGAATCTGACAAGTCTCTAGTCTTTGAAGGGTACCGGAAAGATGATCTGTACATGGTAGATTTCTCAGCAGGGCCGCAGCTTGCTGTATGTCTTCTTGCAAAAGCTTCAGAGTGCTGGCTCTGGCATCGCAGGCTAGGGCATGCTGGCATGAGGAACTTACACACTCTCGCAAAGAAGAAGCATGTCATAGGCATCGAGGGCGTCAAGTTCAAGAAGGATCATTTGTACGGTGCCTACGAAGCTGGAAAGATGACTAGGGCCAAGCATCCCTCGAAGACAATCATGACGAGATCTCAACCCTTCGAGCTGCTACACATGGACTTTATTTGGCCCTACTCACTACTCTACCCTCACAAAAACTGCTTGTCTCTATGGCTTCGTCATTGTTGATGATTATTCAAGATATACATGGGTGCATATTATTCTCTACAAGACTGAAGTGCAATTTTCAGACGCTTCGCCAACCGTGCCATGAACAACTATGGCGTCAAGATCAAGCATATCAGAAGTGATAACGGCACTGAGTTCAAGAACATCAGACTTGATCTTTATCTGGATACAATGGGAATCACTCATGAGTTCTCAGCTCCATACACACCTCAGCAGAATGGCATCGTGGAGCGCAAGAACAGAACCCTCATTGAGATGGCTCAAACAATGCTCGATGAATACAAGACACCTAGAAAGTTCTGGCCTGAAGCTATTGACACCGCATGCCACGTCACCAATTGTGTTTATATTCACAAGCTTCCAAAGAAAACATCCTATGAACTCCTCACTGGCAAGAAGCCAAATGTCAGTTACTTTAGAGTATTTGGAGCTAGGTGCTGGATCAAGGATCCACATCACAAATCAAAATTTGCTCCGAAAGCACATGAAGGTTTTATGCTCGGCTACGGAAAAGACTCGCACTCTTACAGAGTCTTCAGCCTCTTTATCTATAAAATTGTTGAAATTGTGGATGTGAGATTCGATGAAACCAATGGTTCGCAGAGAGAGCACTTGCCAAATGTGCTAGATGAAGTTCCACCCAGTGAATCAATCAAGCTAATGGGAACTGGTGAAATTGTGTCGTATGAAGCACAGCCTGAAGAGGAACTTATCATTTCTGCACCTAATCAACCTGTAGACAATTCTTAGTCCGAAGACAATCCTCCCAATGATGACAATGATCAGTTGAGCAAAATCTTCGTCCAGTTCATCCTCGGGTTGCAAATGAAGTACAAATAGAAAAGATAATTGATAGCATCAATGCACCTGGTCCACTTACTCGCTCAAGAGCAACACAGTTAGCAAATTTCTGTGGGCACTTTGCCTTTGTGTCAATATCAGAACCCAAGAAAGTTGCTGAAGCCTTTATGGAACCTGAATGGATTCAAGCTATGCAAGAAGAGCTTCAATAGTTCAAGCTGAACAATGTTTGGGAACTTGTCAAGCGTCCTGACCCTCGCAAGCATAACATAATGGGCACAAAATGGATATATCGCAACAAGCAAGATGAGCATGGTCAAGTTGTCAGAAACAAGGCTCGTCTTGTTGCTCAAGGATATACTCAAGTTGAAGGAATTGACTTCGATGAAACATTTGCTCCTGTGGCTAGGCTTGAAGCTATTCGCATACTGCTAGCCTATGCAAATCATCACAACATCTTGCTATATCAAATGGATGTGAAGAGTGCATTTCTCAATGGCAAGATTGAAGAAGAAGTGTATGTTGCACAACTGTAACGCCCCAGATGTAACTTGCCATATTTGTAATCCAACTCTTGCCATTTTCGGCTATGTGCTATGATATTCCCTCCGTGGTTGGGTTCTCTCCGTTTTGCATTTTGGTCATGTCATGCATTTCATATCATGTCATCATGTGCATCGCATTCGCATACGTGTTCGTCTCATAAATCCGAGCATCTTTCCCGTTGTCCGTTTTGCAATCCGGCGCTCCTATGTCTCCCGGCGTCCCCTTTTACATTTCTTCGTGAGCGGGTATTAAACATTCTCGGAATAGACCGAGGTTTGACATGTGGCCTTGGTATAGCACCGGAAGACCGCCTGTCAAGTTTCGGGTCAATCGGAGTTCGTTTGGCACTCCAACGGTTAACCGGGTAACCGTGAAGGCCTCGTGTGTGTTGCAGCCCAACACCCCTTCAAAACAGCCCAATAACCCATCTAAGTCACTCCCATGTCCTCCGCCGTTCGATCACGATCGCGTGGCCGAAAACCGCACTCCATTTGAAGCTTCCTAGCTCCTTCTACCTATAAATATGTGCTTCCCTCCTCATTTTCGGGCAAACCCTAGTCCATTTCGTCCCCGCGCCGCCGGACGAAATCCCCGCCGCCAGACGCGTCCAGCCGCCACCTCGCCGCGGCCAACTGCAGGCCGCCACGTCACCACCGCCGCCCCCGCGTCCAATCCCGTCACGCCACGCGTCCCTCTCTCTCCTCCTCCACCGCGCGGCCCGCGGGACCCGGATCGGGCCCGCGCGAGCCCGCGCCGCCGCCGCCGCCCGCCCTCTCGGCCCGGCCCCTCCGCCCTCGCCGGCGACCACCGTCGCCCCCGCACCCGAAGCGCGCCTCGCCGACGCCCTGTTCCCGAGGGAGCCCGCGGCTCTGCTCGCCGCGGCTCTGCTCCCCGCGCCGCCTCCTCGCGCCTCCCGCCGGCCGCCTCCCTCCCGCGACCTCGTCGCCCGGTGCCGCCACTCGCCGCCGCCGAGCTCCGCCGGAGCCGCCCGAGCTCGCCGGAGCGCCCGCCACCGACGTCCGCGCCTCCTCCGCCGGGACCCGGCCGGATCCGGCGAGATCCGGCCCGGATCCGTCCTCCCCGGCCTCTCCCCGCAGCTCCGGCGCCCCCCAACGTCCTTCTCCCGCGACCCTCTCCGGCGTACCTCGCTCTCCGCGCCGCGGGTTGACTTTTATCTTCTCCCCGAATATTGCTAAGTCCCTGGATTGCTACTTCATGTGCCCCTGTTCATCATGCTATATCTTTGCATCCATGGCTCCGTTTCATGCGTATAAAATGTCGAATTGTTCGCCTCGAAGAGTACATCATTTTGTTCCATTGAGTCATTTTCATTTGAAGCCATCTTGATGCCCGAAATGCTGTTAGAAGAGGGCTAGTTGGTGTTAGTTGCTGGATCTTATCTGAACATGCACTTTTGTCATTTTTGCCATGATTGATGTGTACCTCCTATGAAGTTGAGTCCTACATGAGTTTTGTAATATGCCATGTTACCTACCCAGAGGATTTTGCCATGTATTTTTTTTATCTATGTGGTGACTAGCACAAGCATGCAAACTAGGTCACTTGATGTTGCTGATTTCAGAGACTTAGTGATTTCACAAAGTCCCTGACTGCTGTTATTTTTATGCCATGTGTTCATGTTGTTTCCGAGAGATATATGCATAATTTGAGCATGATCAGTAAGGGAGTTTTGAACTTGAGTATTTTCTCTATCCATCCATGCCTTTGTTTGCAATTATGGAGTGCTATAGCCTGAGTCAATTGAGCTCTACTTTTGCTTCAAAATGTTGCTGGCAGATTGTTTACATGTTATTCGATTTTGCCAAGCTTGGTGTAGTTGATCCTTGCATGATATGATGTTATTCTTGCCATGTCTGGTTACTATGCCATATCTTCTTGATTTATGTATGCTTAGTTTATCATGAAATGCTCTGTAGTGAGTGCATCGAGCTCACGAACATGCCTAGTCGTTAACAGTTTTTGACATGTCCAGTTTTCTGCCAAGTCTGTAACCTGTAACGAAACTTGCTTAATTGACATGGGTGTAATAATGTTTTCTGTTCCTTTTTGGCTTATGGTCAGTAAGGGACTTTTGTCAAGTGCTACGAGTAGATTCATGCCATGCCTTACTTTGCTATGTTCTGAACCTGTAGCATGTTGTTTCATTGCTCTGAACATGTCATCCTGATGTTAGTTTCTGCTTGTTGATATTTTCTCCAAGTCTGAGAACTTGTTATCGTTTGCACTTTTGCCATGCTTGTTTGGACCTGTTATGATGTGATTTAGCCGTAGCTCAGTGTTCATCTTTTGTTGAGCATCTTGAGTAGATTACTGTCATATGCTTTGCTGCCATGGTTAGGTGCAGTAGCTTAATTATTTGTTGCTTGCTAAGTAGCATCATGCTGTTTATAGCAGATTCGTGTCATTCTTGTTTTGCTTGCCATTTGCAAACCGTGCATCCGATTCCGGTGAACTTTATATCGATTTCAACCGAAATCACCTCACCTATCCATTTGCTTGCTTGGTTTGCCAAGATTATGCCCTGTTCATCCTTGTCCTCCCGGAGCATGCATTCACATTGCATATCACCTCTCGCATGTCATTGCCATGTTTTGCATCATATTGCTTGCGCATTGCATCGTGGTTGATATTGGTTCCTTTGCTTGTTCTCTTGTCTTGGGTAGAGCCGGGAGACGAGTACGTGAACGAGGATTCCGTTGAGAACGCTTTCGAGGACCAAGCTTTCGACAACTCTGAGAACCTTGCAGGCAAGATGACCATACCCTCGAAATCACTTCTATCTTTGCTTGCTAGATTGCTCGCTCTTTTGCTATGCCTATGCTGCGATACCTACCACTTGCTATATCATGCCTCTTATATTGCCATGTCAGCCCCTAACCATCCATGTCCTAGCAAACCGTTGTTTGGCTATGTTACCGCTTTTGCTCAGCCCCTCTTATAGCGTTGCTAGTTGCAGGTGAAGATAAGGTTTGTTCCTTGTTGGAACATGGACTTGTTGTTCCTTGTTGGAACATGTTTACTTGTTGGGATATCACAATACCTCTTATTTAATTAATGCATCTATATACTTGGTAAAGGGTGGAAGGCTCGGCCTTATGCCTGGTGTTTTGTTCCACTCTTGCCACCCTAGTTTCCGTCATACCGGTGTTATGTTCCCGGAGTTTGCGTTCCTTACACGGTTGGGTGATTTATGGGACCCCCTTGACAGTTCGCTTTGAATAAGACTTTTCCAGCAAGGCCCAACATTGGTTTTACCATTTGCCACCTAGCCTTTTTCCCTTGGGTTCTGCAGACTCAAGGGTCATCTTTATTTTAACCCCCGGGCCAGTTCTCCTTCGATTGCTGGTCCAAACCGTCAGCCGCCGGTGGCCACCAGGGGCAACTCTGGGTTCGCCTATCGGAAGTTTGGACAATTCGGATGTGCCCTGAGACCGAGATATGTGCAGCTCCTATCAGGATTTGTCGGCACAATCGGGCGGCTTTGCTGGACTTGTTTTGTTGCTGCCGAAATGTCTTGTAGTCCGGGATTCCGAGATTGATTGGGTCTTCTCGGTAGAAGGAATATCCTTCGTTGACCGTGAGAGCTTATCATGGGCTAAGTTGGGACACCCCTGCAGGGTATTATCTTTCGAAAGCCGTGCCCGCGGTTATGAGGCAGATGGGAATTTGTTGATGTCCGGTTGTAGAAAACCCGAAATTGACCTTAACTAAAACACATCAACCGCGTGTGTAACCGTGATGGTCTCTTCTCGGCGGGGTCCGGGAAGTGAACACGGTTGTTGGAGTTATGCCTGACGTAGGTTGTTCAGGATCACTTCTTGATCACTTCTAGTTTCTCGACCGTGCTTTGCCTTCTCTTCTCGCTCTCTTTTGCGCTGTAGCCACCATATGCTAGTCGCTTGCTGCAGCTCCACCTCACAAACCCCTTTTCCCACCTTTAAGCTTAAATAGTCTTGATCTCGCGGGTGTGAGATTGCTGAGTCCCCGTGACTCACAGATATTATCACCACAGTTGCAGGTACCAACGATGCCAGTGCAGATGACGCGACCGAGCTCACTTGGGAGTTCGATGAGGAACGTGGCCGTTACTATGTTTCTTTTCCAGATGATCAGTAGTGGAGCCCAGTTGGGTGATCCGGGGATCTGTTTAGCATTTGGGGTAGTCTTCTTTCATTTTGGTACCGTAGTCGGACCTTGAGTGTAATCTGTATGATGGATGTTATTTATGTACTTGTGTGAAGTGGCGATTGTAAGCCAACTAGGTATCTTTTCCCTTATTTATTACATGGATTGTGTGAAGATTACCTCACTTGCGACATTGCTTTCAATGCGGTTATGCCTCTAAGTCGTGCCTCGACACGTGGGAGATATAGCCGCATCGAGGGCGTTACAACAACCTCCTGGCTTTGAAGATCCAAAACATCCTGATATGGTGTACAAGTTGAACAAAGCACTATATGGCCTCAAACAAGCTCCTCGCGCTTGGTATGATACGCTCAAAGACTTCCTGAAGAGCAAAGGCTTCAAACCTGGTTCCCTGGATCCCACTCTCTTCACGAAGACATATGATGGTGAACTGTTTGTGTGCCAAATATATGTGGATGACATTATCTTCGGCTGCACCAACCAGAAATACAGTGATGAGTTTGGACACATGATGCAAGAGCAATATCAGATGTCCATGATGGGTGAGCTGAAGTTCTTCCTTGGTCTTCAAATTCGTCAGCAAAGAAATGGCATCTTCATATCTCAAGAGAAATACCTCAAAGATTGCCTGAAGAAGTTTGGAATGCAAGATTGCAAAGGATACATGACGCCAATGCCAGCTAAACACCATCTAGGTCCTGACGCCAATGGTAAAGAGTTTGATCAAAAGGTATATCACTCCATGATTGGTTCTTTACTTTATCTATGTGCATCTAGGCCAGATATTATGCTTAGTGTTTGCATGTGTGCTCGATTCCAAGCGGCACCAAAGGAATCGCATCACTTAGCTGTGAAGCGAATTCTTCGATATTTGGCTTACACCCCAACATTAGGATTATGGTATCCAAAGGGCTCAGAGTTTGATCTGGTAGGATTTTCGGATGCTGATTATGCTGGTGACAAGGTGGATCGCAAGTCTACATCAGGCACATGTCACTTTCTGGGACGATCACTTGTCTGTTGGTCCTCAAAGAAGCAGAACTGTGTATCACTCTCCATTGCTGAATCTGAATGCATTGCTGCTGGATCTTGCTGTGCTCAGCTTCTATGGATGAAGCAAGCTCTCAAGGACTATGGCATCCATCTGAAACAAGTACCACTCTACTGCGACAACGAAAGTGCCATCAAGATTGCCAACAACCCAGTTCAGCACTCGAAGACAAAGCACATTGAAATTCGTCATCACTTTCTCAGAGATCATGTCATGAAGGAAGATATTGATATCATACATGTCAACACTGAAGAGCAACCGGAAGATACCTTCACTAAGCCCTTGGATGAGAAAAGGTTTTGCAAGTTACGGTGTGGGCTAAATATCTTGGAATCCTCAAATGTCCTGTGATCAGGCACACATCCTAACACTTATGCATGTAGATGACTTAGATGTGCAATACACGAAGTAAAGTATATCTTCAGTCAATGAAGACATGCATTCTTAGTGTGAATACATTAATGCGGAATTTGACTTCGGAGCGCCACGATAATTGTGCGCCGTGTCTGGGTCTAATACTTCCTATACGGTGGGTAACGCCACCACCAAATTTTTCTTTCTGAAGTTTTTATTCTTTTCCATGGCGTTACTTTTACTATATCTTCACATTTGGTTTGTATTCAATTATCTTCACAATGTTGACTTGGTTGCATTTGGATATATATATATATATATGTGTGTGTGTGTGTGTGTGTGTGTGTGTGTGTGTGTGTGTGTGTCTTCATTGTCAGCAGAAGATATATATAAGTATTCTGTACTCTACAGCATTCACTTATAGCTATGTCTTCTCTGTTGAATCTTTTGAACTAAATGAATGTGATCGGACCCTAATCTCTCTATGCTTTCTACCTCATACTCTATCTATCCAAATCATATGCATTCTGTTGAAACTGTCGAATGTCTTCTCTGCGTCCTTGTCAGCAGAAGATACAGAGACAAACATTAAGTCTGTTTTAAATGCTCTATCCTTATTGCCTGAAATCCGGAGAAGCCGGAACGACCATCCGACAGTTCAGGCGGGCGTGGGAACGTGGGACAACTCAAAGTATGTTGCATGCTTGCCACGTGTTCCTCAGATGTGAATCGCCAGGGGCACCTGCGTAATTGCGATGTGCCGCATCCTTCCTTATAAATACATGTCCCCTTGCGGTCAAGAAAACCTTCTTCCACCACTCCACATCATCAAAACCCTAGCGCCACCACTAGCTCTCGACGATGCCGGCGATGAAGCGCTTAGCTACCGCGACCTCACCGACACCGTCCTCACGCCGGCCGCGGGCATCGTCCTCTCCGCCACCGCCGTAGGTGTCCTCCGTCGCCAAGTTAGGGCACGGTGGATTGAACTGCTCGGTCTCCTACTCTTCCCATCTAGCAGTTCATCGTGTGGTAATTATAATCTCACTTTTACCGTCGCTTTGATCCTATAGATTCATCCTTTTACCAAAAGTGGTTTCTTTGACTTCAAACTTGGATCTGTCTAGTTCTACATCCCATACTATGCCAAGCATCTTCACTTATGCATCTAAACTAGTTAGATTCCTCTCTTGTACCTATTCCTGGATTCGTACAAATCTGGAACCAACTTCAAACACATAAGTGAATGTCTTCGCATCATGAGGTCAATGTCTTCAAACTGATTTATCTTCAAAATCTTCTGAGAATGCATATGACCTCTCCCCTTCCCTCGCATCTCTAATGCTGTCACAGCTACATGTCCGTGGGAGAATCCCTTGGTTCTCATAGTGTCGTGGATTTGTCACGGCAGATGTCCTGGCAAAAGGACTTAGTCGTGGAGCCATCGCAACGGGTTAGTTTGAAGGGGTTAGAGCGGACGCAAGGACACAGAGTTTATACTAGTTCGGCCCCTTCAATGAAGGTAAAAGCCTACGTCTAGTTGTGATGGGATTGATGGGTTTCGAGGGCTAGGGAGCGATAAGCTTTTCCTAAACCTCGAGTTGTTGTTCTCCCTCTCAAACCGCCGTCGGGTCGTCCCCTTATATACACGGGTGACGCCCGTCGGTCTGCAAAGTCCCGACCTCCGGCTCATAAACGTGCCCGGGTCGGTCTCCCTATTCCTAACTTACAATGCAAGTTTTATCTCAGGCCGGTTTACGCCTGTGAACCTCTAAACCGATTATAGGCCTTGGGCCCTTCTATTTCTCCTTGGGCTTCAACATCTCGGGTCCATTGACGAGGCTAACCCGGGCCCTGTAGGCCGGTTTACCCCAAATAACAATATCCCCAACATTAGGCCCCAGATTGATTTGAACAGGTTCACGTCAATCCTTAATAAGAATTTATGTCTTCAAATGTCTTCCGGTAACTTGTTGAACCACCGTTTTCTTCGTCTCTTTTTGCTGCGGTAAACCGATATGACATCAGCACAGATTTACCGTCTCCATTTGCTAATCCGCAATAATCAGGGCGTCAGCTGGGCTCCCGAAATCTCCGGCCCCTGGATTCGCGCGCCTGACACGCGCGCCGCGCCTTATAAATAGGACTTGAAGGCCATCTTCCTTTCCTCCCTTTCGTCTCCTTCTTCGTCTTCCTCGCGACCCAGACCTCGGAGCTCCGCCGCCGCCGTCAGCCACCGCATCAACTCCGGCCGCTGCATCAACCTGATCGGTCCAGAGCACCGCGGCGACCTTCCACATCCGTTTGGATCCCGGTAAGGCCTCTGTTCTCCTGCTTTTAGATCTGTCCTAGGGTTCGTCATCCTGTTACTGTTTCTTGTTCATCCCCATAGCAGCTTTTGCGAACAGATGATGATACCTGTATCGTGATTTGTAGTCCCTCTCAGCAGTCGCCATAAATCTGTACTCATCTCCTTAGATCTCACTCTTTTTCCTGCTTGTCGAACTTATGTTGTTCTGCTGTGAGCCAAACTTCATATTTTTATTTCTTTTTCGCCCTAGCTGTAGATCCATTGCTTTGAAAGAATCCGTACGGGATCTGTTTCTGCTTTCATATTCACAACTGTTAGATCTGGTCGGTTTAACTCTTAGCAAAGCGAACAAACCGATCCACACATCCATTAGTCCCCTTGATGAACCGCTGGTTGATATCATTGTAGATAACCTGACTCTATATAAGAGCATCTTCGGTTTACACTCACACTTGTTCTTAAACCGGAACACCTTTGTCTTGTAGATTTTCTCATGGCAAAACAGGTGTACGAATGCAACTGGGTTCCCTCTCGCATCACTGAGACCCAACTGAACAACTTAGTTCTGACTGGCGCTTTGAACAGAAAAAATGCCATCCATTGGAGGGTTCCAGGAAACGAATGTCCTCCTACCCCACAGAAGGGAGAAGTGGTGGTGTTTGCGGATCACCTAGCCTGGGGTTTTAATCCACCCGGTTCAAAATTTTATCGGGACGTCCTGGCTAACTTTAAGTTGCGACCACAAGATGTTGGTCCAAACTCAGTCACGAATATCTGCCATTTTCAAGTGCTTTGCGAGGCGTACTTCCAGGAGGAACCTATTGTAGAGCTGTTCCGGGACTGCTTTCATTTGAACCGACGTACTGAATTCACCGACGGCCCTAATATGGAACTGGGTGGTGTGACGATTCAAAAGAGGAAAGAGGTGACTTATCCTCACGCCAAGTTGCATAGTCATCCGCAAGAATGGAATCACACTTGGTTCTATTGCAAGGATACTTCCCCTGCTGAAGAAAATCCACTGCCCGGCTTCCGTCCAGAGAGACTTAGCAATACACACCCCTTCCCCCAAAGGCTAACCGCCAAAGAGAGGAGTAAATATGCCCCTCAGCTGTCCAAGCTCAGAGCCTTCATGGCTAACGGTTTAACGGGGGTAGATCTTGCCCGTTGCTGGATTTCATGGAGCATCCTGCCTCTTAGCATCCGCTCCGGTTTAATGTGCCAATACACGGGCCGGGTTGATGATCCTTTGAGGCACTGCAACATTCAGCTGACGGAGGACGAAGTCACTGAAGCTGTGAAAAAGATGCGGAATGAACCGGAGTATGCTTGCGCCCGATCCGGCCTGCTTCCATTTTGTGCCACAAACAAACCACCTGCTGTAAGTATCTCCCCTCTGTTTGTTATAGAACTTATGATCTCCTTATACACATATTGCTAACTCCAGTCCTTTCTGAGACAGGGAGATGATCCGTTTTGGAGCAAGAAGTTTCAAGAGCCGACCGAAAAGGTAACCCGACCCAAGACGAGGGTGAAGAAGCCCGCTCAGAGGAAAAGGAACACCGCTTCCTCTACTCCGGATTTAGAGGAGGATGATGTGGGTAATCCGGACCTCGGGGTAGACCTCGATTCAGTTGGCTTGCTTTTTATACGTCTTATTGATGATGATATTTGTCAGGACGACGCTGAAGCAAGCAATGCCGAAGGCCCAGAGGTAACTATTCTTTCTTCTGATGCCGTTCCTTTGCCTTTGAAAAAACCTCGCCAAGCAAACCGGAAAATTAAATTTTCTCACCCTCTTGCTTACTTGGATCCCAAATTTCTTGTGAAGACCCAGCAACATGAAGCTCGACGCACCACCCGGCATAGCGGCCAGGTAGTTACCTCCGCCGGTTTACCGAACAGCCTGGTTCGGAAACGCCGCTCAGAGGTCTCCGATTTATGCGCTAGCTTTCCTCCTAAAGCAGGTTTAACTCGTCAGCCTCTAAATCCATCTGACTCCGATTATCAGGTCACTTCCCATTCATCTTCCGGTGAATCTTCAGCCACTCAACTGCCACCGTTGAAGACAGTTATTGGGTAAGTTGGACCGATCACAACATATCTCTGTATGGGTCTCTTAATCCATCTTATACCGTTTTTTCAATCTTTGGGTTTTTTCCAGGGCTAAACCTAGACCGAGCAAGAAGGCTCGTCTGGATAACCCGGCTGAAGGAACTGCCGCTCCTGAACCGGAGAAAACTCCTGGTGCTGACGCTCTGGGTCGTGAAGATACTCAGAATTATCTATCTCCGCAAGATGACACCTGTGCTGAAGAAAGGCCTACCAAATCTGCCAGCCGTGCTAATCCGCCTGCCAGTCCTGTTCGGGTTGATGAATCCATCCCCCCTTCTGCAACTGTTGATAAACCGACAGGGCCACTGCAGAGCAGCGACTCCAAGGATGACGATGTTGTGATTACCGGCATTGGCCGCTCTGAACCGGGGAACACTGCTACTTTGGCCAAGCATACTGCCAAGGACGAAATCTCGGCCATAAAGGGCAAATGGGACCTTGACTCCTCTACATACGCCTCTTTAAGCGCCCCGGATCTTTATTCTGGGTACCTGAACCGACTGTACACCAGTCGGGATTATGAAGCTGGCATGATCAGGATGATGAAGGAGAAACTTGAGGTAAATCTCTTGTGTTTCATTCCATTGCAACTTAGCTTTACCAATATTTCCAAACCGAGATGGTAATCCGGATCAGGCTGCCTTGACAATTAAGGTCCGGTTTAGAAAACCCAAGGCTTCAACATAGGTCGTAATCAGAAAACATCATCAGATAACCATTAGCCCCTAAGTGCCAAGTTTAAATACTTGTATAAACCCTAGGACTTTTGTAATGTAAAACATGCGTTAAGATCAAGTATGCATTAGCCCCCAAGTATCGAGCACATAATTTGCTTGTGTGGTTGATACTTCCAAACCGTGCACTATTTTCTGAACACTGCTGATGACCTGCTGCAGGGGGATTTGAAGACCAAAGAGAAACAAGTCTCGGACCTTCAGGAAGCTTTAAAAACCCAGCAGGCTGAGACTGAAAAAGCGAAGGAGGAATTGACCAAAGCCTTAACTGTTATGGAGCAGCTGAAAGAAAGCCGCAAAAAGGAGCAAGCTGATTGGGCTACCGAAAAAACTCTTTTGACGAAGAGGGCTGAAAATGCTGAAGCTGCTCTCAAACCGGTGGTTGATGAATTATCTGTCGTGAAGCGACAAATACACTCTATGACCTCTGCCGTCTTCGGTAAACTTCTTTCAATGCCCCTCTTCCAATTTGTACCTTGTCTGCTATATCTTATATCCGGTTTGTAATCCATCCTGAAACACTGCAGGCACATGTATTGGACACTTGGGTTCTGATGTGCGGATGAAGCTCAAAGCTGCATATACTCTGATTGAACAGTTGTACACCGGAGCACAAAGAGCTATCACCACTGCATCGCATAACAACCCTGCACCGTCCCTGATTCAAGACACGTTGAAAAGGCTATCTATGCTTCCAGCCCGGATTGAAGAGTTGAAAAGATCAGCTGCTCGAACTGGAGCCATCACTGCCTTGATCCGGGCTAAAGCGTGGGTACCAGATTTCGATCCTGTCGAAGCGGCCCAAGGATACCCCAGCTTGAAAGAAGACGGTTCAGACTTTGGTGAAGATGATTTGAGGGCGATAAACCGGGCGGTGCGCCCCCTAGCTTGTCAATTGGCTGAAGAAGCAGATCTGACCCATTACCAAGCCCAATATGATAACCAGAATAAGCGAGTAGCTGCCCCGGTCCCTGAAGCAGAAAATCTTATTCCTCCAATCCGTAAGCATACCTATGCCCCTGACATTGAACCGTCTTTGCTGATTCACAAAGAAGCTGTCTTTCAAGCGCTAATGGGAATCGACTGGACCACTGCTGATTTCCAGCCAATGGGTAGCCAAGAGGATGCGGCGCAAGATGATCCACAGCCTTCGAACCGAGGCGGCGAACAGGCGTAATCAACGCTCCGGTTCACCTTAATTGGTGACGTTTAATCCGTCAACGAACAATATACTCAGGCACTACGTTGCCTTGTAATAAGATAGTTTAATACCTCTGCATTTGAATGTGCCTTCGCGCACGGGTACTGATGCTCTTTCCAATGATGTTTTCCAACTTTGTTTCCTGTCTTTACTGAGTACACAAGATCTTTCGACCCTATGAACCGTGCTGCGCCTTTGCCAAACCGGGCAACTTGCCTCCGGGTTAAAGAACGGACCAGGCTATGTCAGCTGAATCGGTTTAAAAATACTTGACGTTCCGAAGAACAAAAAACACCACAATAAAGGCAGAAAACAAAAACCAAATATGAAAAGGCAACGCGATAGCAAAACGCATGCAAATAGTGGTTGCTATGAACCGTTCAGAAGGCGTGACCATCGTCAAGACAAAATAAACCAAGCCCCCAAGAGGTGTAGCTACGGTTTAGGTCGACTAGGTTGCTAACTGAATCGTGGCAAATATGCCGGTCAAATGGCATTGCATTGGTTCGGATTCGACCAAGCCCCCAAGTGACTCAGTGGCCAAGGGCCGATCAAGTGGCATTGCGTTGGTTCGGACACGACCAAGCCCCCAAATGATTCATTGGCTAAAAAGCCGACCAGAAGGCATTACCATTATCAAGACATGACCGAGCTCCCATAAGGCGTAATCTACGGTTCAAGTCGATTAGGTCCCCAACTGATTCAGTGGCAAATGTGCCAGCCAGAAGGCATTACCGTCGTCAAGACATGACCAAGCCCCCCGGAGGTGTAGCTACGGTTCAGGCCGACTAGGTCCCCAACTGACTTTATAGGGATAGCTATGTTCTCTTTGGTTCGAATACGACCTATGTTTGAACAGGAAGCCCCGTGTTTGAATAGCTATGTTCTCTTTGGTTCGAATACGACCTATGTTTGAACAGGAAGCCCCGTGTTTGAATAGCTATGTTCTCTTTGGTTCGAATACGACCTATGTTTGAACAGGAAGCCCCATGTTTGAATAGCTATGTTCTCTTTGGTTCGAATACGACCTATGTTTGAACAGGAAGCCTCATGCTTGAACCGGGATATTGAACCGGATATTAAGAGCTTCACAGCCTTGTAGGAGACATCTTCCCTTGAACCGGCTTTTAAACCGGAATCTATAATTTGAACTTCTGTGAAGCGACCTCCAGGGGTAAACACACATGATGTGAAGAACAGCAGAGACCCCGCTTTACTCGAGGCTCCGGTTTATCGTATTAATCATAATATATACATGGTCATGATATGTACATAAACAGAGCCCAAGGCTCATGTATAATAAGGTCGAAGATGAGCTATGTTCCACGGCCTGCTGGTCTCCTCCTCTGATGTGCGTGAGTCCTTGCGCTCTCGAATATCAATCAGGTAATATGACCCATTATTCAGATTCTTGCTGACCACAAAAGGTCCCTCCCAAGGCGGGGATAATTTATGCTGATCAGACTGATCCTGGATGAGCCGAAGCACCAAATCCCCCTCCTGAAAGGTTCTGGTCCTAACCCGACGGCTGTGGTAACGGCGAAGATCTTGCTGGTAAATCGCTGAACGGGCAGCTGCCAAGTCACGCTCCTCATCCAACAAGTCAAGAGCGTTCTGCCGTGCCTGCTCATTGTTCGCTTCAACATATGCTGCCACGCGAGGTGAGTCATGTCGTATATCACTTGGGAGAACCGCCTCTGCTCCATAGACCATAAAAACGGCGTAAACCCCGTGGATCTGTTAGGCGTGGTGTTGATGCTCCATAATACAGACGGTAGCTCCTCCACCCAACAACCCGGCGTCCTTTGCAAAGGGACCAGAAGCCGGGGTTTGATACCTCTCAAGATCTCTTGGTTCGCTCGTTCTGCCTGACCATTAGACTGTGGGTGCGCTACCGAAGAAACATCAAGCCGTATATGCTCCCGTGCACAGAACTCTTTCATGGCCCCCTTGGATAGATTGGTACCATTATCTGTGATGATGCTGTGTGGAAAGCCAAACCGGAAGATCACCTTCTTTATAAACCGAACCGCCGTGGCAGCATCACACTTACTGACAGGTTCTGCCTCCACCCACTTTGTAAATTTATCAACCGCCACCAGTAGGTGGGTCTTCTTATCTTTGGAACGCTTAAAAGGCCCAACCATATCGAGCCCCCAAGTCGCAAACGGCCAAGTGATTGGAATCATCCTCAATTCTTGAGCCGGTATGTGTGCTCGTCTGGAAAATTTCTGGCAACCATCACATAACCTGACCAGGTCTTCTGCATCAGCATGAGCAGTTAACCAATAGAAACCGTGGCGGAACGCTTTAGCCACCAATGATTTTGAACCGGCGTGGTGGCCGCAATCCCCTTCATGTATTTCTCGTAATATCTCGCACCCCTCCTTAGGGGATACACACCGTTGCAGCGCTCCTGACACGCTGCGATGATGTAACTCTCCTTTGAAAATGGTCATAGACTTGGACCGTCGTACTATCTGTCGAGCCAAGCTTTCGTCTTCTGGCAACTCACCCCGGTTCATATATGCCAGATAAGGGAGCGTCCAATCCGGGGTGATGTGAAGAGCCGCCACTAATTGAGCCTCCGGATCAGGAACAGCCAACTCCAGCTCACCGGGCAGCTGTACCGATGGGTGATACAATACATCCAAGAAAACATTGGGTGGGACCGGTTTACGCTGAGAGCCCAAGCGGCTTAAAGCGTCCGCTGCCTCATTCTTTCTGCGGTCCACATGGTCCACTTGATAGCCTTTGAAATGCCCGGCCACCATATCTACTTCACGTCGGTATGCAGCCATGAGCGGGTCCTTAGAATCCCAGGTGCCAGATACCTGCTGAGCCACCAGATCCGAATCACCAAAGCACCTAACTCTGCTCAGATTCATCTCTTTGGCCATCCGAAGACCATGAAGCAAAGCTTCATACTCAGCCGCATTATTTGTACAGGGGAACATTAAACGGAGGACATAACAAAACTTATCTCCTCGTGGGGAAGTTAAAACGACTCCAGCCCCCGAGCCTTCCAATTGTCTGGACCCGTCAAAATGAATAGTCCAATAGGTGTGATCTGGCTTCTCCTCAGGCGCTTGTAACTCCGTCCAATCGTTTATAAAGTCGACAAGTGCTTGTGACTTTATAGCCGTCCGGGGCACGTATCTTAAACCGTGCGGCCCGAGCTCGATGGCCCACTTAGCAATCCGACCGGTCGCCTCCCGGTTCTGTATGATGTCACCCAAAGGAGCAGAACTGACCACCGTGATGGGGTGTCCTTGAAAATATTGCCTCAGCTTCCGGCTTGCCATAAAAACACCATATACCAGCTTCTGCCAATGCGGATACCTTTGTTTGGACTCGATAAGTACTTCACTGATATAGTAAACCGGTCGCTGAACCGGATGTTCCTTTCTAGCCTCCTTTCGTTCTACCACCATCGCCACACTAACCGCTCTGGCATTCGCAACAACATATAACAGGAGTGGCTCTTTATCTACAGGGGCTGCCAAAACTGGCGGATTGACTAGCTGCCGCTTCAAGTCCTCAAACGCTTTATCCGCCTCCGCACTCCAGACAAATTGATCCGTCTTCTTGAGCATTTGATACAAGGGGATCGCCTTTTCACCGAGGCGACTGATGAACCGGCTTAACGCTGCAATCCGTCCGGCCATGCGCTGAACATCATTGACGCATTTCGGTTTGGCCAGGGAGGTGATGGCTGTGATCTTTTCCGGATTAGCCTCAATTCCTCTATGGGATACTAAAAACCCCAACAACTTGCCTGCAGGCACAACAAAAACACATTTCGCCGGGTTGAGCATCATTTGGTACACTCTCAAGTTATCAAAAGTCTCCTTCAAATCGTCAACCAGGGTCTCCTTCTTTCGTGACTTGACCACAATATCATCCACATAAGCATGCACATTACGACCAATCTGCTTGTGGAGGCAATTTTGCACACACCGTTGATAAGTAGCCTGCGCACTCTTAAGCCCGAAGGGCATAGACACATAGCAGAAGGCTCCAAAGGGAGTAATGAACGCCGTCTTCTCCTGGTCCTTAACTGCCATCTTGATCTGATGATAACCCGAATAGGCATCCAAAAAACTTAAACGCTCGCAACCTGCCGTAGCATCAATGATCTGATCAATCCGGGGGAGAGCAAAAGGATCCGCTGGGCAAGCTTTATTCAAGTCTGTGTAGTCCACACACATGCGCCAGGTGCCGTTTTTCTTAAGAACCAGCACCAGATTAGCAAGCCATTCGGGATGAAAAACCTCAATGATAAACCCAGCTGCCAGGAGCCTGGCCACTTCCTCACCAATCGTTTTACGCCTTTCTTCGTTAAACCGGCGTAAAAACTGCTTTACCGGTTTATACTTAGGATCCACATTAAGGGTGTGCTCAGCGAGTCGCCTCGGTACACCAGGCATGTCAGACGGCTTCCATGCAAAGATGTCCCGATTCTCACGGATGAACTCGATGAGCGCGCTTTCCTATTTTGGATCCAGGTTTGCGCTAATACTGAACTGCTTGGACGGATCGCCAGGTACGAAGTCAACAAGCTTAGTTTCGGCAGCCGATTTGAACTTCAAGGCCGGATCGTGGTCCGTGGTTGGCTTCTTTAACGAAGTCATGTCCTCCGGGTCAACACTGTCTTTGTACTGCTTTAGCTCCTCCGTAGCACAAACCGATTCTGCATAAGTCGCATCTCCTTCCTCGCATTCCAAAGCGATTCGACGGCTCCCATGAACCGTTATAGTGCCCTTGTAACCCGGCATCTTAAGTTGCAGATACACGTAGCAGGGCCGTGCCATAAATTTTGCATAAGCTGGCCGTCCGAACAAAGCGTGGTACGGACTTTGGATTTTAACCACTTCGAACGTCAGCGTCTCTGATCTGGAATCGTCACTATCGCCAAATACCACTTCAAGGGCTATCTTACCAACCGGATATGCAGACTTGCCAGGCACCACCCCGTGGAACACTGTATTGGTCGGTTTGAGATCCTTATCTACCAGTCCCATACGACGGAAGGTCTCGTAATACAAGATGTTAATGCTGCTCCCTCCGTCCATGAGCACCTTGGTGAGCTTATAACCTCCCACCTGAGGCGCCACCACCAACGCTAACTGACCCGGATTATAAACCCTGGGAGGGTGATCCTCTCGGCTCCATATGATAGGTTGTTCTGACCAGCGCAGGTAATGAGGCGTGGCCGGTTCGATAGCACTGACTGCTCGCCTCTGAAGCTTTCTATCCCGTTTATCCAAGCTTGTAGTAAAGACATGATACTGTCCACCACTCAACTGTTTCGGGTTGCTCTGATAACCTGTTTGCTGCTGTCCGTAACCACTTTGATTACTTTGATTATTTTGGCTGACCTGTCCGCCCGGATTACCCTGGAACCCTGGACCGGAATTTCCGCCACCGTATCCTGATCCGGAACCTGAACCGCGGCCAGAGCTGTGATCATTTTGGAAAGCGTTTGAGCTTTTGAATTTTTTCATGATATAACAATCCTTCCAAAGATGGGTTGCTGGTTCCTCTTTTGTTCCGTGCTTCGGACAGGGCTGGTTTAAGAAAAAGTTCAAACGCTCCGGATTAGGACCGGGATTTGTGCGGAAACTTGGCTGTTTCCCCTTGCGCCGCTGGCCCTTATTCTGTGCACTTGTGTTGGCCACAAAGTCCATGCTCCCGTCAGGTTTACGCTTACCTCCGCCTCCATTACCTGTCGGTCGATGCTGCTGGCCTTTGGTGTTGCTATTCTTCCTTCCCTTCCCTGCTTTGTCATCACCAGAGTCAGGATCCTTGGTACTGTCAGAATCCGCATACTTCACTAAAGCGGTCATGAGCGTTCCTATATCTGTACAATCACGCTTCATCCGGCCCAGCTTTAGCTTCAAAGGGCCAAACCGACAGTTGCTTTCCAACAGCACTACGGCGGTGTCTGCGTTGATGCGATCTGACGAGTGCAAAACTTCTGATACCCGCCGTACCCAATGGGTAGTTGATTCCCCTTCTTGCTGAACGCAGGCTGCTAGGTCAACTATTGACATTGGCTGTTTGCACGTGTCCTTGAAATTCTTGATAAACCGGGCACGCAATTGGGCCCACGAACTAATTGAATTAGGCGGTAAGCTCTTTAGCCAAGTCCGGGCCGTTCCTTCTAACATCATAGTAAAATACTTGGCACACGCCGTGTCATCCACATCCAGCATCTCCATAGCCATCTCATAGCTCTCCACCCATGTCTCCGGAGGCTGATCTGCCGTGTAGTTTGGTACCTTGCGGGGGCCTTTGAAATCTTTGGGCAGGCGTACGTTGCGCAAAGCGGGAACAAGGCACGGTACTCCCAAAGAACTGGAAACCACCCCCGGTTCAACCGTAGCCGCTGGGAAGATAGGTGTAAGCTGACGAGCCTGATGCTGCGCTGCTAATCCGGCCTCCCGTGCACGGGTGCGATCCACATTCTCGTGAGCATTGTCGACGCCCGCCGGATTGTTGCCGCGGAGCGCTTCACGCCTGGCGTTACTTGAAACAGCCGGCTCCTCCACGCGCCTACTATAGCTCCCGCTGGGGCGAGGGGTGGAGTGAATCCGATCACGGCTTTGTGAATATGCTTCTTGCTGGGCCAACGCGGTCCTAAGGAGCTCCTTGACCCGGCGTGTCTCTTCATCCTGCGGTGAATCTCCTTCGATCGGAATGGCTTCCAACCGAGCTGCCGCCGCGACGAGGTTATCCATCGGGTTGGAATAATGACCTGACGGCGTTGGTATGGCCGGCGGTGTACCAGTGTTGTGACGAGGCAGGTTTATTGTCCGGTGCTGAACCGGGGCGCCGGCTGTCGCCTCCGCACGGTTTACCCCCGGGGTGTTGAAGAGATTTCGAGCGTCGAGGGCTGCGGGCAACCGAGATCGGGATTTTCTCCTCAGGACTTCCTGAGACGCCTTCTGGTCCATCATGAGCCTGTAAGCCTGTGCATCTAAAGCGGCGCGCTCCGCCGTCATCCTGATCTCTTCTGCTGCCAATTCCGTTTTAGCTTGAGTGATCTGCTCTCTCACCTTGGCAATCTCAGCATTGTGAACCTCCTGATCCACCGGGTTGGCTTCCGCCATGAGCGCTGCTAGTGCGTCAAACAGATCTGACAAAACTCGGGCTGGTGAGTCCGCAGGGCCTCCTGCCCGTGCAGCTGTTGCCGCTGCTGATCCGGAGATCGCGGCTGCTGCAGTTGATGAACGTGGCACCGCCTGTGTTCCAGCCATGAAGATCCCAACCCGACAGGGCAGATCAGAGGGATCCGGAATACTGTCGCCATCGGAGCCGCCCCCAATCCGATCATCTTGCAGCTGGTAAAGAGATTCGGTTTCCCCGGTTGATGTTTCATCGCCGGAGTAGATGGCGGTTTCGTCACCGGATTCGGATCCTTCCTCGTAGCTTCCTCCGTGGATGACTCCCACGAAGGCGCGCTTCCTGGACGGTTTAGCCAGGGTCGATCTTGTGCGTTGAGCTGTCTCGACAAGGTCGGTGCAGACGCCCAGCTCGGGGCCCGGTTCGCCGATCTTGCCGATGAAAACATGGATGCCGCCAAAGGGGACCCGGTAGCCGTACTCGATCGAGCCGGCGTCGGGGCCCCAGCCTATGCTGTCGATGTAGAGTTTTCCGCGACGGCTCTTAGTCATCCGACCCACAGCGTAACCCTCGAGTCCTTCAAAGCGGCCCTCCAAAAACCTGTAACCATCTCGCGATAGCCCCACGGTGGGCGCCAACTGTCGTGGATTTGTCACGGCAGATGTCCTGGCAAAAGGACTTAGTCGTGGAGCCATCGCAACGGGTTAGTTTGAAGGGGTTAGAGCGGACGCAAGGACACAGAGTTTATACTAGTTCGGCCCCTTCAATGAAGGTAAAAGCCTACGTCTAGTTGTGATGGGATTGATGGGTTTCGAGGGCTAGGGAGCGATAAGCTTTTCCTAAACCTCGAGTTGTTGTTCTCCCTCTCAAACTGCCGTCGGGTCGTCCCCTTATATACACGGGTGACGCCCGTCGGTCTGCAAAGTCCCGACCTCCAGCTCATAAACGTGCCCGGGTCGGTCTCCCTATTCCTAACTTACAATGCAAGTTTTATCTCAGGCCGGTTTACGCCTGTGAACCTCTAAACCGATTATAGGCCTTGGGCCCTTCTATTTCTCCTTGGGCTTCAACATCTCGGGTCCATTGACGAGGCTAACCCGGGCCCTGTAGGCCGGTTTACCCCAAATAACAATATCCCCAACACATAGTCTGCATTCGTTTGCAGAATTCTTACAGCATCAGATTAACTCTCCCGAAGCCAGTTCCTGTCTGACCAGCAAGCAGAAGCCTTTGAAGCCTTTGACAGTGTTGAAGCCTTTTAGTCTAAACTTCATGGCTACAGAGAAATCAGCAAGGAAGGGTGGCAGACAGCATCGTGGGGGAACATCAAGAGATTTGCCTGATGACCTCTCAGAGTTGTACAAGACAGATCCAGAAGAGGATTACAATCAGCGCAAGACACGAATCTAAAGGATTCGAAGATATTGGGCCGAACAATGGTTTAAATACAAGTTCGTGACCCAGTAGTATGCTGAGAAGAATGCCATCAAGAGTCCTTGGGGTGATATTCTCTTTCGAAGCCTTCCACCCAAGAACAGAGCTGAAGCTATTGCCCAGGGTTTCTATCCTTGTATGGTCCGTGGACCACAGCCTGACAATGCCGACCCATCATCACTGCTCTGGTGTCATGACGATAATCTATTCAAACGCAACTTCCAGTATGCAAAGGCATCGGCCAAGGAAAATAAGAAGTCATTGGGGCTAGACTTCAACCCTGGTCCTTCTGCTCCCCGGGCCGACGGCACACGCGATGCTGAACCCAATATCATCGGACCCTTCTACAACCTTGATGGCCTCATCACTCAAATTTTCGTTCAAGGTGCCAAAGTGGATCATTCTGATGATGATGCCGACACTGATGAAGCCCCAGCTCCTACTCCAAAGCCGCAGAAGCAAAAGAAGGCTAAAACTTCAAAATCAGCTACTGCTCCAAAAGCTTCACGTGCGAAGCCTCTGGCCACTGCACCACCTGCACCAAGTGTGCAGTCTGAAGATCTCTCTCGTGTCTCCAAGACCGATACGAAGAAAAAGAAGAAGCCCATGCACTCCTCAAATCTTGCTCTGACTCATGCTGCCATTTTATGAAACAAAAATGAAGCTATTGATCTGTCAAGTGACGACGATCTTACCAATGACGCTCATGAGATGCTGATTAAGAGCAAGCAGCAGGAGGAAATCTTAAATGATCTTCCCCTTTCGATGTTGAGATTCTGAACAAGTTCATTGATGACTGGTTTGAAAATCCAGAACTCAGTTTTGATGATCTACAACTTCCAATTGGCCTCAGCGTCTCCTTCCAAGGCGCCATTGCTTCTGAGTTAGCTCTTGCTCAGAAAATTGTTGAGCTGCAGCACAAGGTAGATTTTGAAAAAGCTCAGTTCAAGAAGCATATGGCCAAGCTCAGTGTGAAGGATGTGCAGAACTTCAAGATCATGCTACATGAGCTCAAGGAAGCCTTTCGCACGAAACGTGATGAAGCCCAAGGATCTCGTGAGCGCATGAAGCTTTCAGCTGCCAAATGTGTGCAAGCCTACAATGAAGCTGAAAAGCGCAAGGCTTTTGGGCATCCTGGCATCGACCCCAGGATGGCTGCCAAGAAGAAGAAGAAGCCATCGGTTGACCAATCTGAACTTTCAAGGCGGGAAGAGACTCGCATTGTCTTCCCAAGAAGCATGTCTGGCTCGAAGCCAAAAGTCAAGTCAACCACTTCAGAACTGAAGAAGACGAGGGCTGCCGAGGCTAAAGCCAGAAAAAGGAAAAATCTAGAGTCCTCTGATGACGCACCCTCCAAGAAGAAGCGCAAAACCAAGAAAGATTGGGCTGCTCCCATAGAGCCCCTTGTTGTCGAGCCAATCTCGATTGCTCGTCCTGACTCTTCTCACCAAGAACGACGCATGATTGTTCATGAGCCTACTTCCACATAGGTTCCTGAAGCTGAAGATATTCCAGTTGTTGACCCCACCGCAGCTGAAGACATTGGTCACCATGACAATGTTGAAGATGATGTAGTTCTTCCTCAGATTGAGCGCCCAACGGTATCATCGCCTGTTCTAATGAACAGTGAGCTTATCAGCATTGGTCGTCCTCTGACGCCAATTGCTCAGGATGCATCATGGGCTGATCACCCACAACAACAAGACACCCCGAGTACTCCCCAACAACAAGTCACCCCACCAGAACAAGATAACGATGACTTTGTGGCCCAGCCAACTCCATCTCCACAGGCGTCGCCAGCGTTACGCAGGCTTCGCAAAGGACCAAGGCCCCAAGTCACTCTTCCGAGCGTTCCAGAAGGAGAAGTGCACCACCGATCTGTTGCACGTCAGGTGTTCCTAGAAGCCACTCCAACTGTGAATGTCTCCGAGTCTGAAGCTAATGTTGCTGAAGACAATCCAGCTGCATCAGCCAAAGAAAAACAAGCAGAAGAGTGTGTCGCTACTCCCCCCATCACTGAAGAAGTTGTTCCAGAAGGGAACCTGTCTGTACCCAACCCTCCAACTCCTCAAGTGGAGGCTGAGAGTCCTGAGGCCGCCACCACTAACACCAATGAAGCCAATGACATGGTCATGGCTGAAGAAAATGTGGAGCCTGCATTGAACATTGTGCCAGAAACCAATGAAGCCAATGATGCACCTGCAACAGATGTGCAGCATGGCGCCTCTGCTAATGCCACTGCTCCTGTTCCGCCACCAAGGTCGCATACTATCGAGCAAGCATACAACTATGGGCAGCTTATCACTGTCAAATGGCCTCTTCTGGTTCCTCTGCCTGCTGTTGGTCCTCAATTTGACTACCACGTCGAGCACAGGCCTCAGGTTCAGAAGCCACTGCCAAGACTGCCTAGGTTTCCAGGTACTGCATCTGCACCAGGATCATTCAATGTCAATGGTTTCAAAGCGCACAACACCTTCTTTGATAGCACCAAGAACCCCTACTCTAAGGCAAGGATATCATCTGATCGGTTCTGGAGCTATCAGCAGCGCAGTTATTACTCATGCATTTTATACAATCAAGGTCGCATTTTCCCACATATGTGTCTTGACACTGAAGCCATAATTGGTCTGCCCTGTTTGGAAGAAGCGCCGGATTGCTTCAGAGAGTCTGGCTTATTGGAGTTCGTCACTGACAAGGAGCACTGGAATGAAGAATTGCTGCTCCAATTCTATGCCACTCTTCATATTCGTGGCTACAACAGGGATCCGAAGACTTGGGTCCTTGAGTGGATGAAAGGCAATGTCCATCATGAAGCCAAAGCCTTTGATATCATTGAGCTTACTAGCCTGCCCACTCCAGGTGATCTTTATGAACCTGGTTGTCAGCTTCACAGTGCTGCCTTGGAGAGCATTTTTCACAAGCCTGGGCCCAACATGAGCCAGATGCTTAGCATGATGAAGCCTTTGCCTCCAGATGCAGAATATCCTAAGGAGTTCTTTGTTGAAGACCTTGAGTATCTGCCACGTACCATCTATCACATTATAAGGCGAACTCTCTGGCCCATCAAAGGACATTCTCCTCATGCAAAGCTTGAAGGTGCAATGAAGACTTTGGTCTTCCATATTCTTCACGGAAAAAGCTTCAATGCACAAGACTTGTTTATCCGCCAACTTGCTGCATCAGGCTCTGATCTCTTTGGTTTGAAGTTTTACGCTCCATGGATCATGCGTCTGATCAAACTACACTCAGCTATCAACTATCAGCCCTCTGCTTGCAATCATCTGATTTTTCTGCCTGAGGTTGATATGTCAGCTGAAGCCATCTATCCAGAGCCTGCCAAGGAGCCCCTTTGTCTTCAAAATGCTGATAATCAATGCTTCTCACAAAACATTGAAGGAGTCCAAGCAGTCATTCATGTTTATCTCCTGGCTGGTACTACGCGTGCACCTCACCGTGCCCTCACTGAAGCCACTTAAAGCACCATTGCACAACGGCCTCAGAAGCGATCTCGCGTTCTCAATGACCGAGAGCTTCTCATTGCCCTTCATCAGAAACAGGATAAGCATCATGACTGGCTGAAGCGCCAAATGAAAAGCCTCTTGGTGGACGTAAACAGGATTCGCAACCTAGCCACCAAGAATGCCTTTGTCGCCCATGAAACTTGTCGACGTACATGGAAAGGGCTGACGCTTATGTATTCTGAAGATGATCTTCAAGACGATGGCTTCTCTGAACGTTTCAAGTTTGACACAACACCTCCAAGAAGGACTGTGCTGCGGCGCACTCCATCTCTTGAAGACTCTGAGTTCTCCTCTTCTGCTGCAATAGTGAATGCCCGTGTCATCGATGATGAAGACGATGCTACTTCACCACCTTCAGCACGAATCGACACTGCACCACGTTCGTCTGCATCGCCGAACCTCAACACCGACCCTGCATCTTCATCTACTCCTCATGGGCATGAGTAGAAGCTCTATGTCTTCAAACCTTTTTGGTCCTTACTGACAAAAGGGGGAGAAGCATATGGGTTGATAGTCTTCAAGCGGGTCCATATGGGCGGTTGCTTTATATTTTGCCTCGTGTTTACAACTCTTGCTTTTTGATACATTTGGTTCTTTGAGTTGTAACACTTAAACTCGATGGTCGTCTGCTACTTACTTTGCTATTCTGTTATGCGATGATAAATTCCGCATGTGCGATGATAACTTCCGCACTTTAGGTCATTTTGCAGATGCCCATTTTTCATTATGCATGTCATTATCTTCTTTATATCAAATCATGTATGCTGAATTGTCGTCATAAGTTGAAGAGGATCTCCACAAGTACAACCTGCCATGTGCATTTGCATTCCAAAAGCAAATTACTTATATGCACATCTTCAGGGGGAGCCTTTGCCACTTATGAAGACAATACCTTATCCTTACAATTTCACATACTTTATCCCCGTTGAAAACTTCAACCAGTTTGTCATCAATCACCAAAAAGGGGGAGATTGTAAGTGCATCTAGTGCCACCCCTAGTTGGTTTTGGAGTATTGACGACAAACTTGGTTGAGGGACTAATGCGTTTGTGAGAATTGCAGGATAACACAGGTAGTAGTCCCTCATTGATTCGGTTTATCTACCAGAGATGACCCCTAAAAATGTATGAAGACATTGACGACAATGGTGGTATATGAAGATATTCAGATTGAAGACTATGACATGAGAAAACATTGAGTGAAGACTATGGAGCGCGAAGACTTAGTCATTTCGTTGTTTCCTTTTCTTCTTTGTTGAGTCATAGGAAGCACCGTACTGTTAAGTGGGGTCCAAGTGAACAAAGTCAGAGTGACTGAAGTGATGCTCAACCAAAATCCTATGTCTTCGAGCGAAGACAATGAGAGCAAATCTTATCCAGAGCTGGATGAGTCAGCTTTGCTTGTAGCCCAAGTAAAATTGCCGTGTGTGTTTGAAATCTGACCGTTGGAACATGTGTCGGTTCCTTAGTGACCCAGGGTCATTTCGAACAAATCAGGGTGGGTTGCCTAGTGGCTATAAATAGCCCACCCCCTACACCATAAATTGGTGGCTGCTTAGAGTTAGTGCACGGCTTTTGTCATTTTGAGAGCAACCCACCTCGAAGCTTTTGAGAGAGAGAAATCCTTGCAAGGACAAAGCCCAAACACCCAGAGCCAAAGAGTGTTAGGCAACACTGAAGTCTTTCTGTCTGCGTGACCTGAAGACTTATTACACTTGAGGACTATGAATCCTCCAACCGGTTAGGCGTCTCGTTCTGAGCATCCAAGAGTCATTGTGGATCGCCGGTGAACAAAGTCTGTGAAGGTTTGGAAGTCTACCTTGAAGACTTACCAGAGTAATTGGGCGAGGACCGGGTGTCCTTAGCTCAAGGGGAATAAGGTGAATACGTGGTCTTCTGAGTTGAATCTCAGCCTCCCTAACCATAAGTACAATTGTCACAGCAACTGGAACTGGTCCAACAAATCCTGTGTCCTCATCAAGTGACTGGTTCTATCCTCTCCCTCTCATTACTTACAGTTTGTCTTCGTGAAGTCATTGCCTGATTGCCGTACCTGTTGACTTCATTGCTTGACTACTGTTGTTGTTTGGCTTCATACTATCTTCCATCCTGATCTTTACTACCTAGCTGCTATTAGTCCTTGTGATTTCACTTCATTACATACTTGACTATAGCTTGCTTAGTGTAGTCTACCTTCCGCTGCATTTCAATAGATTCATTTCTATTGTTTGTCTTTGAAACTTTCATGTTTTGAAGACTTCCATAAAAATCGCCTATTCACCCCCCACTAGTCGATAACTAGCACTTTCACTCCTGCGAGGCAGGGTCGTCGCGGGGCGGCCCCTCGTGCGGTGGCGTGGCATTGGGCAGGGCGCGGCGGCGCGGCCCCGGCGGTCTCTTCGGCGACTCAGTAGGCTGGCGGAGGCGGCGTGGAGGGCTGCTGGGTGATGTGGTGGCCGGCGTGCTCTCCGGGCGTTGCTTCTTTGGAGGTGATGAGGGGGACGGCGCGATTTCTTCGGCGGATCTAAGCTTCCTTCCAGGTGGCTGGGTGGCAGACGCGGCCTAGCCTGGGGCCGGCGCGGGGAGGGGCTGCAGTCTGATAAGGTCGGGGCTATGGACATGGACCTCGGTGGCGCGTCGCAGCTGCAGCAGGAGGCGGTGTTGCCGGTTAGATCAGCTCGGATCTGGCCCATGGCCGACGGCGGGCGGCTCAGGGCTGTCCCTCGGGGTCCCGGCGTGGATGTGGGCTGCCACGGTGTGGTGGTGGCTCATGGCGGTGGTCTGGGTCATTTCACGGCGTCGGCCGGTCGGTGAGCGCCCTTGTCGACCTTCGATTCCCCTACTCGTCGTTTTGGCGCTATCTTCATCGAAGGGTTGGCCCTCTCCCAGTCGCGGTCCATCGCTCGTCTCACGCCCGGCAGCAGGACCGAGCTTGTCTCGCGCCCGGCAGTAGGACCGCGCTCGTCTCGCGCCCGGCAGCAGGACCGCTGTCGGTGTCAAAACCGGCGGATCTCGGGTAGGGGGTCCCGAACTGTGCGTCAAGGTCGGATGGTAACAAGAGACAAGGGACACTTTATTTTACCCAGGTTCGGGCCCTCTCGATGGAGGTAAAAACCCTACTCCTGCTAGATTAATATTGATGATATGGGTAGTACAAGAGTAGATCTACCGCGAGATCAAGGAGGCTAAACCCTAGAAGCTAGCCTATGGTATGATTGTGTATGATGATGGTTGTCCTACGGACTACAACCCTCCGGTTTATATAGACACCGGATAGGGTTAGGGTTACACAGAGTCGGTTACAATGGTAGGAGATCTTGAATATCCGCACGCCTAGCTTGCCTTCCACGCTAAGGAAAGATCCTTCCGGACACGGGACGAAGTCTTCAATCTTGTATCTTCATAGTCCTGGAGTCCGGCTGAAGGTATAGTCCGGCTATCCGAACACCCCCTAATCCAGGACTCCCTCAGTGGCCCCTGAACCAGGCTTCAATGACGACGAGTCCGGCGCGCAGATTGTCTTCGGCATTGCAAGGCGGGTGCCTCCTCCAAGTTCTTCAAGAAGATTGTAAACACCAAAAATAGTGTCCGGCTCTGCAAAATAAGTTTCCACATATTGCCATATAGAGAATAATATTAACACAAATCAAATCTTCTGACGTATTCCGCAGTGCGTCATGACACTACTGCCAAGCTCTTTATATAAATTGTTTCCATTGTTCCACCTCAGCGTGTTTAGCGAGGCAGTTTCCTTGGCACGTCTTGTCAAAGCAGAGATTGTGTGCCCCTTTTAACGGGATTCTCATCAATATGGATGTGGGTAACCCAGTCGTGCCCGTTAGCACGTTTTGCCTTAATTAAAGGCTAGTCCAAGACGGTTATGGGGAGGGCTCTTCGTATTCTGCCTCTTATAAAGAGACCAAGACTCTGTTCCCCTCTTCTATTCTCAAAAGGAGCTCGCCCGTCGCCTCGAGTTCCAACACCCTAGGCTTCCAGATTCCAGGCGCACCGGACCTTCGACAATGTCCGGTTCCGACCTCCAAGGCCGATGGATGCCCTCCTCCGTCACGGAGGAGGACGTATTAAGGTTGAGGGAAGCTAAATTCCTGACCGGCGAGATTTCGCACAGGTTGCCTGTTCAAGGACAGGTGATCCCTAGCCCTCAGCCCGGTGAGAGTGTGGTATTCATATCCCACTTCCTTCGGGGATTAGGCTTCCCAATGGATCCCTTTGTAAGGGGGCTGATGTTTTATTATGGGCTGGAATTCCACGACTTAGCTCCGGAGTCCATCCTCCATATCTCCTCGTTCGTTGTTGTGTGCGAAGCGTTCCTCCGTGTTACCCCTCACTTCGGATTATGGCTCAAGACCTTCAAAGTAGAACCGAAGATGATCGAGGGGCGCCACGCAGAGTGCGGAGGCGCTGCTATAAAAAGAAATGTCGATGCTCCATGGCCCGAGGGCGCTTTTCAAGAGGAGCTTGGCTTGTGGCAACAGGAGTGGTTCTATATCACCGCCCCTCGGGGCACCGCATGGGTGGCGCCTCCTGCCTTCCGCTCGGGTCCCCCACCGCGGTTAGCGTCGTGGATCAACACAGGGTTAGATCGGGGTTTGCCCAAAGACGTACTTCTGCTGCAGGGCCGCATTAAGGATCTCTTGGAAGGAGACCTCAACCTGGTCAAGGTGACACAAGTCATGCTGATTCGCCGGACACTGCCCGGCCAACGTCGCCCCTTCGTCTGTGGGAGTTCAATCCAGAGGGACCGCGAGTTCTCCGGGATTTTATGGGCGCGACGCCCGCGGAGATGTATAAACTGTTCTTCGGATCACAAGAAGTGAGTCCGGATTTGACCGAGGACGTGGGTCTAAGCCGCAATCGCCCGGATACTCAAGTAAGTGACCTTGTGCCCGGACCTTCTATCCGCATAATTGACTTGCTCTTAACAGCGCTTCTCCTTTTAAGCAGGAGTGGATAGCGAAGGCGAAGCTGATCAGGTGTCCGGCTCCCCTTCCCGAAACTAGGCTGGATCCCGTGCTAGTCAGGATGCTGGAGGTTGTGCCTTTGGAGGGAAATAAGGGGGAGGACAAGGAAACCATGGCCTCCTCGAAAGAGGCCATTCCGAAGGGGGGAATCGACAATTCCCCTCCTAAGGGAAAGAAAAGGGCCGCCTCTGACGACCCGGAGACCGTAGCCTCGAAGCAGGGGAAAGAATCCTTGTCAGAGGGCCCGACGCCGGGGAGCCCCTCGGCCGAACTAAACCCTCAAAGGGACCAGCTCTCCAGCGAGCCGTAAGTAGAAGAAGAGTTTTTCTTTTAAGAGAAATCCTTGATTTATATCTGAGAAGTTTTAACTGAAACCTTACTTTGTAGTTCGGACCTCAGCCCTTCTCAGCAGAGCTCATCCTCGGGGGATCTTCTTCCGGAGATGATGGAGAGCGGAACGCCTCCTCCTTCTGTACCGCCTAGCAAGGCGGGCGACGCTGAAGTGTCGTCGCGGAGGATTTCTCCAGATCCGACAGGGGCGGAAGGTGGCCATGTGGCCCCCCGAGGTTCTCCGCGTCCGGCCTTTGAGGGAGGCCATGGGTCGAGTCCGGCACCATCTGGTGTTCGGCCGGGGGAGCTAAAGATTCTGCTGGGGCGAGCCTCTGTCTCAGAGGAGCATCGTGCGTTGATGAGCACGGTGATTGAAAAGATTTCATCCGCAGAAAGCGGATTGCACGAGGCCATCAAAAGTTTACTGACGGGCCTTGAGGTACGTTTTTAAATAATGTACACTTGTGTTAGTTGCGCATAAGTAAAGTGCGCCCTGTGTAGATAGTAGCCCCTGAGACTCTGTGCGTCATTAAAATTGACGGCGCGCAGAGGATCATAATCCCAGGTCCTTTAAGTGGCACCTTTATATGTAGGTGGCGGATTGTCCAGAGTTAAGCCGGACTGGTGAATTTGCCGAACTGAAGCGACAACTTGATGAGGCAGAAGCCGACATCGCGCTTGTTAACAAGCGGCTTGATGATGCTCAAGGTATTGAAATCATCGGGCGATGGTTAGTAAGAGGAGCTTTATGTCAATATCTTACCGTGTGTATGCTTCACGCAGATGGTGCGGCCGCTGTGGAGGGTCTTAGGGCCGAACTCGCCCGAGCGAAGGAACAAGCTAGGAAAAGCGATGCGGCTGCCGTGAAAGCCCTTGAAGAGCTGAAAGCCGAACAGGCTGCCCATTGTCGAAGCAAGGAGGAGATGGTTGATATGGCCGTAAAGTTAAAGAGTGCTACTGACCGTTGCAAGCTTCTTGAAGAAGAGGGTCGGGCGAGGCAAACGAGCTTAGAGAAGGCTGTTGCTGAAGCCAAGGATGCCCGCTCTATAATGAGAGCGGCAAGGGCGGAGCTGCGTCAAGCCGGACAAATTGCGGATGGAAAGCCCTTCTCGCTGCGGAGAAAATTTTGTGATCCGAAGTTTGCCCCGTTAGACCGGATGTGGAGTGTAGAGGACACCTATCTGGATTTGGCGACTAGTGCTGCTCATGCGACCGAACACTTTCGAGATAAAAAGGATCATGAAGTGGAGAAGCTCTTTTGGTCGCAATTCCTCAATCCAGAGCGTCCACTAGCAGTGGACGATCGCCTGGCCCAATGGGCCGAACTGAATAGGTTGTCCGGACTCGCCATGAAGTACGTCATGGATCATCTGTGTCCGGGGAGATCAGAGCCGAAGAGTTATTTCAGCTTGGTGCAGCAATTTCTAGACGTGGTGCCACGTGTCGATGCTATGAAGAGGTCAGCGTGCATAGAGGGCGCTCGGCTGGCTCTTGCCCGTGTCAAGACATACTGGGCAGATATGGAGCCCACCATTGTTGTGTCCCGGGATTCGGATAAAAGCCGAATACCTTCCGAGCACTATTTTAAGGAAGTCCTCGAAGGCGCTCGCGTAATAGAGACGCAGTGCTCGAAGGATGCTATATTATGATAGCATATGTAGTCATAAAACAGTATTTTGATAAATTGTAGTGGCATTTTTTAGACTTGTGCCTTCAAGTATTAAGAACACCTCCTGTGCGGCCGTTTTAATATATAAATTCTGAAAGATTGCAGTCGTTGGCTTCAGCCCCCACGCACATAGTGCGGGGGTGCGCGCAGAAGACGCATTTTCACACTTAACCCAACGTCTTGGTCCTACAGAGGAGGTGATAGCGCAGCGGGCTAGGCAACCGGACTATAATGCTTTAACACTTTCACTTAGCCATAGGAGCTTGACAGTGGGACTCTTTAGGTAGCCCCTTAGTGGCGACTGCGCTTGCCCGAATTCGGGGCGCATACGTGCCTGACCGGGAAATGGCCCTTCATCAACGCGGAGGAATCCGATAAATTTCTATAAGTCATCGAGTGGCGACCAGTCTCCCGCTACATCATGACAGTCAGTTTTCGGCTTTCTCTACTGAGGTGCTCGCCCGGCCGAACCGGGGCACAATCGTAGTAGTTCTCCTGGTGCTACCTTAGCCGATAGAGCGGAACGTAAGGTAGCCGAACTCAAGAGCCGGGCAACCCAACATTTGACCAAAGACATGATTCGGAGCTGATGCATATAGTGCCAAAACTCTCGACGCCGAACACTCCCTAAGGTGTTCGGTCTTTATGAGTGTGGGTGAAACGACACCCTTAAAAAAAGAGCCCCTAGTGTCCAGGTACGAGCAAAAATTCTGGCGTGGCCACATGCCAAAACGCCAGCCTCCCCTCCTTGGTTATAGTAGAAAAAACCAGGGGATGTATAGCAGCAAGAGACAGTAAAAAAGGTTTACGCAGGGTCTTAATCTAAAAAGAATCCTTAGGATGGGTCCCTACTGCACGTCTGCGCCTGTGTCTCCGCTGTGCCGTGTCCTGGACGGGCGCCGCACGACGTTCATTTATAAAAGAGAGGAACTGAATTGAAAATGGGTCGTGCGGAACAAAAAGATAATAAACAAAATATAAAGTAAAAAATATATAAAGTTGAGCTTTATTGTCTCTGCGTATAGCCCCCGGTACGGGGGTATATGGCGTTTAAGCCTGCGTTGATGATGGACTTGTGCCGAACTCATTTAGTCCGGGTCCGTGGCCTTTAATGACTTATATCGAAAAAGTCTTTTGGCTGGCGAGGCCACTTTATTGAGCGGCTGTTTAAGCGGCCGCGCAATCCTCCGTTTGGGGGAGGCGTATTTTAGTGCGCTCCCTTTAAAGAGATGATGCCTCGTGGACCGGGCATCTTAAGCGTGAGAGATGCATAGTGCGGTATTGCGTTAAGGCGAGCGAAAGCTCCGCGTCCCATTAGTGCTTGATAGCGACTTGAAAACGGGACGACATGGAAGATCAGCTTTTCGCGACGGAAGTTATTGGCAGAGCCAAATATGACTTCAAGCCGGAGAAAACCCATACAATGGGTGTCCGAGCCTGGTGCTACCCCTCGAAAGGAGGTTTTGCTGTGGCGGACTTGCTGGGTTTATGCCCATGCGGTGGATTGTATCCTGATATATCAGGTTTAGTCCACTGCCGCCGTCCATAAGGACATTGGTAAACTAGAATCCGTCAATTATTGGATCGAGTATCACGGCAGTCCGGCCTGCGTTTTTGATATTTCTAGAATAATCTAGCTAATCAAAAATAATTGGTTTTAATAACCAGTGGCGGGACCCCTGAGGGATAGGTTTTATTGTGCGTGCCTTTATGGGTGCCACACGTTTTGTTACGTGAAGTGAGTTCACTGTTTTAACTTCTTGTGGGAAGTTCTTTTGTTTCCTGGTGTTCTGCTTTTGGGGTTCGTCCTCGTCTTCGCTTGGTGTATCGAGCCCCTTGTGTTCGGCGTTAAGCCTTACGGATTGTTTAAAAACCCAACAGTCTCTGTGGGTGTGATTACCAGGCTTCCCAGGAGTACCGTGTATCTGACATATTCTATCCAGGATTCTGTTTAACATGGACGGATCGTCCCTATTGTCCTGAAGGGGTGGTTTTGTCTGATTTTGCCGTGAGCCTTTGAATCCGGCATTGACTGCCGTGCTCTTCGGACTTTTTTCTTTGGTTCGGCGATGGTCCTTATTTCGTCACGGTTTTCCATTTCCATCCCTGATTTTGGATGTACTTGGGTCGCTGGGGCTGCATCTTGCCAACCAGTTGTCCTCTCCTGCGCAAAAGCGGGTCATGAGGCTTGTGAGTGCGGCCATTGTTCTTGGCTTTTCCTGGCCGAGGTGTCTGGCGAGCCATTCGTCTCGGACATTATGCCTGAAAGCTGCTAAGGCTTCGGCGTTCGGACAATCCACTATCTGATTCTTTTTAGTAAGGAATCTATTCCAGAACTGCCGAGCTGATTCTCCGGGCTGTTGAGTTATGTGACTGAGATCGTCTGCGTCCGGGGGGCGGATATAGGTCCCTTGAAAATTTGCTCGGAAAGCATCCTCGAGCTCTTCCCAACTTCCAATTGTGTTTTCGGGAAGGCTTTTAAGCCAGTGTCGGGCTGGCCCTTTAAGCTTAAGGGGTAAATATTTGATGGCGTGGAGATCATCTCCTCTAGCCATACGTATGTGGAGGATATAATCCTCGATCCAGACTCCGGGGTCTGTTGTTCCATC
Organism: Aegilops umbellulata; assembly: GCA_032464435.1. Classification (NCBI taxonomy): domain Eukaryota; kingdom Viridiplantae; phylum Streptophyta; class Magnoliopsida; order Poales; family Poaceae; genus Aegilops; species Aegilops umbellulata. Next base: position 260,750,743 of record CP136055.1, read on the forward strand.
GTACGCCTCTATGTTAACGGGTTTGAATCCCTCTAGAAATTCATATTCCAGGACCTCATCGGTGAAGCATAGGGAGTGTGCGGTGCCCCTGTATTTGGATGTGCCGGATTCTGATGATGGCTTTTTTGCATTGCTTGTGAGAGCTTGCTTTCTTGGCCCATAAATGGACCTGGCCGGGCCATGATGCGAGTCTTTAATTGGGTCGCATACCGCATTGAGTGCGGCGCCGCTTGCCGTTTTATGGTGGCCGTGGGGTCGTCTATCCGACCGTGTGGCTTTTTTATTTTTTGAATGCGAGGGCTCTAGGGCCTCTTGGTCGAATTCGGGCAGCAGTTTTCTCTTCGGATAGCTTTTAGTGTGGCGGCTGCCGCCGTATTTGTCTGCGGTCTTGATTACCTTGCTCCATCTTATTCTGAGTGCATCTTCCGCCGTCTTTAGCTTCCGCTTCTGCTTTTTCAGGTTGCGTGCTGTGGCAACGAGCCTTTCGTGGAGATTCTTCTGCTCCGTGGTCTTATCCGGCGTGAGATCGTCCGGAGTTATGTTATGGCCGGGGGAGGGTTGTCTGTCCTCTCTATCCGTGTTGCCCTGTTTGGACGGTTGCTCTGAGGCATGCTCGTCGTCTACCGGCTCATCCTGCTGTATGGCTGGGTCTTGATCGAGGCAGGGCTTGGCTCGGCGTTTTCGTCGCCGCTTTGATTGCTTTTCGGGAGGTTTATCCCTTTTTATCGTCCCCTTTTTCCTCGTTGTCGTTTCCTTTAGGGGTATCCACCATGAATACATCGTGAGATGGGGTGGCGGTCCAGCGCCCTACAGGTGCTGGTTCCTGTTCGTCTCCGTCTTCGTCGTCCATACCGTCGAAGTCTTCGGATCCGAAGTCAAGTATGTCGGTTAAATCATCGATAGTGGCTATTAAGTGGGTGGTGGGTGGGCCTTGAATTTCTTCGTCGTCCGAATCCCAACCTCGCAGACCATAGTCCGGCCTGGGCTCTCCTGATAGAGAGAGAGACTTGAGAGAATTCAGGATATCACCGAAGGGTGAGTGCTGAAAGATGTCCGCGGCGGTGAACTCCATTATAGGCGCCCAATCGGATTCGATCGGCAGGGGCACGGGAGGCCCGGAGTTCGGAGAAGAATCCGACTCCTTGGAGTCATGGGCCGTGCGGAGTGCGGGGCTGGTGTTCGGCTCGATCGCCTTCAAGATCGCAGCCCCCGAGGTGACGTCCAACCGTTCATCCTCAAAGAACGCAGCGGGCTCCGAGTCAAGGATCGGGGCCGGTGCGTGTGCGGCCTCCAGGGCACTATTCGGAGGCAGAGCTATATCATGCCCCTTGAGGTAGTGCGGCGCGCTTGGCTATGGCTCGAACCCGTCGAAGATCAAGTCTCTGCGGATATCTGTCGTGTAGTTTAAGCTTCCAAACCTGACTTGATGGCCAGGGGCGTAGCTTTCGATCTGCTCCAGACGACCAAGCGAATTGGCCCGCAGAGCGAAGCCGACGAAGACAAAGATTTGTCCGGGGAGGAAAGTCTCACCCTGGACCTCATCGTTGTTGATGATCAAAGGAGCCATCGGGCCTAAAAGCGACGACACAGAGGAACTCTCAATGAAAGCACCAATGTCGGTGTCAAAACCGGCGGATCTCGGGTAGGGGGTCCCGAACTGTGCGTCAAGGTCGGATGGTAACAGGAGACAAGGGACACTTTATTTTACCCAGGTTCGGGCCCTCTCGATGGAGGTAAAACCCTACTCCTGCTAGATTAATATTGATGATATGGGTAGTACAAGAGTAGATCTATCGCGAGATCAAGGAGGCTAAACCCTAGAAGCTAGCCTATGGTATGATTGTGTATGATGATGGTTGTCCTACGGACTACAACCCTCCGGTTTATATAGACACCGGATAGGGTTAGGGTTACACAGAGTCGGTTACAATGGTAGGAGATCTTGAATATCCGCACGCCTAGCTTGCTTTCCACGCCAAGGAAAGATCCTTCCGGACATGGGACGAAGTCTTCAATCTTGTATCTTCATAGTCCTGGAGTCCGGCTGAAGGTATAGTCCGGCTATCCGAACACCCCCTAATCCAGGACTCCCTCAACCGCGCTCATCTCATGCCCGACAGCAGGACCAGACTCGTCTCGTGCCCAGCTGTAGGACCGAGCTCGTCTCGCGCCTGACAGCAGGATGGCCCGATGGAGGCCGGTTTTGGCCGGCTATTAGGTGTCGGCGCCGGGGGCAGCTCAGGGGTGCTACAGGCGGGGCCTTTCCACTTGTCTCTTTGGCTGGGGTAGCGGTGGGTGGCGGGTGAGGTGGCGTCGAGGTCTTGGATGCCGGGGCGGCGACCCTGGTGGTGGTGTCGCGGTGCTCTTGGGCAAAGCATGTGGCTTGGTGTTGCCCGATGACCATGGCCGTGTGGGCGGCATGGTCGCCGAGGTGTGGCGTTCGGTGGCGGTGAGTATTGGCCGGGGTGAAAACCTGTTCTATCTACGAATGGACCGGCGGCGGCGAAGCTTGTGCCCTTCTTGAAGGCGTCGTCGCGGTCATCATTGCCCGCTGTGTTGCTCCAGGGAAAACTGTGACCCTCGGGTCGGGCGGTGGCGGCACTCCGGTGTCGTATCCTTCCTGAAGGCGCCGCCTTGGAGCCCACGGTTCGTCGTATGCGGCTTCATCTCTTCGCGGTGGCATGTTCACGTTCGAGGACCCGACTACTATTGTAGTACTTGCAGTAGTGTTGCTGTGCTCAGCACCTATGTATCTTGCCTTGGGTGTATGCGCGTGTTGCGGTGGCATGTGTTTATACCGGGTTGTGGTTGGTAGTTGCTTTATATATAAAGCAGGGCCAAAGCCTTTTTCGGTGGAAATATCATAAGAATAAGAAAATTATGTGAAGTGGGTCGCATGTATCTCAATTCTTGTATGAAAATAAATGTCATTCGATGCATAGAATAGTAATTTTTTCAGGCTAATTTTTTTAAAATGTGAAGGATTGGTTCCTATCCTACTCAAAAATAGAAATCATTTCTACAAACCAAAAGATCCTATCATATAAAATTCCTACAAACCAAAGAGGCCTAAACATGTGCGTACAATCATTAGTATGTCTAGAAAGAGGTGAATAGAATACATGAATGACTCTTTTCTTACTTTTAAGCAGTGGTGGAGCTACAAAGAATTTGTTGGGCGGGCATTGCTAAAGGAGAACACATAAATTTTTAAAATCTAAACCATAATTCTTCAATAGGTTTTAGTGATAATTTTTCTAATAGAAAAAAATCTGAACCATACAAGTTACATACTTTATTCTGAACCATACTTCTTTAATAGACTTTACTTATAACTTAAAAAAACCTAGATCCTGCTGGAGGGTCGGACGGTGGTGGCGTCTTGAACGTCGTTGCCCTCTTTAGGCCGCCGTCTTGAAGACTTTGATCCATGTGATGCCTTCCTATGACTGGACGTGCACGGTGGCTTCTGTGGCAACGATGACGGCGGTTAGCAATGTCGAGGCGTGGCCCTGGTCGTGGTAGCCGGCTCTTCTTCTCCGGCGCGTCCGTGAGAGTGCCTCGACTGTCTGTTATTGTGAAGTCGAAGCCGCGGTGGGGGGCCAGTGGTATACGATGACGCATGACAGGTGGTTCATTCGGTGATCCTCCGTGATGCCACCCCTGCCCAGTTTCCTTAGTAGTTCACCGTCGGAGTCGGAGCTGCGCTGCTTAGTGTGGTTTGTAAGAAGTGTTGTGTTGCAGCTACTAGGGCTGCTGTTTTTCTTTTTGTCTTTTGATCTTCGGATACTCTGGTCCTAGGACGTTCACCATCTTATTGTTTTTCGTTGATTCCTGCTATTATCAATGAATGCCAGCAATGCTGGATCTTTCAAAAAACTTAAAAAAAACTAATCCAAACCATACAAGTTACATACTTCAGTAGTCAGTACTTGCAGTTGCAGTTGCTCATCACCGGCTTCCCACTCCTAGTTGTCTGTGCCCTGTAGCATGACCATGGAATGGGGATGGCTCGCCTAGTGGCTTGTCGCTGCTACTAGTTGCGAACGGCTGCCCCATCAATCAGCGCTCCGTGGCCACTGTTCGCTGGACCTTTGCTGCTGAATCGGGAGCGTATATGGGCAACTCATGCGGTTTTAGGCTTGTGGCCTTTGCTGATGATCTGCCGTAGACTAGGCTTATGCATAAAAATATATTTTTTTGCCCTTGGGTTGGACGGGCTATGGCCATGTTTTTCCCTCGTGTAGTTTCGCCAGTACTTTAAGGTTTTGGTAACTTAACCTTTTCTACGGTAGCCCAAGAACATCCTACACAAGCAAGTCTACAAGAGTATGACAATGAAAGACACCAATTTGCATATATAAAAAGTAAAGGTTAGGAGCACGCAAACACGGGGAGCACGACAAAGATTTTTCCTATGGTTGGGGTAGTTGGGTTTACCATACTCCACATTGCTGACGGATTCAAACCACAAAGGTTTTAGGGTCACTTAATTAAGATTCCGGTTGCAAGATCACGAAGGAGCATCCAACATATGTCATCATGGCATACAACCACAAAGTGTGATCCTCATCAGTGGTAGATTGTAAGTGCATCTCCATTCCATCCTAATTAGTTTTGATGATTTGTGACAAATCTGTGGAGAGGATTAATGTTTTATTCATGTTATTTCAGATATAGTTATTGTGTACCTGGCTTCGCTACAAGTGGAAGATCATCCGTCACCCCCACAAACAACTTTCTAGTTGTTGTCCTCATCGAGCTCTTAGTTTGTAAATTCTAGGTGTTTTAGGAGTCCAGGATAACCGTATTATGAAGAGGGTCACATGAAAATACTTCGGTTTGAATTCCAAGAACAGATCCTAAGCAAAGTTTTCCAAAAATCCACTCCCTAGTCAATCTTTGTATGAGTTTCTCCAAGCTACGGTACTTCCGAAGAATTTCTTCTAGTACCACCGAGCTAGTTAGAGTTATTCATTCTCACAGAACAAACCATGATTGATGATGCCATGCCTCTAAGGTATAGCCACAGAGGATAGAGGAGGCCAGCAACCGCGAAGCCCGCTGGCAATATAGGGTGCATCGCCACCTTGGGGGCAAGACAAAGCCTCTACTACGTATCTAGCTAGGTCTTGTGTATTAGGCATGCTAGCAACCAACTTGGGATTGCAAACCTAGCCAAGTCCGTCTAGATAAGGCATTGTACCCCCCTCCCCCGCCAGGCATCTCTACAACATGTCTTAGGACATAGTCATCTGAAGAAAACACCACTATACAATCTTATGATCAAGCACTTGTAGACCAGTCTCTTGCAAGTGTATAGGACTATGTAGCACAATTCACGGGAAGTAAGTGTCGAACCCATAGAAAGCTGAAGGAAGGCTCTATTAACCCTACAACTACATTGTCACATACATAGCTATGTCCGCACACCGTAGTTTGAAAACAATAATCCTAATGGTTGCTAGGAAAACGGTAAACGATGGAAAACTAAGTACTACTAGACATAAAATAAATACTAGGCTAAAAATATTAAATTAAATGAAGGAGAATTGATGCGAGGTTTTATACGAGCAAATGTGTCATCTAAGCATGGGTTACTAGTACTTCAACGACGTTGAATGATGTTAATCTATCGACTACCAGTAATAGCTAGATCACTGCCATGTATTTATAGAATTGATTAACTTATTTATGGTGAGTGGTTCGTCACATAACATTGCCTCTCAAGCAGTGCCTTGTGGGGACAACTCAATTTTCATGCATCACTGTTATCATATGCATGGTCGTTTCAAGATTATCGTCGTTAGACCAAACCAAAGGCATTAATTTCTATGGACAATGGTTACTACTAGGTAAGCTATGCTTCCCTCAAGATATGAATGCATGTAACTTCAAAGTTCTATAGGATCGCACAAAATACCTATCGACTACATGCATGCACGGCCTAGGGAGTTACATGTCTCCAACTACACTAGTCCATTCGGCATCTGCAACCACTAAATTAACACAAGGTAAATAATAACATCAAGAAAGCACACATAAATAAACAACATCTATCAAATAACACATGCACTGTATTACAACACCTATAGGCAACAAATTACTCAAATAACAATGATAACGGGGTTCAAGAGTGATTACAATCCATTAGGGAGAACTTGATAGGGAAGGAAGGAGTGGTGGTGATGAAGTTGGTGGCGTGGCAGCGACAACAAAGGCTCCTTTGGCGGCTTCCTTCCCGACCTTCGAGGTTGCAAAGGATGGAGTTGGAACTTGGCAAATCGCCTTAATGCTTCTTAACATGATGTGGATGATGGCTTGAACTTGCGATAGATGATATGCATGATGATGGCCGACGGCTAGAGTTCAAGGGGTATAAATAGCTGCCTCCACGGGTCTCCTCCATGGATGTATCTTCTCTCCTTTGATCCTGGGATGTAGATGAGCCTAAACCTCTCCCGATACCTTCCTTGATGTCCAAGAATCTCATAGGAACAAACATGGGTGAAATCCACTAGTAGAGAAACCCCAATAGGTTGAGATAATTAGTGGCATCGGCCATAAACAGTACATCGTTGGTAATTTAGCAAAATACCAGTAGCGTGCAGCACATAGAGGGCACTAAAACTAAGACTCTATTAGTGGTGTCCCTTCTAGGTGGACCGCCACTAGTTTGTGAGACCCCGTTGTCTGAGAATCCAAGGGTAACTAGCGGCATCTGGGTGAGTCGTATGCCACCAGTACTGCTTTCACTAGTGGCGTGGGCGGGGGCCAGCATGCCACCGATAACATAGTTTGGGCCCACCTATGGGGTCGACATACTAATGGCATTGGGCATTTCTCCCATGCCACTAGTTTTTCGAGTACCAGTGGCGTGTGTTGTTTTTTAGCTAGCGCTGATAGAGATTATGGGCCCGACATGCCCATGTTCACTTCTGTTGCCCCTTTATTAGTGGTGTTGGATATAGTGCCACCGCCACAACTGTTTTTGACTATTGGTGGCGCAGATTTCTTCGAAGGCCACTAATATATATAATCAACCTGGGCTCATCCGTTGTGCACGGGCATCACGCAAGATGGCGCACTAGGGCGAGACTGAAAACACCAAAGAAGGTGACCTTGGTCACCCTCGTGGCCCATGCGTCATGGAACTCAGGGGAAAGCGGTCGGGTGCGGATGGGCAGCGCAGATCGGATGGTCGGGAGCGCACTAGGAATCCATTGGCACAAGGCACACGGAAGCGGATGACAAGGAGGGCACTCTCACGTGCTAAAGCCCCTAGGAGGTGGGTACTTGATACGTCTCCAACGTATCTATAATTTTTTTATTGTTTCATGCTATTATAGTATCGATCTTGGATGTTTTATATGCATTTTTATGCTATTTTATATCATTTTTGGGAACTAACTTAATAACCAGTGCCTAGTGCGAGTTGTTGTTTTCTGCTTGTTTTTGGTTTTACAGTAAATCAGTACCAAACTGAGTCCAAACGCTATGAAACTTTTTGACGATTTTTTTCTGAACATAAGAGACCCTAGAAGCTTCTGGAGGATACCAGAGGACGAACGAGGAGACGACAAGGCAACAAGGCACACCCAGGCGGGCGCCCTATTACCTTGTGGGCCCCTCAAGGCTCCGTCGGACGTAATTCCACTTCTATAAATTCTCAAATATAGGGAAACCCCAGAGAGCCACCTGAAACACGTTTTTCGCCGCTGCAAGCTTCTGTCCTTCCGTGATTCCATCTGGAGGCCTTTTCCAGTACTCTGCCAAAGGGGGAATCAATCATGAAAGGCTTCTACATCATCCTTGCTGTCTTCCGATGATGCGTGAGTAGTTCATCATAGACCTACGATTCCATAGCTAGTAGCTAGATGGCTTCTTCTCTCTCTCTCTCTTTGATCTTCAATACCATGTTCTGCTCGATCTTCTTGGAGTTTTATCCAATGTAATCTTCTTTTGCAGTGTTTTTGTTGGGATCCGATGAATTGTGGGTTTATGATCAGATTATTCATTAAAAGTAATTGATTCTTTTTTGAACTTTATTATGCATAGCTTTGTATTTCTCTTCAATCTATCCATTTTGGTTTGGCCAACTAGATTGATTTATCTTCAGTAGGAGAGGTGCTTTGTAATGGGTTCAATCTTGTGACGCTCTACATCCCAGTGGCATAGTAGGGGACAAGACGTGTATTTGTATTGTTGCCATTAAGGGTAAAATGATGGGGTTTAATCATATCGATTGGGTTTAGTCTGTCTACATCATGTCATATTGCTTAAGGCGTTACTCCATTTTTCATGAACTTAATACTATAGATGCATGTTGGATAGCGGTCGGTTGGTGGAGTAATAGTAGTAGATGCAGGCAAGAGTCGGTCTACTTGTCTCGGACATGATGCCTATATACATGATCATTGCCGTGAATCATAACGATGTGTTTTTCTATCAATTGTCCAACAGTAATTTGTTCACCACCGTATGATATGTGTTCGAGAGAGAAGCCTCTAGTGAAAACTATGACCCCAAGTCTACTTTAATCATATTATAAAAACCAAAAATACTTTGCTGGAATTTATTTACTTTGCGATTTATCCATCTACCTATACAAGATTTAATCCTTGCAAGTAACGAGTTCAAGGGGATTGACAACCCTCTTGCCCGCGTTGGGTGCAAGTATTTGCTTTTGTGTGTGCAGGTGCCAAAGACAGGAATTTGCGTGGTTCTCCTATTGGTTCGATAACCTTGGTTCTCACTGAGGAAATACTTATCTCTACTGTGCCGCATCTCCTCTCTTCTTCGGGGAAAATCCCAACGCAACTCACAAGTAGCAATACTCTAGCATCCTCCTCCCGGACCTTTCCCCGATGAAACGAAATCATCTGTCGGATGCCACCGGCCTTCCGCCGCACTCGCCTACTTTGAGCGCATAACAATGGTTGCATGGGAAAAAATGCATGCACCGCTCACACCTGCCCGAAGGAGGATCGAGAAGAAGCTCATGGAACCCCTTCCATTCGAGGGGAGCGAAGCGAGAGGAAGCTGGTGTGCTTTAGCAAGAAGAAAAGCATATGGCAGACGGTACCAAACAGTCGAGCACATGACACAATTTTATGTAAGCATCGGGGCGGGGAACCAACATTACATGTCCCATCCCAAGCCATCCCACCAAGCACAGAGTGAACAACCAGCCATCCGATCACACTCGATGCAAAAAAAATGCCCTCATCAGCCATCAGAACTGTCCACCCAAAATTCTCCTAGCAGACGCAAACATGGTTGCCCAAGCAAGCTCCCCATAGTGTACCTGGACGCACGGGTGTGCCCGGACGCAATAGCACCAAACCGGAAGAAGCAAGCAAGCAGGACGATGACCCAAACAAATCAAGAAGAAGCCTCCCCAACTACCTCCTAACTAGGCACACATCTGGCAACATGACCCATGGGCTGCATTCGGATGTGGTGGGGGTGAGAGCCACCCGACCTCTTGCCGGAGCCGGATCCCCTGACGTGGCCCACTAAGGCGTGGGTCCGGGTCCACACGTCAGTGAGAGCGTCGTACGTCAGAGGATCTGCGTCCCCTCTTGCCATCGCGACCCCTAGTTAGCTGGCTTGCCGTCATGAGCCCTAGCCGGATGGTCCTCGCTAACCACCCGGCTGCCATATGCCGAGTCGGGCGCCAACAAAGCTGACAGGCCGATCTGGCCTCGCTAGGTGCACACAAGGAAACGATTGAGACGACGGACATGGGCGCGACGCAAAGCACCATAGGAAGGTGACCTCGACCGCGCCCACGACCCATGAGTCATGGACCCTCGAGGAAACCCGGTTGGGTGTAGAGCGGCCACGGAGATCAGACCGCGCGGAGGGCGCCAGGGAGGCATCGTCGTGAGGCCGGCGCGAAACGGACGGCGCGGAGGGAACTCAAATGCTCCCAGGAGGCGGGTTCTTCAGCTTCCTGTATAGGAGTAATACATGTAATCTTTACATGGTTTGAGAAAAAGGAATGATTCTGAAACCGGGGTTTAGAGCAGTGAAACGAGACGATTCTATTTCCGGAACACAAATTGAGATGGGGTGGGGGCAATTGATGGTGGTGCCCCAATTCAACGGTGATGGACTCGTGAAGCTTCGGGGACTTGCCTTAGCTTTCGTGATGGCAGAGTAGGATATGACGAATGCCCCAAACGGGGAGCATCCGAGGGGACAAGAGGAGATTGCTCTGAAGAGAGGAAATAATGTTTACTTTGTTTCTTTTTAAGAGCTAGAGAGGAGCCGATTTGTAGTCTTGCCTCTTGGTATTCCCTTATAAATTGGCCAGGTACGATGAGACATCAATGGATCGAATAAGATCCAAGCAAGAAGGCACAAATTAACCCGCATCAAATGGCACTCTACTAAGTATGTAATAAAGCAGTGTAGGCTTTTTTTCCAGATTATCATAGATATTTGTAGAAAAATACCAACCATTGAGAAAGATATTATGTATTTCAAGAGAATTGTTCTCCTCATTTTAAAAGCATTACAAAGGATACAAGGTGTTGCTACATTGAAAGCACTTCTTTGCAAATAACTAGGGTCCCACACTGGACCATGCACCATTTGACGCAATGGTAATCTAGTACTATCTTCATCCAGATGATAGAGCGTGCGAATATACAAAATTGTATTAAATTTGAGACACTTATTTTGAAACGAAAAGAGTATATGTCAACAATAGTATATTACTGGATTCATATGCGAATGTAGTTTCTAAACATATATATTTTTATCACATTTTATATTGGCCAATTAAATTGTCGGCGTAGAACTACAATGTATGACATGTGCACCCAGAGGGAGGTAGTATATCAATCACGTGCGTCGTATCTTCCGTGGCTTGTGGTGGGTCGATCGTGAACGGCAACATGTGTGCACGTGGGGGACAGCGAGCCCGGATCACCACCCAAGTGAACGACACTGTAGGTCTGTGGCCAATGGATAGACATATGAGATGCGTTCGTGTGGTGATGACTTTCTTGCTTGCCCAGCCTCCAGACAGAGATATCTTTGTATTTCTCTCTGTTTTTAATTCTACGTGGAAGTTCAAAAGCAAAACAAAAAACAAGAAAATCGACGTGGAGGAATTAATAGATGGTGATATTGTGTGATGCAACGTCCATGGAATCAGAATCACGCGTTCGTCACCGTTGCCTTCGTCATCTTTGATCTCATTGTCGAGTTCATTTGGCACCATTGCCTTATGTGGTGATAGGTTTTTGAGCGGCTTGAAAACGGAAAGCTAAGTCCCGTAGCTATCCGCAGTGATAGTTTAGCCATTCCTTGAGTTGATTACAAGAATTTGTCAAAAATGAAGGGAATATCTATTTCTAAGCCCAACCTCATATGCACCCGGTCAAGAATTTTTTTTAATAAAAACTCCAAATATTTTGTGCATGATAGATAATTTGGTGCATGAGGTGTGCTCCAATTTTCAGTTCATTTGAACAAATGAGTAGTTCTCAGCAAAAAAAACCTAAATTGGGTCACAACTGCATATGAACAATAAACTTTTTTACAGACCCCAAATTTGGCTTTTTTTTCTAAGAGCTACTCGAATGTCCAAATGATTTGAAATTTGAAGCGCACCTCACACACTAAATTATCTACCATCGACTTTTTTGAAATTTTCTAGTATTTATTTTGAATTTCTTTCTTCATCGCAGATACAGATGATCCCGAGCACCGAATCGCTGCTCTCAAAATAAAGGGCCCTTTTAGACCTGGACATAAAAAATTGAAGTCTGCGTAAGGTGTTAATTACTTCGCCAAAAAAATCCATTTTAATTATTTCATGTCCATCTGTTTTAACTCGCCAACCACCTAGCCTGTCCCAGTGGAGCCACAAATGGAGGAAACAAACAACGCAAAAAATGATGCAGGTGACCAAAAGCATCCCAAGAGTCTAATTAATTCTTGGTGCAAACATCACCTACAATTTACATCAGATCAATAACCCCTTTTCCAGAAAAAAAACTGAATGTCACAAATGCCACCAGCTGCAATGTCTTAAGAACCACCGAAAGTTTCACATAATCATCGTTCGAAAATACTCCCTCCGTCCCATAATATAAGAGTGTTTTTACACTAATGTAGTGTAAAAAATGCTCTTATATTATGGGACGGAGGGAATATTTAGCAAAATCAGTAGGCCGTGATGATCTAACCTGACCACTCAAGCCGGCCATTTTACAACCATTGTGTATATGTAGTTATCTGACAAGTGACTAGTGCAATGTAACCTTTTTTTTTACTATAACTACTGCAGTATAACCGAGCCGCCATTTTACAACCATTTTCGCAATTCTATGTCCTATCCATATGGTTAAAAAAAGGGGCAAATCAGTTACAGCTTTATACAGTATATACTTATACCTAGTTTGTGTAGAAGGAGCGTCAGTGGTATTATGCAGTCTGGTAGAACGGTCGACTACAGCAACACGTGCTTTACCTGCAGCGAAGAATGTGTTCCTTAAATTCTTGGTTAACTGCTCTCTTGACAAAGAATTCCAGACTTGTGGTGGGTTCGGCTTTCAGCTAGCTGCTGCGACCGTGCATCCTCTTATATGAATGATCTCAGATATGAAGCGCCTCAACCGCTCTCCAGCACGCCCAGGCCTGACAACGTTAATGTCACCCCATTTCGAGCATGCCTTCACATTCCCGCCTCCTTGCTTTTCACCCAAATTCCGGCACCACACACCAGGATCCAACTGGGCCGAAGAACGGTTCAGTACCTCATCATCAACCTTCTTCAGCACTGGTGCGTCCTCCGCAAACCGCCTTGCGAAGGCAGCGCTGCTGTTCACCATGTTATCAAAATGCGTTTCATCAAGAATACGCGGCTCCAGCCCAGGAGGATCATCCCAAACAAAGTAACGTAGATCGCCGTTGACAGTGGTGTTTCTAAAGTCAGATGAACTGCATATGACGGTCTGGAAATAGGATTCCATGGAGTAAGCAGCGTTGGCAAAGTACATCAGTAGCCTGCGGGGGAGGTTGTCCCAGCCATGCACGCAATGTTCAGTGAAGTTCCTACTCAGAATTACCCATGGAGAGCCTGCGAGATGGGAAAAAAAACATTCAGAAATGCATATATGTGTACTACGTACTGTCAAGTATAAGAATTAATGGGGGTGCCAATTGTAAGTTAGCAAGTGAACGGGAACTTAAATATAACTTCAATGAGCACGTGAACTTTCTTATATTTTAACACAAGTATCCTAATTACGTGGATCATCCCTGACTTTTAAGAAATACTCCCTCTAAAGAAATATAAGAGCGTTTAGATCATTATCACTACTTTATTGATCTAAACGCTCTTATATTTGTTTACAGAGGAAGTACTAGCAAATGGGTACATGCTTCTCATGTTCGACCAACTTAGATTGTCAATGTTGCCATTAAAAACTTAAGCTGTGAATATTTCTTAGAATTTCACTACAATTAATCACTTTACATTATGGCATAAAAAACAGAGGCAACGACTCGTGGTAGTAACAAAATCTTAGTCTTTTTCTAAATCACTATCAAGTCGGATGTGCATGGCTAAAAAACGTTATGACATATTTGGCTATGTATCAAACGTTTAATTTGGCCAAAATATTCTTAATGTACCTCTGCTTTGTTTCCTTAACTTCTATCACGGTGTGATAGTTCCTAAGTTCTCGCGTGGATTTATTCGTACTCAGTACTCGTGCAGGATTTTTAATCACCCACAATTTCTTTCAGCATTTTCCCGACACATCAATGGAAAAGTATCGGTAGCTTTCTTCCTTTATCTATGACCATCATGAATCACGTTTTCAATGTCTCCAGCAGGAAAGAAAATGAAGAATTGGTTGTAGAAAATTGTACTGTTACAATTTGCTTTTGATTTTTCATCTTATAAACAAATTCAACTTCAATAGAAAAAGTTAGGGAAGCCCGAGCTCTTTGGAATGCTTATAGGACACAAAGTTATATTTTAAATATTGGAATTGCTTTCTTATGTGGACCGATAAGTTCTTTATAAATGAATTTGATTATCATAACCATTAGTTATATATACTTCAAGATAATTAGGGGGATGCACTATTTTCTCTTGGTGGTTATAAGCATAACAGCTCCTTGTGAAGGATGAGGGGACTAGATGGTGGAAGTAGTTTGACAAGTTGTTCAATGGAGAGAATGAGAGCTCTACCATTGAGCTGGATGACTCCTTTGATGATACCAGCAGACGTCCTGTGAGATGAATCCTAGAGTCTAAGGTCAGGGAAGCTTTAAAAAGGATGAAAGGAGACAAAGCAATGGGCCCTGATTCTATCCCCATTGAGGTATGGAGAGGCCTTAGAGACATAACGATAATACGGCTAACTAAGCTTTTCAACCTCATTTTTCAGGCAAACAAGATGCCAGAAGAATGGAGGCGGAGTATATTAGTACCAATCTTCAAGGACAAGGGGTGTTTAAAGTTCTACTGATTTCTGTGGAATTAAGCTGATGAGCCATACAATGAAGCTATGGGAGAGAGCCATTAAGAGGAATGACAACCGTGACCAAAAATCAGTTTGGTATCATGCCTGGGAGGTCGACCATGAAAGCTATTTTCTTGGTACGACAACTTATGAAGAGATACAGGTAGCAAAAGGACCTATATATGGTGTTCATTGACTTGGAGAAGGTCTACAATAAGATACCGCGAAATGTCATGTGGTGGGCCTTGGAGAAACACAAAGTCCCAACAAAGTATATTACCCTCATCAAGGACATGCACGATAATGTTGGGACAAGTGTTCGAACAAGTGATGACAACACTGATGACTTTTTGATTAAAATAGGACTGCATCAAGGGTCAACTCTGAGCTCGTATCTTTGATATCCCATGGTGTATGCTCTTTGCGGATGATGTGGTGCTACTCAATGATTGTCGGATGGGGATTAATAGAAGAGACCTTTTACGGTACAATCTAACATATATTAGCCGTCTATTCCATAGATTTTAACGGATGAGATTGATCTGTACTACTAAATCCTGTGAGTAGTCTATGACACCCAACACGAGTAGTATATGGGTTATAGGGGTAGAATCGGGAGAATAAAAAAATCCCACAAATTATGGTTACTTGACATCAATTTATTCTAATTATCAAATATTTCTTTACCCCAACAAAGAAACTGAAAATCTTCAAATTATCAAATATTTCTTTATCCTAACTCTTTAGTCGCATATACGTGTATATGAGCTCGTTTCTTGGCATCCTAATAGTTCTAGTGACCCAGCATAGTTTGCACCAAATTACTAATTAATAATGCTAACGAATATTAATCGAAAAGTGGTGAGGTAGTGCCGGATAGCACAATGGCAAGTTAGGTTCGCATACTACCAAGCTAGAACTATGAGGAACCCCAAGCGATCGGTTGCAAGGTCCTGGCTGCAATACGGTGCCATTGTTGCGATCACGAGGGCCATAAGTGAGGGCGTGAGTGAAGGAAATATGCCCTAGAGGCAATAATAAAGTTATTATTTATTTCCTTACATATCATGATAAATGTTTATTATTCATGCTTGAATTGTATTAACCGGAAACATAATACATGTGTGAATACATAGACAAACAGAGTGTCACTAGTATGCCTCTACTTGACTAGCTCGTTAATCAAAGATGGTTATGTTTCCTAACCATGAACAAAGAGTTGTTATTTGATCAACGGGATCACATCATTAGTTGAATGATCTGATTGACATGACCCATTCCATTAGCTTAGCACCCGATCGTTTAGTATGTTGCTATTGCTTTTATCCATGACTTATACATGTTCCTTTGACTATGAGATTATGCAACTCCCGTTTACCGTAGGAACACTTTGTGTGCTACCAAACGTCACAACGTAACTGGGTGATTATAAAGGTGCTCTACAGGTGTCTCCGAAAGTATTTATTGGGTTGGCGTATTTCGAGATTAGGATTTGTCACTCCGAATGTCGGAGAGGTATCTCAGGGCCTTCTCGGTAATGCACATCACATAAGCCTTGCAAGCATTGCAACCAATGAGTTAGTTGCGAGATGATGTATTACAGAACGAGTAAAGAGACTTGCCGGTAACGAGATTGAACTAGGTATTGGATACCGACGATCGAATCTCGGGCAAGTAACATACCGATGACAAAGGGAACGACGTATGTTGTTATGCGGTCTGACCGATAAAGATCTTCGTAGAATATGTAGGAGCCAATATGGGCATCCAGGTCCCGCTATTGGTTATTGACCGGAGACGTGTCTCGGTCATGTCTACATTGTTCTCGAACCGTAGGGTCCGCACGCTTAAGGTTACGATGACAGTTATTATGAGTTTTGATGTACCGAAGGAGTTCGGAGTCCCGGATGGGATCGGGGACATGACGAGGAGTCTCGAAATGGTCGAGACGTAAAGATCGATATATTGGACGACTATATTCGGACTTCGGAAAGGTTCTGAGTGATTCGGGTATTTTCGGGAGTACCGGAGAGTTACGGGAATTCGTAATGGGCCTCATTGGGCCATACGGGAAAAGGAGAGAAAGGGCCAAAAGGTGGCCGCGCCCCTCCCCTTGCTCTAGTCCGAATTGGACTAGGGAAGGGGGGCGCCCCCTTCCTTCCTTCTCCTTCTCTCTTCCCTTTCCTTCTCTCATACTTCCCCTACATGGAAGGATTCCTAGTTGGACTAGGAAAAGGGGAATCCTACTCCCGGTGGGAGTAGGACTCCCCTTGGCGCGCCAAACCTAGGGCCGGCCTCCTCCCTCCCTTGCTCCTTTATATACGGGGGCAGGGGGCACCCCATAGACACACAAGTTGATCCTTGAGATCGTTCCTTAGCCGTGTGCGGTGCCCCCCTCCACCATATTCCACCTCGGTCATATTGTCACAGTGCTTAGGCGAAGCCCTGCGTCGGTAACACATCAAGATCGTCACCACGCCGTCGTGCTGACGAAACTCTTCCCCGAGAGCTTTGCTGGATCGGAGCCCGGAGAACGTCATCGTGCTGTACGTGTGTCAAGAACTCGGAGGCGCCGGAGTAACGGCGCTGGGATCGGTCGGATCGTGAGGAGGACGTACGACTACTTCCTCTACGTTGTGTCAACGCTTCCGCTTCGGTCTACGAGGGTACGTGGACAACACTCTCCCCTCTCGTTGCTGTGCATCACCATGATCTTGCGTGTGCGTAGGAAATTTTTTAAATTACTACGTTCCCCAACAGTGAGCATAGTGCCGAGATTTCAAGGGTCGATCAAGAGGAACAGGCGAAGAAGACGAGCATCGTAGCAATGTGCCCATGTTGTATGAAATGGGTCTTAGGAGAGAAAAAATATCCCTATGATTTAGACATTATTGCACTTACCAAGAAAAAGCCTGGTTGTTTTAAACATTGATGCACTTACCAAAAAAAGACCGGTTGTAATTTGACCATTATGCCTTATAATATCAACGGTTAGATTAAACCTATACTACTCCTCTTCCCTAGGAGTAAGATGTACCGTAAAATTCTCTAATAGAAAGTTAGAGCTTTGAAGACAAACTTTGGAATCGAAAGGTTTTAGGCTTAGTAGAACTGAAACCGAGTACATGAGATGCGATTTCAGTACTACTAGGTACGAGGAGGAGGTTAGCCTTGATGGGAAGGTGGTATCTCAAAAGGACACCTTTTGATATTTGAGGTCAATGCTGCATAAGGATGGTGATATCGATGAAGATGTGAACCATGGAATCAAAGCCGGATGGATCAAGTGGCGCCTAGCTTTTGGCGTTCTCTTTGACAAGAGAGTGCCACAAAAGCTAAAAGGCAGGTTCTATAGGACGGTGATTCCACCCGCAATGTTGTATGGCGTTGAGTGTGGCCGACTAAAAGGCGGCATGTTCAACGGATGGGGGTAGCGAAAATGCACATGTTGAGATGGATGTGTGGCCTCACAAGACAAGATCCCGTTCGGGATGATGATATACATGATAGAGTTGGGGTAGCACCTATCGAAGAGAAACTTGTCCAACATCGTCTAAGATGGTTTGGGCATATACATGTAGAGCACCAGAAACTCCAGTGCATAGCGGTGGTTAAAGCATGCAGATAATGTCAAGAGAGGTCAAGGTAGACCAAACTTAAGTTGGAAGGAGTCCATAAAGAGATCTGAAGGACTGGAATATCACCAAAGAACTAGCCATGGACAGGGGTGCGTGAAAGTTAGCTATCCACGTGTCAGAACCATTAGTTGGTTTTTGTGATCTTATGGTTTCAGCTCTAGCCTACCCCAACTTGTTTGCGACTAAAGGCTTTGTTGTTTGTATAAACATAATAGCTCCACCCAATCATCACGTGATTTGACTATGATTCCTTTTTTCGTGCGAAACTATGGTTCCTTCTTTCAATCCCCAAGTACTCTCGATTTTTCTATTGATACGTGCCAAAATATAGTTTCATGAGCAAAATCTTAGTCATATGCTAATTTAATATTTCACAATTCTTCAATATAAACAAGTTCCTAGGTTGAAACTAAATTTGTTATGTTTTCATTTGAAAATTTGCTGGAGGTGTTACTATAGAGTTTAATCATCGGATTTGCTAAATCTCATCTAAATGATATTTAGCTATGTCTCAACTAAATTTTGCACTGTAGCTCCATGATTCGTACTGCTTATCACGCATGAGACAGTTTCAGGATGTTGCTGCGAGGTTTGTGTTTTTTGCCTGGGCCATCATCGGTTTTGATTCGTTTCGATGTCTTTCTTTAGTGGGCTGGGTGGAGATTTACCTACCTGGGCCATTGTATTTTTTGGTTGCCTGCGTATGCATTCTTTTTTCTGTTTGTTTCTGTTTTCCTTGAAAATGTGAGAGTAAAAAAAAAGTAAGAACCAGAACCACTTTCCATGCCCCGTGAAGCCCTTGACCCATCCTCTAATCACATTCTCCGATCCAGTTGCGTGTCTACTCTCAACACAAAATTTGTCCAGATTTTTTGTGCCCGTGTATTTTCTTGTGTTTCTTTGTGCAGCTCAATCCAAATGGTCAAGGGACAAAACAAAGTAGAAGTAAAGACCAAAAAACAGCCTAATTGAAATACAAGCACGCATCGAACCAGCCCAATTGGAACACACGCATGAATCAAGAGGAACAAAAAAAGCAGTGGCAAAGACAAAGGCCGAGGGGAGGCCATGGGAGTTGCGGCTTTATATATAAAGCGAGGGGTAAGCCTGTTTCATGAGTTGGGAACGGGGACTACAAAACAGTGATGATGTCATATTAGATGTGTTATGTCACATCTAGATGAGCCTTAACAGACCCTTTAATTATTATTTTCCTTCTAAAGAAGTGTTTGTATGCTTATAATTCTTAACTCATAATGTCTGATTCAGCATGAGGGCTAATCCTAGTGATCTTTATTTAATCAATAGCACATAAAAGAACAATCGGTTGGTGGCTTTGTTCCAGATTTAATAGCACCGGGGTTTAATAAAACCTATTTGAATCACTGATGTCCTATTATATTTTAGAGATGTTTTAAATACCGAAAAGACCTGAACTAGAAACGATGTTTGCACACACCTGTGAATATCTTGAATGCCTCAGGCATTTGTCTTGTTTCTGTCGCATGAAAGGGCTGGGTATTCTTATCCATATATAGACTTGCGTCGACAATAAGTTTTTCAAACCTTTCATGCCTGAAAGGGCCAAGGAAAATGTTTAGGGAACGGAACAGGATATAGCGAGCTACACTCTAGAAATTTTCCTGCTTACAGAACTCACTCTTTCCATCCGAGGTTACTTGTGTGATCAATAAAGTTGAGGTGCCTTGGTACAGAAGAAAATGCATAAAAGAGATCTGCATTTAAATAAAAAATTGCTTTAAAATTATTAAAACAAAGTGAAAGGGATGATCAGTGGGCACTCGCCAAAACATATCTCTATAAACAAACAAACAATATACCCCTATTAAACAAACAAATCAACAATATGTGCAGAAAATGTCATTTTGTCATTTTTTTTCCAGGTTTGTCATTACTGGACATTTGTTGGTTGTGTGCAGAAAATGTCATTTTATCAGTATGATAATTCTTCTTTTCTTTTCATGGCTGATAAAATTGGTATAGATCTAGGATGCACCATTGATATGATAAGTCAAAATCTGGAAATTATTGAGAAAATGGAACAAAGTAGAAGAGACTTTTATCATACTCATCTCAAACAGAAAGAGGAGGAACCAGTACAAAATGAGATATCCCTCATTGATACTGGAGATAGTTCATTTAAAGAATTATGCTCTGATGATGACCACTCAGATGCTGAACTAGAAATGGATTACTGTTCCCATCTGAAAAGCATCTTTGCTAGTGGGTAAAAAACAGTATAAGCTCACGTGGAATCACCAGTGTGAAGCCTGCTGTGTATATTGGGGGGAGAAAAAATAGAAAAGGAAAGAACAAATGATAGGCATGATTTGGAATGTTAGGGGGATTGGACCTGATATAAAAAGGTCCTTTATTAGAGAAAATATCTGTAATAAAAAAATTGATTTCATTGGCCTTCAAGAGACCATCAAAAGTGATTTCACTAAGAATGAACTGCATAGCCTTTGTGGTGGCAGAAATTTTAGCTGGAATTGGGTACAGCCTAGAGGAAAATCTGGGGGTATACTGGTTGGCATTAACAATGATACTTTTGAGATTCTTAATGTGGAAAAGGGGGTCTATTACATTAGAACACTTCTCTTAGAAAAAAAAGGTAAATTTGAATGGAACCTCATCATTGTATATGGGGATGCCCAAAGTGTTGGTAAAGCTGCTTATATGGCAGAAATATCCAGAGTTGATCATCATAATGCTTCTGTCCCATGTCTCAGTGAGGAAAAAAACAAACCTAGTGGATGTGACCACTGGAGTTTTATATTTAATGCTATAATTGAGCAAGCAGGCTTGAGAGAGTTACCTTTGAATGGTAGGAAATTTACCTGGGCTAATAACCTTCAGGAGCCAACATATGAGTAATTAGATAGAATTCTAATATGCCCAGATTGGGAAGATCATTATCCTCTGACTGAAGTATATGGTATGGAGAGGGAATTATCTGATCATACTCCTCTTATATTAGATACAGGGGAAAAAACATGTACTCCTCCCATTTTTAGATTTGAAAACTCTTGGATGATGAGAGAAGGCTTCAGGGAATTTGTGATCAAATTTTGGTCTGCTAATTATCCTAGAAATACCATTGAACAATGGCAAACTAGGATGA
Organism: Aegilops umbellulata; assembly: GCA_032464435.1. Lineage (NCBI taxonomy): Eukaryota > Viridiplantae > Streptophyta > Magnoliopsida > Poales > Poaceae > Aegilops > Aegilops umbellulata. Next base: position 260,772,021 of record CP136055.1, read on the forward strand.
GAGTTTTTAGACATAAAGTGAGAGGGTGGATTTTGAATTCTAATGCATGGTATATAAAAAAAAAAGAAATCTTGATGAAACTTGATTCTATAGACAAAAATGCAGAAAGGATGGGACTTTCTACTCATGATAGAGATGAACAAAAAGAACTTAGAGCTCAACTACATAGGTTGCTTAGACAAGAAGAATTGAAATGGTTACAAAGATACAAAGATAGAGAAATTAAAGATGGGGATTGCAATACAAAATATTATCATGCTAAGGCGAACGGCGGGAGAAGGAAAAATAGAATTTTATCCTTAAATCAAGAGGAGGGTGTGTTTGATGGAGATGATAATCTTATCAAGTACATCACTAACTTTTACAAAAAACTTTTTGGACAACCAGACATATCTACAGCCAATTTAAATATTTTTTTTTGGGGGGGGGGGGGGGCAAGGAATCACCAGGGAGCAGGCTGACCTGTTGACTAAACCTTTTTCAATGGAAGAGCTACACTCAGCGGTCTTTGGAATGGAAAAAAACAAAAGCCCTGGCACTGATGGACTTCCTATTGACTTTTATTAGCATTTTTGGGAAATAGTTAAGTGGGATCTCATGAAATTGTTAAATGACTTCCATGCTGGGGAGTTGGACATTGCAAGACTTAACTATGGAATCATCACTCTGATCCCCAAATCTGCTGATGCTAAACAAATTCAAAAATTTAGACCAATTTATCTGCTCAATGTCAGTTTCAAAATTATCACTAAGGTACTGATGAACAGACTGAGCGTTGTTATTAAACCTATAATCTTACCAACTCAAACTGCCTTTATAAAAGACAGATATATAATGGAGGGGATTGTAGTGTTACATGAAGCTCTGAACACCATTCATCATAAGAAACAAAGTGTTGTTTTGTTTAAAGTAGATTTTGAGAAAGCCTATGATAAAAAAAATGGCCATTTGTATATAAGATGCTAAAATTGAAACAATTTCCTGATAAGTGGTGTGACTTAGTTATGCACACAATGATAGGAAGGCAGGTTGGTATTAAGGTGAATGATAGAATTGGACTTTACTTTAAAACCTACAAAGGATTAAGACAAGGGAGTGCTATGTCACCTCTCCTGTTTGACATAGCTGCGGATGCCTTGGCAATTATTTTAGATAAAGCTAAACATGCAGGATATGTCAAGGGGGTTTTAACTGAGTTGGGAGATAATGAGGTGAACATGCTGCAATATGCAGATGAAACCATATTTTTGCTTAAGGATGATCAAGAAAGTGCAAGAAATTTAAAATTCATTCTCACAGCTTTTGAGCAAATGTCTTGCCTGACCATCAACTTTCACGAAAAGTGAGGTTTTCCTATTTGGGGAGGCCAGTAACAAAAGTGAGATATATCAGGAGATTTTTACTTGTGAAAGAGGGGAGACTCCATTCAAATATTTGGGGCTGCCTGTTACTGATACTAGATTGGGGAACAAGTTTTGGAAAGGGGTCACGGAAAAAATAGAAAAAAGATGCGCATGCTGGCAGGGGAGGCTGTTGAATATGGTAGGGAGAGTTACCTTGGTACAATCTTGCTTATCAAACATTCCCATGTATGTGATATCGTTTTACCCCTTGCCAGTAGGGGTTAGCAAGAAAGCTGATTTCTTTAGAGCTAGACTAGTGTGGCAGGAGAATGAAGATAAGAAAAAATATCACATGGTTAATTGGAAAACCTGCTGTCTTCCAAAAGACTTGGGAGGACTGGGGATTTTAAATCTAGAGCTAATGAACAAAGCACTCTTAGCTAAATGGCTGTGGAAAATGGAAACAGAGGATGGGATGTAGATAAAAATTCTTCTTAACAAGTATGTGAAAGGAAAATGTATCTCTGGATTAAAAAAGAAAACGGGAGATTCCCAATTCTGGGGGAGTCTCATGCAAATCAAAGACATATATTTTCGAAACGTCAAGAAAAAACTGGGAGATGGCAAAGGCACACGTTTCTGAGAAGATTGGTGGGTGGGATCTAAACCTCTAAAAGAGGCCTACCCAAGTCTCTACTTCATCAATTTGCATCATAACATTTCAGTGGCTGAGGCCATTAATATGGGATGGGCTGGGTTTAAATTCAGAAGGAAATTATCTGCAGACAAACATGCTTTGTGGGATAGTCTGAAATCAAGATGTGAGAGAGTGAGAATGTATGAAGGTAAAGATCAGCCACAGTGGATGCTGACAGTGAACAGACAATTTTCTGTTAGATCGTCATACCACTCCTTGATCAAAACTGAGGTGGGATTCCCTCAGAAATTTCTTTGGAAGATTAAAATACCAGCTAAAATTAAAATGTTTTTCTGGCTTATTGCTAGAAAAAGTGTGTTGACCAAAGATAATCGAATCAAAAAAGGGTGGCGAGGGAGGCAGGGCTGTGTTTACTGTGGACAAGATGAAACCATAGATCATCTGTTCTTCACTTGCTCTGCTGCTAGACTTCTGTGGAGCCTGATAAAATGTTCCTTTAATTTGAGAACAATCCCAAATGGGGTAGATGATTGTTTGGGAACTTGGATCAGAAGTTTATTGAGAAAAAAACTTGTGTTAGTTGGAATATCTGCCCTATTATGGTCCATCTGGAAATGCAGAAATGATATTATTTTTCGAGATAAGAAAATTAATGATCCTATGACACTGATAAAACTCACATGCAACTGGATTGTGGATTGGTCTGTTTTGCAGAGAAAAAACCCAGAACAAAGCTTACTGATGCTGGGGGCAAAGCTAATCGAGCGAGTAGCAAGTGAGATCTACAAGGCATCACAAGGATGGAGGCCTGGAGTGCTGCGTCTGACAGGCTGAAGCGGACCTGTTCTCTATTCTTGTTCAAAAGCTAGTAGTTTTTGCTCGTCTTCTGCTTTTCTCTGATTTCCGGGGCTGCATCCCCTCTCTATCCTTGCCGCATGTGGCCTAGGTTTGTTAGTTGATCTAAATTTGAACTGCTAAGGTTGGTAATTCCCTCTTAAAGGGTTAGTCATCTAGGGGACTGTAGAAACTTGCTATCTGAACTTGTTCTCGTGCGTTGGTTTCGTTAATGCAATCGAAGGGGAGTCCCCCCTCTTTTGCTCAAAAAAATACTGAGGGCAGCAAGCAACAATATTTTTCACCATAACCTGATGGTATAAAATCAAACAAGAAATCACTCGCCATGCCACCGGCCTTGCGCAGTGTGACTGGCCACATGGACCCGCACATGATTGTGATGAGCGGGATGTAAGGCATCCCATGGGTAGCGCACTAAGCCCTGTTACGCATCACCCTTCTTGAAAGGAGTTCTTTTATTTGCGGAATATAGACTCTTACGGATGAGTTACACCCGTAAGAGTGAGCCCGTAAGTCAAGCATTATTGGTATACTGTACTACCTCCGTTTCTTTTTACTCCAAATATAAGATTTGCCTTAAGTCAAAGTTCGTAAACTTTGCCTAAGTTTATATTAAAATATATGAACATCTACAATACAAAAGAGATATACAATATGAAAATTAATTCATTGATGCATCTAATAATATTGATTTTATAGTATTATAAATATTGATATATTTTTCCTACAATTTTGGTCAAACTTTATAAAGTTTGACTTAACACAAAACTTAAATGCAAAGTAAAAAGAAACGGTGGGAGTATTAAACAAGGCTCAAAGATAAAAATGCAACCGTTCTGACTAACCCCAACCCTCTTAAATACGGTGCCACTGGCAATCTGTCATATCAAATGAAAGTGCTTTATGTGACGTTTGAGCAATATCCCAATGATAGCTCTCGCTGATTATCAAATTTCAGAAGCACACATGAGTTGCCCGACTTGGTAGGTTGTTGCAGAATTGATTAAGCAAGTATAGTACCACGGAGTACGGACAACTATCCATAGAAGACCGTTCGAACAATTCAGCACAAAAACATACTGCAACGCCCTTGAGGATGGTACAATGGTACTGAAATTGGCACAGCTAGAAACAGAGCTGTACAAAGGTGCTGCTAGTACCTAACAGTTTCAAGGACTAACAGCACGATCAAATTCAAATGTGAGATTTTAGACTGATTCATAGCTTGTAATGTCAGGCAACAACAACCAAAGAAAGCTATGTCAGCCGCCCCAGCTCAATGGTAACTTGTGTACAATCAAGTCGTAACTCGCAAGAAAGAAATCCATCTCATGAGTCTTGAGAGGCAAGCAATGGATCACATCGCAAATTCGCAATCATAACCATCCACGAATACCAACTACACCTTTTTCTATAACTAATTCCATGTATATCCAAGATACATCAGAAGAGTGATTGCTAGAAGTATCTTACCGTCCTGCGTGACGAGAGGATAGTCCCAGGAGCTGAGCGTGACGAACCAGTCCCAGTCAGCCCCAATCCTGAGCAGCACGGCGGCGCCGTGCAGCGCCGCGGCGAGCACGGAGGAGCCCGTCCTGTCTACCGCGTAGCTCTCCCCTACCACGTCGACGTTTGCGAACTCCTTCCACGCCGCCTCGTCCCGCGCAGCGGCGGCCAGCTCCGTCCGCTCGTCCCGCGACGCCCCCGCGTCCAGATGCAGCAGGTATCGGTTCCTCGGGTGGTACACCGCCCTGAGCAGCCTGAGGACCCTGCGGCCCTCTCCACCCGTGCCGGATATCCAGTACGCGAAGGAGGGCGGGCTCCCGGGACCCCTCGCCACGAGCGGCGGCCCTGGCTGGGCGCGCGCGCTGGGGTAGACGAGCCCGTAAAGGGACGCGCGGAAGAGAACCAGCAGCGCCGCCGCGGCCAGCGCGGCGGCCGCGATGGCCGGGGGCAAGCGGCACGGCCTCATTGCACCGAGTTTCATTTCTTGGGAGGTTTGACCCGCGCGGCCGGCGGCATGAGGCGTACGGAACTGGAAGCGCGGTAATGAGTGGTAAGGGGAGAGCGTGCGCGTTACGGCGGCGGCGAGGTGGTCGTCGTCGACTAGTGCGTGGTTCGGAATTGGATGCTTGGACTGAGGGACGGGGACAGGAGGAGAGTTTAAAAAAGAGTTAAATATATCATGGGTGACTTAACTTGTCCGTTGCGGTCAGTTTAGTGCCTAAACTTGTAAAATACACAAAAGCGGTGCTATAACTTGTCACACGGTACATATACGGTGCCTCCGCCGGTATGCCATCATATGCGATGTCCACGTGGAGTGATAGCTGGTGGCTGACCCATATGTCAGTGGGTGTGAGCTATGCATGCGCTGGGTGAAATGCGTACGAGTTTTTTTTCAGAAAATCCCCTAAAATTTAATTAAAGTCACAAATAAGCCCTTGCTCTGTATATGCTAATAACAGGAAAAAGAAAACTGCGTCTTTGAATTGGTTTCAACCCTGGGACATCCACGTTAAATAGCTAGCGCACACTAGCCACCAAAAGTAATAGTACTTCGTGTACAGCTGTTAGCTGGAAAGTCTATCTATCGCTCTGCAATTACTATTATGTTTTCAAGTTACTGTTTGGCTTTTATGATATAAAATATTCTAATATAAATTATAATAATTATCAACATGCAATTATTGTCTATTTAAATTTTTATTCTATTTTTATTATTTGTAGTTCAAAGATTTAACCATGACTTTTTCTAAAATTTATGTCAATTTAAACAGTTCAACGTATATTATAGAATATTCCAAATTTGTTTTGCGTCTTCATTCAGGACCACAAGCATGCAGAATTATTTTGTATCTTTGTTGTGTTTTTAGAATACATAATTATTAAAAATCAACAACATTGTATTCTGGAAATTGTTCAGCATGTATTAAAAATCCTTGTGTAGAAACAACAAATTCTATAAATATGTTAACACATGTTAGACGTGTTAGTAGAAATGTAAGAATAATTTTACACTAATTTTTAATACATATTGAACATTTTATGAAATAGATGTTGTAATTTTCTGAATGCATGATAGACATTTTTGAAAAACACGTCTACAATTTCTTAATGCACTAACACCTTTTTAAGTTCATGGTAGGTAATATGTTGAATAGTTGTTTTTTTTCAAACGTGAGAATTTCTTAATATTTGTTTTTCAATTTCCTACGAATCAACTTTTTTTTATTTCTCTTTATTATTTCGCCCAGTTTCTTGATAAATAGAAGCGTATTAGGATATTGCACAGTCAACTATCCTAGGCGTAGTGATTAGCACATGTGTTCGAATCCTGCCGGGTGCTCTTTTTTTGTTATTACTATTTTATCCCATGTGCTGACATGCGAGACCTAGATTTGACAGGTGGGATCAATGTAGTTTGACGTATTTAAATAAAATGTCAGGAGCTTGTGAAAATTATTTAAAGTACAAGGAGTTTTCTGTAAAACAACCAGCACACTCCTCTCACTCCCATTGACATGTGGGCCCATGCCATGTTGGCATGCCTTGTAGGTAGTGCATATGCCTGGATACAGATGGAGGCACCGTATTTAAACGCTCGGACAAGTTACGACACCGGTTTCATGTATTTTACAAGTTTAGGCACCAAATTGACCGCACCGAACAAGTTGAGGCACCCGTGGTGTATTTGACTCTTTAAAAAAGTTAGGCGGCACGGCACGGGCGCAAGGTGGCGTCGTGGGCCGAAAGGTCTAGAAGAAGGTGCGGTGCGGTGGTGGGAAGTTACCGGTTGGCATTTAGTTGTGGTGGGGCCGCGGGGTGTTTAAATGGGCGCGGCGGACGGACGGGCCGGCTTTCGGTTCGAAGGCAACACAAACGCCGACACCAAACCAACACAAAAACCAACCGGGTTTTGATCGCCATGTTTTGGTCACCTAGGTGATCTTGATTTTGTCTCTCTAAACATTATGATGATTTAACAAAGTTTTATGACACTTTTAAAGAAAAAAACACTCAGGGCCTGTTCGGTTCAATGGAAATGAAAACATAGGATTAGAACGAATTGTTGGAAATGGAAGGGAAATGAGGTACACAACATAGGAAAGAAAATCGTTGTACGTGCATGCGGAGTAGCCGTTCGGAACAGAGTGAAGAAAATCACAGGAAATCAGCTGATGTGGGTCTCGTAGAGTGATTTTTAAATGCAACAAGAGAAGCCATGTGGGTCCAAACTGTACACAGATAAACCCCACATGGGGCATGTTTCAGGTCAGCTTTTCACCTCCCCCGCCTCGGGCCAACGCGAAAACATGAGCTTTGGGTGGATGTTCTTTTTCCTGTGAAAAGTATTGAAACTTTCCTTTGGATTGGAAAGGACATATTCCTGTGTACCGAACGGGCTAAAATGTAGCGTTTCCATAGTGGTTTTCTCTCTCGTTTTCCTGCGTACCGGACACGCCCTCAAATTCTCTCAGAAAAAAACAAACCAACTTAGAGTGCTTTTGTGCCTTCTAGATTGATTATGGATAATATTTTAACAGTTTACGAGTGTTTTCATACAATCAAAAACAAAAGAGAATGCAAAGAGGGTGTATACCAGGCTTCCCTGAGAATTGGGTAAATTTCATTATGCAATGTGTGTCAACTATTGAATACCGAGTTCGATTTAATGCGGAAGATCCGTTGTCACCTTACCTATTCTTGTTATGCACAGAGGGGCTGATTGCTCTCCTAACACATGCAGAGAAAAATAAAAATATTACAAGAGTGAAAGTTTGTAGGGATGGCCCACCCATTACTAACCTTCTCTTTGTTGATGACTCACTAATTCTTATGAAAGCTAGTTTGCACAACGCAGAAGTACTAAAATCACCTCTAGATTCACACGGTGCGGCCTTGGGGCAAATGGTTAGTGTTGATAAATCCAGCATCCTTTTTAGCCCTAATATGAAGGTGGAAATCAGGGAACAAATATGTAACACATTGAATATAATGACTGAGGCCCTTAATGATAGATATTTGGGCTTGTCAGCCAACATGGGGTTAGATAAAACCAATTGTTTCCAATATTTGATTGACCGTGTTATTATGAAAATCAGTGGGTGGAAGAAAACATTACTTTCTGCCGGAGGTAAGGAGATCCTTCTCAAGTCTGTTGTCCAAGCCGTACCTACCTATGCAATGTCGGCCTATAAAATTCCTAAATATTTTAAAGGAATTATTGACCTGATAAAGCATTTTTGGTGGGGAGACGAGGAGAACCACAGAAGGGTGCATTAGATGGTTAGGTAGAAAATATGTGTCCCTAAGAATAAAGGAGGGGTGGGTGTCGTGGTTTTGTCATGGCAGATGTCCTCGTGAAAGAACTAAGTTGTGAGGCCATCGCAGCTAGGTGGTAGCTTGAACGGGGTTGGTCGAAATCGAGAGACGCGAGTTTTTACCCAGGCTCGGCCCCTCGTGGTGGAGGTAAAGTCTACATCCTGCTTGATTGCTATTGATGAAGATGATCTCGATTACAAGGGTGTTGTTTCGCTACCTCTATCTCAAGAGCTACTAATTTGTCTGTCTAGAACTTGTTTGTCTGTCCTCCCCCCCCCTTGGGGCGCCTTGCCGCTCCTTATATAAGTTGAAGGGGTCGGCTTACAGTAGAGTACTAGTAGGACTACAACTAGTATCTTTTCTATTACAAGCCAGATACTAGTCCAGGTCTTATTTGAATGATCCAAAACTGGCCTGCTAGGCCACCCCCATGTTGGTCCATGTTCTACCTCTGTCGGGTCATGCTTCCTCCGCCGGGTCTTGCTTCTCTTGTCGGGTCTTGCTGTTTGGGTCGGGTCTTGTTGTTTGGGTCGGGTCATCTTTTGGGCTTGCGTAATCTGGCTTTAGCGGCCCTAAGGGTGACCCGGCTCTTGTCCTCTTGGTTTCATCGACGGGTCTTGACCCTTGTGTTTAAGTGTCGACTTATCCTCAATGGGGTATATCCCCGACAATGGGCTTTTGTGATATTCACTATTTCAATTTGGCAATGCTGGAAAAATAGGCTTAGCGTCTCCTAGAGAATCTCAACTCTTTTTGTGCTACTATTCTGAAAGCTAAATACTATCTTGATGGTGATTTGTTAAATACGGAGTACTAAGTTAAAGAAGGGCTCCTCTTTTACCTGGCAAAGTATTATGGCAGGTGTTAACTCTTTGAAACATGGTCATATTTGGCGAGTGAGGAATGACTAGAACATCAAAATTTGCAAAGACGCTTAGGTTCCGAATTGTGCCACTAGGAAAGTTGTTACTCCGAAGGGGGGACACTGTTATCTAAGGTGGGGGATCTGATCGCTCCGGTCTCGAACAGGTGGTCGCGGGAGATTGTTTTCGTGGCATCTAGAATTGGCGGGAATGCACAGTGGCGGGAAGGAGCGGTGGACGCGGTGGAGGTAGCAATTGGGCACCACCGCGTGGCTCTGCCCTCTTCATGGTAGGTGTACGGGCGGTAGCCAAGCAAAGAGAGCTGCAACTTTTGCAAAAGACCCCTTGTTGACCAAACAATATATAACCAGAGCCGAGATAGACCGGTTACTTTTGAAAAGACCCACTGGTTGTGAGAGAAGTACCTCAAATAAGATTGAAAATGGGGCCTTTGCATTTTTCATCCAAAGTAGACCACATTGGATGCACAATGCCAAAGTTTCATGGATTTTCTAGTTTTATTTCTATATTTCATCCATTTAGTGAATTTCTAGATATTTATCATAACTTGGTCAAATTTGAACTACAAGTGTGTTGTATCTTGGTCCCGAAAACTGGTGGTGGTGTGGGTACTAGGCACAACCAAAGTTGAAATTCCCAACCATCTGGTAGGAATGGTTAACCTTGCAAGTTTGACCACATTTTGAAAAATAAACAAAGAAAATAAAAAAGCCTCAAAAATTGAAATCCTTTTGCATTGAGCCATTTTATATGAACTAGTTAGTGGGAAAAAATAATAAACTTGCAACACCACAAGTTTGGGTATGAAAAAAAAACTTCACAAAATGGCCTACCTTGTATGAACTTGCATGGATTTCAAGGCATATGCCCCACGGCCATGGCCAAATCCATGGCATAATCCATGATAACATGTCAAAATTTGGCACAACTATTGGTGTTACCATTGTGGACAGTGTTTCCATAGGAATTTGCAATTATTTTGTAATAAAAATCATTTTTTTATTTTCCAAGTGGTAGAAAGACCCCCTGGTTGTGAGAGAAGTAGCTTAAATAATATTGAAATTGGGGACTTTGCATTTTTCATCCAAATTAGAGCACATTGGATGCACAATGCCCAAGTTTCATAAATTTTCTAGTTTTATTTCTATATTTCATCCATTTATTGAATTTCTAGATATTTATCAGAACTTGCACAAATTTGAACTACAAGTGTGTTGTATCTTGGTCCTAAAAATTGGCAAAAATCATTTTAAGATTTTGAATTGGTGGTGTGGGAATTGGGCACAATCAAAGTTGGAATTCTCAACCATCTGGTAGGAATGGTCAACCTTGCAAGGTTAACCACATTTTGGAAAAAAAAATCAAAGAAAATAAAAAAGGCTCAAAAATTGAAATCCTTCTGCATTGAGCCATCTTATGTGAACTCGTTAGTGGGAAAAATAATAAACTTGCAATTCCAGTAGTTTAAAAATTATGTGGATGTACGTGTTGCACTTTCTTGGACTACTTACGTACATGTTGCACTTTTTTGGACTACTTATGTACATGCTGCAATTGTTTTGGTAAGCTCTGCAAGTGCATGATAGTACTCTTATTCTATGTTGACCTATTTTTGGTTACTTTTGCATGTTGCACCTTTTTAAGTAAGTTTTGCATGTTGGTATTTTTAGGTAAGTTTGCATGTCGCATTGTTTTTGAACGTGAAAAAGCCACTCGATGTAGGAAATCTAAAACATAGCATACACTAACTTAGTAAGCACATTCAAACAAAGTTACCTACATGATTAAGCTCTGCAAATCTTAGTACATGAACAACATACTGTTTTCAGTAAACACTGGGCATCCACATCTCGGATCCTCGGAACTAGCTAGAAAAGGGTTGGAGACGCTTAAGATGGCGAGCCAAGCGGCGGTGGGACCGTTGAGCATTATGATCAAACTGAGTCGAGAGTTCATACTGCTCCACCGCTATTGGGGCAGTTTTGCAGCCCGGCTTGGCCTCCAAGCTGAGTAGCGGCAGATCCTCCCCAGCACCAGCCTCCAACAACTCCTAGTCATCCATCTGCTCATCCTCTTCGTCCAGTGGAATCGTCAGATTCATTTCTGTCAGCAAAGGATGAGCGATGATCTCCATACCCCCTTGATAGACCACCTCTTCTGCAACCTCATCCTATGCGATGATCTCCAAACCCCTGGTAGTTGTCCTCTTCTATATCCTCCTCATGCTCATCCTCCTTGTCAGAATCCTCTTCCTCCTCCTCCTCCTCGTCAGAATCCTCTTCCTCGCCAAAATCCTCTTCTTCCTCCTTCTCCTTAGAATCCTCTCCCTCCTCTTCCTTGTCAGAATCTTCATCCTGCTCTTTTGTTCCTCATCGACAACGTCAATAACACGCAAATTCACCAGCCCTCCTGCCTCTGGAGTCGATGATGAGAGGCGGCAGCGGTACTCATACTAGCAAGCTTGTTGTCGAGGATCTGGCGACTCCATCGCCTCTGCCATTGCACAGAGGAAAATCTCCATTGAGATGGCCCCCCTTGTCATGAGGAACCATCCGCTTCAGTTCATCTGATGTCACTTCCAAAGGCAAGCACAGTGAGTGCAGCTTGAGATCTTTCTCGCTCGGAAACCATGAGCATATTTCCTTGCACTTGGCCAGCAATTTCTCATCTTCGACGCAAAACTCTTCCATTTACCTCTTCCATCCACGTAGATCTAGCAATCAATCAAAGACTAAATTTGCGAATCAAATTTTTAGAAATAAACTTGATTATAAGAATCAAAATTACCACATAATCTAATATGGGCTCCTATGAACGGATCCTTGTTTCTAGGGTTTTATTTTTTTAAAACTAGCTACAACTATCACGAATCCAATCCTAAATAAACGTTGATACTCTTTGCAAACTCGAGCAACTCAACAAACAATAATTCAATTGCCCAATCGCCCATTCAATCGACCTAATTGCTAGGGTTTCAATTAGAAACGTACCTGTCGCCCAACTATATTGGATGGTTCCTGCAAGCTGTGACATATCACCAGGTTGCTACACCATCAGAGCTTAGGCAGACAGTCAGAGTGGGCAGCGGTGCTACTAGTGGCACGCAGCGGCAGGGAGGGGATGCAAATGCTCGCTCATGTTCGGGCTATTTTAGGCAAAGGAAAGCGATAGCTCACCCATCCCAAGTCCCACTTGTCATAAGCGGTCATAGCCATGACCCACCTGTCATAAGCAGCACACATGTCCAAAGAACCATGGCCCCATGCGTCAGTAACTCAGCAGGTAACATTCAACTACTTTGACCCGACGGCAAGGCTCTGTTTGGGCTTTTATGAGAATAGGCCGAGTGGTGGAGGGTATAAGTGAGGAAAATTAGATGTTGATACGTTTCCGTCGTATCTATAATCTTTCATTGTTTCATGCCAATATTCTACAACTTTCATATACTTTTGGCAACATTTTATATTATTTTTGGGACTAACATATTGATATAGTGCCTAGTGTTAGTTCTTGTCTTTTTGCATGTTTTTTGTTTCACGGAAAATTCGTATCAAACAAAGTCCAAACGCAATAAAATTTTACGAAGATTTATTTCCTAATATATGTGATTTTTGGGAGGTGGAATCAACGCAAACGGAGGCTCACAACCTTCACAAGGCATCAAGGCGCCACCACCCCTCATGGTTGTGTGGGGTTGGCTTGTGCGCACCTCGTAAGTCAGTTGCAGTCCTCCTTCGGCCGCAAGGAACCTTATATCAAGAAAAAAATCGTGTTAAAATTTCAGCCCAATAGGAGTTACGGATCTCAGGGAATATAAGAAATGGTTTTTGGCCAGAAAACAAGGAAGCGAAACAGAACAGAACACACACACACACACACACACACACACACACACACAGAGAGAGAGAGAGAGAGAGAGAGAGATCCTGCCCTCCGGGTGCCATGGCAGCCATGGGACAGAGGGGAAACTCTCCTCCCATCTAAGGGGGAGGCCAAGGAAGAAGAAGAATGAGGAGGGGGTCTCTCTCCTCCTCTCTCCCGATGGCGCCGGAACCACCTGGGCAATCATCGTGACGACAATCTACACCAATAACTTCGCCGCCGTCATCACCAACTCTCTCCACCTCTATGCAGCAGTGTAACACCTCTTCTCCCTGCTGTAATCTCTACTTAAACATGGTGCTTAATGCTATATATTAGTATCCAATGATGTGTGGCAATCCTCTGATGTTTGAGTGGATTTGTTTTCTCCTACGGGTTAATTATGGTATGGTGTGATTGATATGAGTTTTATGTTAATATGGTGGTGTCCTATGGTACCCTCCGTGTCGTGCAAGCGTGTGGGATTCCCACTATAGGGTTTTGCAACACGTTCATGATTCGCTTATAGTGGGTTGCGTGAGTGACGAAAACACAAACCTGAGTAAGGGGGTTGTTGCGTATGGGAGTAAAGAGGAGTTGTTACTTAATGCTATGGTTGGGTTTTACCTTAATGATCTTTAGTAGTTGTAGATGCTTGCTAGAGTTCCAATCATAAGTGCATATGATCCAAGCACGAAAAGTATGTTAGCTCATGCCTCTCCCTCATTGCATACGATAAGTATCTATCATGTTATATTCAATTGCCTATGGACAATCTTTCTCTTTGTTCTATAGTGGTGGTGCAGGCTAGCAGGTGGTGTCGGCGGCGGTGGCTTCATGGCGGCTCGTCCGGATTCGCCTGTGTGACTGCGGGCCGTGGGCGGCCTCTCTCGTCGTAGCACGATGGTGAGGGGGCGGCATGGCAGCAGTGGAGGTTGGCGGCCCCGTCCATTCGGGCCCTTGCAGCTTGATGGCGGCGCTCAGCATGGGAGGACCTCTCTGGTGGGCTACCTTGGTTGCAGATACGGGTCAATTTGGTATCCCTCGTCTGTAGGCACACGATTACTGGTGGCCTCGCGAGGATGTGTGCCGACTGCCATGGTGGGGCGACACGGTGGTGTACTCTATGGGAGCTTGATGGGAGGGATGAGTGGTCGCGATGTGGTCGCGTCACCTGTCGCTGGCGCAGGGGTGTGCCGGTTCGGATGCGACCGCTCCTCCTTCTCCCCCTTTTCTCGTGTTCGGCGGGGATCTCGTTAGGAGGGATGGGTGGCCTTGATGCGGCCGTGTCACCTATTGTCGCCACAGGTGTGTGCCGGTCCGGATGCGTCCGCTCCTCCTTTTCCTACTTTTCTCGGCCACAGGCGGGTTGGCGCAGGTCTGTCAATGTCCGGGGCAGAGCGTCTACTGTGGTTCCGTTGGTCGAGGGCTGCCGGTTGGGCCAAAGCCGGGGCTTTTGTATGGTTTCGGGATTGCCTGGTTGCAGGGCGGTGGCTCTGGAGGCGGGAGGGGTGGCGTTTTTGGGTGGACCGTGCGTCTCAGGTGCGGGTGGGTGGCGTGGTTGCGGGTGGTTGACGGAGCTAGGGTGCAACTGAGGGAGTGAGCGTCGGGGTACGCCACTTGCCCGGTCTTTTGACTGGCCGATGGTGGCTGTCGGTGTCAAAACCAGCGGATCTCGGGTAGGGGGTCCCGAACTGTGCGTCTAAGGCGGATGGTAACAGGAGGCGGGGGACACAATGTTTACCCAGGTTTGGGCCCTCTCGATGGAGGTAATACCCTACTTCCTGCTTGATTGATTTTGATGATATGAGTATTACAAGAGTTGATCTACCACGAGATCGTAGAGGCTAAACCCTAGAAGCTAGCCTATGATGATGATAGTTCTTGTCCTACGGACTAAACCTTCCAGTTTATATAGACATCGGAGGGGGCTAGGGTTACACAGAGTCGGTTACAAGGGAGGATATCTACATATCTGAATTGCCAAGCCTGCCTTCCACGCAAAGGAGAGTCCCACCCGGAAACGGGAGGAAGTCTTCAATCTTGTATCTTCATAGTCCAACAGTCCGGCTGCCCGAGGACCCCCTAATCCAGGACTCCCTCAGTAGCCCCTGAACCAGGCTTCAATGACGATGAGTCCGGCGCGCAGATTGTCTTCGGCATTGCAAGGCGGGTTCTTCCTCCGAATACTCCATGGAAGATTTTGAACACAAGGATAGTGTCTGGCTCTGCAAAACAAATTCCACATACCACCGTAGAGAGTATAATATTTTCACAAATCTAATCTGCTGACAACTTTTCATAACGTTACATCACGCCATGGCCCAGTCATTATTCGAACCTTTTTCTCAACCAGCTACTGCACATATTGCGAGGCGGTTTTCCTGGCACATCTTGTCGAAGCAGAGATCGTGTCCCCTTATCACGGGATTCTCATCAATACGGGTGTGGGTAACCCAACCGCGCCATCAATCACGGTGCTTGGGGAAGAAGCGAATTTACCAGGCAAGTGGGGAGGCACAGAATCCCTGCTGCCTTTATAAGGGGATAAGGACTCCCTTTCGCACCCACTCTTTCTTCTTCCCGATCCATTCCCCTTCGCTCGAGCTCCAGCACTCGAGCGTTCGTCTTCTCCACCCATAAAGGCCTTCCAAAAATGTCCGGATCCAGAGCAGGAGGCAAGTGGATGGCCTCTACCGCCCGGGAGAAGGATATCAAAAAGCTTCGGGAGGCCGGGTATCTGGCCAAGAAATCGGCCACCGTCTCCCGATGGCGGGATGGATCGTTCCTACTCCGGAACCCCACGAGAGGGTTGTATTCCTCCCTCATTTTGTCCTTGGGCTGGGGTTTCGCCTTCACCCATTCGTTCGCGGCATCATGTATTATTACAGGATCAATTTTCATGATCTATCCCCCAATTCCTTCGTCAACATCTCGACATTCATTGTCGTGTGTGAGGCTTTTCTCCGCATCTCGCCACACTTCGGCTTATGGCTGAAGATCTTTAATGTGAAGCCCAAGGTGGTGAGCGGTGAGCACGCCGAGTGCAGGGGCGCTATGGTGAGCAAGATGCCCAACGTCACATGGCCAACATGTACTTTCAATGATTTCGTCAAAGAGTGGCAACAGCAATGGTTTTACATCACTGAGCCGCGCGACATGGAATGGGCCGCAGCTCCAGAGTTCCGATCCGGAGCCCCTCTGCGGCTTACATCCTGGCCCAAGAAGGGCCTGAACTGGTCTTTGGCCGACGAACTGTCGGTGCTCTAGACGCGCGTTAAATATATGGGAGACAAGAACGTCGAACTTGTCAATGTAGTCGAGGTGATGTTAGTTCGCCGGATCCTGCCTTGTCAACACCGGATTTGCAATCTATGGGAATTCGATCCGGCCAAGCACCAGACCCTGCGAGAACTCTTTGGCTCCTCGCACAAAGACATCTGGAAGGTGTTTTTCAAGTCCGGCAAATCATGGCCGGACTCGGCCGAGGACCGCGGGTACCAACTGTCATGCCCTGCAAGCTCGATAAGTTATTATATACGTTTCATCCGCATAACCCAAGGGTAATGCTTAATGTGTTTTCCTCAACTCCCCTAGGGTTGTACGAAGAAGGCGGGACGAATCCACTGTCCGGCCTCGCTGCCCAAAGAACCGGCCGGCCTACTTCTGACGAAGATGCTGGTCCCGGCGCCGTAAGGCGTCAAAGAAGAAGGCCGGGAAGGAGGCCAAAAAGACCCGGGGCGGCCTTCGTCGCCGCGGCACTTCGGGCACAGTATCCGAAGGCTCCAACGCCCGTTATGCCTCCGAAGAGAATGAGGAGGAGGAGGAGAACGAATCCCCGGCGGGGGGAAGAAAGAAGAGGGCGGCCTCCATACACTTGGAGGCCGAGTTGCCTAAAAGGGGAAAAGCTCCTCTTCCGGAGGAGTCCACTGCCGCCGCCGAAAGCAGCCCGACGTGGGATCCCAGGGTCCAGCGCCTGGTGAACTCGTGAGTATGTAAAATCCGAACATGTTTATGCGTCCAGACTCATCATGGCATAATATTTTAACCTGAGCCATATTATTTGTAGTCCGGCGAGGTCCCCCACCGAACGATCCTCATCAGAGGATTTGCTGAGCTCAGATGCTATGGAGAGCGGGACGCCCTTGAAGGCCCCTTCCCCCAGATATGTGAATAACACCGAGGCTTCGTCCCAGAAGGACCCCGGCCAAGGAGGGGGGAAGAGATCGTGAAGGCGGCGCCTGGAGGTCAAATTTCAGGGGCCGAAGACATGGGGGAGAAGATTCCCATGGGAGTCGACGGAGGGAGCCATCTTGAATTCGGCTCCCAGTCGGACGCGATTCCGGAGACCAATACGGCTCCAGAATCAAGCAGGCAGCCTCCCTCGACTGGAGGGGGCGTGCCTGTTCCACCGGCAATCTTTGTCCAACCAGAGGTGCCGGATGTTTTGTTGGCGGCGCTGAAGAGCGCCTCTATCGTCGATGAACACCGTGCCCTGATGGGTGTGGTGATTAAGGAGATTCAGTCTGCTGAGAGTGGACTGAATGAAGCCTGTATCAGCCTTATCAGAGGCTTTGAGGTATGTTTTATGAAGTTTCAAAGAGTGTCATAGTATGGACAGTAGCCCCTGATACACTGTTCGGTGCAAGAAAGAACCGGACAGAGGATCAATTTTATGTTCGTAGGAAGACTCACTTGATGACATCTATCTCTCTTCTTTTATAAGCAGGCGTCTACAGCGGCTGCTGCTTCTCATACTGCGGAGGTCTCCCGACTGAATCAAAATCTGGAGCGGGCCAAAGAAGAACTTGGCCAGTTAAAGAGGCAGCTGGAAGATAAACAAGGTATGCGTAAGCCTTGTTCGCGTTCAGTGCGAACAAATTTCTAGTATGATAAAATATGCTTCATTATTTGCGCCAGGGCGATGACCGAAGTCGAGGCTCTGAGGAAGGCTTTTGTCGAGGCGGAGAAAAAGGCAGCCGCAGAGCAGGCTCTTCGTGAGAAGCACGAGACCAGGGTTATTGAAGCTGAGCAGGAGCTTCAAGAGTCCGTGAAGAAATGCGAGACCTTGGAGCAGAGTTTAACGGAGAAAGAATCCGAACTCACCAGGGCTCATCAGGCCGCGCGTGATGCCCAGGGGGAAACCCAAGGTGCCTTGCAGGAGATCCAAGAAGCGAGGAAGATCGCGGCGGGTAAGGCTTTTTCCCATGTAAAGCAAGTATTTGAGGGGAAAATCATGTTTCTATTTTTGAGTTCGGATTTCTCCAGGGGTATTTGCGGGACTGCCCCATAGCATATCGGATGCCGCCCAATTCTACCGAGCCGAAGAAGGGAACACTGCGGATAAGCTCTTCTGGTTACAGTATCTGGCACCGAATTATCCGGTGCCTTTTGCCGACCAACTGAAACAGCTGATCGAACTCCATAGGGCGGCCGAACTAGCCATGAAGGATTTGATTATCCGGCTATGGCCCGCTGAGCCGATTCCAAGCAGCTACTTCGGGCTCGTGAAGCGGCTTGTGAGTGCTTGCCCTCGACTTGACGTCATCAAGCGGTCGATCTGTATAGAGGGTGCGCAAATGGCCTTCACCTGCGCAAAGGTGCACTGGGGGAAGATGAATGCTGAAAAGCTGATGATCGAAGAACCGCCAGAGGGGAAGGAGTACTGCAAGCCCGAATTATATTATTAAAGTATCCTGAAAGGATCCTGCCTTGCGGCGAAGCAATGTACCAAGGACATTATATTTCCATGAATACAATCATGTTGTCCTTTGTAATGTTGAACAAGGCCATTTCTATTATTTATTGCCTGTTATATAAAAGTTTATCTTCTTGCGCGGCCGTTTTATATATTAATCCTGAGAGTTGGCCAGTCGTCGGCTTCTGCCCCCACGTAGGAAGTACGAGGGTGTTCGGGATAAACCTGATCACTCTTTATCCCAGTTTTGGGTCCTTCGAAGGAGGTGTTGAGCACAACGAACCAGGCAATCGGACTATAGGGCTTTATCACTCTCACTTAGCCATAGGAGCTTTAGAAAAGGAAGGTAGGCGCATCCCCTGGTGTTCCGAACCAAAGATGAAGAAACAAGAATGGAAAATCAAGAATCCACAGATCAACAACGAATGCATGGAGAAGATATTAGTCCAACTAGTGGGAGGAGTTATGGAAGTTGGAAATCTTTTAAAATGCATACTTGTGGTTCTTGTTTTCTTTGGTCTTGCTATTCTAACAAAGATTTGGTGATGCCTTTTGTATCCAATGTTGTTGATAAAGCAAAGCAATGCAATATGCTAGATCAAATTAAGGTGCAAATTTAAGTTTTGCGGGTCGGGAGGAGCTGCGCCAGATCAGACGCTGCAAAGCCGACCCGTAGAAAAACATATTTCAGGAATATCCTTTTTTACGGGTCCATTATGTGGGATTTGCAACTGCGGCCGTTCGCGCTGGCCCGCAAAGGCGTTTTTCCGCGAAATGCAAAAACATTTTGCGGGTCGGGAGGATACAAGATCTGCTAAAGTTGCTCTAAGCATTGCTCAAGCCCTTGCCACTCATAGGCCCACACCCTCTATTTCAACACCATCACCGTCCTGATCGAGCAGTGTCCGCATGATCACAACATGTCTAAACGTGGTCAATCCTTTAACCATGACCTCAGCTACTTTATCGCACAATCAAGATGGACGTGAGGGCATCCCCTCTTTTGTGAGATGTCTTATTTGCCTTAATATACTACACGTGTGAAATAGGGAAATGCATCATTGCCACACTCTCTCTATTCTTCCTTCCTTCCTCCTCTCTTTAACACCAATGGTATAAATATCGTGATGGTCAGCACATCTCAATGAGGCCCAAAAATCTTCTCCTTAAAAAATTATATATTTCTTTCCAATATTTCACTCACAAATATCTTAATTATTGTATATAATAATAATATACTCCCCCGCTCAAAACCAAATGTACTCGTGACATGTGGAGCCGTTATTACATGCCGTAAGGGTTGATGTAAGAGGAATATTACTACCTCCATCTAGGTGAGTAAGTCGTTCGCGTAGTTCTAGATCATCAATTTGAGAAGTTAAATATGTGTTATATGTCATGAAAAGTATATCACTAGATTTCTACAAAGATGTACTCCCTCCGTCCCAAAATAAGTGACTCAACTTTATATTAACTTTGTACTAAAGCTAGTACCAAGTTGAGTCACTTATTTTAAGACGGAGGGAGTAGTTTCTAAATATATATTATTTATCAGATATAATACATATTTAGATAGATAAATTGTCATCGTAGAACTACGCAAATGACTTAATCACCGAGACGGAGATAGTAACAATTATTTTATCACAACGGGATGAATATTAACGGGTGAACATGGAGGGGTGATGACGGCGGCGGGCCTTCGACTCGCTTCAGTGCTTGTAATCGTCGCTAGGTGTTCTACGGATCTGGATGTAATTTTTATTTCTGGTGTTCGTTGTACTGCCATGATTGAAGATGAATAAATTGGAACTTTTTTCGCAAAAAAAAACACCGTCTAGCAGAGTCTAATCGATACAACACAACAGTTGCTAAAAAAGCACCTTAGTCCCCAAGATTCCTTATCTCGTCGTCCAGTGCGTGCTTCGTCCGAAATTACTAATTGACAAGTATTTATTGCAAAGATCATTTCAATTACTCAGGTTGTGAAAAGTGGCGCGCTGTGCGCGTCACTTGTCGCAACCTAGGAGTTTTTTTTTTCTTTTTTCGTAGATTGTTTATTTAAAATGTTTTTATCTCTCAAACCGTGCGTCCAAATCTTAAACCGCTTTCACCATTGGATTCCTCACGTCGAGATGTTCAAAACTAGATCCTATGTTGATAGTTTTTGACGAACTTTTTTTTCACGGAGAAAACCGGCCAGAAAAACGGACGAAAAAACTGAACCAGGAGCACAGGTTTTTTCCCTTTCCGAAAGAGCCACGACCGTGCCTCTCATGAAATCACAACTGTGTCTCTCGCGAAAGTAAGATCGTGACTCTTGTGGAAGGAAAAAAAGAAGAGAAAATGTGTTTTTTTTTTCGTTTCCGAGGAGGCACAACCGTGACTCTCGTGAAAGCATACCCGTGCCTCTCGCGGAAGCAAAACAGTGACTCTTGCGAAAGGAAAAAACAAACTGAAACGCGTTTTTTCCATTTCCGAGAGGCACGGCCGTGACTCTCACAAAAGCACAAACGTGCCTCTCGCGGAAGCAAAACCGTGACTCTCGCGAAAGAAAGAAAAAACAGAAAACGTGTTTTTTTCTCTTTCCGAGAGGCACGGCCGTGACTCTCGCGAAAGCACACCCGTGCCTCTCGCGGAAGCAAAACCGTGACTCTCGCGAAAGGAAAAAAGATAAAAAAACGCGTTTTCTTTCGTTTCCTAGAGGCACGGCCGTGACTCTCGCGAAAGCACAACCGTGCCTCTCTTGGAAGCAAAACCGTAACTCTCGCGAAAGTAAAAAACAGAAAACGCATTTTTTTTCGTTTTTGAGAGGCATGACCGTGACTCTCGTGAAAGCAAAACCGTGCCTCTCGCGAAAGCAAAACCGTGACTCTCGCAAAAAAAAAAAAGAAAACGCATTTTTTTGCGCAATTTTTTTTTGTCGAAAAGCTAAGGAAGACCGGTGGAAAATCAAAACGTCGAAAAAACCCGGGAAAACCCGTTTAAATAGCCGAAAACGCGTGCGAAAAAAACAAAATTCGGAGGGAATGCCTAAAGCGCGACACGTGGCGAAGGCTGAGAGCGCGCAAAATAGCGCTGATCGTTGCGAGGCTCCCGAAGGAGCGCTCGTTAACTAGTGCTCCCTGCTCCGCCTCCATCTTCTAAGGCGTGTTTGGTTGCGTGCATGAGGCCCAACCAGGCCCGAGCGGGAAGGAAGAGGCCTATTTGGTTGCCTGGTTTCACTGTTGGACCTGCATCGCACTAAACTTAAAGCACCTCTGGGCCAGGCTCGCTGGAAAGGCTTAGATCGGCAGTGTCTCGCGAGCAAGGCCGAGGCGAGCGCAAGCGAGCGAGCCCTTGCATGAGTGGAGACTGGAGGGATGCGAGGTGGTTACGTGAGGTTTTCTTCAACCTCAATAAGTTTCTCTCTAATCTCCTCTCTTCCTTGTTCGTCTCATTTACACAACGGTGCTTCGATTCGAGGTAAGCTCTACACGAAAAAGATGCATATCGGTTTCATTCAGGCAATCGGTTCGTAGTTTCGTCAGCCGGAAGTTCTTTATTTCGTGTTCCCGTTTGGAGCTATTCTGGACGAATTTTGTCAGATTCGTCGCGCACGATCGATCGAATCTCGCAGTTCCGCACAACATTCATGTTGTAAGTTTTTGGTTTCAACGATCTAGCTTCATCTCTCCTTGAACAACAGCCTAGTGCACTCACGCCGCCATGTCGAGCTCCTCACGCCCTCCTATTCATCCCTCTCGACGCCGACGCCCTTCCCCTTCACCTCTTTGCTCGCGTCCTACTACACTAGAGTCGTTTCCGGCGTCGCTCATCTCGGCCTACTCTATGTCGTCCTCCTATTGCACTGACGTTGCAATGGCGCGCACACTGCAGTTCGCCGCGCCGCCGACGGGGTCGATCATCTTGGCCTCCTCTCTCTCGTCCCACTACACTAGAGTCATTTTCGGCGTCGATCATCTCGGCCTCCTCTCTCGTCCTACTGCATGGACGATACCATGGCGCGAGCACTGCATTCTCCTCCCCTGTCTACTGTCTTTGCACGAGCACCGCAACTAGTTCGCTGATGGTGTCGCTCGCCGTGCCGCCGACGGGGTCGCTCGCCCACGACTCCATGCTTATCATGTCAGACACGGCACCATGACCACTATCCACCGCAGTCACCATTGTCCGGCGCATACTGCATTTCTTCTTCCCCTTGCTCTGCTAGCTCTTAACCCTGTGTACTAAGTGCAAGTGGTAGCTCTTAATCATACCCCATGGGGGCAACCAAACAGCGTGTAGTTGTATGAGCCGAGACAATGCAGGCAACCAAACAACATGTCAAAGTTGATTCCCTAATGCAGGAAGTCCATATGCAAGCAACCAAACAACTTGCAGATGTCGTATATGAGGTTATTTTTTTAGAATCAGGCTGGGTTAAGAGGTGTATGCAACGCAGGTACTATTCACTGCTGCAACCAAATACGCCCCTATCAACCCAGACCGCCAGAGATTCCTCATCTCATCTAGACCCGCGCTGGTCCGCCACCTTCCTCACCACAGCACCCCCAGCGCTGCTGCTCCTCTTCTCCATTCAGCGACCACGAGCGGCTTTACATCGCCCCTCCCCCTCCCCCCAGTTTCCCCCATGAACGGCCGGTCGTGCTCCAGCCCCCCAAAGCCACGATGTCCCGCCGTGCTCCAGCTGCACCCACGACAACGCCGCCTGAGGGTCTCTGGCTCCGCTCCTCTTCCCCGACCGTGGCACGGGCCAAAGCTGTTGCCGCCCACCGCAAGCGGCTCCTCATCCGTGCGGTGCCGGCAATACCACAACGATTCCCGGCGACCATGGCTCCTCTACAGACGAGCTGGCCCCGGCCGTGTGCTCGAGGCCGCCGTCGCTCCAGCACCGACCGCTTTCGTGTGGTCATGCAATCCCTACCGACCCCAACAACCGGTTGACCACGCCTTTTTCTTCTTCTTCAGATCGGCTCTCTCTCCTTTGGGGTTTTAAGGATAGAAGGCAGCGGCAGTGTCGCCGACCTTACCTGGTCCATCTCCCCACTCTTTTCCTCCTCCACCATTCGCTACCACCAGACGACCACCACCATCGTCGGTACTTCCCTCCGCCATCCTCCTCTCTGGGCATGGGCCTGGATCCACCCCAAGATGGCTCCCCCTGAGGTGCAGGGTGGGTGTCCCGCGGCTCCCGTGTGGTACCACTCCACTGGCGAGGATGAAGATTGAAGAGAGAAGTAGAGGAGGAAGGAAGAAGGAGCTGGGAGGAGTTGTGCATTGGGAAGCGGGGAGGGTGGCGGCGCCTGCGGATGAGAAGCGATGGGTGGGGATGAGATGCAGGGTCTTTTTTATAAAACTGAAACAGTTTATCAGATTATCCACTTAAAAAGGGACCGTGGCTTGGATATACAAAACCATAGGGACTTTTCTACAAAAATGCCGATGATATTCTCATAAAGAATAGACGACGCATAAGTCAGTCAGTGAATTCACTAATCTCATCTAGACGGAGATGAAATTTGGTGGCCGCATCAAAATAAGCAAACGCGAATTGAAATGCAGCAAGAGCATCTCCAAACACGCCCTTCCCAGGCGATTTTTCGGCGTCGGCGCTCAAAAATCGGCCCACTCGCGCTTCTAGGAGCCCGTTTTTCGCCGGTTTGGGCCGAAATTGACGCCGGCGGATTCAGGCCGAACCCGGCGCCGGGGCGAGCGGTTTTGGCGCGAAAACGGATGGGCCCGCCAAGTCAGCGAGACGTCGCTTCGTCGCCCTCATCGCCTCGGTTCCCGCGGGAATCAATGCTAAGGCTGCCGAGTCAGCCTCCATTGATGCCTCATGGGCGGCGCAGTGAACGCGCCGTGACGTGCGTCCAGCCACGCATCGCCCGGCATGCAGCCCGTCGCCGCCCCGCGATGGCTATAAAAGTCGACCTCCCCGCCGGTGGACGCCACATCTCTCACTTCCCCCCTCCCCGGCGTAGATAGCAACACTCCCCTCTTCCCGTCGACAAGAAAGATGGCAGAGAGGTACCCAGGCGATGGCGCAGCGGCGAACGGCTTCGGCCGCCACCACCTCCAAGAGCCGGAGGCGCGCCTGCTCTACGAGGCCGAGTACTCAGTGCCCCCGGACATGCGGGTGCCGGGGACGTGGAGGCTGAGCGCCGGTGGCGTCCCGGTGCCACCGGTGCCCGAAGGGGCGGCGCGGCGGGCCGAGATCGCCCGCATCCGCTCGTCCCTGACGGAGGAACAACGAAACGAGCCGCGCTACGCTGCCGACAGCCACAGCCTCTGGACCATGTACTTCCAGCGCCGTCGCGAGGAGCAGATCGCCTCCACCAACGGCGTCATCCTGCGGGGCCGCCTCAACACCGACGGGCGGCGCGAGTGGTGGGGCGTGCCCGGCCGCACCCTCGAGGCCGTCCTCGACCACATCGAGTGCGGCAACGTGCCGTGCCTCAAGTACCCGCCGCGACCGTCTTTCTCTCGCCCCCACGGTAGCTCCTGGACGCCACGACGGATGAAGCCGGGGTCGTCCTCGTCGTCGGGATCCGGCTCGCCGGCTGCGCTCCGCCCCGTCAAGCCCGAGCCGGAGAAGACGCCGCTCCGCCCCGTCAAGTGGGCGAAGGAGGACTATGTTCGGGAGCAGGTCCGCCGCCAGCGCCGGGCGTACACGGAGCTCCAGGCCCCGCGCCGCGGGAGCGAGGAGGGCGGCGTCATCATCCTCGACGGCGACGAGGAGGACGAGGCTGGACCGTCCAGCGCGCCACCACGCCTCGGCGACCCTGGCCAGGGTTGCAGCAGGGACGACGTCGGCCCAAGCCAGCCGCGCGACGACGACGGTGGCGGCGGCGACTACACCCGCTTCTACATGCTTCTCGGCATGTAGATGACAACGGAGGTGGCTAGGCGTAGTTTGGCGTAGTTTGCATGTTTCTATGTTTTCTGTTCAAATTTCAACGAAGTTTCGCCGAGTTCGTGCAAAAGTCGTCGAGTTTGCCTATATTTCGTACGCAACATCGCCAAACCCGAGGCGACCTGAAGGCTGTGACTGGGAGCTAGGTTGTCTCCACGCTCCAATCTAGCGCCGACTCACCCCAGGAGGCTCTTTTTTTAGATTAGAGTAGGAAACCTACTCAAAACGGAGCAGTACATTCAGAGAGCATAAGATGTCGAAGGCTGCTCGGCACGTTCGCCATCAAAACTTGCTCTTACGAGCTCCTGGTCAGCGCGGCCAGTCCATGAGCCAAAGTATTCCTGCTCCTCTTCACGCACTGAACACTGCAGGCAGAGAAAGCGGCCATAGAATTCTTGATGTCCATTATTAGGCCGTAGTTAGGGGAACAAGTGGGCCTCGTTGCCTGTAAGACTCGGATCGTTTGCGCTAAGATTTGCTGCTCAATTCACTCGAGAAATCATGGAATTTGGTTCGGTGAGGCAGATACAAGGGGATCGCAAGGGAAGAGACCCCGCTTTCCGTACAGTAGCTAGGGTTCTACCTAACGCTAAAGTGATGCGAATATTCTTAGCTGCCCGAACAAGCCTCGGTACCCAGCATATAAACCCACCAGATCGGTTGATTAGTTACTGTTGTAACGGAACTCTTAACAGTAAAAAGGAACTGGCTCAATCTGAGCTGTTGCTCTGCTTCGAAACGTTTTCTTTGCATCTTGGCCGTCCGTTATCTGAATCCCTCTCTTCTGTCTCGTTCTTCTTCAGTAGTCGCACGGTGCAGGTCCTGACAATGCCGCCGCCTTGACGATCGCCTTGTCCTCAAGGCGAAAGAGCTTGTGACCCGGAAACGTCTTGTTGAGGAATGCCGCATCTTCCCAGGTTGCATCATCTGGTGCTAAACTCTCCCACTGGACCAAGCATTGTCCCACTGGTGTTTTGTTGCGTTGGATTACTCGATGATCCAGCACTGCAACTGGTATTGTTTTCACTTATCCTTCTGGTGTAACCAAGGGAACATAGGGTAATGGCACTGCTCGATGACCAATGTGTTTCTTCAGCTGACTGATGTGGAAAACTGGGTGTATATTTGTGCCTTCTGGCAGCTGAAGTTTATAAGAGATTGTCCCAATCCGCTCCAGAATCTTATATGGTCCATAAAATTTTGAGCGCAACTTAAGAGATCCTCTGAGTCCAAATGCATTCTGCCTGTACGGTTGGATCTTCAGATATACCATATCGCCCACTTCTAACTGTCTCTCTGTTCTCTTCTGATCTGCAAAATATTTGATTCTGCCTTGAGCATGTTCCAGGTTAGCTTTCAACCGCTGTATCATATGTTCTCTGGCCGTAACTGTGTTTGCTGTTTCTGAAGACATTGATGGATCCACAGCAAACTCTGCAACCTGTGGAGGTTTGTATCCATATAAAGCTTCAAATGGGGTGCATTTTAAGGAGGTATGATAACTTGTATTGTACCACAATTCAGCAAGGGGTAACCACTTCATCCACCTCTTTGGTTCTTGAAAAACCATTCCTCTCAAGTATGCTTCCAAGCATTGATTCACTCTTTCAGACTGACCATCTGTTTGAGGGTGAGATGCAGTACTGAACCTGATTTGTACTCCAAATGCTTTGAACAGTTCTTGATAGAGAGTACTGGTGAAAATTGGGTCTCTGTCAGACACAATGCACACAGGAAGACCATGGAGTTTAATGACATTATCCATCAGAGTTTCAAATACTGTCTGGACTGAATATGGATGGGCTAGTGGTAGAAAATGTGAGTATTTAGTGAATCTATCTACTACCACTAAAATGACCTCTTTGCCCTGGGAATTTGGCAGTGCTGTAATGAAATCCATGGTGATATGAGCCCATGCCATGTCAGGAACAGGTAGTGGTTGTAATAACCCAGGAGGATGTATATGTTCCACCTTGTTTAATTGACACACAGGGCACTGGTTGACAAACCTTTCCACCTCTTTTTTCATGTTGGGCCAATAGAAGACTTTCTTGATCCTGTGGTACGTTGCTTTAATTCTAGAATGACCTCCCAAAGCAGAGGAATGAAACGTTTGTAACAGTTGTTGTCTGAACTCAGTTGTGGCTCCCACATACAGCCTGTTCTTGTATTTCAACAACCCCTGAGTAGTAGAGAATTTGTGTGGGTCTTCATTGTCTGTTGCAACTTTCTTGAGGATCTTATCAGTGTCTGGATCTCCCTGGTAGCTTTTCTTTAAATCCTCAGTCCAAGTTGGAATGCCATAGTAACAGTATGGCACTGACTGGAGTGGTTGTTGTCCCTTCTGGACAGGGCATCTGCTACTATGTTCTCCTTCCCTTTTTTGTATTCAATGGTGTAATCATACTCCAATAACTTTAGTAGCAGTTTATGTTGCACACCCTCAGTAAGTCTCTGTGTTGTCATGTACTTCAGAGCTTGCTGATCTGTTTTGATGATCAGTTTGTTTCCCCACACATAGTGTCTCCATTTTCTTAAAGCTTCTAAAATTGCCATTGCCTCCTTCTCATATATGGATAGTGCAGCAGATTTGGGACCCAAACTCTTACTAAGAAAAGCAATAGGTCTGCTCTTTTGCATGAGAACTGCACCATTCCCTGTTGCACAAGCATCTGCCTCAATTGTGAAAGGCATAGTAAAATCTGGGAGTGTCAAAATAGGACAACTGGTCATTGCAGTTTTCAGAGATTGAAATGTTGTGTTCTGTTCAGGTCCCCACTGGAATGCATCCTTTTTTAACATGTCATGCAGTGGTCTACAAATTTGCCCATAATTCTTGACAAATCTCCTGTAATATCCAGTCAGACCTAAAAAACCTCTGAGTTGTTTCACATTTTTAGGTGTGGGCCATTCCATTACTGCTTGTATCTTACCTGGGTCAGTAGCTACTCCTTCCTATGAAATGATGTGGCCTAAGTAAGCTACTTGATTTGTTGCAAATGTGCATTTGGATAGCTTGACATACAGCTCATGTTTCTTCAAAATAGCAAAAGTTCTTTCTAGATGTATGTAATGTGCTTCCATAGACTTGCTGAACACTAACATATCATCAAAGAAAACCAGAATAATCTTTTCTGTTTCAGGTTCATTTACCTCCTCACACACTGTGTTCATCAGCCCTTGAAATGTTCCAGGCCCACAGGCTAATCCAAACGGAACTACCTTGTATTCATAGTGTCCCATGTGTGTTCTGAATGCTGTTTTGGGGATGTCCTCTATGTGCATTCTGATTTGGTGGTACCAAGACCTGAGGTCCAGTTTGGAAAAGACTGTAGCTCCATGTAATTCATCTATCAAATCCTCAATGATGGGCATGGGAAACTTGTTCTTTACTGTGATTGCATTGAGCTCTCTGTAATCTACACACAGTCTCCATCCTCCATCTTTTTTCCTGACCATAATTGCAGGTGAGGAAAAAGGACTGAAACTCTCTTGAATTTCACCCTTCTTAATTAGTTGCTTAATTACCTCCTCAATTGCAGCCTTCTGGTAATGTGGAACTCTGTAGGGCCTCAGATTAGGAGGTTTTGCTCCTTCTTGCAAGACAATCTTATGATCACAAGTTCTCTGAGGAGGTAGTTTCTCTGATTCCTGAAAAATCTCTGCATACTTTTGCAAAAGAGGTTTTAAAGCTGGAGGTGCTAGAGTATGTTCTGTGTCCTGTTCTGTTTGCATTTCCTGAATCTGCAGTATGTAACCCATTACTCCCTTTTTCAGTAACTTTTCCATCTTAATTGCAGACACAATGCATTTCTTTTTGGGAATGGAGTGGTCAAAGAGAGTCACTGGTTGTCCTTGTTTTGTCACAATGAGAATTCTCTCCACCAAATCCAAGCAAATAGGACTGTACTGATAAATCCAATCGGCCCCCAGAATTATATCATAGGCCTGTAAATCCAACACTTTGAAACTGCTACAAAACATATGGCCTTGAATTCTGAAATCCATATCTGGAACTTTGGACTTTGCAATTAGTTTGCCCCCTCCGGCAACTGTCACTTTCCTTGGCTGCATTGGTTGCTGGTGGCAATTGCTGCTAATGGCAAACTCAGTGCTAATGAAAGTGTCTGAAGAGCCACTATCAAATAAAGCTGTAGCCTTTTTTCCTGCAATTTCTATGATTAAGGAAAAAGTGTTTGCTCTAGGAGTTCCTTCTACTGCATGTACTGAAATATGCATAGCTTGTGCAGGTTTTTCTACAGTCCCTTCACCAGCTTTCTCTTTATCAGGTGTGTTTGGAGCTGTATGGTACACTTGTTCTTGGCTAGCACTGTCCTCCGTGTTATCACTGTCTTCCTCATCATCTACTTCTTGTAATATATGGATTGTCTTTCCAATTTTACACTTGTGTTGTCTGGACCATGGTTCTCTACAATACCAGCAAGCTTTAGCATCTTTAGGGAATGGAACAGTGTATTTCTCTTGAGCAGGAACTTGTACTTGCAAAGGATTGCTAGAGTTTCTATTTGAAGAATGGTATGGTCTGGGCTTATACACTGATGAGCTTTGTAATTTCCTTGCTGCAGCAGCTTTCTCATACACCTTGGCATACCAATAAGCTTCAATAATGCCAGTTGGTTTTTGTCCACACACTTCATGCTTGATATCACCTCTTAACCCCCCAATGAAACAACTTAACAGGAAGTTTTCTTGGAGACATGGATGGTCCCTTTTGACCAGAGCAACACATTGCTCAAAGTTGTCAATATACTGGGCCACAATATTTGTTTGCTGTATATTCTTCAATAGTTCCACAGCTTCATGCACACTTGCTTCTGAAAATCTATCTGCTATCATCTGACAAAACTGTTGCCATGTAACCATTTGCCATGGCACACATATGTTTTTCAACCAATTGGATGCTCTTCCCTGTAAATGTCCTGTTGCCAGGTTGACCCACTGATCATATGGAGTTCCAGACATATCAAAAAACTTTCCACAAGCTATCAACCATCCTATAGGATCTTCTCCACTGAAAAGAGGTATTTCCAATCTTGGTCCTTTTAAAACTGCCTCAGCAAAATAAGAAGGACCCCCTAATTGAGTAGGATGCTGATTTCTCTGCATGTCATACAAGTTTCCTACTGCTTGATACACAGGAGGAACACCCTGTCCATTGGTGGACATGTTGATATATTGACCAGTGACAGGGTTGTAAGTATGAGGAGGTGAAAACAAAGGAGCACTTATTGGGGCAAAATATCCACTGTTTCCTGAAAAACCCAGAGTGTGAGCTTGTATTGCAGCAGTAGTGTTGGCTGTCACATTTCTGAACTGTCCATTTACTACAGGAACTTGCTGCTTCTCACTAACCACTTTTGTACTTTCTTGCATCAGTTGAGTGTGTGGCAGCTCTGTAGTAATGCCAGTGATTGTAGTAACTGGAATTTTGCCTGAGACTCTGAATTCTTGTTCAAGATTGCGAGAAACTGGGGCCACTGGCACATTGGTGCTCCCTGGAACAGTAACTGGAATCTGACCATTATCCTTTTCCTGTGGGAACTGCTCTGCAGTTTTTGAGTCTGGGGTCATTACCTCTGTTTTATTATTATTGATGTTCATTTGCTGCAAGATCAACTGGAGTGTCTGTTGAATTCCTGCATTCATTTCCGACAGTTTTGCTTCGACCTTGGGCATCGTAACCATTTCTGACCTGAGCTTAGTGACCTCTTGTTTGAGATCCTGAAGTCCTTCTACCTTTGCTCGTAGGTCTGCTACTTCCTTTTCCACTCGATCTACTGTGATTTGTACCTTCGCTCGAGTGTCAGCCATCTTGCTCCCTGATTATGCGACTGAGACGGACCCGATCGTGGTCGACAGCTGCTCAGCAACCGGATCTCCTCTCTGGCGCACGGATCCCGTTAGATCCCGGAATTTTACCACCGAGAGAAGGTCTCTCAGCAACCGGATCGAACTCGGTGATCTGCGCCCGAACTTCACCGCCGCCTGTCGTCGCCTGTCTCGCCACCCAACACCGCCGCCGCAAACTGGGAGGGACGGGAGGGATTTTACGAGAGATCCCAACCTCCTGCTCTCCACAGCCCGATTCGCCGCCGTCGAGTCGTCGCCGAGGAATTCGCCGGCGCTCTGATACCTTTGTAAGACTCGGATCGTTTGCGCTAAGATTTGCTGCTCAATTCACTCGAGAAATCATGGAATTGGTTCGGTGAGGCAGATACAAGGGGATCGCAAGGGAAGAGACCCCGCTTTCCGTACAGTAGCTAGGGTTCTACCTAACGCTAAAGTGATGCGAATATTCTTAGCTGCCCGAACAAGCCTCGGTACCCAGCATATAAACCCACCAGATCGGTTGATTAGTTACTATTGTAACGGAACTCTTAACAGTAAAAAGGAACTGGCTCAATCTGAGCTGTTGCTCTGCTTCGAAACGTTTTCTTTGCATCTTGGCCGTCCGTTATCTGAATCCCTCTCTTCTGTCTCGTTCTTCTTCAGTAGTCGCGCGGTGCAGGTCCTGACATGCGGGATCCCAGTCTGGGGCGCCACCCACGCCCGCACGCCCACACGCAAGGTGTTCGAGAAAATGCTTAAGAGTTATTAAGACTCATCATGGGAGTGGTTTGCAGGCCGAGAGCGAGAAGGCACTTGGTTTGTGGATGCGCAAGGAAAACCGTGGGCATCACCACAGGTTGAATTCGCGGGCTATTGTGATTGCTTCGACCTTCGCTGCGCCCGTGGTGAGCCAACAAGTTCATAAGCTACTCCAGGCAGGTTCTTATACCGAGGGCAGAAGCCAGGAAGCTCTTTGGTCTCTTGAATCACCATCGAGATATGAGACTGTATAGCATCGCAGAGAAGTTCTGGTATTGGCCCGTGCAATTTGATTGCGCATTAGCACCGATCAACTGAAGTCGCAACTCGCAAAGGGGAAGGTTCCGGAGCACTGCTGACATGATGCCGTCAATCATCCGAGAAAAAAGAAGGTGCTGCTGACCGAGGCAGGTAGCCTGGGTAGGGTGCGTGCTGCTGCAGAGCTTCTCTTGGAAACCATCGGAATCCAGTATGCTAAGATGCTAGTCTGGCATTCTCACTGGTAAATCTTCTTGTTTTCTGTATTGACGATCTCGCATGGGGAGTATGCAAGCCTGTAAAATCTGTATGTCATTTTCAAGGAGAGACCAACTCATTGATCAAAGGGTTCTGGTAATAATGCATGGCGCTCATGGAAGTGCATTTCTTTCTGCACCACATGAGAGCTGCTGTGAAGATGTGTTGAACAAAATCTGGAGGTGCCGCATAGGTCGCATACTGCTGGCGCCGACTGAAGTCCGGCAAAGGTCCCTTGGCCTCCTTTGTCGATGCGCCTAACCTCTGGTGGGCCTCACGACGAAATCATTTTGGTGTCCGGGAGAGTCATGGTTCAAGCTATCAGAGGGCGGTGGTCGTGGAACAGCTCGGCAGCTTCTTACAGCTTCGCGCGGGCTCCCAGGTCCAGGTACACACTTGAATATGCAATTCTACGCCTTTTTTCTCATGACAGGGGATTGGAAATTGAGTATGTCCGTTGTTGGATGACTTGAGTCCTCTTATGAAAGTAGTATTGCTTTCTTTCCTGGTACTTACTCTGTGTTGATATTGGGGTTCACAATGAAAAGGAAACAAAGTTTACAACGCACAACTTCTGAACTCATTTTGTGATTTAATCATTTTGCTTCTACTGGTCGACTGAAGTTAACCTGTGTTCCAGGATATTCTACTCACTGTAGTTGATCTCAATATTTTTCACTATAATGAATGAGAACAAACAGTTTAGTAACTATATTTAGATACGGAAACACATCTTGGTCACCTTCTCCAAATAATTTAATTAAACGACTGCATACATATCAATGCATTGCAAGAATTTACATTACATAACTCAAATTAACTTGAAACATAACATACACACGATACAGCCAGTTGTTGAAATGGCCATCTCCAAAGTGATCCTAGATATGCTGAACGAAATCATCATATACAAGCGAACCAACCTGTGGTTGGATGGTTAGGAGGACAGTGGTATCCCCATCCCGCCAGGGTTCGTCCTAGACTTGACATTGGTGCTCGCATTATTCTTGGATTTATTTCAGGCTTCCTGTGGTGACTTCATAAAATCTCAAGATGCTATGCCGGCTCAGTCTCTCGGAGGTGCTCATAGGGGTAGGGCATGCGTACGTGCGTTCATAGGTGTGAGTGTATGCTCGTCTATGTGAGCGACTTCGATTGTATTGTGTTAAAAAAAGCATCATATACAAACATGATTTGCTCTATCACAAATAGTGGCATTTCTGCCCTGTATATTCGTGAAACCATAGAAATGCTTATTGGATCAACTTGACAAGATGGTAGTAACACTAACAACTCTGCTACACGATCCACAAAAGAAAATCTCTACCATAGTGACATAATCTTTATTTGATATTCCGGTCTCCCTTTTAAGTTTCAACTTTTCCAGAATGGTACAAAGAAATCTTACTACAACATACAAGCTTGTTACAGTTTATTTTTCTAAAAGTCTGAATAGCTGGCGCTTTTATTGAACACAAATGAAGCAAGAGCTACTTATTTGAACTATACAAAGAAACAAAAGAAATATGAAGTGTTATGCCCATCATTTTTGTTTTCTGCACCCATATTTCACCGCAAAAATATAGTAGCTCCCTTTCATGATCTTCCTCTGATAATCAGACATCCAATTCATATTGGTCATTAAGAGTTTCCTATTTTTTTTCATCATTATATTTTGCTAGTTGCCATTGCTGCTTTCTTCCTTGCTTGGGCAGTCCGTAGTAAAGCTTGCAATATTTCAATCATGGGACAGAGTGGCAATGACAAGTAGCGGAAAGCCAACTGTGTAAAAGAATACATGTAACTCCCAATTGTGCAAGCCTCATGTTTACGGGATGAACATGAGAGGGCATTGCAGTTTTTCATGATAAGATAATGGGTGCAGAAAACAAAATTTGACAAGCCTAACACTTATCTTTTTTGTTCTTTGTTTATTCATTAAATAGTAATTATACTGTTTCCCCTTGCTTAATTTGTTTTATTTAGAAATAAAAGCACCAGTTGTTGAGCCTTCTAGAAAAAAAATCGTCATAAGCTTGTCCCTGGGAGCAAGATTTTGTATGTGACTTTCTAGACAAATAAAAAAAATCCTGAAATAGAACAATAAAGATTTAGTTGGTGTGACAGAGATTTTTTTGTTGGTTATGTAGCAAAGTCGTTACTACCATCTTGTGAGTTCATCCTAAAAGCCATATGTATTCAAACAACTTAACGACGAGTACCGTATCTGTAAACTTTGCCTCTTCATCTTCGAAGACGTGCCCCATGGAGTCAATCACCGTGTATTGCCAGTGTGCTGGCCCTCATGCCCCATTGAATTACACTGCTTCTGGGGACCACCATTGATGTCCCTGCAAGCCTGCAACTGCAAGGCACCTAGGGCTAGGTGTGGCCGTGTGGCGGCAGAGGCTGAGGAACCTTGAGGCGCTTCATTTTGCTGTCAGCAGCGCGTCTCCTCATGGCACCTACAGATTCGTCCTCTTGCCAGAGCTTCTATCTATCCGGTGCCACTGATCTCATCCTCTCCATAGCACCTTCAGTCACTGCCAACTGAGCTTGAGCCACATGATTTGATCTTGACAGAAGGTCTTTTTTTTTTACCGGAATGGCAGGTGCTCTGCCTTTACATTTAAGAGGGAAAAACTGTACAACGTGCTGTCAAAAGCAGCCGGGAATGCAACTCAAAAGATACCAGAGACCAATTTTTTTCAGAAATGCAAACTGCATCCTGGCAGAAAAACTACGAAACTACTCCCACGCCTCCTTAAGGAGGCCTAACTCATCTCTGATCAAAGAGCAAACACCCGCAGCATTCGGTTGTTCATGCCTGAAGATCCTTCTATTGCGCTCAAAGGTCTTAGATTGCTGCTACCATGTACGGTAAACAATTGAAGCACCTAAACAAGTACTGTAGGTGTTAACTTTTGTACAAGAGCTTAGTGAATAGTAATAATCTCTCCCCTTGAGCATTCATCTATAAGCACTTTGCATTACATGTGCTCTTAGAGTATTTCTTCCTTCAAACTGCCCCCTAGGTCACTTTTGTATGGCGTTTCAACTAGCTTACATCACAGGGTGCTACATATTTTCTTGCTTTGAAGTCATGAGTTACAGCTTCACCAGAAATCAGTAAGATATACTGCCTACGAATTACTAGTATCTAGGTGCCATTTAAAACATACTTCCAAAGTATAAATAAGATAGGATACAGAAGTAGTTACAAAGCCTGAAGTTTATAAGTTTATAAGTTACAGTAGCGCCCATTTCACCTCGGGCCAGATAAAATCGATGCTTCAGGTTGAACTGAATATGTTGATTGATTATGCTGGACAGACATTACTGGATTTGCATTCATAAGGTTGCAATCGATGTTAGTTTCTATATTCATTGAACCTTCCAGTACCTTGACCACCGATGACATTGAAGGCCTTCTACTGCTATCATTTTGCAGGCACCACATTGCAAGCTTCAACAATTGAACTGCTTCCTCTTGGTGTAAGACCATGTCCTCACTATGGTTGTCAATCAAATCAATAAACTGATTATCTTCAGCCTTTTTCTGTAACAATTTGATGAGCTGAACACTCTCCTCGGGAAGAGATATGTCAATATTTTTTCTTCCGCAAATTACTTCCATGACAACAACTCCAAAGCTGTAGACATCAACTTTTTCAGTGATTTGGGACGTTAACCATTCAGGTGCCAGATACCCAGGTGTGCCCCTCATCATTGTCATTACTTTGCTTTGGTCCCTGTCTATTAGCTTAGATAGTCCAAAATCAGCCACTTTGGCATTGAAATTCTCATCTAAGAGAATATTTTGTGGTTTGATGTCCAAATGAGCAATTATTCGCCTGCACTCCTCGTGGAGATAGCATAGGCCTTTGGCAATATCTAGAATGATCCTGTGCCGGGTGCACCAATCAAGAGGGGCATTATTATGGCGGTAGTAGATCCACCTATCAAGTGACCCTCTCGGTACATATTCATATACTAAAAGTCTTTCAGATTTCTCTGCACAAAAGCCGATCAGCCTAACAAGATTGATGTGTTCGATGCTGCCAATAGTCTCGACTTCAGCCAAGAATTCTTTCTTTCCTTGTCTAGCTCCTTCCAAACGTTTTACTGCAACTCTCTCTTCACCTATTTTCCCTTCAAAAACTGTTCCAAACCCACCACCTCCGAGCTTTTTACTGAAGTCTCCAGTGCACTCTCTCAAGTTTTCGAACGTGTACCTCACTGTCATTCCAGGAATTTGGTCAAAATCTAATTCTTCATCTAACTCTCGGTACTTCTTCTTCCTTCGCACATAAAGAATGACAGCAATGACTAGCAGTACAAGAATAGTAATAGCTCCAAGTGTAGCACCTAAAATCACCTTCTTTTTGTTTGCATTAGAGGCAGAAGTTGAGGGGCTAAGCTGCACCTTGAGGTAAGCGGAGGAGTTGTAGTGAACAATTTCAGGTTGTATTGATTGCAAGGAGAAGACCCTTGTCACCCACAGACACGTTCCATCGGAATCATTCTGGCCATACCTGAACATCACGGCCCTGCAGGAGCAGTTCTTCAAGCAAGCTTGCTTACAGTCTTCTCCGTTTGTTGCATTCACAACGATGTGGCTGGCATCAAAATAAGAAACGTCTGTAAGAGTCAAAAACTGATGGTGTTGCATTTCCTGACAAGAGATTGGAGTCAGTGATGCACAGCCAAGATTTGGCTTCCGCTCATCGACCGGCTTGAAGTAGCTTGAACTAGAATTATTCTGAAGCGAACAAACACATTGCCCCCCTGTGCATATACTGTTGGAAAGGCACAATCATCAGGGAATAGTTTGATTACATCAGACACTACAGCCCATTTTGCATCTGCATTAGACCATTCGTAGAGCCTCAGGTGCCCATCTGACTCCAATCTCATGTACTGGGTGGAGTTAGCTGCTGGTAATTGGATACTCGTGTCTGATTCATCTGGTTGCTTGGACTGCACAGAGATGCTGAGGCTGCCATTCATGAAGGTAACCTTTGTTGGATCCTTTCCTGTCTTGTTTCTGTTCACCGATTTCGAAAAATAGACTTGTGGTGGTGTGGATCCGACATAAGCATACAATCCATCAGGTTGAACTGTCATGTACAACTGAGTCTCTGTCGAATTTGTTGCAGACGTACTTGCTACGAGCCTCATACCTTCCAGAAGTGACTGCCCAGGGACCAATGCATCAGTAGGGTGAGCAAATGACTGCCACACTGTTGCATTTTTCTGATCAAACAACACCAAATTACCGATCTCGGTGATCATCATGCCTGCTACAGACTGCCCAGAGCTTCTGCTCAACCAGACCAGGCTAGCATCAGCATCACGGAGGACCAAGTTTCCATCCGAGGAAAGCTCAAGGGTCGCGTTCTCTCTGACAGGGCGAGCCCGGTTGGCAGACCAGACCACCTGTGGAGTCCCAGTGGTCGGCATGGTGATCTTGGCACCACTATTGGTGTAGACAATGAAGACGGCAAAGAGGAACACGTCGCAGGGGGAGGCGCAGACGAATCCTGCGGCGAAGGAGGGGCCATAGAAGGTTTTGGGTGAACGGAGGACAATGGCCGCACGGCTGAACCGTCGGAGTAGCTGACGCTGTGTGGGAGGAAAGCTTTGTTGTTGACCCACAGCGTCGAGAGGTTCGCTGCGGGGTAGTCGAACCGCTGCGACGCAGAGAGAGATGGTGCTGCAGCTGCAAGCACGATGAACAAGAGACGGTAGAGACCGGCAGGGCGACTGTAAGAAGAACCAGCTCTTCGCTAAAGAGACTGTAAGAAGAACCGGGGGCTAGTGCGGGGATGAGCTTTCAGAGAAGAAAAAGTTCTCACCCGGGTTATGCAGAATCAGTGAAGCAGATGTGAGCTCCGCGGAAATAAGTATAGTCAACAAGTCTTCGTCTTGCTATTTCAGCATCCCAAGTTCACAACCATACCACGCGGTGTTTTGGGCGCTTTGTGTTTGACCATCGCCGAAAGGTGACTCTTAATTGGCTGCTCCTGCAGGCCCAAGTCATTGTCAGGTTGGTTGGATGCTTGTCTCGTGGTTTAGAGCTATTTTAAAGAAGAAAATGTGTAGATGCCACAGAAATTACTAGCACTAGAGTATTCTCCTTGTGCACATCGTGAAAGATGGGTCACGATGATTACTTAGGCAAACTAATCAAGCAAGCATGGGTATATGCACGGCAACTACTAGGTCAGTTTTTGGTTATAATAATGTAATTAACGGTGGTGCTGTTGGCCGCCGAATCAGAAAGACGGGCTCGCCTTCCTCTGTTCATACCAGCTGTATTTCTCTTGGGATTTTTGCAGGTTGGATTAGTCCGACTACTTCCAAATGATCATTGGTTGGTTGGTTGGCTACTTCTGCCGGGCCAGGGCATTGGCATGGTAGGTGAAGATCCGCGCCTGACTGCGTCAACCGGTTGCTTTTCCGTGTGCTCGTACCGTAGTTTTGAGCATACTGCTTTTCTCCTCTCCTTCCCTGCTACTCCCTCCGTTCGAAATTACTTGTCGCAAAAATGGATATATCTAGACATATTTTAGTTTTAGATACATCCATTTCCGAGACAAGTAATTCCAAACGAAGAGAGTAGTATATGAATAGGAAGGACAACACGTATTGACTCAGCAAACAAAATTATGGAAGTGTATGGTGGGGGCATCTTCTTGCTACTATGGTTAGAGCAACTCTAGCAGAGTCTCCATACTGTGATCGTCATAATAAATATAGAGCGCTGTA
Organism: Aegilops umbellulata; assembly: GCA_032464435.1. NCBI lineage: Eukaryota > Viridiplantae > Streptophyta > Magnoliopsida > Poales > Poaceae > Aegilops > Aegilops umbellulata. Next base: position 260,811,457 of record CP136055.1, read on the forward strand.
TGAATTCCCTTCAAAATTAAACATTTCACACATCAAGCAATCATGGACATGGTTTTGGACAGGTTGCATCAACAAAAGGATTAACTGGCGATGTGGTCAAATCACATGTCGTTGTCATGCATCGTCCCTCCTCCGATGTGTGCAGTGTGCTCTTCTTCAAGGTTCCTCAGGTTCCTGGACGTATGATGAAATCCCACGCCTTCGCCCTAAATTTTTTAGCCACTAGATCCATTGTGCTCACATCCATCATGATAAACTGATTCCGGGTGATTAGGTGGTCATCTCTTACCCGACCCACCTTAACTTGAGCTTACATGACTCCATCTTCGCCTTAAGTTGGTGCCTCTTATCCTTAATGTCTAGCTCGCGAATCGACAATGTTTGTCCCGGAATCACCAATCACACTATTGAGAAATGATTTGGCATTTGATAATCCACAAGTATAGGGGATCTTTGTAGCCTTTTTCGATAAATAAGAGTTTCAAACCCAATGAGGAGCTAAAGGCAGAACAAATATCCCTCAAGTTCTATCGACCACCGATACAACTCTAAGCACACTTTACGTTTGCTTTACCTATAACAACTATAAAACTATTTGGCAAGAATAAAACCACGAGTACTTTGCGAGAATAAAACTATGACTAAATTGCGAGGCAATAAAAGTGGATAGCTTTTGTCAACAAGAAAGTCATTTGTCCCTAGGCAATCGATAACTAGACCGGTAATTATTCTTGCAATTTTACATGAGGGAGAGGCATGAGTTAACATACTTTCTATACTTGGATCATATGCACTTACGATTGGAACTCTAGCAAGCATCCGCAACTACTAAAGATCCGTAAAACCCAACCATAGCATTAAGTATCAAGTCCTCTTTACTCCCATACGCAATAACCCGCTTATCCGTGTTCAGGCTTTTGTCACTCTGGCAACCGACAATAAGCAAATTATGAACGTATTGCAACACCCTACAACGGGGACCCCTAACGTTTGCGAAAGACGGAGGGCACCGTAGGACAGCACCATAATAAAATATACACTCAAACCAACCACGATCATCAATTAGCCCATAGGACAAAACAGATCTACTCAAACATTATAGGATAACCACATATCATTGGGAAATAATATATAGTGTTGAGCACCATGTTTAAGTACAGATTACAGCGGGGAGAAGGGGTGTTACACCGCTACATGGAGGGGGAGAATGTTGTTGTTGACAGTAGCAAGATTGTTGATGTAGATCGCCGTCACGATCCTTGCCCCGGCGGTGTTCCGGCGTCACCGGGAGATAGGGGGAGAGAGCCCCCCTCCTCCTTCTTCTTCTTCTTCATTGGCCTTCCCCCTAGATGGGAGGAGAGTCCCCCCTCTGGTCCATGGCCTCCATGGCGGCGGAGGGGCGGGAGCCCCTCCGAGATTGGATCTCCCTCTTTGTTCTCTTCTGTTTCGGTTCCTATTTTCTGGCCGAAAACCGTTTCATATATTTTCGGAGATCCCTAACTCCGATTGCGCTGAGATTGTAACACGATTTTTTCCGGATATAAGCTTCCTTGCAACCGAAGTAGAGCTCCAACCAACGTATGAGGAGGGCACAACCCATCACCACACGCTTGGGCTGCCTGGCGCGCCCAGGTGTCTTGTGGTGGCTGTGGGGCCCCGTTTACGTGTTGAGGAACGTAGTAATTTTCACATCAATAATCTGTATATCAAATATACCTTTGTTCATTTTGCCATCCTTCTTATCCGCCAAATACTTGGGGCAGTTCCGCTTTCAGTGACCAGTCCCTTTGCAGTAGAAGCACTTAGTCTCAGGCTTAGGACCAGACTTGGGCTTATTCACTTGAGCAGCAACTTGCTTGCCGTTCTTCTTGAAGTTCCCCTTCTTCCCTTTGCCCTTTTCTTGAAACTAGTGGCCTTGTCTACCATCAACACTTGATGTTTTTCTTGATTTCTACCTTCGTCGATTTTAGCATCACGAAGAGCTTGGGAATCGTTTCCGTTATCCCTTGCATATTATAGTTCATCACAAAGTTCTACTAACTTGGTGATGGTGACTAGAGAATTCTGTCAATCACTATTTTATCTGGAAGATTAACTCCTACTTGATTCAAGCGATTGTAGTACCCAGACAATCTGAGCACATGCTTACTGCTTGAGCTATTCTCCTCCATCTTTTCAGCTATAGAACTTGTTGGAGACTTCATATCTCTCAACTCGGGTATTTGCTTGAAAAAACTTCAACTTCTGGAACATCTCATATGGTCCATGACGTTCAAAACATCTTTGAAGCCCCGGTTCTAAATCGTTAAGCATGGTGCACTAAACTATCAAGTAGTCATCATATTGAGCTAGCCAAACGTTCATAACGTCTGTATCTGCTCCTGCAATAGGTCTGTCACCTGGCGGTGCGTCAAGGACATAATTCTTCTATGCAGCAATGAGGATAAACCTCAGACCACGGATCCAATCCGCATCATTGCTACTAACATTTTTCAACTTAGTTTTCTCTAGGAACATATCAAAAATAAAACAGGGGAGCTAAACGCGAGCTATTGATCTACAACATAGATATGCTAATACTACCAGGACCAAGTTCATGATAAATTAAAGTTCAATTAATCATATTACTGAAGAACTCCCACTTAGATAGACATCCCTCTAATCCTCTAAGTGATCACCTGATCCAAATCAACTAAACCATGTCCGATCATCACGTGAGATGGAGTAGTTTCAATGGTGAACATCACTATGTTGATCATATCTACTATATGATTCACGCTCGACCTTTCGGTCTCAGTGCTCCGAGGCCATATCTGTTATATGCTAGGCTCGTCAAGTTTAACCTGAGTATTCCGCGCGTGCAACTGTTTTGCACCCGTTGTATTTGAACGTAGAGCCTATCACACTCGATCATCACGTGGTGTCTCAGCACGAAGAACTTTCGCAACGGTGCATACTCAGGGAGAACACTTATACCTTGATAATTTAGTGAGAGATCATCTTATAATGCTACCGTCAATCAAAGCAAGATAAGATGAAAAAAAGATAAACATCACATGCAATCAATATAAGTGATATGATATGGCCATCATCATTTTGTGCTTGTGATCTCCATCTCCGAAGCAACGTCATGATCACCATCGTCACCGGCGTGACACCTTGATCTCCATCGTAGCATCGTTGTCGTCTCGCCAATCTTATGCTTCTACGACTATCGCTACCGCTTAGTGATAAAGTAAAGCATTACAGGGCGATTGCATTGCATACAATAAAGCGACAACCATATGGCTCCTGCCAGTTGCCGATAACTCGGTTACAAAACATGATCATCTCATACAATAAAATTTAGCATCATGTCTTGACCATATCACATCACAACATGCCCTGCAAAAACAAGTTAGACGTCCTCTACTTTGTTGTTGCAAGTTTTACGTGGCTGCTACGGGCTTAGCAAGAACCGTTCTTACCTACGCATCAAAACCACAACGATAGTTTGTCAAGTTAGTGCTGTTTTAACCTTCGCAAGGACCGGGCGTAGCCACACTCGGTTCAACTAAAGTTGGAGAAACTGACACCCGCTAGCCACCTGTGTGCAAAGCACGACGGTAGAACCAGTCTCGCGTAAGCGTACGCGTAATGTCGGTCCGGGCCGCTTCATCCAACAATACCGCCGAACCAAAGTATAACATGCTGGTAAGCAGTATGACTTATATCGCCCACAACTCACTTGTGTTCTACTCGTGCATATGACATCTACGCATAAAACCAGGCTCGGATGCCACTGTTGGGGAACGTAGTAATTTCAAAAAATTTCCTACGCACACGCAAGATCATGGTGATGCATAGCAACGAGAGGGGAGAGTGTTGTCCACGTACCCTCGTAGACTGAAAGCGGAAGCGTTATGACAACGCGGTTGATGTAGTCGTACGTCTTCACGGCCCGAACGATCAAGCACCGAAACTACGACACCTCCGAGTTCTAGCACACGTTCAACTCGATGACGATCCCCGGACTCCGATCCAGCAAAGTGTCGGGGATGAGTTCCGTCAGCACGATGGCGTGGTGACGATCTTGATGTTCTACCGTCGCAGGGCTTCGCCTAAGCACCGCTACAATATTATCGAGGATTATGGCGGAGGGGGGCACCACACACGGCTAAGAGAACGATCACGAAGATCAACTTGTGTGTCTAGAGGTGCCCCCTACCCCCGTATATAAAGGAGCAAGGGGGGAGAGGCGGCCAAGGGAAGGAGGCGCGCCCAAGGGGGGCAATCCTACTCCAAGTAGGATTCCCCCCTCTTTCCTAGTCCAAGTAGGAGAGGGGAAGGAAGGGAAGGAGAAGGAGAAGGAAGGAGAGGGAGGAAAAGGAGGAAAGGGGGGCTGGCCCCCTAGTCCAATTCGGTTTGGGCTAGGGGGGGGGGCGCCCTGCCTCCTCTCTTCCACCACTTGGCCCATGAGGCCCATTACTTCTTCCTCGTATTCCCGTAACTCCCCGGTACCCCCGAAAATACACGAATCACTCGGAACCTTTCCGATGTCCGAATATAGTCGTTCAATATATCGATCTTTACGTCTCGACCATTTCGAGACTCCTCGTCATGTCCCCGATCTTATCCGGGACTCCGAACTCCTTCGGTACATCAAAACTCATAAACTCATAATATTACTGTCATCGAAACCTTAAGCGTGCGGACCCTACGGGTTCGAGAACAATGTAGACATGACCGAGACACGTCTCCAGCCAATAACCAATAGCGGAACCTGGATGCTCATATTGGCTCCCACATATTCTACGAAGATCTTTATCGGTCAGACCACATAACAACATACGTTGTTCCCTTTGTCATCGGTATGTTACTTGCCCGGGATTCGATCGTCGGTATCTCAATACCTAGTTCAATCTTGTTACCAGCAAGTCTCTTTACTCGTTCCGTAATACATCATCTCACAACTAACTCATTAATTGCAATGCTTGCAAGGCTTATGTGATGTGCATTACCGAGAGGGCCCAGAGATACCTGTCCGACAATCGGAGTGACAAATCCTAATCTCGAAATACGCCAACCCAACATGTACCTTTGGAGACACCTATAGAGCTCCTTTATAATCACCCAGTTACGTTGTGATGTTTTGTAGCACACAAAGTGTTCCTCCGGCAAACGGGAGTTGCATAATCTCATAGTCATAGGAACATGTATAAGTCATGAAGAAAGCAATAGCAGCATACTAAACGATCGGGTGCTAAGCTAATGGAATGGGTCATGTCAATCACATCATTCTCCTAATGATGTGATCTCGTTAATCAAATGACAACTCTTCGTCTATGGCTAGGAAACACAACCATCTTTGATCAACGAGCTAGTCAAGTAGAGGCATACTTGTGTCACTCTGTTTGTCTATGTATTCACACATGTATTATGTTTCCGGTTAATACAATTCTAGCATGAATAATAAACATTTATCATGAAATAAGGAAATAAATAATAACTTTATTATTGCCTCTAGGGCATATTTCCTTCAGTCTCGCACTTGTACTAGAGTCAATAATCTAGTCCACATCACCATGTGATTTAACACCAATAGTTCATATCATCATGTGATTAACACCCATAGTTCACATCGTTATGTGACCAACACTCAAAAGGTTTACTAGAGTCAATAATCTAGTTCACATCGCTATGTGATTAACACCCAAAGAGTACTAAGGTGTGATCATGTTTTGCTTGTGAGAGAAGTTTAGTCAACGGGTCTGCCACATTCAGATCCGTATGTATTTTGCAAATTTCTATGTCAACAATACTCTGCTCGGAGCTACTATAGCTAATTGCTCCCACTTTCAATATGTATCTAGATTGAGACTAAGAGTCATCTAGATTAGTGTCAAAACTTGCATCGACGTAACCTTTTACGACGAACCTTTTTGTCACGTCCATAATCGAGAAACATATCCTTATTCCACTAAGGATAATTTTTACCGCTGTCCAGTGATCTACTCCTAGATCACTATTGTACTCCCTTGCCAAAATCAGTGTAGGGTATACAATAGATCTGGTACACAGCATGGCATACTTTATAGACCCTATGGCTAAGGCATAGGGAATGACTTCCATTCTCTTTCTATCTTCTGTCGTGGTCGGGCTTTGAGTCTTACTCAATTTCATACCTTGTAACACAGGCAAGAACTCTTTCTTTGACTGTTCCATTTTGAACTTACTTCAAAATCTTGTCTAGGTATGTACTCATTGAAAAAACTTATCAAGCGTCTTGATCTATCTCTATAGATCTTGATGCTCAATATGTAAGCAGCCTCACCGAGGTCTTTCTTTGAAAAACTCCTTTCAAACACTCCTTTATGCTTTGCAGAATAATTCAACATTATTTCCGATCAACAATATGTCATTCACATATACTTATCAGAAATAATGTAGTGCTCCCACTCACTTTCTTGTAAATACAGGCTTCACCGCAAGTCTGTATAAAACTATATGCTTCGATCAACTTATCAAAGCGTATATTCCAACTCCGAGATGCTTGCGACAGTCCATAGATGGATAGCTGGAGCTTGCATATTTTGTTAGTACCTTTAGGATTGACAAAACCTTCTGGTTGCATCATATACAACTCTTCTTTAATAAATCCATTAAGGAATGTAGTTTTGTTTATCCATTTGCCAGATTTCATAAAATGTGGCAATTGCTAACATGATTCGGACAGACTTAAGCATAGATACGATTGAGAAACTCTCATCGTAGTCAACACCTTGAACTTGTCGAAAACCTTTTGCGACAATTCTAGCTTTGTAGATAGTAACACTACTATCAGCATCTGTCTTCCTCTTGAAGATCCATTTAATCTCAATGGCTCGCCGATCATCGGGCAAGTCAATCAAAGTCCATACTTTGTTCTTATACATGGATCCTATCTCAGATTTCATGGCCTCAAGCCATTTCGCGGAATCTGGGCTCATCATCGCTTCCTCATAGTTCGTAGGTTCGTCATGGTCAAGTAACATGACCTCCAGAACAGGATTACCATACCACTCTAGTGCGGATCTTAGTCTGGTTGACCTAGGAGGTTCGGTAGTTACTTGACCTGAAGTTACATGATCATCATCATTAGCTTCCTCACTAATTGGTGTAGTAATCACATGAACATATTTATGTGATGAACTACTTTCCAATAAGGGAGAAGGTACAATTACCTTGTCAAGTTCTACTTTCCTCCCACTCACTTCTTTCGAGAGAAACTCCTTCTCTAGAAAGGATCCATAATAAGCAACGAATGTCTTGCCTTAGGATCTGTGATAGAAGGTGTACCCAATAGTTTCCTTTGGGTATTCTATGAAGACATATTTCTCCGATTTGGGTTTGAGCTTATCAGGATGAAACTTTTTCACATAAGCATCGCAACCCCAAACTTTAAGAAACGACAACTTTGGTTTCTTGCCAAACCACAATTCATAAGGCGTCGTCTCAATGGATAATGATGGTGCCCTTTTAACGTGAATGCAGCTGTCTCTAATGCATAACCCCAAAACGATAGTGGTAAATCGGTAAGAAACATCATAGATTGCACTATATCCAATAAAGTACGGTTATGACGTTCGGACACACCATTATGATGTGGTGTTCCAAGTGGCATAAATTTGTGAAACTATTCCACATTGTTTTAATTGAAGACCAAACTTGTAACTCAAATATTTGTCTTCACGATCAGATCATAGAAACTTTATTTTCTTGTCACGATGATTTTGCACTTCACTCTGAAATTCTTTGAACTTTTCAAATGTTTCAGACTTATGTTTCATCAAGCAGATATACCCATATTTGCTCAAATCATCTGTGAAGGTTAGAAAATAACGATACCCGCCGCGAGCCTTAACACTCATCGGATCGCATACATCAGTATGTATTATTTCCAATAAGTCAGTTTCTCGTTCCATTGTTCCGGAGAACGGAGTCTTAGTCATCTTGCCCATGAGGCATGGTTCGCAAGCATCAAGTGATTCATAATCAAGTGATTCCAAAAGCCCATCAGCATGGAGTTTCTTCATGCGCTTTACACCAATATGACCTAAATGGCAGTGCCACAAATAAGTTGCACTATCATTATTAACTTTGCATCTTTTGGTTTCAATATCATGAATATGTGTATCACTACGATCGAGATCCAACAAACCATTTTCATTGGGTGTGTAACCATATAAGGTTTTATTCATGTAAACAGAACAACAATTTATTCTCTTACTTAAATGAATAATTGTATTACAATAAACATGATCAAATCATATTCATGCTCAACGCAAACACCAAATAACACTTATTTAGGTTCAGCACTAATCCCGAAAGTATAGGGAGTGTGCGATGATGATCATATCAATCTTGGAACCACTTCCAACACACATCGTCACTTCACCCTTAACTAGTCTCTGTTCATTCTGCAACTCCCGTTTCGAGTTACTACTCTTAGCAACTGAACCAGTATCAAATACCGAGGGGTTGCTACGAACACTAGTAAAATACACATCAATAATCTGTATATCAAATATACCTTTGTTCATTTTGCCATCCTTCTTATTCGCCAAATACTTGGGGCAGTTCCGCTTCGAGTGACCAGTCCCTTTGAAGTAGAAGCATTTAGTCTCAGGCTTAGGACCAGACTTGGGCTTATTCACTTGAGCAGCAACTTGCTTGCCGTTCTTCTTGAAGTTCCCCTTCTTCCCTTTGCCCTTTTCTTGAAACTAGTGGCCTTGTCTACCATCAACACTTGATGTTTTTCTTGATTTCTACCTTCGTCGATTTTAGCATCACGAAGAGCTTGGGGATCATTTCCGTTATCCCTTGCATAATAAAGCAAATCACTACTTTAAGTATTGTTGCAAACCAATTCATATTTTGTTTTTGTATTGTAGCTATAGTATTATAACTTCTCCATGGTTTATACCACCGATAGAATCGATAGTTTCATCAAAACAAGAAAACAATGCATAAAAACAAAATATGTCTTAAACAGGACAGTCTGTAATAATCTGAACTCTAACCATACTTCTGGTACTACAAAAATTATGAAAAAGTAGGAAAAAATAAATAAATTGTATAGAAATACTATGCAAAAAGTTCCAGAAACTTTCGACGTTCCAGTAAACAATGTAAAATCGCACACTACAACCAAAGTTTCTGCTTTTGCACCGCACATACCAACAAGCAATCTAATCATCCTAAAGGAAAATCTTGGCACATTATTTTTATAATACAATGGATTTGTACAAGGGGATAATTATTTTTTTGAGAAACTTCCATGAAAATTTTACATTGTTTCCATGAGCATGAACACAAGTGTTCAAGGTCGACCCTCACTTCTCCAATGCATCACCTTTCAACCGCTTCTCTTTTAGAAAAAAGGTTTTTAGTTTCCCCTTTATATTTTTTGTTTTTAAACTTTATAAAAGCACTCAGCAGATATAAATGACTCTCTAAAACTTCTGGGTTGTCTCCCTGGCAGCGCTCTCTTTAAAGCCATTAAGGTAGGCATAAAGTGCTCAAGTAATCGATCCACCTGGATCCCAAGGTATATCAAAGCCAATTTTAATTAACAATGATTTATAATTTAATAGTGAGCACAAAGAAAAATATATCATGCAATGATGAAGTCTAACTCTCTTCCTATGCATCGATATGTCATAAAAACAATTCATGCACATCTAGTAAAGGCCAATACATAACATAAGAAGTTTCTTGTAATTTTATCGTGTTGGAAACATAAAAAGATGGAGATGTAATTCATCTCTCATAATAATTGTAAGTAGGAGCAACAAGCACATGCATATTATATGCATCAGAATCATCATGTGCGACGGTAAAAGGCAACCCATCATTGTAATCCTTAATAGTGTAAACTTCTCCGATATAGTGTAGTTTGGAGAATTCAAAAAGATAATAGGACTATCATGTGTGGGTGCAATAGCAACAATTTCATGTTTAACATAAGGAACTATAGCAAGTTCATCTCCATAAGCATAATTTATATTGGCATCTTGGCCACAAGCATAGCAAGCATCAAGTTCATCAAAAAGGGATATTTCAATTGAATCAATAGGATCATAGCAATTATCATAGAATTCATCCTTCGGTAAGCACGAAGGGACATTAAGCAATGTATGAGTTGAAGAGTTACTCCCATTAGAAGGTGGGCACGGGTAGCTGATCCGTTCTTCCTCCGTTTGTTCTTACCTCTCCTCGTCATCTTTTTCATCCAATGAGCTCACAGTTTCATCGATTTCTTCTTCCATAGACTCTTGCAAAATATTAGTCTCTTCTTGGACAGTGGGTAAGTCCTCAATATATGGTTTAATATAAGCATTATAAGAATAATTTTCATAGCAATGTTTAAGTATGGCAAAATTGTCAGATTTGTAAAGAGTAGCATCATAATTTTCAATCAAAGAAGCAAATTCATAAGCACCCTTAAAAGCAACAAATTCTTCAATTTGTTCAATATCATAATAATTATAAACACCCTTGCATAAGAAGATAAAATTCCATTGTCCTTAAACTCACATTGGAAGGGAAGGTGTTTTTTAGGGTCTTCAGAACAACAAGTAAAATCATGTATTTCGCATAAATTGAAAGCATAACAATACAAACTATTAATATGATGCCATAAAAGTTTCTCTTTTTGAGATAAGTGGTGTCGCACAAAATAAGCATGCACGAGCACATAGGGATCGAAGATGATCGAAGTAGAAGCTTCAGGAGTATGATAGATTTTGGGTGGTTCTTCAACCATTGGTTTAGTAGGTACAACTAATGTTTTTGGTATTTTATGTTTCCTACCCATAACTAGAGATAGAAAATAAGAGCACAAAACAAAACTACTTAGCAAACAAGCACGCACGAGAATATTCACCCCACGCTATTGCCCCCCGGCAACAGCGCCAGAAAAAGGTCTTGTTAACCCACAAGTATAGGGGATCGTTTGTAGCCTTTCTCGGTAAATAAGAGTGACGAACCCAATAAGGAGCTAAAGGCAGAACAAATATTCCGTCAAGTTCTATCGACCACTGATACAACTCTATGCACACTTTACATTTGCTTTACCTAGAACAAGTATAGAACTATTTGGCAAGAATAAAACTACGAGCTTTGTGAGTATAAAACTATGAGTAAATTGCGAGACAATAAAAGTGGATAGCTTTTGTCAACAAGAAACTCATTTGTCTCTAGGCAATCGATAACTGCATCGGTAATCATTCTTGCGATTTTACATGAGGGAGAGGCATGAGCTAACATACTTTGTCTACTTGGATCATATGCACTTATGATTGGAACTCTAGCAAGCATCTACAAGTACTAAAGATCATTAAGGTCGTAAAACCCAACGACAACATTAAGTATCAAGTCCTCTTTACTCCCATACGCAATAACCCGCTTATCCGTGTTCAGGCTTCTGTCACTCCGGCAACCAACAATAAGCAAATTATGAACGTATTGCAACACCCTACAGCGGGGAGCCCTCACGTTTGCGCGAGATGGAGGGCACTGTAGGACAGCACCATAATAAAATATACACTTAAACCAACCACAATCATCAATTAGCCCATAGGACAAAACATATCTACTCAAACATCATAGGATAACCACGTATCATTGGGAAATAATATATAGTGTTGAGCACCATATTAAGTAGAGATTACAGCGGGGAGAAGGGGTGTTACACCGCTGCATAGAGTGGGAGAAAGTTGGTGTTGACGGTAGCAAGATGTTGATGTAGATCGCCGTCACGATCCTTGCCCAGACGGCGTTCTGGTGCCACCGGGAGAGAGGGAGGAGAGCCCCCCTCCTTCTTCTTCTTCCTTGGATGGCCTCCATAGCGGCGGAGGGGCGGGAGCCCCTCCGAGATTGGATCTCCCTCTTTGTTCTCTTCTGTTTCGTGTTGGCCAAAACTATTTCTTATATTCCCGGAGATCCGTAACTCCGATTGTGCTGAGATTTTAACATGTTTTTTTCCAGATATAAGCTTCCTTGCGCCCGAAGTAGAGCTCCAACCAACATACGAGGAGGGCACAACCCATCACCACACGCCTGGGCTGCCTGGCGTGCCCAGGTGTCTTGTGGTGGCTGTGGGCCCCTATTTGCGCTGATTCCACCTCCCAAAAATCACAAATATTCCAAAATAATTCTCCGTAACTTTTTATCGTGTTTGGACTTTGTTTGATATGGATATTCTGCGAAGCAAAAAAATGCAAAAAACAAGAACCGACACTGGGCACTCGATCAATATGTTAGTCCAATATATCATATAAAATGTTGCCAAAAGTATGTGAATGTTGTATAATATTGGCATGACACAATCAAAAATTATGGATACGACGGAGACTTATCAGCATTGAGCACCGATTCCACCAAATCCTGAAATCGTTCCTAAATCACAAATATTGCACATTTGCCAACAATTTTCCACTGTCACCTTGCATTCGATTGAGCAAAAACCTAATACAAGGAAAATGATTACTTTATTTCCTCATCGTCATTGTTAATCCAGCATGTAACTGGGAAGCCACCCTTGTTTCGCTAGCCATAGAGAGGAAGTGGGGAGGGGCAAAGGCATCGGTGATGCCCTTTCCCTTCTTCTTTGGTCCCTTCGCTAATGACCGTTGCAGCACCGATGGGGGGAGATCACTGCCTCCACATGGGGCATAGGCATCTCCGCATGGGACTCTTCACTGACAGGGTCGAGGTCGGTCGTGGGAGGTGCTGGAGGAGTGACCATTGAAGTCGCCAGATCTAACTCTGAAATGGCGGGATCGAACGTGGGGTCAAGGAGGCAACCATGGCATCGTCGGTAGGACTGGTGATGGCCGAAAGCGGTCAAAGGCAGCGCTACAATGAGGGAGGGAAAGCAACGACGTGGGATGGAAGAGCAATGGCAAGAGGAAATTTCTTTCACGCCAAACCGTTTTTTGAATGAAGGTCGCTGAGGGAGTCCTGGATTAGGGGGTCTCCGGACAGCCGGACTATATCCTTTGGCCGGACTGTTGGACTATGAAGATACAAGATTAAAGACTTCGTCTCGTGTCTGGATGGGACTCTCCTTGGCATGGAAGGCAAGCTTGGCAATACGGATATGTAGATCTCCTCCCTTGTAACTGACTCTGTGTAACCCTAGCCCCCTCCGATGTCTATATAAACCGTAGGGTTTAGTCCGTAGGACAACAACAATCATACCATAGGCTAGCTTCTAGGGTTTATCCTCTATGATCTCATGGTAGATCAACTCTTGTAATATTTATATCATCAAGATCAATCAAGCAGGAAGTAGGGTATTACCTCCATCGAGAGGGCCCGAACCTGGGTAAACATCGTGTCCCCCGCCTCTTGTTACAATCCGCCTTAGACGCACAGTTCGGGACCCCCTATCCGAGATCCGCCGGTGTTGACACCGACATTGGTGTTTTCATTGAGAGCTCCGCTGTGTGATCGGCAAAAGGATCGACGGCTCGTCTGTAGATTAACCACGACGTCGACATCTTCGTCACCGGCTCGACTGGTCACCTTGGCTTGACCGAGGACTGTGTCCTGCCTCCGACCGTCATGTTCGGACGAGGTACTTAATCAACACCAACTCCGATCTCTATCAAGATCATGGAGGAATCGTCCATGGAGCTCGGGGGCTCAACGTCAACATTGCCCTCGGGCGACCGTGCTGTTTTTCTGGACAGCGAACGCGTATCCGCCGCCACCGCCTCCTCAAGTGTCGTTTTAATGATTGCTTCGATGGAATTGTGCGGAATCGAGTCTACAACAACCCTGGAAAATTTCGTCGAGTTCTGATGAAGGAATCTCTGACAATCTACGATATACCGGAGCCCTATCAAATCCAGATGGGAATCTGGACGAGTTTAGGGCGTGGTCTCCAGAGCCTATCTCGGAAGTCCTTTGGAAGATCCAACCATTCATCTGCTGTGGAATTCCCATATCTACCACCCCTCACAATTTCAGCTCGATCCAACCGTCCAAACTCCGGGAACCTTCCGATTAGTGCATCACTTTTCAGATTTGTTTCCTGTGCGAATACGGATCCGACCCGAATTCATGTTTTTTATGAACGTGATATTTGACAACCTTTTTAAAAGTAATTTTCTTGTAAGATATTGTGCGTTGTTTTTAACACGCACCCATAAAATTTTAATCTTCCTCTGAGGTAATCTTCGCCATCACGCGGGTGTCAAACCAGTCCGACAATATAGCTCCACGACTGCCGACCTGCGTTAGACATGTTGTCACTTTTTAAGCCGAGCTCAACTTCTTCGGATCCTCACCTCGGCAAGCCGAATAAGAGTTCGGAATCGCTAAGGATAAATCATCACCAACATCGTCGCCCCACGGATTACACGGAGCAGGCACACCGGCATCGCCGGATGGTCACTTCATCAAACCAGCATTGGCCGCGTCAGAAGTTACGACCTGGGTCGGCATGGCCGCACTGTTACTTCTTTGAGTGAATGTCCATCACGCCGAACTACTTCAAACACCTCGGCTGACATGGCAGCTACAACAGCTCCTCACCGGCCTGCTCCGTCCCCTCGCCTAGACCGGGGACTTTGCTATTTCTTCATCAACATACTCCGGTGACTTCAGCGTCACCAGCCGACCAGCTTCGTCACGTTAGCTGGACCGAGGGCTTCGCCTCGGCAAGCCAACCTTTGCCAGCATCACCAGGCCATCGCTTTATCGCCCATTAGGCAATGGGTGTGCGGATCGATTCTCGATTTTGGGAGTCGCCTTTCTTCGAAATGCTACAACAAATAAACCAAGTGCTATTAATCCTACCAATTTTTGCTTGTTGGGTTTATTTTTCTTAAGGAATTATTACTCTGGTTTGTTCCATCATCTATACACAGGTCTATAAAATGGAGGCCACATTAAAAATGGTCGTGTGGTGGTTCGGTCAGTTTCCTTACATAGTTCGGCGAACGCCGCACCCGGAGCCCAGACCGCCCTGCAAATTCAGGCTTAGTCACGCCTTCACTGCATCACGCTGACGCCCTGCATTGACATTGGCTTCGGCGCCAGGCCACATTTCTTTAAATAAATTATTTTTGCGTAAAGCAATTATGCAAGGATTATATATATATATTATTATTTCCTGGACCGCACTGTTTTATGTGTTCAGGTAATCGATTTTGACCGCGTTAGGTGGTCACTACTCCGGAGTGCCGAACTCCTTGCTCGGACACCTCGGGCCTGGGGGGCCGAGACCTCGGCCATGCTGAGGACTGCGAACCTTGTCGGATCTGTCACAGATCAATGGGCGTCTTCGTCCCGCCACAAGCCCGAATCGCGTCATCAACACCAAGCACATTAACCAGCTAAGTTGCTTTCATGCTAAAAAACTTTCAGTTTAAAATTTTGTTCGGTTCAACCAAGCATTATACTTTTTGGCACAAAGTTGTTTGTGACAAAGTTCCTTGTCAAAACTTTGTTTGTGACGCGCATATTCAAATACCCCGTTTATTTAGGGGCTCCCTTGATGGAGCTTTTCCTCTTGCATATGATTATACTTGTACGGCTTCGTTCCTTGTTTATGTATTACGCCACAATATGCACCATATTGACCTAAGCGATTTGCAAGCTGGGTTGCCTCGCTCTTGTGTTTACCCCTACATTCCTGATTGTTCGGCTAGGGAGTAGAGGGAGCACCTCTGCGATTGTCACGACCGGGTCATCCGAGCTCTGACCGCAGACTAGGTGAAGCCGAAAGCTAGCGCTCTTATTGTTCTCAATAAAGGTCGGCACACAACGGAACTCGCGAGTACAAAAAATCTATTGCACAAGTCTCATAGTAATAATGAGCACCGAAGAAAGGTATTGGTGGGGGTACTATTTTCTTCGAAGATGCTTCTTACACTTCGTCAGTAATATAGCATAAGTTCCCTGAGCGCGCTTTGTCTGTTACAGCCTTATGGCCTGATTGCCTGGTCATCGGAAACACCATCGATACTCTCGGCAGGTGGAGTACATGACACATTTCGGCCCTTGGCCGAAGAGGGAGAAGCCGACGGTCGGTTAAGACACGTTTAAAGTTCGGGTGAACAGATATATGATATAAGTACTTCGGTACATACAATCATTATACATAAAATTCTTTTACCCAAGTCACTTGGGGGCTCTTAAAATTTATATATGAGCTGTAAATGTGTTTTCTTCTTGGTCATTGTCAAAACACGACAGACCACAATTATTATTATTTTCTTCCAATTTCCGGAGGCACCGAACACTTGATCTTGTTCAGACGTCATGTTTTTACTGATGTTTTTTGGTTTTCCAAGCTTTTGGCACTTTTAAACTATTTGTGTGTTTCCAGCACAAGTCTCGCAGTGCAACGCCGGAGACCTTTAGAGATTAGGCAAAAACATTCTCGGATCTTGCTATATATGCATTTGTTTCAAATTGTGTCTTCGGTCAATAGTTGGGTTGCCCGGCTCCTGTGCTTGACTCCTATGTTCCGCTTTGTTCGGCTAGGTGTGCAATGGGAGAACCACTGTGATTGTGCTTCCAGCTCGCATGGTTAAGCACCTCAGTGGAGAAAGCCGAAAACTGACTGTTACAATAAGCGCAAACTGGTCAGCGATCCGATGACCGTGTTAAATTATGGGCTGTTCATAACATTGGCCGAAGTGTTTACGACTTGACCTTAGTTGTCGCCAACACTAACCGGGGGCTCGTAGCTAGCTTACCCAGTTTAAAGCTCCAATGACTAAGTGAGAGTTATAAAGCCAAGATATCTGATTGCCTCGTTTCCGCTAACACAACCGCCTCCTGGCACCGAGACGTCGGCTAAAGGGTTGTCTGTTTATTGCGGAAATACCCTGCATAGTATCTACAAAGGGCTAGAAGCCGGTGATGGGCCACTTTCAACTGATAAACGGTCGCAATGGAGTCAAAATAAGTATGTATCATCAGCATTTGTATTTATTATACAAGCGTTGCCTTCCGTAATTATCGTTATAAAGCCATAAATATGCATCAATTTGACTTAAGATTTTAGCCAAGCTGGGTTGCCTGGCTCCTGTGCTTACCCTTACGTTCCTGATAGCTCGGCTAGGCGGTAAAGGGAGCACCTCTGTGATTGTTACTACCGGGTCATCCGAGTTAGTACCTCAGACTGGGTGAAGCCGAAAGCTAGCAATCTTAAAGGATCACATTGGTCGGCAACGACGGAAGTAAAAATTTTGGTTCATTAATACCATAGAGTCCGGGAACTTTTCCCGAACTAAATCCTCTATATTTTCCTCCCACATTGATCGGAGCTGAGGTTTCATGATCATGCTTAGCATGACAACCCAATGAAAGGAACATATAGTGGGACTATGTTCTTTGGAAGATGTTTCTTACGTTAAAAAGTAATATACCATATCTCTCCGCGTACCTTTGTTTATAAAACCGTATGGCCGGATTGCCTTGTTTGTCGTAAATCTTTGCCCTCATAAAGGCTTTATAAAGTAGGAAAAACACTCCTCGACTGCTGGCCAAGGAGGTGGAAGCCGATGGTCGGTCAACAAAGTTTTTACAATGCGGATCCGAGCATTACTGCTGTAAAGTACTTGGATACATAGAATCATTACACATAATTTGTGATTTTATTACGGATATCGATCCTTAATTCAGCCACCCGTGCCCACATTAAGGCTCGGGGGCTACTGGGCTTCGTGCTTATCATTTAAAAATATTAAAGGGGTACATCGATCCCCTGATCTGGTGTTGCCACCGACCAGTGGCTCGGGGGCTACTGCATTAACAATCCAATTCATAAAATTTAAAGTGCAATATAGTTTTCGAGAAGATTATTATCCTTAGGTTGGTCGGCCGCACCCAACCTAAGTCTCGGAAGCAGCCCATGGCCAAGGTGGTGCATCACCTCGGAAATAGTCCAGCATAAAGCTCGGGCGCCAGTGGCTGGCTCCATAGCGGGCATTTCCGATATTAAACTCGGCTAAGCTCCTTCAAACTTTTTTGAGCCAAGGTGACCTATGATACCTCGGATATAGTCCGGCGTTGAAGCTCGGATACATTCCAGCATTAGAGCCAGAATGCAGTTTGGCGTTGGAGCTTGGCTGTAACAATACTCTTATGCAATCCGGCGTTGGAGCCCGGATGCAGTTTGGCGTTGGAGCTCGACTGTAACAATACTCTTATGCAATCCGGCATTGGAGCTCGGATACATTCCGGTGTTGGAGCTCGGAAGCAGACCGGCGTTGGAGCTCGGCTGCAAAAGATAAATCGGATGCAGTCTCACGTTGGAGCTCGGACGCAAGAGGACACTGCCGCCCGGGAACAACTTCAAACCCGAGGTGTGGCATAACAAGGCATTGATAAAGGCCAGAAACTTAAAGGGGCTCCTCGGATACCCGACGTATAAACTCTTCGGATGCACGTTGGTGATCCTCAAGATCGAAGAAGATTTGTTGAACCAGTTTTCAAGACCGACGACCGAAGATGAAGAACAGTTCAGAAGAATCGAGGAGTCACGGGCACGATTGGGTTACCTGCATCTGTATTGATGAGAATCCCGTAATAAGGGGGACATGATCTCTGCTTCGACAAGACGTGCCAATAAAATCGCCTCGCAAAAGGTGCAGTGGCAGGCTGATTGAGAAAAACGGTTCGAATAATGATGAGGCCGTGGTGTGATGTCACGTTATGAAAAGTCGTCAGCAGACTAGATTTGTGGAAATATTATTCTCTCTACGGTGGTATGTGGAACTTGTTTTGCAGAGCCGAACACTGTCCTTGTGTTCAAGATTTTCTATGGAGTATTCGGAGGAAGAACCCGCCTTACAATGCCGAAGACAAATCTGCGAGCCGGACTCATCGTCATTGAAGCCTGGTTCAGGGGCTACTGAGGGAGTCCTGGATTAGGGGGTCTCCGGACAGCCGGACTATATCCTTTGGCCGGACTATTGGACTATGAAGATACAAGATTGAAGACTTCGTCCCGTGTCCGGATGGGACTCTCCTTGGCGTGGAAGGCAAGCTTGGCAATACGGATATGTAGATCTCCTCCCTTGTAACCGACTCTGTGTAACCCTAGCCCCCTCCAGTGTATAAACCGGAGGGTTTAGTCCGTAGGACAAAAACAATCATACCATAGGCTAGCTTCTAGGGTTTAGCCTCTACGATCCCGTGGTAGATCAACTCTTGTAATAATCATATCATCAAGATCAATCAAGCAGGAAGTAGGGTATTACCTCCATCGAGAGGGCCCGAACCTGGGTAAACATCGTGTCCCCCGCCTCTTGTTACCATTCGCCTTAGACGCACAGTTCAGGACCCCCTACCCGAGATCCGCCGGTTTTGACACCGATAGTCGCCGCAAATCCCCCCAAGGAAATATGGAGCCCTACAGGTTGGAGCCCGCTCCATAAATTTTGAGGGTGACCTTTTCAGCCAAAATTGCCATAATGGCGGTATTATGGCGGTCGGGCTGATATAACGACTTTACTAGAGTTGCTCTTAGACACCTCTTTCAGTTATGCCTATCTTTTCTTTGTTACAAAGTATATATTTATCATGATAATCACTAATTATGATTATGGTTGCATGCATCAATCGATGCAGAGGCTACCTTTTTTCAACAAAAGAAGGAAACATAGTAAAATGAGATAAACTTATCCAGTAAATCTTATAAATATACCGGCTTTTACTTGGATCTTATTAGTTTAGCATCACTAAACACATGAAAACAAATCTCTTGCCAACTACATATAAACTTTATATATTTAAAAACACATTATAAACACAAGCAAATTTTAAGCACTTATATCTTGACCGTTGTATAAATTTTTAGCTACATTGTCAAAAACAAATCAAATAACCTGCACATCACGGGAGCGAATACATGAACTCCTTACCAGAAGTGCAAGACTGCACTCTGGATGCCTGCATATGGCACGACCGCTGATTCGTGAGACGAGCACCTACGGATCTTTGAGAGCACATGCGGAGATGCCATAGTCAGGTTTCCAGCTGCAATGGTGGAGGTGTTGGACCTTAGTACCTGAGAGAACCAACTATGACAGACACCGAGGGGCTCTTGGAAATCTTAGAAGCAAAAGGGTGGCCAGGTTTCACTACAAAAAAATACACTTTCGTGATGATACGTGTTTGTCATAGTAGGTCGTTTTTTTGTCATGCATGTACATCCATGACAAATTTATGACAGAATCAAGATAGTCATACCTGTGCTATCGTAGAAGTGTTCCATGACATTACCAAAATTATCATCACAGAAGTGTGTAGGATCGGAAGTATGTCTAGAGGGGGGGTGATTAGACTACTTGACCAAATAAAAATCTAGCATTTTTCCAATTTTAGTTCTTGGTAGATTTTAGCTATCTTAGCACAAGTCAAGCAATCTCCACACAATTCAAGCAAGCATGCAAAAGAGTATATGAGCAGCGGAAAGTAAAGCATGCAACTTGCAAGAATGTAAAGGGAAGGGTTTGGAGGATTCAAACGCAATTGGAGACACGGATGTTTTTGGCGTGGTTCCGATAGGTGGTGCTATCGTACGTCCACGTTGATGGAGACTTCAACCCACGGAGGGTAACGGTTGCGCGAGTCCATGGAGGGCTCCACCCACGAACGGTCCACGAAGAAGCAACCTTGTCTATTCCATCACGGCCGTCGCCCACGAAGGACTTGCCTCACTAGCGGTAGATCTTAACGAAGTAGGCGATCTCCTTGCCCTTACAAACTCCTTGGTTCAACTCCACAATCTTGTCGGAGGCTCCCAACTGACACCTAGCCAATCTAGGAGACACCACTCTCCAAGAAGTAACAAATGGTGTGTTGTTGATGAACTCCTTGCTCTTGTGCTTCAAATGATAGTCTCCCCAACACTCAACTCTCTCTCATAGGATTTGGATTTGGTGGAAAGAAGATTTGAGTGGAAAGCAACTTGGGGAAGGCTAGAGATCAAGATTCATATGGTTGGAATGGAATATCTTGACCTCAACACAAGTGTAGGTGGTTCTCTTTCAGAACATGTGTATTGGAAGTGTAGATGTGTTATGATGGCTCTCTCTACGAATGAAGAGTGGGTGGAGGGGTATATATAGCCTCCACACAAAATCTAACCGTTACACACAATCTGCCAAACTCGGTGGGACCGAATCATTAAACCCGGTCGGACCGATTCAGCAAACCTAGTGACCGTTAGGATTTTCGATGGGACTGAGATGTAACTCGGTAGGACCGATATGGTTAGGGTTCGGGCATAACGTAATCTTGGTGTGACCGACAAACTCGGTGGGACCGATTTTGGTAATAAGCTAACCAGAGAGTTGGTCAGGTAAACTCGGTGGGACCGATTCGCTCATCTCGGTGAGACCGAAATGTTACAAAAGGGAAACAGAGAGTTTACATTGCAATATTGGTGGGACCGATCGCTCACTTCGGTTAGACCGAAACGTTACGAAGGGAAACAGAGAGATTGCAATCCCATCTCGGTGAGACCGAGATCCCTATCGGTGAAACCGATTTGGCTAGGGTTTGTGGCAGTGGCTATGACATGTGAAACTCGGTGGCGCCGGATAGAAAGAATCGGTGGGGCCGAGTTTGACTTTTGGTTTAGGTCAAATGTGGATGTGGTAAAGTAGTTGAGGGTTTTTGAAGCATATCACTAAGCACATGAAGCAAAAGGCTCATTAAGCAACACCTCATCCCTCCTTGATAGTATTGGCTTTTCCTATAGACTCAATGTGATCTTGGATCACTAAAATATAAAATGCAGAGTCTTGATCTTGAAGCTTGAGCCAATCTTTTGTCCTTATAATTTTGAGGGATCACTTTCCTCATCCATGCCATGCCATTCATTGAGCTTTTCCTGAAATATTAATCTTGGAATAATGTTAGCTCAATGAGCTATATGTTGTTAGGAATTACCAAAACCACCCAGGGATAGTTGCACTTTCAAAGTGTCCACTTCCATGACGATAAATTGTGCGTCACAGAAGTGCTTTCGTCAAGGGTGACCGACACGTGGCATCCACCGTAACGGAACGCCGTTAAGCTATCGGGTCGGGTTTTGGATCCGATAACCCGTTAACAGCCCCGACCAATGGGAAATTTCCACGTGTAAAATTCTTATTGGCCGGACGAAACACGTGTCTGCTCGTCAGTGGGTCAGATAGGCGCCTATGATACGTCGACACGTGGCACGGCCCAACAGAGGCCCATTTATGTGAAAAGGCCGACCCATTTGACTTGGTCAAAAGCTGGCGGGCCGGCCCATGGAAAGCCTGTTAACGGCCTGTTCGAATATAGCCCATTTACAACCCGCTAACCCAAGGCCCGTTACGCCCTATACGAATTAGGCCCAGTAGCGTCATCTGGGCCATCCAATATGATTCCAGCCCATTTTCACTTCTGGCCCATGTATGGCCCATGACGTCTTTCGGCCCATATGAGGCCCTATGTAACTCTTGGCCTACTAACGGCCCGTGGTGAAACTGGCCCGTAATGAATAGTGTATCACTTTACACCCATTAACAGCCCATGGTGAAACTGGCTCGTAATGAATAGTGTATTACTTTATACCCATTAATGGCCCGTTATTCCGTTGGGCCGTTTCCAGCCCATGTTATCTTTCGGCCTTCTCAGAGCCCATTTATTCTTGGGCTCATTTCCAGCATCCGTTTACTTACGGCCCGTTACTGTCATTTTTTGCTTGTGGGCCAAATTCAGCCCGTGGTTACAGTCGGCCCGTTTGTGGTCCATTAATACGTTGGGCCGATTTCATAGCGTCATCAA
This sequence comes from Aegilops umbellulata, assembly GCA_032464435.1. NCBI lineage: Eukaryota > Viridiplantae > Streptophyta > Magnoliopsida > Poales > Poaceae > Aegilops > Aegilops umbellulata. The sequence goes on from CP136055.1 coordinate 260,834,269, forward strand.
ATGCGGCCTATTAATGATGGCCCGATATGGTCGGCCCATGTACGGACGATTCTAACTCTAGCCCGTTTACGGCCATAATGCGGTTTGTTTGGCCCATGTTTGGCCAATCGATTATACAGCCCGTATAAGGCCCATTGATAATACGGCCCGCAGAAGCCCATTGTTTCTACGGCCCGTAGAAGGCCCATTGTTTCTACGGCCCGTAGAAGGCCCATTGTTTCTACGGCCCGTAGAAGGCCCACTATTTCTACGGCCAGTAGGAGGCCCAGTGTCACTACAGTAAATATTAGCCCATGGTTATTGTGGCCTAGTTTTAAAAAATAGGTTATTGCAGCCACTAGCTAACCGCGGAAAAAGAACTACAATGACTACAAGCAAACAAATAAACAAGACAACAAGGAAATAAATACGCAAGCAACTAACGCTAGGCTATCACGGCTATTACACATATTACATCCACTGGGCATCAAAGTTCGCCACCAGTGCAAATATAGGGAACAAAGCAACACATCATATACACTGGTTGTCGAAGTTGGCGACCAGCGCAAATAAACGCCGCAGCAAAACAAATCCAGAACTGAAACCACTTCATAAGATCTCAAGAAACAATATCCTGGGTACCCATAATGCTGGCAAGATGCTTAGCAAGCTTATTAACTTTCTCTTGTTTGGCGCTTAAATCCTCCAGCGCTTGCTGTTGCACCAGAAAATATGCATCTGAATTCTGCAGGGACTTCCTCAGTCCTTCAGCTTCCTATCGCAGCACATCTGATCGATGTCTTTCAACTTGAAGTTGAGACTCAAGAAGACGAACTGATTCAGGCAGCGAGTTCGAAGAGCTTGTGCCGATAGTAGTGGCCAGTAACTCGAACACTACATCAAGACAGGACTTTTGGGTTCCCTCACTGTCGTCAAGATAGTTTTTATCAGCTTTCTTGGAGACCATCTGGGATGTCTCACTATCTTGATCCTTATCTGCATTACTTCCTTTACCATTGGATAACGCGGTACTGTTCTCCAATATTTTGTCCGCATTCTAAAAGAGAATCAAGCAGACACATCACATGTTTACCATGTTGTATATGAAACTCATTTTGGTAAATGAGTTTAGTAGTAAAGTGGACAGGATAACAGCATGAAACAAACATATATCTATGTACCATGGTCACTTTATGGTCTATATCGTTCTAGTTTTTGTTGCCAAATCAAGATAGAGACACAGTTCAAATAATATTTGTTCAGGACAAAGCAGAGTAGACAGAATATAGGTGTGGGTAACTATAGAGCAATAACAACACTTGTAATGTGCATGACATGAGAACATAACTGTTTATTCAATTGAAACTGAAATCAACATAGAGCAGGTTACAACAGAAAACTAGTTAAAGAAATAGGTTTAAAACATACCTCTTGCGCCATTGGAGTTTCAATTCCATCCTTCAAATTTGAAAATAGTTGGTATGAGTAAATACAGTCATGCAAGAGCAAAGGAGTATGAACCATAGCTACAAAACCTGACCTGAGAACAAATCTTCTTCTCCTTTAAGCGTTGAGTTGGGATTCAGAGTGGTGGTCCTCGTGCTTTGGGCACTGCAGTTCCCTTACTAACTGCTCGTTTTGGGTGCTCTCTGGTGGAGACGGTGCTGTGTCAACTGGAACTGGGTTACTATCTGCCAGGGTTGTGGTTAGAAGGGGTGTAGCTGTGTAACACCCCGGATGTAATTTGCCATATTTGTAATCCAACTCTTGCCATTTTCGGCATTGTGATATAATATTCCCTCCGTGGTTGGGTTTCCCGTCAGTTTGCATTTTGTTCATGTCATGCATTTCATATCATGTCATCATGTGCATCGCATTTGCATACGTGTTCGTCTCATGATTCCGATCATTTTCCCCGTTGTCCGTTTTGCAATCCGGCGCTCCTATGTCCCCCGGCGTCCCCTTTTACCTTCTTCTCTGTGTGCGGATATTAAACCTTCTCGGAATGGAACGAGGTTTGTCAAGCGGCCTTGGTATAGCACCGGTAGACCGCCTGTCAAGTTTCGGGTCAATCGGAGGTCGTTTGGTACTCCAACGGTTAACCGGGTAACCGTAAAGGCCTCGTGTGTGTTGCAGCCCAAAACCCCTCCAAAGCAGCCCAATAACCCATCTAAGTCACTCCCATGTCCATCGCCGTTCGATCACGATCGCGTGGCCGAAAACCGCACTCCATTTGGAGCTCCCTAGCTCCTTCTACCTATAAATATACCTCCCCCTCCAAAATCCCGGGTCCAAAACCACCCTAACCCTAGTCCCGATCCTCTCCGCGCGGGCGGACACGTCCGCCGCTGCCGGACGAAAGCGCCACCGCCGCCCGCAGCCAGTCGCTGCGCGACACGTGGCGCTCGCCACCGCCACCCGCCGCGCCCCGCCGCCAGGGCCCGCGCGGCCCAGATCCGGCCCGCGGGGCCCGCGCCGCCGCCCGTCGACCGCCTTGCCGCCCCCACGCCTCCCTCCGCCCGCGCCCGGCCGCGCCCGCGCCGGAGCCCGCCGCTCCGCCGCCGCGCCGCCCGCCGTCCGGCTAGCCCGCGCCGTCCCGCGCCTCCCCGCGCACCCCGCGCCGCCGCCCGGCCTCCCGCGCCCAGATCCGGGCCGGCGCCGCCCGGATCCGGCCGGCCCCGTCCCGCCGGCGTCCCCCCGACCGCCGCGCCGCCTCGGCTCCGGCGAGCCAACCCCGGCCATCCTCGATCCGCGCGGGTTGACTTTCTTCTTCCCCCTCAATTTCTTCTAAGTCCCGGAGATATTTGCATAAATGTCGCATGTTAATCGCATCATAACTTGCTGTATATTGCTCCGTTTCGTGCGTATAATATGTCAAATTGTTCGTACCGAAGAGTACATCATTTCATATCATTGCATAATTTTCATTTGAGTTCATCTTGATGCCCGAAATGCTGTTAGAATAGGGCTATGTGATGTTAGTTTCTGATTCTTATCAGAACATGCACTTTTGTCATTTTTGCCATGATTGATGTGTGCCTCCTATGAAGTTGAGTCCTACATGAGTTTTGTAATATGCCATGTCATCTTTCCAGAGAATTATTCCATGTATTTTTGTGGTATGGCCAGTAAGGGACTTTTGTCAAGTGCTTTGAGTAGATTCATTCCATGCCTTATTTTGCTATGTCCTGTTCCTGTAGCATGTTGTTTCATTGCTCTAAACATGTCATCCTGATGTTAATTTCTGGCATGTTTTTATTTTCACTAAGTCTGTGAACCTGTTATCTTTTGCACTTTTGACATGCTTGTTTGAACCTGTTGTGGTGTGATTTAGCCGTAGCTCAATGTTCATCTTTTGTCAAGCATCTTGATTAAATTACTGTCATATGCTTTGTTGATATGTTTGGGTGAAGTAGCTTAATTTCTTGTTGCTTGCTAAGTAGCATCATGCTGTTAATGGCAGATTATTGTCATTCTTGTTTTGCTTGTCATTTGCAAACCGTGCATCCGATTCCGGTGATCTTTATATCGATTTCAACCGAAATCACCTCACCTATCCAGTGGCATACTTGTTTTGCCAAGATTATGCCTTGTTCATCTTTTTCTTCCGAAGCACGCATATGCATTGCATATCGCATCTCGCATATCATGCCATGTTTTGCATCATGTTGCTTGCGCATTGCATCGTGATTGATGTTGTCCCCTTTGCTTGTGTTCTTGCTTTGGGTAGAGCCGGGAGACGAGTACGTGAACGAGGAACCTGTTGAGAACGCTTTCGAGGACCAAGCTTTCGACAACTCTGAGAACCTTGCAGGCAAGATGACCATACCCTCGAAATCACTTCTATCTTTGCTTGCTAGATGCTCGCTCTTTTGCTATGCCTATGCTGCGATACCTACCACTTGCTATATCATGCCACCCATATTGCCATGTCATCCCCTAACCATCCATGTCCTAGCAAACCGTTGATTGGCTATGTTACCGCTTTGCTCAACCCTCTTATAGCGTTGCTAGTTGCAGGTGAAGATGAAGTTTGTTCCTTGTTGGAACATGGGCTTGTTGTTCCTTGTTGGAACATGTTTACTTGTTGGGATATCACAATACCTCTTATTTAATTAATGCATCTATATACTTGGTAAAGGGTGGAAGGCTCGGCCTTATGCCTGGTGTTTTGTTCCACTCTTGCCACCCTAGTTTCCGTCATACCGGTGTTATGTTCCTTGATTTTGCGTTCCTTACACGGTTGGGTGATTTATGGGACCCCCTTGACAGTTCGCTTTGAATAAGACTCTTCCAGCAAGGCCCAACATTGGTTTTACCATTTGCCTACCACCTACACCTTTTTCCCCCGGGTTTTCGCGAGCCCGAGGGTCATCTTTATTTTAGCCCCCCCGGACCAGTGCTTCTCTAAGTGCTGGCCCGAACCGAGCCGCCTGTGGGGCCACCTCGGGGAAACTCGATGCCTTGTTTTACTCATAGCCTGTCTCATCCGGATGTGCCCTGAGACCGAGATATGTGCAGCTCCTATCAGGATTTGTTGGCACAATCGGGCGGCTTTGCTGGACTTGTTTTATTACTGTCGAGATGTCTTGTAGTCCGGGATTCCGAGACTGATCGGGTCTTCCCGGTAGAAGGAATATCCTTCGTTGACCGTGAGAGCTTATAATGGGCTAAGTTGGGACACCCCTGCAGGGTATTATCTTTCGGAAGCTGTGCCCGCGGTTATGAGGCAGATGGGAATTTGTTAATGTCTGGTTGTAGAAAACCCAAAGTTGACCTTAACTAAAACACATCAACCGCGTGTGTAACCGTGATGGTCTCTTCTCGGCGGAGTCCGGGAAGTGAACACGGTGTTGGAGTTATGTTTGATGTAGGTTGTTCTAGGATCACTTCTTGATCACTTCTAGCTTCACGACCGTGCTTTGCTTCTCTTCTCGCTCTCTTTTGCGTTGTAGCCACCATATATGCTAGTCGCTTGCTGCAGCTCCACCTCACAATCCCTTTCCTACCTATAAGCTTAAATAGTCTTGATCTTGCGGGTGTGAGATTGCTGACTCCCCGTGACTCACAGATTCTACCACAACAGTTGCAGGTACCAATGATGTCAGTGCAGATGACGCGACCGAGCTCACTTGGGAGTTTGACGAGGAACGTGGCCGTTACTATGTTTCTTTTCCAGATGATCAGTAGTGGAGCCCAGTTGGGGTGATTCCGGGATCTGTGTAGCATTTGGGGTAGTATTCTTTCATTTTGGTTCCGTAGTCGGACCTTGAGTGTAATCTGGATGATGAATGTTTATTTATGTATTGTGTGAAGTGGCGACTGTAAGCCAACTATGTATCTCCGCTTATGGAAGTGTGATGCTTTACTTTGGAATTCATTCGTTCATTCTCGTTCGGATGTTTATTGTGAAGACTATATGTTGCAATTTCGTTCCTTTGATTCAGCTTGAATATATCTTTTTCAAGATGCTAATGGATGTCACCCTCTTCAGGATGGCTCCACCAACGCGTCAGAATCCGGAACGCAATGAAGGAAGTCAGGCTAACCCTCCGCCTCCGGAGGCATGGCAAGCCTTGATGACTGCCACAAATGCCAACGCTCAGATTCTGATTCAGCTCTTGCAAGATCGCAACCAAGGGCAAGGTAATCAGGAAAATCAAGGCCAAGGCAACAATTAGCCGCACTTCGCTTCACTCAACCAGTTCGTTGCTAATCAGCCAAAGACCTTCAGCTACTGTGTCGAGGCCACAGACGCCGATGATTGGCTCGTGGATATCAGCAAGCATTTCGAGTGCAGCAATGTCAGACCTGAGGACTTTGTCAAGTTTGCCTCTTTTCAACTCAAGGATCAAGCTGCTGAGTGGTTCCAGCAATACAAAGATTCCAGAGGAGGTCGTGTGATTACCTGGGATGATTTCCGCCGTGACTTCAAAGCTCACCACATTCCAGAAAGTGTTGTTGAGAGTAAGCGTGAGGAGTTCCGCAATCTCAAGCAAGGCAACATGTCTGTCTATCAATACAACACTCAGTTCCAGAAGCTCTCTCGTTTTGCGAGGCAAGACATCCCTGATGAGAAGAGTATGATCTACCAATTCAGGCGTGGTCTTAGAGAAGATTTGCAACTAGCTCTCGTGCTTTTTGAGCCGTTAAAGTATGATGAATTCTACAACATGGCACTGAAACAAGAAGCTGCTCAGCTCAAGTGTGAGGCTTCTAAGAAGAGAGTCAGAGACGCAGTTCAGTCTTCTTATTCCTCACTTGTGGCAGCTAAGCAACAGAAGTTCTGGTTGCCTCCTCCTCCTCCGTTCCATCAGCCTTATCAGCAGAAGAACTCAGGTGGTCGTGGATCTTCCCACCCACCCAACCCTGGCTATCAGAACAAGTCTCAGAACCAAGCTCCAAGGCCAAGTGCTCCTTATCACCGTCCGCTCTCAGAGGTGACTTGCAAGAAATGTCAGCAGAAGGGTCACTATGCGAACAAGTGCTTCAACCAAAGGCGCCTTCCGCCTCCTCCACCTGTGAAATCTTCCAGCAATGCAGTGGTCAAGCATAATCCTAAGTCTGCAAAGGTGAACATGATGAATGCAGCTCAAGCAGAGGATTCTTCTGAAGTGATCATGGGTAATCTTCCTGTTAATGATATTCCTGCAAAAGTCTTATTTGATACCGGTGCATCGCATTCTTTCATGTCATATCCTTTCGCATCGAAGCACAATTTTGACACAGAGGCGTTACCTAAAGCTTTGCCAGTTGTTTCCCCGGCTAAACGTTTGAGATCTACCATGTGCGTTCCGAATGTCAGTATCAAGATGGGTGACTATAGATTTCTGGCTAAACCAATTGTTCTTGGTGACTCTGATATTGATCTTATTCTCGGGATGGACTGGCTTTCTAAGCACAAGGCTCAGCTTGATTGTGCTGCCAGGGAAATTCAATTGACTCATTCTTCTGACGATGTGATCATCTATGCCTCTCGTGATGATACCATTCGGTTGTTTTCTCTCAATGAGAATGGTGAATTGGATGCTATCTCTCAGATTCCAGTCGTTTGTGAGTACCAAGATGTCTTTCCAGAAGAGCTTCCGGGTATGCCTCCCCGCCGGCCAGTTGAATTCGTTATCGATCTTGTGCCTGGCACGAAACCCGTTTGCAAGCGTCCTTACAAGCTTGGACCAGATGAGTTGAAGGAATTGACGAAACAACTCGATGAACAAGAGCGTCTTGGTCTGATCAGACCGAGTTCTTCTCCTTGGGGTTGTGGTGTTCTTTTTGTCAAGAAGAAGGATGGCACGGATCGACTTTGCGTCGATTACCGTCCATTGAACAAGAAGACTATCAAGAACAAGTACCCACTTCCCAACATCAATGAGCTATTTGAGCAACTTAAAGGTGCTAAAGTGTTCTCCAAGCTTGACCTTCATATGGGGTATCATCAGATTCGCATTCGTGAAGAAGATATTCCCAAGACAGCATTCAGAACAAGCTTTGGTTCTTATGAATATACTGTCATGTCTTTCGGCCTTGTCAATGCTCCTCCAGCATTCACTCGCTTGATGAATTTCATCTTCAACCCCTACATCAACGAATTTGTCTTGGTCTATCTCGATGATATTTTGGTCTTCTCCAAGAATAAGGAGGATCATGCCAAACATTTGTGATTGGTGCTCGACAAGCTCAGAGAGTATAAATTATATGCGAAGTTCTCCAAATGTGAATTCTGGCTTGATGAAGTTCTTTACCTTGGTCATATCATCTCTGCCAAGGGCATTGCTATTAATCCAGAGAGGGTGTCTGCAGTTTTGAATTGGGAACCTCCTCAGAATGTCAAGAAGCTTCGCAGTTTTCTTGGACTTGCAAGCTATTGCCGAAGATTCGTTGAGAATTTATCAAAGATTGCAAAGCCTCTTTCCAACCTCCTCCAGAAGCATGTGAAGTATGTCTGGTCTCCTGAGTGTGACGTTGCTTTCAACACTCTCAAAGAGAAACTCGTCACTGCTCCAGTTCTGACTCCTCCTGACGAATCCAAGCCTTATGAAGTTTTCTGTGATGCTTCTCTTCAGGGCCTCGGCGCCGTCTTAATGCAAGATAAGAAGGTTGTGGCCTATACCTCTCGTCAGTTGAAGCCCAACGAAAGGAACTACCCCACTCACGATCTTGAGTTGGCGGCAGTGGTCCACGCACTAATACCATGGAGACATCTCCTGTTGGGAAGGAAAGTGGACATTTTCACCGATCACAAGAGTCTCAAGTACATCTTCACTCAGCCCCACCTCAACCTCAGGCAAACTCGATGGGTCGAAATGATTCAAGAGTATAATCCGAGTATTGAATATACTCCAGGCAAGGCTAATGTGATTGCAGACGCTTTGAGCAGGAAGGCTTACTGCAACAGCTTAATCCTCAAGCCCTTTCAACCGGATCTTTGTGAAGCTTTCCGCAAGTGGAATCTCCAAGTTGTCCCTCAAGGTTTTCTTGCCAACCTCATCGTCTCTCCTACTTTGGAAGATCAAATTCGTGAGGCACAATGGATGGATACCATGGTGAAGAAGGTAAAACGTGGTATTGACAAGGGCATTTCCAAATACAAGTGCTATAGAGTTGATGACAGAGATACTCTTTTCTTCGAGGACCGGATCGTGGTTCCAAAGGGTGATCTTCATAAAGTCATTATGAACGAAGCGCACAACTCTCTTCTGTCAATTCATCCTGGAAGTACGAAGATGTACCATGACCTCAAGTAGTCGTATTGGTGGACTCGAATGAAGCGAGAGATTGCTCAATTCGTGAATGAGTGTGATGTCTGCAGAAGGGTGAAAGCAGAACACCAACGACCAGCTGGTCTTCTCCAGCCTCTTGCTATTCCAGAATGGAAGTTTGATCATATCGAAATGGACTTCGTGACTGGTTTTCCTAAGTCCAAGCGTGGAAATGATGCTATCTTCGTCGTCATCGACAAGCTCACCAAAGTGGCTCACTTTATTCCTATCAAAGAGTCTATTACAGCAGCGCAGCTGGCAGAGCTCTACACCTCCAGAATTGTCTCCTTGCACGGCATTCCACAATTGATCTCTTCAGACCATGGCAGCATCTTTACCTCCAAGTTTTGGGATTCTTTCCAGAAGGCCATGGGCACAAATATTCGCTTCAGCACAACTTTCCACCCTCAAACAAGTGGACAAGTCGAGCGTGTCAATCAAATTCTTGAAGATATGCTCAGGGCTTGTGTTATCTCTTTCGGCATGAAGTGGGAGGATTGTCTTCCTTATGCTGAGTTCTCTTACAACAACAGCTTTCAAGCCAGCTCGGGCAAAGCCCCATTCGAGATTCTCTATGGCAGAAAGTGCCGTACTCCTCTCAACTGGTCTGAGACGGGCGAACGCCAATTGCTTGGCAACGATTTGATCTCAGAGGCTGAGGCAATGTGCAAGGTCATTCGTGAGAACCTCAAAGCCGCGCAATCGCGCCACAAGAGCTATTACGATAGCAAACATCGTTATTTGGCATTCGAGATCGGAGGCCATGTCTACCTCCGCGTCTCTCCAATGAAAGGGACTCGTCGTTTCGGTATCAAGGGGAAACTTGCCCCTAGATACGTGGGCCCTTTCAAGATCATCGGCAAACGAGGCGATCTCGCCTATCAACTTGAGCTTCCCTCCAACTTTGCAAATGTGCACGATGTCTTCCACGTGTCACAACTTCGCAAGTGCTTCAAGACGCCTGAGCGCACCATCAACTTCGAAGAGATTGATCTTAAAGAAGATTTGTCCTATCATGAGCATCCCGTTGCTATTCTTGAAGAAACTGAGCGCAAGACTCGCAACAAGTCAATCAAATTCCTGAAGGTGAAATGGTCACACCATTCAGACCGAGAAGCCACCTGGGAGCGTGAGGACCACCTACGTTCCGAGTATCCGGAGTTCTTTCAGTCCTAGATCTCGGGACGAGATCCTCTGGTAGTGGTGGAGTGTTGTAACACCCCGGATGTAATTTGCCATATTTGTAATCCAACTCTTGCCATTTTCGGCATTGTGATATAATATTCCCTCCGTGGTTGGGTTTCCCGTCAGTTTGCATTTTGTTCATGTCATGCATTTCATATCATGTCATCATGTGCATCGCATTTGCATACGTGTTCGTCTCATGATTCCGATCATTTTCCCCGTTGTCCGTTTTGCAATCCGGCGCTCCTATGTCCCCCGGCGTCCCCTTTTACCTTCTTCTCTTTGTGCGGATATTAAACCTTCTCGGAATGGAACGAGGTTTGTCAAGAGGCCTTGGTATAGCACCGGTAGACAGCCTGTCAAGTTTCGGGTCAATCGGAGGTCGTTTGGTACTCCAACGGTTAACCGGGTAACCATAAAGGCCTCGTGTGTGTTGCAGCCCAAAACCCCTCCAAAGCAGCCCAATAACCCATCTAAGTCACTCTCATGTCCATCGCCGTTCGATCACGATCGCGTGGCCGAAAACCGCACTCCATTTGGAGCTCCCTAGCTCCTTCTACCTATAAATATACCTCCCCCTCCAAAATCCCGGGTCCAAAACCACCGTAACCCTACTCCCGATCCTCTCCGCGCGGGCGGACATGTCCGCCGCCGCCGGACAAAAGTGCCGCCGCCGCCCGCAGCCAGTCGCTGCGCGACACGTGGCGCTCGCCGCCGCCACCCGCCGCGCCCCGCCGCCAGGGCCCGCGCGGCCCAGATCCGGCCCGCGGGGCCCGCGCCGCCGCCCGCCGACCGCCTCGCCGCCCCCGCGCCTCCCTCCGCCCGCGCCCGGCCGCGCCCGCGCCGGAGCCCGCCGCTCCGCCGCCGCGCCGCCCGCCGTCCGGCTAGCCCGCGCCGTCCCGCGCCTCCCCGCGCACCCCGCGCCGCCGCCCGGCCTCCCGCGCCCAGATCCGGGCCGGCGCCGCCCGGATCCGGCCGGCCCCGTCCCGCCGGCGTCCCCCCGACCGCCGCGCCGCCTCGTCTCCGGCGAGCCAACCCCGGCCATCCTCGATCCGCGCGGGTTGACTTTCTTCTTCCCCCTTAATTTCTTCTAAGTCCCAGAGATATTTGCATAAATGTCGCATGTTAATCGCATCATAACTTGCTGTATATTGCTCCGTTTCGTGCGTATAATATGTCTAATTGTTTGTCTCGAAGAGTACATCATTTCATCTCATTGCATCATTTTCATTTGAGTTCATCTTGATGCCCGAAATGCTGTTAGAAGAGGGCTATGTGATGTTAGTTTCTGATTCTTATCAGAACATGCACTTTTGTCATTTTTGCCATGATTGATGTGTGCCACTATGAAGTTGAGTCCTACATGAGTTTTGTAATATGCCATGTCATCTTTCCAGAGAATTATTCCATGTATTTTTGTGGTCTTTGTGGTGACTAGCACAAGCATGCAAACTAGGGTACTTAATGTTGCTGATTTCAAAGACTTAGTAATTTCACTAAGTCCCTGCCTGCTGTTATTTTTATGCCATGTGTTCATGTTGTTTCAGAGAGATCTATGCCTCTTTTGAGCATGATCACTAATAGTGTTTTGAGCATATGGTTTTTCTATATCCATCCATGCCTTTGTTTGTATTTATGGGGTGCCATAGCTTGAGTCAATCGAGCTCTACTTGTGCTATAAAATGTTGCTGGCAGATTGTTTATATGTTATTCGATTTTGCCAATCTTGGTGTAGTTGATACTTGCATGCTATGATGTTATTATTGCCATTTATAGTTTCTATGCCATGTATTATTTATGTATGTATGCCTAGTTTATCATGTAATGCTCTGTAGTGAGTGCATCGAGCTCACGAACATGCCTACTTGTTATCTGTTTTGACATGTCCAGTTTTCTGCTAAGTCTGAAACCTGTAACGAAACTTGCTTAATTGACATGGGTGCTATCATATTTGCTGATCCTTTTGGGCTTATGGCCAGTAAGGGACTTTTGTCAAGTGCTTTGAGTAGATGCATGCCATGCCTTATTTTGCTATGTCCTGTTCCTGTAGCATGTTGTTTCATTGCTCTAAACATGTCATCCTGATGTTAATTTCTGGCATGTTGTTATTTTCACTAAGTCTGTGAACCTGTTATCTTTTGCAGTTTTGACATGCTTGTTTGAACCTGTTGTGGTGTGATTTAGCCATAGCTCAGTGTTCATCTTTTGTCAAGCATCTTGATTAAATTACTGTCATATGATTTGTTGATATGTTTGGGTGAAGTAGCTTAATTTCTTGTTGCTTGCTAAGTAGCATCAAGCTGTTAATGGTAGATTATTGTCATTCTTGTTTTGCTTGTCATTTGCAAACCGTGCATCCGATTCCGGTGATCTTTATATCGATTTCAACCGAAATCACCTCACCTATCCAGTGGCATACTTGTTTTGCCAAGATTATGCCTTGTTCATCTTTTCCTTCCGAAGCACGCACGCATCTCGCATATCATGCCATGTTTTGCATCATGTTGCTTGCGCATTACATCGTGATTGATGTTGTCCCCTTTGCTTGTGTTCTTTCTTTGGGTAGAGCCGGGAGACGAGTACGTGAACGAGGAACCTGTTGAGAACGCTTTCGAGGACCAAGCTTTCGACAACTCTGAGAACCTTGCAGGCAAGATGACCATACCCTCGAAATCACTTCTATCTTTGCTTGCTAGATGCTCGCTCTTTTGCTATGCCTATGCTGCGATACCTACCACTTGCTATATCATGCCACCCATATTGCCATGTCATCCCCTAACCATCCATGTCCTAGCAAACCGTTGATTGGCTATGTTACCGCTTTGCTCAGCCCTCTTATAGCGTTGCTAGTTGCAGGTGAAGATGAAGTTCGTTCCTTGTTGGAACATGGGCTTGTTGTTCCTTGTTGGAACATGTTTACTTGTTGGGATATCACAATACCTCTTATTTAATTAATGCATCTATATACTTGGTAAAGGGTGGAAGGCTCGGCCTTATGCCTGGTGTTTTGTTCCACTCTTGCCACCCTAGTTTCCGTCATACCGGTGTTATGTTCCTTGATTTTGCGTTCCTTACACGGTTGGGTGATTTATGGGACCCCCTTGACAGTTCGCTTTGAATAAGACTCTTCCAGCAAGGCCCAACATTGGTTTTACCATTTGCCTACCACCTACACCTTTTTCCCCCGGGTTTTCGCGAGCCCGAGGGTCATCTTTATTTTAGCCCCCCCGGACCAGTGCTTCTCTAAGTGCTGGCCCGAACCGAGCCGCCTGCGGGGCCACCTCGGGGAAACTCGATGCCTGGTTTTACTCGTAGCCTGTCTCATCCGGATGTGCCCTGAGACCGAGATATGTGCAGCTCCTATCAGGATTTGTCGGCACAATCGGGCGGCTTTGCTGGACTTGTTTTATTACTGTCGAGATGTCTTGTAGTCCGGGATTCCGAGACTCATCGGGTCTTCCCGGTAGAAGGAATATCCTTCGTTGACCGTGAGAGCTTATAATGGGCTAAGTTGGGACACCCCTGCAGGGTATTATCTTTCGAAAGCCGTGCCCGCGGTTATGAGGCAGATGGGAATTTGTTAATGTCCGGTTGTAGAAAACCCGAAGTTGACCTTAACTAAAACACATCAACCGCGTGTGTAACCGTGATGGTCTCTTCTCGTCGGGGTCCGGGAAGTGAATACTGTGTTGGAGTTATGTTTGACGTAGGTTGTTCTAGGATCACTTCTTGATCACTTCTAGCTTCACGACCGTGCTTTGCTTCTCTTCTCGCTCTCTTTTGCGTTGTAGCCACCATATATGCTAGTCGCTTGCTGCAGCTCCACCTCACAATCCCTTTCCTACCTATAAGCTTAAATAGTCTTGATCTCGCGGGTGTGAGATTGCTGAGTCCCCGTGACTCACAGATTCTACCACAACAGTTGCAGGTACCAATGATGTCAGTGCAGATGACGCGACCGAGCTCACTTGGGAGTTCGACGAGGAACGTGGCCGTTACTATGTTTTTTTTCCAGATGATCAGTAGTGGAGCCCAGTTGGGGTGATTCGGGGATCTGTGTAGCATTTGGGGTAGTCTTCTTTCATTTTGGTTCCGTAGTCGGACCTTGAGTGTAATCTGGATGATGAATGTTTATTTATGTATTGTGTGAAGTGGCGACTGTAAGCCAACTATGTATCTTTTTCCCTTATGTATTACATGGGTTGTGTGAAGATTACCTCACTTGCGACATCGCTTTCAATGCGGTTATGCCTCTAAGTCGTGCCTCGACACGTGGGAGATATAGCCGCATCGAGGGCGTTACAAGCTGGTTCTTTGTCCAACTGGGTAGGGGTACAATCTGCGAGAGTCTGGGTTATGTGCGGTGGATATGGTCCTTGGGCAAGTACAACCGTGGTTCTATCTGCATCAACTGGTAGCACTATATTTTCTGAAGACCGTGTTGCTACTCCCTTAGATACTGCCATCACGCTCTCCAATTCAAATGGCTGATAAACAAGAAAAGTAATTGAAAGTATAGACATTGTATGATAGACAGGTGCAATGGATAGTGGGGAATAAAAGAGGGCATGAAATAATTCATATTTATGTTGTCTAACCAAACAGGATAGCATGACACAATTTCACATATATGATGGCTAACTAAACAGGATAGCATGACACAGTTTCACATTATGATGGCTAACTAAAAAAGATGGAAAGACATAGTTCAAAATATGAGACTATGTAAACAGGATGAGATGACATAACTATATAATGTGTTTATTAAATAGGTTGGCATGCAATAATTCACATACATTCACGGATAGAATGCCATAATTCAAAATATGATGACTGTAAACACTAAACATGATGAGATGATATAACTATATGATGTCTTTATTAAATGGGTTGCCATGCCATAATTCAGATAGATGATGTGTATGTACTATGTAAACATGATGGCATGATACAATTCAAATATATGATTTATATAGTAAGCAAGTAAGCAGATGTCAATCCATATATGATGTAAAAACTAAGCAATGCAAGACAACATGCATGACATGGGTAATATAACCCTGCCAAGTTTGAGCATAGACCTCAGGGGGAAAATAGGACTGGTCATCAGTCTCTGAATCCTCCTCCGAGGAGCTCTCTGTAACCAGCAAGATGTCTGCTTCAGCAGGTAGCATTGTCTGCTCTGAATACCTTGTTTTCACTCCAGATACTTCCATCACCGCTTGAAATGGCTGATGCACAGGAAGAGTAGTTGAATATACAAACGTTGTCGACAAATGGAACGCATAATACAAAAAAATGATATCATGATATAATTCACATACATGATGATTGGCTAAACAGCATGGCATTGCATATTTCACATATATAATGCCTTTGCAACAAGATATCATTATATAATTCACATATATAATGTCTTGCAACAAGATGGCAATGCATAATTCACATATATGGTAATTAGAAACTGAACAGGTGGCATTCACACAAAGCATGTCTAAACTAATCAAATGACATAGCAATGCGAGACACCATACGCACGATATGAGCAACATAACCCTGCCAAGTTAGGGCATACACCTTGGGGGGGGATAGGACTGGTCATCTGTCTCTGAATCCTCCTCTGAGCAGCTATCCGTAACCAGCGAGATATGCGCTTCGTCAGATAGCATAGTCTGCTCTGAAGACCTTGTTTTCACTCCAGAATTTGCCATCACCGTGTCAAATGGCTGATGCACACGAAGAGCAGTTGAATGTAATAACATTTTTGACAAATATAATATGTAACCAAAAAAGGATGGCCTGATATAATTTACATATAAGATGACTGGCTAAGCAGGATGGCATTGCAAAATTCACATATATGATGCCTGGCTAAACAAGATGGCGTTGCATAATTCACATAAACGATGAATAAACTAAATAGATGGCATTCGCACAAAGGTTGTCTAAACTAAGCAGATGACATATTTGATGTATAAAGTAAGCAATGCAAGACACCATATGCATGATATAACCAACATCAGCATGCCAGGTTAGAGCGAAGACCTCAGGGGGTAAATAGGAGTTGTCTTCTCCTTCTGAATCCCCCTCAGAACAGATATCTTCCTCTCGATTACAATCCGAAATGCGTGCAGGGGGGGCTGCCTTTGTGCCTACCATGGAGCGACGTCTGCATGAAATTTTATTGCCACGCAAGGCTCGTCTCTTTTGCTCTACATGTTCAGTTCCATTGTTTACAATAACTGTCATGCATAGGAATAAAACATAGTGAGATTATGTAAGGAGTGCATGCAGAAATCCAGAGTGATGGTAGCAACCTGTGGATAGACCCAAAACCAATAATAGTAGGCAGATAATGGCTTCAGTTAAAAAATACAGATAATGGCTTCTTTACTGTTTGTTTCCCACCCAACATGAAACTCATAGTAGACACCGGAGATTAACCAGATAGTAGATAGATACTATTGATAGCGGCCCCGATATGTACCCCACAACCATTTAAAAACTCAAGTTTGACCATTAGTTTGGAGCTGACTCAGAGTCTAATTAGTGAACAGGACGATAAAGTAGCATGTAATATTAAGCGATGCATAACATAAGCAGACACGAAAGAGTGAGACCTCTCTTGCGGACCCGTGTAGTCCTCGAGGTCATCTGCTCGGTTGATGATGGTAGTGCAGTTTTCATGGCTGCCAGCGGCGGGGAAGAAGATCTGTGGCGGCAAAAGACAGTCTGGAGGCCAGATCCCTGCTGTGCTGGACCCTTCTGTCTTTGGAGCAGCTGAGCTGGGGTGGACGGCGGCGCAGCAGGAGCAGGACAAACCACGCAAGGTTTTCTTTGACAACTATCTGTAAGAGAAGTAATTCTGTAAGGGCTCGTTTGAATTGGAGGATTCCAACAATGCAGGGATAGGAAATAGACATGATAGGATAGGAATGCACGTGCAAAACAGATAATTTAAAAACACAGGATTTCTGCCAATCTGGGTGTTTGATTCACAACAATTGGAAGATCACAGGATGCAAAGAAGCATGGTGAAATTAAGTCAAACCACAAGAAAATGTACGTTTATAATGCTATTATGCTACTATCTCTTAGTCTTGTGCTTCATGAATAGGAGTTTGAAAAGGAGGACAAGTGAAAATTAAAATTCCTACGTTTTTTCTTTCAAGGAGACACTAAAGGAACAAATCCGTGTGCTCAGTGGACAATATATATAACATGTAGAGTAAAAAATAGATGCAACAAGTGTAGAACCTCTTTGGCGAAGCCATGCCGATCTCAGCGTGATTGGGTTGGCCGGTGAGGATGCTCCGGCTGACTTGGCTGTCGGAGGAGGGGAAGAAGATCTTAGGCGTCTGGAGATGGAGCCCGAGGTACTGCTCCGCTGTGATGGAGGGTTTCGTCGTTGGAGCAGCTCCGGTGAGTTGTACGACGCCGAGGCTGAAGCAGGACAAGAGAGACAACGAACAACGTTAATCTGAGTGGAATTCTAATAGCATCTCCAATACATGACGTAAAATACATAACCACAAAGTGCTAGATGTAAAATACATCAGCCGCTCATCTCTGAACTTAACTGTCGAAACTGAACTTAACTGTCGAAACTGAACTTAACTGTCGAAACCGAACTTAACTGTCGAAACCGAACTTAACTGTCGAAACTGAACTTAACTGTCAAAACTGAATTTTGCTGTCGAAACAGAATTTTGCTGCCGAAACTGAAAGCACTAGCAAGGTGAGGCTACATGTCGGTCGACTGACTTTTTTTTTATCTCAGGTCAGTCGATTTTGCAGCCGTTGGATACGAAATCAAGGGCCTGCGGTTCATCTTCAACCTCCACCCCCCTGAGCCGGCCAAACAGCAGCCCCCCGCCGCCCGCGGCCGGCGGTGCGCCGCCCCGCCCGCCTCAAAAACACTTCCCACCTCCAGTCCGCCGCCGCCCCGGCCATCCCTCTAGGCCATCCCATGCCGAGCTTTTTCTCCGACGATCCCCACGCCAGCGCCCCGCCACCGCCGACGACCACCGCCCCCATCCTGAACCCTAAGATAGATAGTGGGGTATCTCTCCGGCGAGCCCCCCTCCCCGCTGCGGCTGGTTCTTCCTTCACCCCGGCGAGCCCCCCCACCACCTGAAAATCGACTGACCCAAAAGTCGATTCAGTCAACTAAAGTGTAGCTAAATCGGAGCAGCATCGCAAGCAAGAGCAAGAGCGAGAGCAGCAGCGCGAGCAAGAGCAATAACAAGAGCAGACCGGGCAGGGGACCGAGAGCAAGAGCAGAGCAGCAGCGCGAGCGAGAGCTAAAGCAGCAGTGGGTCCTACTGATGTGGACGTCGCCGCCGAGGGAGCGACGTCGTGGAGGAAGTGGCCGGCGACGCCGCCGTGGATGGAGCCGCGCCGTGTCGGCTCGGGACCGAGCGCCGACAGCACCGTGAGATCAAATCAAGAAGAAAATGCGGCAATTAGTGTACAACCTCTTTGGTGGCGCCGATTAGGCCGCAGCTTCATCCGAGGAAATGGTGATGATGATGCTCTTCCGGTGGTGCAGGTGAAGACGGCGGTGTGGGAATGGAGGTGGCGCGAAAGACGAGGGGAACGTCGGGGCAGCTCCTTGGAGGTGGAGGACGGGGTGGCTGAACCGGCGGGACGATGAGATCAACGACGGATCCTCATCCGGTACGGTGGATGAGGGACGTCGAGGTGTTGCTGTGGACGACGTCGTCGGGGAAGAGGCTCCGGCTGGGTGGCGGACGGAGCAGGGTGTGGGGTTTCATCGCGGGTTTTCGCGGCCTCGGTGTATGAATGGGTGGGCGGATGGGATGGCAGTGGGGAACCATGGCTTAGAGACGCGCTTGTCCGAAATGTGGGGTAAGTTACAAAAGTACCCCCACCGATTTGAGGCGGTTCTTTCGGTTTAGGGGTACCACGGGCATTTCGCGTGTCTGGATTTCACAGGAGGTGGGAGTTTTCGTGCGCGTTGTAATTTTGGAATAGCAAGGCGCGGGTTGACATGGAGGGAGTTGTCGGAGCACAACGAGACAAAGATATATCTTAAATATTTCGGGCTAACAAGGCGCGGGTTGAAATTTCCGGACAAGCCTAACGTGTACTGTCCCAAATCAATGCGCCCTACAAATGTCATTCAAAACTTTGAATTCATGTTATGTTCAATTAAAATATTTCGCTACGTGTATAATGCATGCAACCTACTACTCAAATGAACATTTTTTTGCATTCCAAACGTATATACTACCGCTTCAATATGAACTAAATTTGAATTCGTTTCTCTATTTGAAAAAGATCTACAGTAATGATTGTTGTGAAGTCAAAGCATTTGAATTCGTTTCTCTGTTTTAATAAGATATACAATCATCATTATTGTCAAGTTAAACCATCGTTTGTGTATTATCTTCACAGCACACCACATGATTAGTCTCGAGTTACATATGAACTATGTGTACTCCTATATGAACTCCAACTAGATTTTTTGAATCCACTTTATTTTGATTTCAAATCACATTACATTTCTAGCTCTAGCTAGATCTTCATAATCTAAACCATGTCTGATATGTTTAATGTGTTTATCACATTATGTATGGTGCCCCGCCCCCTATGCCTACAAGTATTTAGATGTGAGTTGCAAACACCACACATTACCACAAATTCAAATAAAATGTGAGAATGTTCGATATATAGTATTGTTTAGATTGTTTGATATTTAGTTGTAAGCTGCGAACGCCACACATTATCACAAATTCAAATAAATGTGAGATTGTTTGATGTATAGTATGGTTTAGATTGTTCGGCATTTAGCTGTGAGTTGCAAACACCATGCATTATCACATTATGGTATAACATGTGCACAACACGTGTATCACCGCTATATTCATGCATGCAATGTTTAAAACACTATGATCTCCTATTCAAATATATGAATCCGCTTTCATATCAAATTATGATCTTTGTTAGTCTCTTACACCCACACAATCCTCTAACCTTTGTAGCTACCACTAACTTTCTCTCGTGCATGCACATGCCCTCCTCGCCCTCGCCCTCCCTCAGCATTCTATCCACCTGGCACATCCATTTTTTTGTTTAGGTCGTTCTCCCAGAGTCTCCACAACTCCTTTCCGACACACACCGATCGATAAACCTCTCCAGCGGTGCCTGCCTACAACATAAAAACACACCTTCAATCTCCTCCTTTATGTGTCCTTGCCTCGTGTCTCTCATACGGTCAGACACATGTGTAAACTCTCGCCCCTCTTTTCATCGCTCTCACAACCGCACACTCCCCCCTATCTAGCTAGTAGTTGGGCCTCTCGCACCACCTCCTAGCTCCATTCTCTCTGTCTATCCGTCTCGCGGGGCCTTATTTGCCTCTAACAAATGGACGTACACCGACTGATCTCTCGCTATACATATAGCTAGCTAGGTTCTTATAACTCGTTTTTACCCACACGTCAATCGATCTACCTCATTAGTTGTGTCTCTCCCTTCCTCCGACAAACAACAATTGATCTACCAATCTAGTTAGGTTTGTTTACCAAACACATGGTTCCCCTTCATCATCTATGGATGTGTCCTGACAGATCTATCACGCACAGGCACACACAGAAACACATCCCCACTCTTATTGATAACATTGCAGTTCCACCCTCAGTTTGTCTAGTAGGACTCTCCCACCATCTTCGAGAAGCAACTCCATCACCCATCCAACACTCTACCCCTCTCCCTCCCTCTCCCTCCCTCTCTCCCTCCTCTCTCTCTCTCTCTCTGTCCCATCATATTTCCCGTCCTTCAGTTATGTATGGATGTCGACCTATCTCCCTCAAGACATAGCTGGGTCTCTCCTTCTCAACACATACACGAGTCATTCTACCTCTATAGTTAGGCCTCTGCCTACCCCTCCCACCACCCCTCCCCCCCCACACCGATACATCGAGCGCTCTAGTCATGTCTCCCTGCCGCACACAAACTTGACGTGTGCCCTCTAACGTTCCGGTAGGCTAGTCGCCCTATATCTTTGACTTGTACACACAAACAATTTCGATGGCTCTCTTCATCGATCTCGCACCCACCCACTTGATCCTCTCTTTGACTCTATCGATAGCTATGACCCCTCCCTCTCTTGTGGATTTCCCGACCCTCTATGTATGATATGGACAGGTCTCCATTTCACACACATTGCATGCAAAATTTTGTTTGAGATGTCATCGACACATATTCCCACAAATAATTCACGAAATCACCCCCCCACCCCCACCCCAAAACAAAAAACACTCATGAACGCGGTTTGTATCTCTCACACACACCCCACGTAGGTGGGGGACGTGCATGAAGAGAAGAGGTGCATGCACAGCGCACGTACTCCCGTCTCTTTCCCAACCACACCCGCGCGGGTACGCGGTGGAGCTCATTTCTGTACGAAAAAGGCAGCCCACGTGGTAATTTGGCACGTGTACTGGTTTTCCACTTGGTGGAGGGAGGATCGTCTACCACGGGTAAACAAACAAATTGCGACTTGACGCGTTATGTTAAATTAAAAAAAGAGGCAAACCATGTGGGGCCTACCTTAGAGGCAAGGCTCTATACACTGGAGTACTTTTGATGTGTCCCGTCAACTCGCAGAACGAGGAGAAGCTTGCTTAGTACGCCGTCTCCCCCGCCCACGGGCGCGGTGGCTCGCAGGATGAGGTGAAGCTTGCTTACCACGCCTTACGCCCGCTCCCTCGCCCACGCGCGCGGTGGCTCGCAGCCCGAGGAGAAAATTTTACTACTCCCTCCGTTTACTCCTTGTCCCTACTACCTTGGTTATAGAGATTATACTATCATATTGTTTGGAATATATATGTCCTTTAGTAGATTTCAATATGAACTACTAGTACATACTCCAAACACTGATGTATATAGACGTATTTTAGAGTGTAGATTCACTCATTTTGCTCCGTATGTAGCACTCTCCCTCGCCCCTCGACCCTCGCCCACGTGGTGGACGTGCAGCAATTCATTCAGTCTCATATAGCCAGAACGATATATACTGCACTACCATTATTGCTCGACTTCCCGAAGAGGCGAAGAGCCAATCACAAGGTTAATATCTTGGAGATGCCAAGCGCAAGGTTATAGGAGAACGAGTAGTAGGTGCCGCGTCATTTATAAATGAAGTTTTCTTTCTTCAGTCGCATGTACGCAATATGATAGGTTCATATGGAGAGAAAAGGAAACCGCTCCACTATATACATAGTCAGGACGGGCCAGCCTACACGGTTGCTTGCTGGGGTTGCTCTCTTCACACTCTCTCGCACAAAACGACTATGGCCACATCTCTAACATCCCGGCGGATCACGTCCGCTTGGGGAAGGGGTGGATGCTTAGTGTAGATGCGGTGGCCGTCGCCGATGGCGAAAAACCACTGTCGGCACGTCCTGATCAGGGGTCCTCGCCGTTCTCTCTCACAAAGCCGGTGAGGTTGCCTTCGTCCCTTGCTCACTGCCGCGACGTGGGCAGTTGCCACCTCCCACCGCCCTCCTCCTCAAGGTTGAGCTACGTCCCTCAGGTACAACTCCCTTTACAGCCGGCTTGCACCACTGCTCCAGCTGCCCACATCATTCCCTGTGGATATTTCTCTACTTCTTTGCCCCGCACATACCTCTACTGGCTTCTACGTACTGTATTTGTGATGAGTTTATGTCTCATCAACTAGTCCCAGTAATCTTATTCTAATCACGCTTGTTTAATTTCTTTGCCACAGGGATGCTCATCTTGATTTTGGTGAAACTGCACAAAATGATCCGATGGTCAAAAGGTTGCAAACTTCATTTATTAGGAAGCTCGAACGTTGATAGCAAATTGAAGCCTGGTCAGGGTTCACGGTTCAAGGGCTAGGGACTGCATGGATCATTTTTTTCTTTAGCTGTCTCTGTTCCAAAATAAGTGTCAACTTTAGTAGTAGTACAACTTTGTACCAAAGTTTGCACAAAGTTGAGAAACTTATTTTGGAACAGAGGGAGTACATATTTGCTATGATCTGTCAATCATTGAGATGCAATAGCATGCATGTTAGTCTCCTTTGTATTTGATGAAATGTTGCAACGGGCAACCTTGGACGCAAGATACATGTAACAGAAGCTGGAAGCTTCATAGCATTGTACAAATTTATCTCGCTGATAAATTACAGTACGTACTATACTAGTACTTCCTCCGTTCCTAAATATAAGTCTTTGTAGAGATTTCACCAAGAACCACATGCGGATCACCGAGCCTGCGTGTTTTCACTACTCTTGCACGCCTCCGCTGTAAGAATGGAGAAAATTGTAATCTAGTAGGTATACCTCCTTTCGCCGAAAGTGTGGGACATCCAGCAGTCCTACGACCTCAGTAATAAAGACCAATGAGCCGTCAAATCACATAGACCCAGCAGTAAGTTGGACGGACGAAGCAACCATCACTCTTGTGCCAGTGGGAGGTCGCGTCCGCTCTGCCCGGGCATGAATGTGTCACCGATTCTTTGGAGCAGCGCTGACCGTTTTGGGCGGGAAGCGCGCGCGGGCGATGGAGGGGCTTTGGGTGGGCCTGGCTGGTCAGGAGCGGCCATGGCAGCTGTCCGCATGTCCCTACCGGACACGTCCGGAAACGAGAGGATGCACC
Organism: Aegilops umbellulata; assembly: GCA_032464435.1. Classification (NCBI taxonomy): domain Eukaryota; kingdom Viridiplantae; phylum Streptophyta; class Magnoliopsida; order Poales; family Poaceae; genus Aegilops; species Aegilops umbellulata. Next base: position 260,857,845 of record CP136055.1, read on the forward strand.
GACTCTCGTGGCTAAAATCATACACTACACAACATCTCTCTGTAGGAGTAGGTCGATCTGTCGCTCTCTCTAACACACACATGCTGTTAAACACACACACACACACACACACACACACACACACACACACGCACACGCACGCACCTTGGTCCCGTTGCACCTTCTAACGTGACTTATTACACCTAGACGGAGGGAGTAGTAAGTATACGAGATACGGTGGCACACTGACTTAAGTCGAATACAAGTGCCCAAAATTTGTGTGCATGTTATAATAAGGATTCAGGATTGTATAAAAGGTTATTTCCCTCTCGTTGAACATAACGGGAGGGTTGTGTAGCTGGTTAGCCTGTTCGCTCATCAAACTTGAGGTCTCGGGTTTGATAACTACACTTGGAGCATAATTTGTGCCAGGAGGATTCTTTGACTGGTCAAAATGTTTTCTAGGGTTTGCACGCTTCACACTCTCTCTCCAGTATATATATATATATATATATATATATATATATATATATATATATATATATATATATATATATATATATATATATATATATATATATACACGCTGGAGCCTTAGCGCTTGTAGTTGCTCTCTTCACACTCGCTCGCCCTCTCCAGATCTAAACAAGACTTCGTTGGCCTCTCTCTCCCCTCACTGCTGCTCAAAGAGCCGGCAGGATCCGTCCGCCGGGAAGGGAAGGAGGCTTAACGCTGTAGCCGTCGATGAGGGACTACCGACGCAACTGTTCACTTTCCACCTAGCGGCGGCGCGGGAGGGCCTCCGACCCCTTCTTCTTTGCCGTCGTCCCGTCGCCTGCCGAACCACGCCCCAAGAACCTTAAGGTATAATTTACTTACTCCACATGCATTTCTCTAGTTGCATGTATACCATGAATCTTGGACGCGGTTCAAAGAGGAAAGGAGTGGGAAAAGTTGTATATAGAATGAATCTCGGACGTGGTTCAAAGAGGAAAGGAAGGGGGAAAGTTGTATAGCATTAATCTAAGACGTGGTTAAAAGAGGAAAGGAATGGGGGAAAGTAGTGGGGAAAGTTGTATCGCATAAATCTAGGACGTGGTTCAAAAAGGAAAGGAAGGGGCGAAAGTACTAGTTCAAAAAGGAAAGGAAGCGACAAGGCTGTAGAGTTTGAGCAGGACTAGATTTGTTGCGCTCACATAGGGAAAGGCGTCTGATAACAAAACTGGGACCAACATGGACTGACACGGAGTTTTTTAGTCCCTACACCAAAATGTCCCTGTAAACAAACACCCTCTAATAATGCCGCTGCAAAATTGATGCAATGCCATAGTTAAAAGCAAATTACATGTTTAACGAATTTTATTGTTAATATAATCTCTATGTTAATATTAATCAATGCCACCGTTTGAGAAATGCTACTGTCTTGCTTTCTTTCCCATTTAGATAAGGTAGATGTTTCTTTTTGTTGGCTTCTGTGTCATCCACCGTTCTTGACCACTAATTGTTTCCTTTGCACCTCTGTGTAAACAGGCTTATCTGCTTCACCTCGTTGCCATTGTGACCTTTTGTTGCACTGCACAAAACACTTTTGTTTTAAGAGTGTTTTGTGCAGTTCAACCAAAATGTCACACCGACAACGTTGCTTGATTGCTTGATCTTAATGGAACTGCACACGAGGAGATCTTACTTCCTATCCGTTAAGGCGAATTTGGTTCAGATCTTCTTCTTGTGAGTTGTTTGAATTCCGCATCATGAGAGGTCAGTACTAGCCTTCTTTCACATGATTCTGCAGTGTGCATTCATATGTTGTGCTACTTGTACGATAATGTTGCTTGATTTTAGTGAACTGCACAAATGGAGACAAGACTTCCAATCTGTATGTGCACCGTAATATCCCATTGAGGTAAGATAAGGATATTTCACAACTGCTGGCCTGTATTTTGCCACTTTCATCAGAAAATTAAGTTTAGTACTATACTTGTGCTCCCTAATTGACATGCCAAATCTTACATTGAAGGCGAAGCTTTTTTGTTATTGAACCAAGTGATGAAGGGGAAGAACAAGGGGAAGAAAGACAAAAATCAACTCCCGGTGCTGTAATGAAGCACTGGAACTGTGATGGCACAAGTAATGATATAGTTTTGCATCTTAATTTATTGCTTTGGCTGGAATGAGCAATTGTTTTGCCACAGATTTGATGCCACTCTTAATGTAATATGTAATTATCTCTACTTGTGCAAACAGGGATCTTCTTTGAAGATACCATATATTTTAGTGGAACTGCATAAGAAGATGTTGGGAACATTAAACTAATCGAGGAGTATATAGTAAGCTTGGCCACCACCATAGATAGCAACAGATGGTTCCGGAGAAATGCTTCATCTGTATGCTCTACACAATAAGCCTCCTAACAAAGGTTGGTACTCGCGCACTGATTTCATCCATATGATTGAGCTTTGTCATCTCTATTGGTGGTGTGCTACTGTTTAGATACTGTCATGAAAAAGTGGTGTTGTCCTTGAGAAGTGCTTCATCTGTGCAGTTTTAAATATTTCCTTTTCCTTTTTTTCGAGCAAACAGTGATGCTAGCATTTAGTAGTCCTCTTGTCATTGCACAACAGGATCATCTTCCTCTGAAGAAGAATATGGAGTACGTGAAGTGACTTGTTCTGATTATGCCAGGATGAAGAAGCCCTGTCTATCTTATCATCAGAAGGAGCAGTTGAAGGATGGTTACATTACTCCCCATAAGACCAAACTAACTTCAGCTCAGAAGGACTGACAAAATCTCCATTTTTTTGCTGTTGTTCTAGGATTCTTTCTAGTGAGTTCCATTTTTCTAAAAGTGTGCTCTACATGGACCATGTATGTGCCTGTTGAAACTGTCAATTCATAGTACAGTTTGCTCTATACTAATCACTTTTTTGTATTTGTGCAAACAGGGGTGCTCAGCTTGATTTCAATGGGAACTGCACAAAATGTTCATGAATACATCGAATCATTCATTTCCACCACAATAAAGGAGGTGCCGATAAGTTCAAGGCGTTGCAACATATAAGGGCGAAATCATACAAGCTACGCGCGAATTTGGTTGATTTTGGTGGAACTGCACAAAAAGAACAACTGGTTTATTTAGCACGAGGTGCCATGTCAATGTCCGAACTGATGGCAAACCCTGCCCATTCCACAATCGTAGGCATTTGATATTTTGGAATGGGACAACCTTGTCAAATTTTGCTCATTGATTTTAGCAAGACATGCGTTTGATATTTTCGAATAGGACGCCCTTTGCTGTCAGCAGCGTCAATCAATTTTTTCTTTATTCTTTAGTTGTGAAGTAAATATTGGCTCTGACATGTGAGTCCCTGAGATGCATAATCATCGATTGTTTTCAATGTTCTCTATGGATTGCCATGCCTGTGTGTTTGATTGCAATGTACACAAACGCTAAAAGGCTGCTCAAACTCTTTGTACTCCTTCTGTTCCTTTTTACTTCGCACATTTTGTAAGTGCATACCTTTTTGTATAAGATTGGTCAAAGTAGAGATACTTTGACTGCAGACAAAACTTGTATGCAGACTAGAAAGGACTGGAGGGAGTACATGTGAAACTGCTGCAAACGAGGTGATCACCCTGGGAATAACGCTAGTACGTATTGTTTTGCATGTTCATCCAATGCCAGTGATACAGGAATTCGAACTAATCAAAATAAATTCATTCATACACGGTCGGATTTCATATATACATGCCGGATTTCATTACATTTCAACTATAAAGGGGTGCGCTGGATGTTAGCTTGTCATAGCGATTAGGGCAACTAGGAGCCCAATGATCAGCAGCGTTATTCTCTAGCACAACTCCCTGTCTCCACGTCACCGCCGCCAAGAAGCTAACCGGCCGTCCATGGTCAACCCGCCTAGCTTGGCTTCAATAGGAGGGTAGCAGCAGTGGCCTTACTTGGACCCGAGCGGTGGCGACCTACCATGTTCTACTCTTCCTCGTTTTCTATGTGGCGCGGCCTCGTTGGCAGTGGGGCGGGGCCTCGGCGGAGCCGGCGATGTCCTCTATCTCGTTGCCGGCGGGCGGCGCCTCAGCGGAGCAATGGAAATCCTCCCCCGTGTTGCCGGCAGGGTGGGGCCTCGGCTGAGCCGGCGATGTGCTCTTCCTCGTTGTTGGCGGGGCGGGGCCTCGGCGGAGCCGGCGGTGTCCTCTGCCTCGTTGTTGGCGCCGCGGGGCCTTGGCGGAGCAGGGCCTCGTCGACGCCAATAGAGCGGGGACTCATCGGAGCCGACATTGTCCTCTGCCTCATCCTCGGTCTCGCTAAACAGCGCCTCGCCCGCTTCATCGCCCTCTTTGCTAGCCTCTTTGTAGGCAGCCGCAGCCTCCGCCACCCACATGCGGTACCGCCAGCGCTCGAGGCGGCCCTTGCGGGCGGAGCGGTACGAGTCGAGCAGGGCCTCCTGCTCTGCCCGCTCCGCGGCGATCTGCTCCTCCGCCTGCAGGTGCTCCTGGAGGAGATGGTGGTTGCAGGCGGCGTCGGCCTGCGCCTCCCAGAACTGCTCCTCACGCATCTGCCTCACACTGTCCATATATTGGGCACGGGCCTCGCCGATGGTCATGGTGCAATGCACCGGCGAGGATGGCACGGAGGAGGGGGTTGGCGCCGGATCATCGACTACCATGTTCCCCATTGGGACGTCGTCGTCCTTCGGCTGCCTGCCGGCTAGCTGGTCGGCAGCAATGGCTGCCATCTCCTTGTGGTCCGTCGTCCGCCCGTCCCGAAGAGCGCTGGAGCGCGAGGAAGCCATGGTGAGCAGTAGTGGTGTGGACAGGAGAAAGGGAACGGATGTGGATGACTGCGGCTATGGCCGGCGCAGCAGTTTATATAGCAATGGTGGGCGGGCGGAGGGACGGACGTGTGGCGCCGGAGTAGCCGCCTCGGCAACCGCGTATCATTAATGTGGGCGGCAGATGGATGGACGGACGACACTTGTGTCGTTTGAAGGTGGAGCAATCGCCTGCACCGGGAAGCGGGGCGGGGGGCGCTGACTGTTTCGGGCGGAAAGTGCGCGCGGGCGAGGAGATGACTTTACTTGGAGAGGATGGCAATGGGGAACCACCAGGTCCATAGCCTCACGTACGCAAGTGCCTCCTTATTATATATATATATATATATATATATATATATATATATATATATATATATATATATATATATATATGTATGTATGTATGTATAAAACTATACTCCCTCCGTCTAGGTGAATAAGTCGTATTAGAAGGTGCATCATGACCTAGGTGCAAGTAGATTGGTGGAAAAGAAGAATATTTCTCTCTTCTAAGCACAACATTTAATCATAGCAGTTAAGAGGATGCCTTATTAGCTACCCATGCAGGCCATCGTAATTCATAGCATGCAAAGTGCTTTTATTTCTTGCCTAATAACCGCATGGACGTGCTGCATGCATTGGTCCTTGCCCGAGCAAAAAGAGGAGGAAAGGAGTTTCCACGGGAGACAATGAGACAGAGGTGGAAGCGCTCGCTGGAGTAATTTATTTTTCTTCCCCCTAGTTTCCTGACATCACGGTCCCACACCATTGTCAACCTATGTAGTAGTCAATAAACGAGAGAATTGCACAAGAAGCGGCCGACAGCTGGGACCAAGCAGCTCGATAGTATTTGTGTTTTTGAAGTGTGAGCACTGCAGAGTTTTTCGATATTTAACCCATATATTATTTTTTCTCCTCTGAACAACAACGAAAACATCGCTGCAGGTATTAACTGGGCGGGCTGTCGCCTGTCTAGCCTAGGCCAGATATCCAGCCCAGATATTAATTTTTTTCAAGCTGAAAATGGCTACCCCAGTTATACTTTTTTTAGGAATACCCACGCAAGGTCAAGTTGTTATTCTCCGCCCCGCTGGGCTGCAAATCTTTCCTAGGAGGGATGCATTAGGCTTAACAAGAAAATGGGCTTTAATAAATAATAAATGGGATGTAATTAAAAAAATTGGGCAGCAACTATAAAAAAATGCACCAAACACGTGATTACTTTATAAAATATTATTTTTGGATATTGAAAATTTTAATTTCATTAATTGTTGCGAGTGCAATGTTTCGTTGGATTTTTACGTAATATAAATTTATTTAATCTGACTAGAAATTTCGGGATAAAAATATTTCGGATCCCATCAAAATGTGCGAAATTTTATTGAATTCTGTTTTGAACGGTTGGTTGAAATGGGCTGTACTTTTAACGAACTGTAAATGGGCCATAGTAAATTCCATTAGAATTCAAAAATGGGCTACACATTCTTACAAATCTCAAATGGGCTACACATTCTTACAAATCTCAAATGGGCTATAAGTTCTCTGCCACACATTTCCGGCCTTACTAAGTTGACGCGTCCCCTAAAAAAACAGAGTTGACGCGTATGCAAGGCTTTGTCAACTTATAGTCAACACACAGTTCTAGCAGCAGTGGCCGTTGGATGTCCATCCAACGGATGCCGTGCTTCTTCTTCAATCTCGGATATTCTAGCTTCACCCGCCCAAAAAATGATTTCTCCCCCTGACATCTGGGGCGCACCATTTCAGAAGCTGACATGTGGGCCTACTAAGTTGACATACCAAGGGATTTGTCAACTTAGTCAATACAAACGATTCTAGCTGCAGTGACCGTACGATGTCCATCCAACGGCCGTAGTGCTTCTTCAACCTCTGGTCTTTTTGCTCCAGCCGCCCAAAGCAGCGCCGGTCGTGCCGCCTGCTCCTGCCTCTCGTGGCCGGCTGTGCTGCCACGGAGGCCTCACCGCCCCCTACTATTCCCACCGCTGGCCAGGCCCTGCAGCGACGGCAGCCTCACACCGCAGCCGAACGAGTGAACCCTCATACTCCTCTCCGCGTGGGCATCCACTGCCGCGTCTTCACCGGCTCCGCGTCGTCCCCTTCCTAGGCCTCGCCGTCGTCCACCGCCCTGGTGCTCTCGGCGCGGCATGGTCAACATGGTCAAGGAACGACTTCCATCGGACGTGGATTGTACGTGGAGAGGCTGACAGCTGGGTCCACGGCGGCAGCAAGGAAGTGCCTCCTTATTATGTGGAAAATAATGATTCCTCCACCTGATAGCAGGGACCCACTGGACGTGCCGCCGTATTTCGCGAAGAAAACGTTTCCCCCCTGACTGCTGGGACCCACCAGCTACACCTTCGCACGCAAGGAAGTGCCTGACAGTCGGGACCCACCTGGTGGAAGCGTATGTAGCGTTGTCATTCTAGTCGCGAACGTGTACGTACATATATACTGGTGGATGTAGAGGCGCGCACGTGTCGTAGTAGAGGCGGTCAGGGTGCAAGAAAGAAAATACGGCCACATATGTGTACATACGGGGGGGGGGGGGTCTCGAACGCCTACTCGCGCATACGTACGGCGAGGGCTCGTGTACATGGCTAGGTCGGAACGGAGAAACAGCGTCGTCGTCGTGTTCATGGGGAGGCAACGGAATGCGTCATGTTCATGGGGAGGCAAAGGAATGCGTCGTGTTCATCGGGAGGGCTTGGACGGAACAGGCGATGTAAACGAGGCCTGGCATACCGCAGAACGGAGGAAACGGCCTTGTGTTCGACCAGCCATGGTCGAAACGGGGGGCCTGTTGATCGGGAGGGGTGTCGCGTACCGCACAACGGAGAAAACAGACCTCCTACGGTCGAAACGGGGGTCCTGTTGATCAGGAGGGGTGTGGCGTACCGCAAAACGGAGGAAACGGACCTCCTACGGTCGAAACGGGAGTCCTATTGATCGGGAGGGGTGTGGCGTACCGCAAAACGGAGGAAACAGACTTGTGTTGGAGCGCTACGGTCGAAACGGGGGTCCTGTTCATTGGGAGGGGTGTGGCGTACCGCAAAACGGGACTCCACGTGATACTGTTCATCTCCACCGTCGACCCCCTCTAGCCTCCACGAGCTATTGTTCATCCACCGTCGACCTCCTCCAGCCTCCACGGGCTCCTGTTCATCCAGCCTCCACCGTGCGCTACTCCACCGGCTAATGTTCAACCACCCCTCCACCGTCTACTGTTCATCCAGCCCTCCACACCACGGGGTCCTGTTCAACCACCCCTCCACGGGCACCCCTCCATCGTCTACTGTTCATCCTGCCCTCCACACCACGGGGTCCTGTTCATCCACCCCTCCACGAGCACCCCTCCACCGTCTACTGTTCATCCAGCCCTCCACCACACCACAGGGTCCTGTTCATCCAGAGGCAACGCCACCGCTCACTGTTCATCCAACCCCCCCATCCCCCCCCGCAACACTCACTGTTCATCCCATCGATCGGCTTCAGTTAGCAGTAGTAGCCAAGGAATCGCTCGATCGGGTTCAGTTAACAGCCATCGATCGATCGCTCGGGTTCAGTAACGCGTAGCCTGCAGTGCAATCGCTCGGGTTCAGTTAGAGCCCAATGCCTTGCTCGGGTTCAGTTAGAGCCAACGCCTCGCACACACGCGCGTACGTGTACGAGAGAAACGCGCATCGCTCGGCCCCCGACCTCCCACCGTAACCGGGAACTCCCTGAAATTTTCCTTCCCCTCGCTTCTACCATAGTTTTTTCCGTCATGGACGGCCCAAAGAATGTCATGCAGCTGCGTCTCCGGCCCGCCCAGGATGAAAAGCCCATTTTCTGTCATGATTTTTTGTCATAGAAGTAGGAGCCCACCACATCTATGATGATACCGGGTTTTGTCAGAATTATCGTCATAGAAGTGTCATATGTATGACCGAAAAAAATTCGTTCGGCCCAAAATGTCACGGATGTTTCTTTTGTAGTGTTTGCTCGGATCTCTTGCCTACATGCATTGGAAATGAAGAACTGCTAGGGAACGTAGTATTTAAAAAAAATCCTACCATCACGCAAGATCTATCTAGGAGAAGCATAGCAACGAGCGGGGAGAGTGTGTCCACGTATCCTCGTAGACCGAAAGCTCAAGCATTTAGTAACGCGGTTGATGTAGTCAAACATCTTCACAATCCAACCGATCCAAGTACCGAACGTACGGCACCTCCGTGTTCAGCACACGTTCATCACGATGACGTCCCTCGATCTCTTGATCCAGTTCAGGACGAGGGAGAGTTCCGTCAGCATGACGGCATGGCGACGGTGATGATGAAGTTACCGGCGCTGGGCTTCACCTAAGCACTACGACAATATGACCGAGGTGTTAACTGTGGAGGGGGCACCGCACACGGCTAGGAACAATTGATGTGTGTTCTAGGGGTGCCCTCCCCACATTTATAAAGGAGGGAGAGGGAGGGAGGCAGTGAAGTAAATATGCCCTAGAGGCAATAATAAAGTTATTATTTCTTTCCTTATTTCATGATAAATGTTTATTATTCATGCTAGAATTGTATTGACCGGAAACTTAGTACATGTGTGAATACATAGACAAAACAAAGTGTCCCTAGTATGCCTCTACTTGACTAGCTCGTTTATCTAAGATGGTTATGTTTCCTAACCATAGACATGTGTTATCATTTGATGAACGGGATCACATCATTAGGAGAATGATGTGATGGTCAAGATCCATTCGTTAGCTTAGCATTATGATCGTTACACTTTCATTGCTACTGCTTTCTTCATGACTTATACATGTTCCTCAGACTATGAGATTCCGCAACTCCTGAATAGCGGAGGAACACCTTGTGTGCTATCAAACATCACAACGTAACTGGGTGATTATAAAGATGCTCTATAGGTGTCTCCGATGGTGTTTGTTGAGTTGGCATAGATCGAGATTTGGATTTGTCACTCAGTGTATCGGAGAGGTATCTTTGGGCCCTCTCGGTAATGCACATCACTATAAGCCTTGCAAGCATTGTGACTAATGAGTTAGTTGCGGGATGATGCATTACGGAATGAGTAAAGAGACTTGCCGATAAGGAGATTGAACTAGGTATGAGGATACCGACGATCGAATCTTGGGCAAGTAACATACCGATGACAAAGGGAACAACGCATGTTGTTGTGCGATTTGACCGATAACGATTTTAATAGAATATGTAGGAGCCAATATGAGCATCCAAGTTCCACTATTGGTTATTGACCGGAGATGTGTCTCGGTCATGCCTACATAGTTCTTGAACCCATAGGGTTCGCACGCTTAACGTTCGATGAGGATTTGTATTATGAGTTATGTGATTTGATGACCGAAGTTTGTTCGGAGTCCCGGATGAGATCGGGGATATGACGAGGAGTCTCGAAGTGGTCGAGAGGTAAAGATCGATATATTGGAAGGCTATATTCGGACATCGAAAAGGTTCTGAGTGATTCGAGTATATTTTGGAGTACCGGAGAGTTACGGGAATTCGCCGGGAGAAGTATTGGTCCTTATTGGGCCATACGGGAATAGAGGAGGCAGGCCAAAGGGAAGGAGGCGCGCCCCCCCCATGGGTCTGAATTGGACTAGGGGAAAGGGGGCGGAGCCCCCTTGCCCTTTCCTACTCCCTCCCTCTTTCCCTCTTTCTTCTCTCCTACTCCGGAAAGGAAAAGGGAAATCCTACTAGGACTTGGGAGTCCTAGTAGGACTCCCCACACTTGGCGCGCCCCCTCTAGGGCCGGCCTCCTCCTCTTCCCTCCTTTATATATGTGGGCAGGGGACACCCCAAAGGCACAACAGACAATCTCTTAGCCGTGTGCGGTGCCCCCTCCACAGTTACACACCTCAGTCATATCGTCGTAGTGCTTAGGCGAAGCCCTGCGCTGGTAACTTCATCATCGCTGTCACCATGCCGTCTTGCTGACGGAACTCTCCCTCGGCCTCAACTGGATCAAGAGTTCAAGGGACGTCACCGAGCTGAACGTGTGCTGAACGCGGAGGTGTCGTACGTTCGGTGCTTGGATCGGTTGGATTGCGATGACGTTCGACTACATCAACCTCGTTACTAAACGCTTCCACTTTCGGTCTACGAGGCTACGTGGACACACTCTCCCCGCTCATTGCTATGCTTCTCCTAGATAGATCTTGCGTGATCGTAGGCAATTTTTTGAAATTACTGCGTTCCCCAACAAGGGCATCCGAGCCATGTCTATGCGTAGATGTTATATGCACGAGTAGAACACAAGTGAGTTGTGGGCGATAATAGTCATACTACTTACGAGCATGTCATACTTTGATTCTGCGGCATTGTTGGATGAAGCGTAATGGACCGACATTACGCGTACGCTTACGCGAGACTGGTTCTAACGACGTGCTTCGCACACAGGTGGCTGGCGGGTGTCAGTTTCTCCAACTTTAGTTGAATCGAGTGTGGCTACACTAGGTCCTTGTTTAAGGTTAAAACAACACATACTTGACAAAAAATCATTGTGGTTTTGATGCGTAGGTAAGAACGGTTCTTGCTCAGCCCGTAGCAGCCACGTAAAACTTGCAACAACAAAGTAGAGGACATCTAACTTGTTTTTTGCAGGGCATGTTGTGATGTGATATGGTCAAGACATGATGCTAAATTTTATTGTATGAGATGATCATTTTTTATAACGGAGTTATCGGCAACTAGCAGGAGCCATATGGTTGTTGCTTTATTGTATGAAATGCAATCGCCCTGTGATTGCTTTACTTTATCACTAAGCGGTAGCGATAGTTATAGAAGCAATATTTGGCAAGACGACAACGATGCTTCGATGGAGATCAAGGTGTCAAGCCGGTGACGATGGTGATCATGACAGTGCTTTGGAGATGGAGATCAAAGGCACAAGATGATGATAGCCATATCATATCACTTATATTGATTGCATGTGATGTTTATCCTTTATGCATCTTATTTTGCTTAATTCGGTGGTAGCATTATAAGATGATCTTTCACTAAATTTCAAGGTACAAGTGTCCTCCCTGAGTATGCACCGTTGTGAAAGTTCATCGTGCCGAGACACCACGTGATGATCGAGTGTGGTAAGCTCTAGGTTCACATACAACGGGTGCAAGCCAGTTTTGCACACGCAGAATACTCGGGTTAGACTTGACGAGCCTAGCATATGCAGATATGGCCTCGGAACACTGAGACCGAAAGTTCGAGCGTGAGTCATATAGTAGATATGATCAACATAGTTATGTTCACCATTGAAAACTACTCCATCTCACGTGATGATCAGACATGGTTTAGTTGATTTGGATCACGTGATCACTTAGATGATTAGAGGGATGTCTATCTAAGTGGGAGTTCTTAAGTAATATGATTAATTGAACTTTAATTTATCATGAACTTAGTCCTGGTAGTTTTTGCATAACTATGTTGTAGATCAATAGCTCGCGATGTAGCTCCACGTTTATTTTTGATATGTTCCTAGAGAAAAACTATGTTGAAAGATGATAGTAGCATTGATGCGGACTAGATCCGTGATCTGAGGATTATCCTCATTGCTGCACAGAAGAATTATGTCCTTGATGCACCGCTAGGTGACAAACCTATTACAGGAGCAGATGCACACATTATGAACATTTGACAAAGCTCGGTATGATGACTACTTAATAGGTTAGTGCACCATGCTTTACGGCTTAGAACCGGGACTTCAAAAATGTTTTGAACGTCACGGAGCATATAAGATGTTCTAAGAGTTGAAATTGGTATTTCATACTCATGCCCGTGTCGTGAGGTATGTGACCTCTGACAGTACTTTGCCTACAAAATGGAGGAGAATAGCTCACCCAGTGAGCATGTGCTCAGATTGTCTGAGTACTACAATTGCTTGAATCAAGTGGGAGTTAATCTTATAGATAAGATAGCAATTGACGAGGTTCTCTAGTCACTATCACCAAGTTACTAGAACTTAGTGATGAACTATAATATGCAAGGGATGACGAAAGTAATTCCCAGGCTCTTCGCGATGCTAAAATCGGCGAAGGTAGAAATCAAGAAATAGCATCAGGTGTTGATGGTTAAAAAAATCACTAGTTTAAAAGAAAAGGGCAAAGGGAAAGAAAGAGGAACTTCAAAGAAGAATGGCAAGCAAGTTGCTGCTCCCACGAAGAAGCCCAAAGCTAGACCCAAGCCTAGAACTGAGTGCTTCTACTGCAAAGGAAATGGTCACCAGAAGTGGAACTGCCCCTAGATACTTGGCGGATAAGAAGGATGGCAAAATGAACAAAGGTATTGATATACATGTTATTGATGTGTACTTTACTAGTGTTTATAGCAACCCCTCGGTATTTGATACTAGTTCAGTTGCTAAGAGTAGTAACTCGAAATGGGAGTTGCAAAATAAACAGAGAGTAGTTAAAGGCGAGGTGACGATGTGTGTTGAAAATGATTCCAAGGTTGATAAAATCACCATCGCATACTCCTTTTACCTTAAGTATTAGTATTGAACCTAAAATAAATGTTATTTGGTGTTTGCGTTAAGCATGAATATGATTGGATCATGTTTATTACAATACGATTATTCATTTAAGTAAAAGAATAATTGTTGTTCTATTTACATGACTAAAAAACTTTTATGGTCATACACTCAATGTAAATGGTTTATTGAATCTCGATCGTAGTGATACACATATTCATAAATATTGAAGCCAAAAGATGCAAAGTTAATAATGATAGTGCAACTTATTTGTGGCATTGCCGTTTAGGTCATATTGATGTAAAGCGCATGAAGAAACTCCATGCAGATGGACTTTTGGAATCACTTGATTATGAATCATTTGATGCTTGCGAACCATGCCTCATGGGCAAGATGACTAAAACTCCATTCTCCGGAACATTGGAGCAAGCCACTGACTTATTGGAAATAATACATACCGATGTATGTGGTCCAATGAGTATTGAGGCTCACGACGGGTATCATTGTTTTCTGACCTTCACAAGATTATTTGAGCAGATATGTGTATATCTACTTGATGAAACACAAGTCTGAAACACTTGAAAAGTTCAAATATTTTCAGAGTGAAGTAGAGAATCATCATAACAAGAAAATAAAGTTTCTACGATCTGATCGTAGAGGCAAATATTTGAGTTACGAGTTTGGCCTTCAATTAAAACAATGTGGAATAGTTTCACAAACTCATGCCACCTGGAACACCACATCATAATGGTGTGTCCGAACGTCATAACCGTACTTTATTGGATATAGTGCAATCTATGATGTCTCTTACGGATTTACCACTATCATTTTGGGGTTATGCATTAGAGAGAGCTGCATTCACGTTAAATAGGGCACCATCTAAATCCGTCGAGACGACACCTTATGAACTGTGGTTTGGCAAGAAACCCAAGTTGTCGTTTCTTAAAGTTTGAGGCTGTGATGCTTATGTGAAAAAGCTTCAACCTGATAAGCTCGAACCCAAATCAGAGAAATGTGTCTTCATAGGATACCCAAAAGAGACTGTTGGGTACACCTTCTATCACAGATCCGAAGGCAAGATCTTTGTAGCTAAGAATGGATCCTTTCTGGAGAAGGAGTTTCTGTCGAAAGAAGTGAGTGGGAGGAAGGTAGAACTTTACGAGGTAATTGTACCTTCTCCCGAATCGGAAAGTATTTCTTCACTGAAATCAGTTCAAGTGATGCTTACACCAATTAGTGAGGAAGTTAATGATGATCATGAAGCTTTGGATCAAGTTACTACCGAACCTCGTAGGTCAACCAGAGTACGTTCCGCACCAGAGTGGTACGGTAATCCTATTCTGGAATTCATGTTACTTGACTATGACGAACCTACAAACTATGAGGAAGCGATGATGAGCCCAGATTCCGTGAAATGGCTTGAGGCCATGAAATCTGAGATGGGATCCATGTATGAGAACAAAGTGTGGACTTTGGTTGACTTGCCTGTTGATCGGCAAGGAATAGAAAATAAATGGATCTTCAAGAGGAAGACGGACGGTGATAGTAATGTTACTATCTACAAAGCTAGACTTGTCGAAAAAGGTTTTTTGACAAAGTTCAAGGTGTTGACTACGATGAGATTTTATCATTCGTAGCGATGCTTAAGTCTGTCCAAGTCATTTTAGCAAATTGCCACATTTTATGAAATCTAGCAAATGGATGTCAAGACTACATTCCTTAATGGATTTCTTAAAGAAGAGTTGTATATGATGCAACGAGAAGGTTTTTTCAATCCTAAAGGTGCTAACAAAATGTGCAAGCTCCAGCGATCCATCCATGGACTGGTGCAAAGCATCTCAGAGTTGGAATATACGCTTTGATGAGTTGATCAAAGCATATAGTTTTATACAGACTTGCGATGAAGCCTGTATTTACAAGAAAGTGAGTGAGAGCACAACAACATTTCTGATAAGTATATGTGAATGACATATTGTTGATCGGAAATGATGTAGAATTTTCTGGAAAGCATAAAAGGAGTATTTGAACGGAGTTTTTCAAAGAAAGACCTCGATGAAGCTGCTTACATATTGAGCATCAAGATCTATAGAGATAAATCAAGACGCTTGATAAGTTTTTTCAATGAGTACATACCTTGACAAATTTTTGAAGTAGTTCAAAATGGAACAGTCAAAGAAGGAGTTCTTGCCTATATTGCAAGGTGTGAAATTGAGTAAGACTCAAAGCCCGACCACGGCAGAAGATAGAAAGAGAATGAAAGTCATTGCCTATGCCTCAGCCATAGGTTCTATAAAGTATGCCATGTTGCGTACCAGATCTATTGGATACCCTACACTGACTTTGGCAAGGGAGTACAATAGTGATCTAGGAGTAGATCACTAGACAGCGGTCAAAATTATCCTGAGTGGAATAAAGATATGGTTTCTCGATTATGGAGGTGAAAAAAGGTTCATCGTAAAGGGTTACGTCCATGCAAGTTTCGACACTGATCCAGATGAGTCTAAGTCTCAATCTGGATACATATTGAAAGTGGGATCAATTAGCTAGAGTAGCTCCGCGTAGAGCATTGTTGACATAGAAATTTGCAAAATACATACGGATCTGAATATGGCAGACCCATTGACTAAACTTCTCTCACAAGCAAAATATGATCACACCATAGTACTCTTTGGGTGTTAATCACTTAGCGATGTGAACTAAGATTACTGACTCTAGTAAACCCTTTGAGTATTGGTCACATGGCAATTTGAACTATGGGTGTTAATCACATGGTGATGTGAACTATTGGTGTTAAATCACATGGCGATGTGAACTAGATTATTGACTCTAGTGCAAGTGGGAGACTGAAGGAAATATGCCCTAGAGGCAATAATAAAGTTATTATTTATTTCCGTATTTCATGATAAATGTTTACTATTCTTGCTAGAATTGTATTAACCGGAAACTTAGTACATGTGTGAATACATAGACAAAACAAAGTGTCCCTAGTATGCCTCTACTTGACTAGCTCGTTTATCAAAGATGGTTATGTTTCCTAACAATAGACATGTGTTGTCATTTGATGAACGGGATCACATCATTAGGAAAATGATGTGATGGACAAGACCCATTCGTTAGCTTAGCATTATGTTCGTTATAGTTTCATTACTACTGCTTTCTTCATGACTTATACATGTTCCTCAGACTATGAGATTATGCAACTCCCGAATACCAGAGGAACACCTTGTGTGCTATCAAACATCACAACGTAAATGGGTGATTATAAAGATGCTCTACAGGTGTCTCCGATGGTGTTTGTTGAGTTGACATAGTTCGAGATTAGGAATTTTCACTCCATGTATCGGAAAGGTATCTCTGGGCCCTCTCGGTAATGCACATCACTATAAGCCTTGCAAGCATTGTGCCTAATGAGTTGGTTGAGGGATGATGCATTACGGAACGAGTAAAGAGACTTGTCGGTAACGAGATTGAACAAGGTATGAGGATACCGACGATCGAATCTCGGGCAAGTAACATACCGATGACAAAAGGAACAATGTATGTTGTTATGCGGTTTGACCGATAAAGATCGTCGTAGAATATGTAGGAGACAATATGAGCATCCAGGTTCCGCTATTGGTTATTGACCGGAGATGTGTCTCGGTCATGTCTACATAGTTCTCGAACCCGTAGGGTCCGCACGCTTAACGTTCAATGAGGATTTGTATTATGAATTATGCGATTTGATGACCGAAGTTTGTTCCGAGTCCCGGATGAGATCGGGGACATGACGAGGAGTGTCGAATGGTCGAGAGGTAAAGATCGATATATTGGAAGGCTATATTCGGACATCGGAAAGGTTCCAAGTGATTCGGGTATTTTTCGGAGTACCGGAGAGTTACAGGAATTCATCGGGAGAAGTATTGGGCCTTATTGGGCCATACGGGAATAGAGGAGGCAGGCCAAAGGGAAGGAGGCGCGCCCCCCATGGGTCCGAATTGGACTAGGGGAAAGGGGGCGGCGCCCCCTTGCCCTTTCCTACTCCCTCTCTCTTTCCCTCTTTCTTCTCTCCTACTCCGGCAAGGAAAAGGGGAATCCTACTAGGACTTGGGAGTCCTAGTAGGACTCCCCACACTTGGCGCGCTGTAACGCTCCGGATGCAACTTGCCATATTTGTCGAAGAAGCAACTTAGATTTACCTCTTTCTTCTTGCGTTTTCTATCCGGTGCCATCCTAGATCTCGGGACGAGATCCTCTCGTAGTGGTGGAGTGTTGTAACGCCCCGGATGCAACTTTCCATATTCGTAACTCCAACTCTTGCCTTTTCCGGAGATGCGATATTTTTATTTCCTTCGTGGTTGGGTTTTTGTTTTGTTTTGCATTTTTGTTTATGCCATGCATTCACCGTTGCATCATTTGCATTGCATCATGTCATCATGCAGCCCTTTTTAAAAACTCAACTAAATAAAATCGGGTGGATCTTTGATCCATTTAAATCGAGGGAATTCACATGGTGATTCTCTTTAAAACATATCGTCCCAATATTAGGGAGCTATAATAAATATTTCATTATTTGGAATTGATCATAACACACTTGCAAATAAATCCCAATGCCTATGTTATCTCAATTCTTGGTCTCCAACTCTACCCATAAATCCTTTCGTCATTTTCCGGAGCCTCGCCAAAAATCTCAACATTTTTGGAACTTCCTTTTCCAAGTCCTAATTCAAACCAATTGAGTGAAATTCAAATGAGTTTGAATTTACATCTTTCGATCTTGCCTTTTTCTATTTTCTCGGAACAAGCGTATTTTTGTGAGTTCGGGAAAATTATCCCCATGCCCAAATTCTTTCCCTAACCCTCTCTTTCTTTTTCTTATCTTTAATTGTTTTCTGCTAAAGAAAAGATAAGAGAGGGAGAGAGCAGAGAGCTAGCCCAGCCGACCTCTTGGGCCTGTCCATCTAGGCCGGCCCATTTGCGCAGCTAGCCCAGCCGTGCCTAACCCTAGCTGCCCCGATCCTCTCCTCTCGTTCCCCATCTCCCTCCCGAGCGCCGTCTTCTCCTCCTCGCTCGACCCCCCCTCTCCCTTCGCTCGATCCCCTCTCCCCCTCGACCTCCTCCACCGCGTCGCCAGGACGAGCCCTGCTCGATCTCTCCAGCGCCGCCAGGAGCCCGTTCCCCCATCTCCTCCTCCGCGCCCCTTCCCCTCGTCGACCTCCTTGAGGCCGACCCCGCGCGTTGGCACATCGGCGACCTCCGCGTCGCCCCTCTCCTCGAGCACCTGCGCCCGCTCGCCGAGCTCCTCCGCATCTCCCCTGCCTCGAACCTGCTTCGCCTCTGCACCGCGCCGCCCCGTCGACCCGCCGCGTCCTCCGCCATCAAGCCGGCCGCCGGCCTACGCGCACGACCACGCCGTCCTCTCCTTCCTCCCGTCGCTTGATCCGCCCACTCCATCGTGATGCTCGCCAGGGAAACCCCTCCTCGCTGCTCCATCGTGCTCTGGAGGTCAGGGCCGCCATGGACGAGCCTCCGCGCCCCTGCTTCGAGTCACCGGGCCAGGGATCGCCAGATGCCGTCCCTGCTGCCGGGGAACCTTGTTTTCCGGCTGTTTCCGTCTCCGGCGCCATCATGGAGACCATGGCCATCACGGAGACCCCCGGTTCTGTCAAGACGTGCACACGGAGACCCAAGTCAGGAAACTACCGATGGCCCTCCAAGTTCAACGTTGAACCCCGGAGCGCTCGAATCCATCAAGTTCGTCTACGACCGTGAACCACTACCGTCGACCCCCGAAGACTCCGTGGACGTCAAGTCCCTCGTCGTGATCCCGAACACCTACGGGAGATTGTGCAACTAAGAACGTGAACGACTACCGCCGCCAGTTCGCGAGTACCTCTACCATCGTCGTGTACAACTACTTCCACTACGCCCGCGAGAACGACTACTTCCACTACTACCGCCGCAGAACAACTACTTCAACTACCTCCTCCACGAACTCGAACCGCTCGAGAATGCTCCCTTGGAAGGTATAACCGCCGAGACGACCTTCGGAGAACGTATGCATGTTGTATGAGATGCCCCTTTGTTTGCACCGTTTTCACCGTGTCTGAATTGTCCCTCGTTGCCATGCCATCGTCTCGTGGGAACCCGGTATCCGGGATCACCCCACCATCATGTTCAACTCGCTTCCGTCACGCTTCCTTTTGCACCGATATCTTCATGGGTACCGGAACCGATATGTTGCCGTGGCACCATTTTCGGATTCGTTGCCGTGGCACCATTTTCGGATTCGCTGCCGTGGCACCATTTTCGGATTCGTTGCCGTGGCACACTTTCTTTCTGCCACGATGACAAATGCTTCATAATGCTCTTGTCAAAATTTTCATAATAATTACATAAAACTTGAAATTGTCATCCGCATCACGATAACAACATTTAAAATGCTTAAAATTGTTGTTTGCATTTATTTTGCTAAATGCCATGCTAAAATGATTTATTTCATAACTAAATAACCGTAACTCCGAATTTAATAAACTTTATATGTAAATGGGGTAGAAAAATGCATAGTTTAACATGATGCACTTTATTTTCCTGTTTAATAACTCTAAAATATGGTTTAGGGCAGAACAGTACCAAATCTAAATATGCACATGGGGATTTACCGGAATTGTTGTTTCTTATTTCCGGCCTCATTTAAACTTGCCTAAATAGTTAGTTTAATTTTGCTTCACCCTCTTGCCATATTTAACAACATTTAATAATGTTGGGTACTTAAACAAGATCGAACTAAATATTTGATGTGGTGTCCCATCAATATGCAACTCGTTGCATATTGAGCTCCACTTAATTTGTAGCGTTGTTTGTTGCATTTGCCATGCCATGAATCATTAAACCGGGCATGCATCATACTTGTGCATCATGCCATGTTTATGTGTTGGTTGTTTACTATGTTGTTTGTTTCTTTCCGGTGTTGCTTCTTCTTGATAGTTCCGGTAACGTTGCGATTGTGAGGATTCGATCGTCTTCGCCCGTTTGTCTTCTTCATGGACTCGTTCTTCTTCCTTGCGGGATCTCAGGCAAGATGACCATACCCTCGAAATCACTTCTATCTTTGCTCGCTAGATTGCTCGCTCTTTTGCTATGCCTATGCTGCGATACCTACCACTTGCTATATCATGCCACCCATATTGCCATGTCAGTCTCTAACCATCCATGTCCTAGCAAACCGTTGATTGGCTATGTTACCGCTTTGCTCAGCCCCTCTTATAGCGTTGTTAGTTGCAGGTGAAGATGAAGTTTGTTCCTTGTTGGAACATGGAGATGTTGTTCCTTGTTGGAACATGTTTACTTGTTGGGATATCACAATATATCTTACTTAATTAATGCATCTATATACTTGGTAAAGGGTGGGAGGCTCGGCCTTATGCCTGGTGTTTTGTTCCACTCTTGCCGCACTAGTTTCTGTCATATCGGTGTTATGTTCCCGGATTTTGAGTCCCTAACGCGGTCGGGTGATTTATGGGACCCCCTTGACAGGTCGCGTTGAATAAGACTTTTCCAGCGAGGCCCAACATTGGTTTTACCATTTGCCTTACCACCACCTACTTTTCCCTTGGGAGTAATTAACCCAAGGGTCATCTTTATTTAGCCCCCCGGGCCAATGCTTGTCTAAGTGTTGGTCCAAACTAGAGCACCATGCGGGACCGTCCCTTGGCAACTTGGGTTATGTTGGTACCTGTACGCTTAGCTTATCCGGTGTTGCCCTGAGAACGAGATATGTGCAGCTCCTATCAGGATGTCGGCGCATCGGGCGGTTTTGCTGGACTTGTTTTATTACTGTCGAAATGTCTTGTAGCCGGGATTCCGAGACTGATCAGGTCTTCCCGGGGAGAAGGAATATCCTTCGTTGATCGCGAGAGCTTATCATGGGCTAAGTTGGGACACCCCTGCAGGGTTTGAACTTTCGAAAGCCGTGCCCGCGGTTATGTGGCAGATGGGAATTTGTTAATGTCCGGTTGTAGAAAACCCGAAGTTGATCTTAACTAAAATACACCAACCGCGTGTGTAACCGTGATGGTCTCTTCTCGGCGGGGTCCGGGAAGTGAACACGGTTGTTGGAGTTATGTCTGACGTAAGTAGTTTCAGGATCACTTCTTGATCATAGTTGTTCGACCGTGCTTTTACCTTCTCTTCTCGCTCTCATTTGCGTTTGTTAGCCACCATATATGCTAGTCGCTTGCTGCAGCTCCACCTCATACCTTTTACCCTACCTTTAAGCTTATATAGTCTTGATCTCGCGGGTGTGAGATTGCTGAGTCCTCGTGACTCACCAGATACTTCCAATACCAGTTTGCAGGTGCCGATGAGACCGTGCAGGTGACGCACCCGAGCTCAAGGAGGAGTTCGATGAAGATCTTGTCCTTTATGTTGTTTCGTTCTAGTCGATCAGTAGTGGAGCCCAGTTGGGGTCGATCTTGGTCCTTTGCGCTTTTGGGGTTTCTTCTTTTATTTTGGCTCCGTAATCGGGCCTTGATTGTAACTGTATGATGTAATGTTTTATTCATGTATTTGTGTGAAGTGGCGATTGTAAGCCAACTATGTATCTTTTCCCCTTATGTATTACATGGGATGTGTGAAGATTACCTCACTTGCGACATTGCTTTCAATGTGGTTATGCCTCTAAGTCGTGCTTCGACACGTGGGAGATATAGCCGCATCGAGGGCGTTACAAGTTGGTATCAGAGCCTTCCCCGACCTTAGGAGCCCCCACTGATTGATCGTTTAGCGGCCGAGTTGTGTCTAGAAAAATGTTTCGAGTCATTTAGGAATTATATATCGGAGAGTTTAGGAATTCTTTTTACTTCCCAGTCCCTTCGACCTTCTGGTAAGGCTTCCTGACGTAGAGTTTTGACTCTTCTCTTCTCAAATTTCACTAAATTTTTTTTTAGGATCACGCGGGTATATTACAATCGTTCCGATGGTTTTATGATGACAACATTGTCTTGGTTGCCTCCTGACATTTAGGGGTTGTGGCAGTGTCCTGGGGAGTTGAGCTCCGAGGTGTTGTCGTCATAATTTTATCGTTGCGGTTTTGGAATACCTGAGTTTAGCACGCCGACATCGAAAATCTCTTTTGTACAGTTGTTGGTGAGATAACCCTGATAGCCCAGTACTGTGGCGAGTGCGGGAGTATTGCCATGACTCGTATAACGGATGCTTTTTGAAGGTTGAGGTAGACGATTTCCGAAGGTTTCTTGGTTATGTGTTGAAGGATGGATACAACTGGTTGTAGGATTTGCTAGTTTGGGTGAGATATTATGCTTCCCCTGTATCCCCAACACCTGATTGCATAACCAGAAAGTTTCGGGAGTTTATAGGTGGGAATTCAAGTATCTCTTAGGATATCTTTCCAACAGACACATGATACGATATGGGATCTATCATATGTTTGTTTCCGGCTTATTCCGCAAGCCAATCCTTTGTTTTGGTTTTGTTTTGTGGTATTCGAGTTGCTTCAATGTCAAGTGTTGATTCCATACCTTATTCTAAGCGGTGTTCTCATATTCCTATGTGGATACCAATCCTTCATGATATCTGAGAGTGCCATGTCAATTCTTTTCTAACCGGTGTGCTCCTCTTCAAAGTAAATCCGATCATTTCAACATTCGCAAGACCAATTCTTGGTTTTCTCAACGGTGTTTGTTTCATTCGACCAAAGTTGCCTTTGTTTTCCCGCCCTCCCACCCTTATTTCTTCAAGGACGCAGGTTTCTTGATCAAGTATCCATCTTATTGATGTGAAGCCTCTCCATTCGTCTCATTAATGTTCTTATCCGGTGATTATCATGAAGATGGTCAGGAGCTTCAAGTTCATCATTCGTCATTCTTTTCTTCTTCGGTGGTTCCAATTCAAGCATTGTCAATCAAAGTTTTTCCTCGTTTCAAGTGCTTTCTTATGCCGGCGTATCTCTTAATCATCCACTTCTCGCTATTCAATTGTTCCAGAGTAATGAAGATATCTCTGAAGATTCGTGTTTCCATTCTTAATCCGTTCAAGCTATTTCAAGATTGTTATCTCATTCTAGCCATTTAAATCTAACCGGTGCATTCTCTCTTTTAAATCGGTCATCGGTGTTTCTTTTGAGTGGGCCCTAACCCACAGGTTTTTTCCCCAGGATCTTACCTGACTCTTCTAATCATCCCGAAGCTATTCCCAAATTCTTTTCAAAGTTGACGTAAGAATGAATTTTTCATCAGTCATGTGCCTTCTCCAAGATCGCATCCAAATTCTTTTCATTGTTGGTTCAACCTTTCTAATTTTCATTCCGGAGTGCCTCAACTATTCATGGTGGTGTTTCTCATCATCATTCTCAACATTTGAAGACCGAAGAAGAGTTTCTCTTAAATCTTGGTCCATTCCCTTCAAGATTCATGGTTCTAGCTTGATGCCACCCTCTCATAATTGTTTTCGATTGTGAGAATTCTTTTCAACCATCCGGAGCATTTCAGGAGTCTTTTCAGTTTGTTTCTTCGGAGCCCATCATCTCAGAATTATTCATTCTCAGCTTCGTCTATCGTTCTCCAAATCTTACCGGTGCATCGTTCAAATATACTCTAATCAGTTCATGATCTCTTCGTTCTCATGTATCAAAATTCTGTCAAGTATCTTTATTCGTTGTCTAATTCTTACCGGTGTTTCTTTATCTTTTCTTCGTTCATTTTCAATTCTTACGGTGGTTCGCTCAAGATCCTTCTTCCTTTGTTATCATATAGATTAATTCGTTCTTTCCAATCCTACCGGTGGTTCGTGGAAGACCTTCCCAAGTTTGCGCCATATCTATCTTAATCCTTTCTACGAGAATAAGTAGTATGCCAAATCCATTGCTTGTCATCAATTTAAATTGGTGAAGGATAAGCATAATGTAATTCTTGTTCTTGTTTCATCCAAGTGGTCTAGTTTCTTCTTTCCAGAGTTGTTCATCTTGTCACATTTCTCAGTTCGAGATGCTTCATCTTTTCATTTCCGGAGTTCCAAGCTCTCGCAATTATATCACCACGGAGATCCATCTAATCATTGCAAGGCTTCAACCTTATTCTTCTCATCCTTCATTTTTTTGTGATCATTCTTTTATTACCGGAGTTCTTCATGGAGGCTCTACATGATGGTTCATCAAGGATTTAATTCCTTCTCGAAGTGTTCATCGAGATTCTTTTCAGAGGAGCCAAGTATTCTTTATCTTCCATTTTAAAGTGCAATCCTGTCAACCGTATCATTCGAGGTGGTATTATGTCATTCTTGATAATTGGAGTTCATGTCTCATGACTCACATGTTGTCAAGAATGAGGTATTTAAAATCCATCAATCTCTTCATTGGAGTTATCTTGGGTTATATTTCACCTAAAGCTTTCCCTAAGGATTGTTGCTATTTATGGTGCTTATCAATGACCCAAATTCTTCGTTTGTCCTCCCGGTGAAATAAGTTTCTCGTCTCCTTGTTGATATCAATCCAATCATTTGTTTCCATTGGTGGCAGAAGCTCACCTCATAATGTTGAGATGTTTTCATAAGCCCGCTACAAGCTTATTCTTACCGTTGTTGTTTTTCAAACAACTCCGTTCAATCTTTTTTTTAAGGAGGCTCTTTCAAATTCAATTGTAATAGAAGTTGTTGTTCTCTTCTTTGTTCTCTCGATTCCACTCTTTCTTTTGTCCCGAAGGCATTGTTCTTTTCCTTGCTTATCCATTTAACCAGAGTGTTGTGTCTATCGTTCCTCTGTCAACCGGAGTGTTGTATCATCTCTTTAAGTTCTTTTCATCTTATAAAATTTTGCCTCACTTCTCAACCGGAGTGCTGTCTGGAATCATTCTTACCCCTTGTGTCATTCGTTTAATTGTTGTGGAGACAGTGTGTTGTTGATTTCATCAAGTATCCTCTCATCTTGTCAAGTTCTTGTTCTTTTCCTTCCATTTTCAGTCGGAGTGCTGCCCAAATTATATCAATCTTATTCCTTCTCTATCTAGTTTTAACCGGAGTGTTTTCAATATCTACCTTATCACTTAACCTCTTGGTTCTCGTCGTATCCCATGTTCCTCTTATCTAACAGAGTGTTTTAAATTTTTTTTCACCTCCGTCGTGTCATTTCTTCAAGCTTTGCAACCTCTCAAGGTTCTAGTATGTTCTTTGTTTCTCTTTTCTAACGGAGTGTTCTCAATTTTGCACATCTTCATTGTTTTCTTTCTTTCATTTTTCTCAACATCCCAAGGTTTATGGTTTCACTCGTTTGTCGAAGAAGCAACTTAGATTTACCTCTTTCTTCTTGCGTTTTCTATCCGGTGCCATCCTAGATCTCGGGACGAGATCCTCTCGTAGTGGTGGAGTGTTGTAACGCCCCGGATGCAACTTTCCATATTCGTAACTCCAACTCTTGCCTTTTCCGGAGATGCGATATTTTTATTTCCTTCGTGGTTGGGTTTTTGTTTTGTTTTGCATTTTTGTTTATGCCATGCATTCACCGTTGCATCATTTGCATTGCATCATGTCATCATGCAGCCCTTTTTAAAAACTCAACTAAATAAAATCGGGTGGATCTTTGATCCATTTAAATCGAGGGAATTCACATGGTGATTCTCTTTAAAACATATCGTCCCAATATTAGGGAGCTATAATAAATATTTCATTATTTGGAATTGATCATAACACACTTGCAAATAAATCCCAATGCCTATGTTATCTCAATTCTTGGTCTCCAACTCTACCCATAAATCCTTTCGTCATTTTCCGGAGCCTCGCCAAAAATCTCAACATTTTTGGAACTTCCTTTTCCAAGTCCTAATTCAAACCAATTGAGTGAAATTCAAATGAGTTTGAATTTACATCTTTTGATCTTGCCTTTTTCTATTTTCTCGGAACAAGCGTATTTTTGTGAGTTCGGGAAAATTATCCCCATGCCCAAATTCTTTCCCTAACCCTCTCTTTCTTTTTCTTCTCTTTAATTGTTTTCTGCTAAAGAAAAGATAAGAGAGGGAGAGAGCAGAGAGCTAGCCCAGCCGACCTCTTGGGCCTGTCCATCTAGGCCGGCCCATTTGCGCAGCTAGCCCAGCCGCGCCTAACCCTAGCTGCCCCGATCCTCTCCTCTCGTTCCCCATCTCCCTCCCGAGCGCCGTCTTCTCCTCCTCGCTCGACCCCCCCTCTCCCTTCGCTCGATCCCCTCTCCCCCTCGACCTCCTCCACCGCGTCGCCAGGACGAGCCCTGCTCGATCTCTCCAGCGCCGCCAGGAGCCCGTTCCCCCATCTCCTCCTCCGCGCCCCTTCCCCTTGTCGACCTCCTTGAGGCCGACCCCGCGCGTTGGCACATCGGCGACCTCCGCGTCGCCCCTCTCCTCGAGCACCTGCGCCCGCTCGCCGAGCTCCTCCGCATCTCCCCTGCCTCGAACCTGCTTCGCCTCTGCACCGCGCCGCCCCGTCGACCCGCCGCGTCCTCCGCCATCAAGCCGGTCGCCGGCCTACGCGCACGACCACGCCGTCCTCTCCTTCCTCCCGTCGCTTGATCCGCCCACTCCATCCTGATGCTCGCCAGGGAAACCCCTCCTCGCTGCTCCATCGTGCTCCGGAGGTCAGGGCCGCCATGGACGAGCCTCCGCGCCCCTGCTTCGAGTCACCGGGCCAGGGATCGCCAGATGCCGTCCCTGCTGCCGGGAAACCTTGTTTTTCGGCTGTTTCCATCTCCGGCGCCATCATGGAGACCATGGCCATCACCGAGACCCCCGGTTCCGTCAAGACGTGCACACGGAGACCCAAGTCAGGAAACTACCGATGGCCCTCCAAGTTCAACGTTGAACCCCGGAGCGCTCGAATCCGTCAAGTTCGTCTACGACCGTGAACCACTACCGTCGACCCTCGAAGACTCCGTGGACGTCAAGTCCCTCGTCGTGATCCCGAACACCTACGGGAGATTGTGCAACTAAGAACGTGAACGACTACCGCCGCCAGTTCACGAGTACCTCTACCGTCGTCGTGTACAACTACTTCCACTACGCCCGCGAGAACGACTACTTCCACTACTACCGCCGCGGAACAACTACTTCAACTACCTCCTCCACGAACTCGAACCGCTCGAGAATGCTCCCTTGGAAGGTATAACCGCCGAGACGACCTTCGGAGAACGTATGCATGTTGTATGAGATGCCCCTTTGTTTGCACCGTTTTCACCGTGTCTGAATTGTCCCTCGTTGCCATGCCATCGTCTCGTGGGAACCCGGTATCCGGGATCACCCCACCATCATGTTCAACTCGCTTCCGTCACGCTTCCTTTTGCACTGATATCTTCATGGGTACCGGAACCGATATGTTGCCGTGGCACCATTTTCGGATTCGTTGCCGTGGCACCATTTTCGGATTCGCTGCCGTGGCACCATTTTCGGATTCGTTGCCGTGGCACACTTTCTTTCCGCCACGATGACAAATGCTTCATAATGCTCTTGTCAACATTTTCATAATAATTACATAAAACTTGAAATTGTCATCCGCATCACGATAACAACATTTAAAATGCTTAAAATTGTTGTTTGCATTTATTTTGCTAAATGCCATGCTAAAATGATTTATTTCATAACTAAATAACCGTAACTCCGAATTTAATAAACTTTATATGTAAATGGGGTAGAAAAATGCATAGTTTAACATGATGCACTTTATTTTCCTGTTTAATAACTCTAAAATATGGTTTAGGGCAGAACAGTACCAAATCTAAATATGCACATGGGGATTTACCGGAATTGTTGTTTCTTATTTCCGGCCTCATTTAAACTTGCCTAAATAGTTAGTTTAATTTTGCTTCACCCTCTTGCCATATTTAACAACATTTAATAATGTTGGGTACTTAAACAAGATCGAACTAAATATTTGATGTGGTGTCCCGTCAATATGCAACTCGTTGCATATTGAGCTCCACTTAATTTGTAGCGTTGTTTGTTGCATTTGCCATGCCATGAATCATTAAACCGGGCATGCATCATACTTGTGCATCATGCCATGTTTATGTGTTGGTTGTTTACTATGTTGTTTGTTTCTTTCCGGTGTTGCTTCTTCTTGATAGTTCCGGTAACGTTGCGATTGTGAGGATTCGATCGTCTTCGCCCGTTTGTCTTCTTCATGGACTCGTTCTTCTTCCTTGCGAGATCTCAGGCAAGATGACCATACCCTCGAAATCACTTCTATCTTTGCTCGCTAGATTACTCGCTCTTTTGCTATGCCTATGCTGCGATACCTACCACTTGCTATATCATGCCACCCATATTGCCATGTCAGTCTCTAACCATCCATGTCCTAGCAAACCGTTGATTGGCTATGTTACCGCTTTGCTCAGCCCCTCTTATAGCGTTGTTAGTTGCAGGTGAAGATGAAGTTTGTTCCTTGTTGGAACATGGAGATGTTGTTCCTTGTTGGAACATGTTTACTTGTTGGGATATCACAATATATCTTACTTAATTAATGCATCTATATACTTGGTAAAGGGTGGGAGGCTCGGCCTTATGCCTGGTGTTTTGTTCCACTCTTGCCGCCCTAGTTTCCGTCATATCGGTGTTATGTTCCCGGATTTTGCGTCCCTAACGCAGTCGGGTGATTTATGGGACCCCCTTGACAGTTCGCGTTGAATAAGACTTTTCCAGCGAGGCCCAACATTGGTTTTACCATTTGCCTCACCACCACCTACTTTTCCCTTGGGAGTAATTAACCCAAGGGTCATCTTTATTTAGCCCCCCGGGCCAATGCTTGTCTAAGTGTTGGTCCAAACTAGAGCACCGTGCGGGACCGTCCCTTGGCAACTTGGGTTATGTTGGTACCTGTACGCTTAGCTTATCCGGTGTTGCCCTGAGAACGAGATATGTGCAGCTCCTATCAGGATGTCGACGCATCGGGCGGTTTTGCTGGACTTGTTTTATTACTGTCGAAATGTCTTGTAGCCGGGATTCTGAGACTGATCGGGTCTTCCCGGGGAGAAGGAATATCCTTCGTTGATCGCGAGAGCTTATCATGGGCTAAGTTGGGACACCCCTGCAGGGTTTGAACTTTCGAAAGCCGTGCCCGCGGTTATGTGGCAGATGGGAATTTGTTAATGTCCGGTTGTAGAAAACCCGAAGTTGATCTTAACTAAAATACACCAACCGCGTGTGTAACCGTGATGGTCTCTTCTCGGCGGGGTCCGGGAAGTGAACACGGTTGTTGGAGTTATGTCTGACGTAAGTAGTTTCAGGATCACTTCTTGATCATAGTTGTTCGACCGTGCTTTTACCTTCTCTTCTCGCTCTCATTTGCGTTTGTTAGCCACCATATATGCTAGTCGCTTGCTGCAGCTCCACCTCATACCTTTTAACCTACCTTTAAGCTTAAATAGTCTTGATCTCGCGGGTGTGAGATTGCTGAGTCCTTGTGACTCACCAGATACTTCCAATACCAGTTTGCAGGTGCCGATGAGACCGTGCAGGTGACGCACCCGAGCTCAAGGAGGAGTTCGATGAAGATCTTGTCCTTTATGTTGTTTCGTTCTAGTCGATCAGTAGTGGAGCCCAGTTGGGGTCGATCTTGGTCCTTTGTCGCTTTTGGGGTTTCTTCTTTTATTTTGGCTCCGTAATCGGGCCTTGATTGTAACTGTATGATGTAATGTTTTATTCATGTATTTGTGTGAAGTGGCGATTGTAAGACAACTATGTATCTTTTCCCCTTATGTATTACATGGGATGTGTGAAGATTACCTCACTTGCGACATTGCTTTCAATGCGGTTATGCCTCTAAGTCGTGCTTCGACACGTGGGAGATATAGCCGCATCGAGGGCGTTACACGCGCCCCCTCTAGGGCCGGCCTCCTCCTCTTCCCTCCTTTATATACGTGGACAGGGGACACCCCAAAGGCACAACAGACAATCTCTTAGCCGTGTGCGGTGCCCCCTCCACAGTTACACACGTCAGTCATATCGTCGTAGTGCTTAGGCGAAGCCCTGCGCCAGTAACTTCATCATCGTCGTCACCATGTCGTCTTGCTGATGGAACTCTCCCTTGGCCTCAACTGGATCAAGAGTTCGAGGGATGTCACCGAGCTGAACGTGTGCTGAACGCGGAGGTGTCGTACGTTCGGTGCTCGGATCGGTTGGATTGCGATGACATTCGACTACATCAACCGTGTTACTAAACGCTTCCGCTTTCGGTCTACAAGGGTACGTGGACACACTCTCCCCGCTCGTTCATATGCTTCTCCTAGATAGATCTTGCGTGATCATAGGAATTTTTTTGAAATTACTGTATTCCCCAACAGGCAGCCTAGGGCGTGCCCAAGTAGGAGGAATCCTAATTGGGCCCCAAGTCCAATTCGCCCCCTGTCATGGAATTGTCACGGTAGATGTCCTAGTGAAAGGACTTAGTCATGGAGCCATCGCTGAAGGAAATATGCCCTAGAGGCAATTATAAAGTAATTATTTATTTCCTTCTATCATGATAAATGTTTATTATTCATGTTAGAATTGTATTAACCGGAAACATGATACATATGTGAATACATAGACAAACAAAGTGTCACTAGTATGCCTCTACTTGACTAGCTCGTTGATCAAAGATGGTTATGTTTCCTAACCATAGACATGAGTTGTCATTTGATAAACGGGATCACATCATTAGGAGAATGATGTGATTGACTTGACCCATTCCATTAGCTTAGCACTTGATCGTTTAGTATGTTGCTATTGCTTTCTTCATGACTTATACATGTTCCTATGACTATGAGATTATGCAACTCCCGAATACCGGAGGAACACTTTGTGTGCTACCAAACATCACAACGTAACTGGGTGATTATAAAGGTGCTCTACAGGTGTCTCCAAAGGTACATGTTGGGTTGACATATTTCGAGATTAGGATTTGTCACTCCGATTGTCGGAGAGGTATCTCTGGGCCCTCTCGGTAATGCACATCACTTAAGCCTTGCAAGCAATGCAACTAATGAGTTAGTTGCGCGATGATGTATTACGGAACGAGTAAAGAGACTTGCCGGTAACGAGATTGAACTAGGTAGTGAGATACCGACGATCGAATCTCGGGCAAGTAACATACCGATGACAAAGGGAACAACGTATGTTGTTATGCGGTCTGACCGATAAAGATCTTCGTAGAATATGTAGGAGCCAATATGAGCATCCAGGTTTCGCTATTGGTTATTGACCGGAGACGTGTCTCGGTCATGTCTACATTGTTCTCGAACCCGTAGGGTCCGCACGCTTAAAGTTCGGTGACGATCAATATTATGAGTTTTAGTGTTTTTATGTACCGAAGGTAGTTTGGAGTCCTGGATATGATCACGGACATGACGAGGAGTCTCGAAATGGTCGAGACGTAAAGATCGATATATTGGACGACTATGTTTGGACACCGGAAGGGTTCCGGGAGGTTTCGGGCATATACCGGAGTACCGGGGGGTTACCGGAACCCCCCGGAGAGTTAATTGGGCCTCATGGGCCTTAGTGGGAGAAGAGGAGGGGCGGCCAGGGCAGCTGCGTGCCCCCTCCCCCTCTAGTCCGAATTGGACAGGGAGGGGGGCGGCGCCCCCCTTTTTCCTTCTCTTCCTCTCTCCCTTCCTTCCCTTCTCCTACTCCTACTTGGAAGGGGGGAGTCCTACTCCCGGTGGGAGTAGGACTCCTCATGGGGCGCGCCTAGGGAGGCCGGCCTCCTCCCCCTCCTCCACTCCTTTCTATACGGGGAAGGGGCACCCCTTGGAGACACAACAATTTATCATTGATGTCTGAGCCGTGTGCGGTGCCCCCCTCCACCATAATCCACCTCGATAATATCGTAGCGGTGCTTAGGCGAAGCCCTACGTCGGTAGTATCATCATCGCCATCATCATGCCATTGTGCTGACAAAACTCTCCGGCGAAGCTCTGCTGGATCGGAGCTCGTGGGACGTCATCGAGTTGAACGTGTGCTGAACTCGGAGGTGCCGTGCGTTCGGTACTTGGATCGGTCGGATCATGAAGACGTACGACTACATCAACCACGTTGTGCTAACGCTTCCGCCTTTGGTCTATGAGGGTACATGGACACATTCTCCCTCTCGTTGCTATGCACCACCATGATCCTGTGTGTGCATATGAATTTTTTTGAAATTACTACGTTACCCAACAGTGGCATCCGAACCAGGTTTTATGCGTAGATGTTATATGGACAAGTAGAACACAAGTGAGTTGTGGGCGATACAAGTCATACTGCTTACCAGCATGTCACACTTTGGTTCGGCGGTATTGTTGGATGAAGCGGCCCGGACCGTTCTTTGCACACAGGTGACTAGCGGGTGTCAGTTTCTCCAACTTTAGTTGAATCGAGTGTGGCTACGCCTGGTCCTTGATAAGGTTAAAACAACACTAACTTGACAAACTATCGTTGTGGTTTTGATGCGTAGGTAAGAACGGTTCTTTCTCAGCCCGTAGCAACCACGTAAAATTTGCAACAACAAAGTAGAGGACATCTACCTTGTTTTTGCAGGGCATGTTGTGACGTGATATGGTCAAGATATGATGCTAAATTTTATTGTATGAGATGATCATGTTTTGTAACCGAGTTATCGGCAACTGGCAGGAGCCATATGGTTGTCGCTTTATTGTATGCAATGCAATCGCCCTGTAATTGCTTTACTTTATCACTAAGCGGTAGCGATAGTCATAGAAGCAATAGTTGGCGAGACGGCAACGATACTACGATGGATATGAAGGTGTCGCGCCGGTGACGATGGTGATCATGACGATGCTTCGGTGATGGAGATCACAAGCACAAGATGATGATGGCCATATCATATCACTTGTATTGATTGCATGTGATGTTTATCTTTTATGCATCTTATTTTGCTTAGATCGACGGTAACATTATAAGATGATCTCTCACTAAATTTCAAGGTACAAGTGTTCTCCCTGAGTATGCATCGTTGCGAAAGTTCTCGTGCCGAGACACCACGTGATGATCGGGTGTGAGAAGCTCTACGTTCACATACAACGGGTGCAAGCCAGTTTTTGCACATGCAGAATACTCGGGTTAAACTTGATGAGCCTAGCATATGCAGATATGGACTCGGAACACTAGAGACCGAAAGGTCGAGCGTGAATCATATAGTAGATATGATCAACATAGTGATGTTCACCATCGAAAACTACTCCATCTCACGTGATGATCGGACATGGTTTAGTTGATATGGATCACATGATCACTTAGATGATTAGAGGGATGTCTATCTAAGTGGGAGTTCCTTAATAATTTGATTAACTGAACTTTAATTTATCATGAACTTAGTACCTGATAGTATTTTGCATGTCTATGTTGTTGTAGATAGATGGCCCGTGCTGTTGTTCCATTGAATTTTAATGCGTTCCTTGAGAAAGCAAAGTTGAAAGATGATGGTAGCAATTACACGGACTAGGTCCGTAACTTGAGGATTATCCTCATTGCTGCATAGAAGAATTACGTCCTGGAAGCACCGCTAGGTGCCAAACCTGTTGCAGGAGCAACACCAGATGTTATGAACGTCTGGCAGAGCAAAGCTGATGACTACTCGATAGTTCAATGTGCCATGCTTTACGGCTCAGAACCGGGACTTCAACGATGATTTGAACGTCATGGAGCATATGAGATGTTCTAGGAGTTGAAGTTAATATTTCAAGCAAATGCCCGGATTGAGAGATATGAAATCTCCAATAAATTCTACAGCTGCAAGATGGAAGAGAATAGTTCTGTCAGTGAGCGTATACTCAGGATGTCTGGGTATAACAATCACTTAATTCAACTGGGAGTTAATCTTTCGAATGATAGTGGTATTGACAGAATTCTTCAGTCACTGCCACCAAGCTACAAGAGCTTCATGATGAACTATAACACGCAAGGGATGGATAAGACGATTCCCGAGCTCTTCGCAATGCTAAAGGCTGCGGAGGTAGAAATCAAGAAGGATCATCAAGTGCTGATGGTCAATAAGACCACCAGTTTCAAGAAAAAGGGCAAAGGGAAGAAGAAGGGGAACTTCAAGAAGAACGGGAAACAAGTTGCTGTTCAGGAGAAGAAACCCAAGTGTGGACCCAAGCCTGAGACTGAGTGCTTCTACTGCAAGCAAGCTGGTCACTGGAAGCGGAACTGCCCCAAGTATTTGGTGGATAAGAAGGATGGCAAGGTGAACAAAGGTATATGTGATATACATGTTACTGATGTGTACCTTACTAATTCTCATAGTAGTGCGTAGGTATTTAATACTGGTTCTGTTGCTAATATTTGCAACTCGAAACAGGGACTACGGATTAAGCGAAGATTGGCAAAGGACGAGGTGTTTGTGCGCGTGGGAAATGGTTCCAAAGTCGATGTGATCGCGGTCGGCACGCTACCTCTACATCTACCTTCGGGATTAGTATTAGACCTGAATAATTGTTATTTGGTGCCAGCGTTGAGCATGAACATTATATCTGGATCTTGTTTGATGCGAGACGGTTATTTATTTAAATCAGAGAATAATGGTTTTTCTATTTATATGAGTAATATCTTTTATGGTCATGCACCCTTGAAGAGTGTTCTATTGTTTTTGAATCTCGATAGTGGAGATACACATATTCATAGTATTGAAGCTAAAAGATGCAGAGTTGATAATGATAGTGCAACTTATTTGTGGCACTGCCGTTTAGGTCATATTGGTGTAAAGCGCATGAAGAAACTCCATTCTGATGGACTTTTGGAATCACTTGATTATGAATCACTTGGTACTTGCGAACCATGCCTCATGGGCAAGATGACTAAAACGCTGTTCTCTGGAAGAATGGAGCGAGCAACAGATTTGTTGGAGATCATACATACTGATGTATGTGGTTCGATGAATGTTGAGGCTCGCGGTGGATATCGTTATTTTCTCACCTTCACAAATGATTTGAGCAGATATGGGTATATCTACTTGATGAAACATAAATCGGAAACATTTGAAAAGTTCAAAGAATTTCAGAGTGAAGTAGAAAATCATCGTAACAAGAAAATAAAGTTTCTACGATCTGATCATGGAGGAGAATATTTGAGTTACGACTTTAGTCTTCATTTGAAACAATGTAGAATAGTTTCGCAACTCATGACACCTGGAACACCACAGCGTAAAGGTGTGTCCGAACGTCGTAATCGTACTTTACTAGATATGGTGCGATCTATCATGTCTCTTACAGATTTACCGCTATCGTTTTGGGGTTAAGCTTTAGAGACGGCTGCATTCACGTTAAATAGGGCACCATCTAAATCCATTGAGACGACTCCTTATGAACTGTGGTTTGGCAAGAAATCAAAGGTGTCGTTTGTTAAAGCTTGGGGCTGCGATGCTTATGTGAAAAAGCTTCAACCTGATAAGCTCGAACCCAAATCAGAGAAATGTGTCTTCATAGGATAACCAAAAGAGACAGTTGGGTACACCTTCTATCACAGATCCAAAGTCAAGACTTTTGTTGCTAACAATGGATCCTTTCTAGAGAAGGAGTTTCTCTCGAAAGAAGTGAGTGGGAGTGTCGGTGTCAAAACCGACGGATCTCGGGTAGGGGGTCCCGAACGGTGCGTCTAGGCGGATGGTAACAGGAGACAAGGGACACAATGTTTTTACCCAGGTTCGGGCGCTCTCGATGGAGTAAAACCCTACTCCTGCTTGATTGATATTGATGATATGGGTAGTACAAGAGTAGATCTACCACGAGGTCAGAGAGGCTAAACCCTAGAAGCTAGCCTATGGTATGATTGTTGTTGTGTCCTACGGACTAAACCCTCCGGTTTATATAGACACCGGAGGGGGCTAGGGTTACACAGAGTCGGTTACAATGGGAGGAGATCTGAATATTCGTATTGCCAAGCTTGCCTTCCACGCCAAGGAAAGTCCCATCCGGATACGGGACGAAGTCTTCAATCTTGTATCTTCATAGTCCAACAGTCCGGCCAAAGGTCATAGTCCGGCTGTCCGGACACCCCCTAATCCAGGACCCTCAGTAGCCCCTGAACCAGGCTTCAATGACGACGAGTTCGGCGCGCAGATTGTCTTTGACATTGCAAGGCGGGTTCCTCCTCCGAATACTTCATAGAAGATTTTGAACACAAGGATCATGTCCGGCTCTGCAAAACAAGTTCCACATACCACCGTAGAGAGAGAGAATAACTTTTTCACAAATCTAATCTGCTACATATTCTGTAGCGTGACATCACACCACAGCCAAGTCTTTATTCGAATCGTTTTTACTGTCCCACCTCAGCGCGTTTTGCGGGGCGGTTTCCTTGGCACGTCTTGTTGAAGCAGAGATCATGTCCCCTTTATTTACGGGATTCTCATCAACTTGGACGTGGGTAACCCAGTCGCGCCCGTTGGTATGTCTCCTCGATCAAAAGTAAGTCCCAAACGGTCATGGGGGGGGGGGGCTCTTGGTATTCAACCTCTTATAAAGAGACCAAAGCTTTACTCCTTTCTTTCGATCTCAATCGAATCCGCCTCTTGCCTTGAGTTCCAACACCCAGGGCTCCAGATTTAGGCACTTCGGACCTTCGATGATGTTCGGCCCCGACCTTCGAGGCTGATGGATGACGGAGGAGGACGTGTTAAAGCTGAGAGAGGCCA
Source organism: Aegilops umbellulata (assembly GCA_032464435.1). Lineage (NCBI taxonomy): Eukaryota > Viridiplantae > Streptophyta > Magnoliopsida > Poales > Poaceae > Aegilops > Aegilops umbellulata. The sequence goes on from CP136055.1 coordinate 260,894,765, forward strand.
GGTATTTGACTGGCGAAATCTCGCATAGGCTGCCTGCTCCAGGGCAGGTTATTCCCACTCCTGAGCCCGGCGAGAGCGTGGTGTTCGTGTCTCACTTCCTCCAAGGGCTAGGCTTCGCGACGGATCCCTTCGTGAGGGGGCTCATGTTCTATTACGGGCACGATTTAGCTCCGGAGTCCATCCTCCATATCTCATCATTCATCATCTTGTGCGAAGCTTTCCTCCGTCTTACCCCTCACTTCGGACTATGGCTCAAGACCTTTAAAATAGAGCCGAAGATGATTGAGGGTCAGTATGCAGAGTGCGGAGGCGCTGTAATACGCAAGGATGCCGATGCTCCATGGCCCGAGGGCTCTTTTCAAGAGGAGTCCAGCTTATGGCAACAAGAGTGGTTATATATCATAGCTCCCAGGGGTACCAAGTGGGTGGCGCCGCCTACTTTTTGCTCGGGTCCCCCGCCCTGACTAGTGTCATGGGTTAATAAGGGGCTAGACTGGGGGCCAGCAAAGGACGTGCCCCTGCTGTAGGGCCGCATCCGAGATCTCCTGGAAAGAGACGTCAGTCTGGTCGTGGTGACGTAGGTCATGTTGATTTGCCGAACCCTGCCCTACAAACGTTGCCCCCTCCGCCTGTGGGAGTTCAATCCGGAGGGACCACGAGCTCTCCAACATTTTATGGGCGCGACGCTCATGGAGATGTACAAGTTGTTCTTCGGGCCACAAGCAGCATGCCCGGACTCTACTGAGGACGCCGGTTTGAGTTGCAATCGTCCGGATACTCAAGTAAGTAGCCCTGTGCCCTGACATGCCATTCGTACATTTATCACAATATCGCCCTTAACAGAGCTGTCCTTGAAACATGAGTGGATAGCGAAGGCGAGGTTAATTAGGTGTCCGGGCCCCCTTCCTGAGACCTTGCCGGATTTCGTGTTAACTAGGATGCTGGAGATCGCGCCTTCGGAAGAAAGCGAAGGGGGGACAAGGAAGTTACTGCCTCCCCGAAGGAGGCTGTCCGGAAAGGAGGAATCGAAAATTCCTCTACTCAGGGGAAGAAGAGGACCTCCTTTGAAGACCCGGAGACCATGGTCTCAAAGCGGGGGAAGAAATCTTCGCCAGAGGGTCCTGTGCCCGGGGATACCTCGGCCGTACTATGCCCTCAAGGGGATCAGCCCTCCACCGAGCCGTAAGTAGGGAGGGGAGGTTTCAAATGAGAGAAATCCTTGTGTTATTGCTGAGGAAAATAACCGAAAATTTACCTTGTAGTTCGGATCTCAGCCCTTCTCAGCAGAGCTCGTCTTCGGGGGACCTTCTTCCGGAAATGATGGAGAGCGGGACGCCTCCCCCTGCCGCACCACCTTACGAGGCGGGCGACCCCGAGGTATTATCGCGGAGGGTTTCTCCTAATCCGGCAGGGCTGGGAGGTAGTCATATGGCCCCCCGAAGCCCTCCGTGTCTGACTTTCGAAAAAGGCAATCGGACGAGTCCAGCACTGCCTGGTGCACGGTCGGAGGCACTGAAGGATCTGCTAGTGCAAGTGCCTATCTCAAAGGAGCACCGTATGTTGATGGGTACGGTAATTGAAAGGATTTCGTCCGCGGAGGGCGGGTTGCATGAAGCACTCAGGAGTCTGTTGACCGGTTTTGAGGTACGTGAGATGATGTACCTTTTGACAGTTCTGCATATTTAGGATGCGCCCTGTGTAGATAGTAGCACGTGAGACTCTGTGTGCTGTCGAAGACGATAGTACGCAGAGGATCATTGTCCCAGGCATAATTTTACCGCCTTCTTGTGTAGGTGGTGAAGTGTCCGGTGGCTAGCCAGGCCGATGAATTGACCGAGCTAAAGCGGCAACTTGACATGGCAAATGCCGACATCGTGCTTGTCAACAAGCGGGTTAGCGAGGCACAAGGTATATAATTTCTCCGGTGACACCTGGTAAGAGGGGCTTGACGCCAGTATCTTACAACGTGTACGCTTGATGCAGATGGAGTTGCCGTCGTGGAGGACCTTCGGGCGGAACTTGCCCGAGCCAAGGAGCAAGCTAGAAAAAGTGATGCGGGTGCCTTAAAGGCTGTTGAAGAGCTAAAAGCCGAACAGGCTGCTCACTGCTGAAGCAAGAAGGAAATGGCCGAGATGGCTGTGAATTTGAAGGCTCTGCTGACCGTTGCAAGCTTCTTGAAAAAGAAGATCAGGCGGAACGGACGGACCTGGAGAAGGCAACTACAGCGGCCAAGGATGCTCGTTCTGCGATGAGAGCGATTAAGGAGGAGCTACGTCAAGCCGGAGATATCGCGGCTGGAAAGCCCTTTATGCTGCGGATGAAGTTCGGGGATCCTAAATATGCTCCGTTGGACCGGATGTGGAGTTCGGCGGATGCGTATCTGGATTTAGCGGCAAGTGCCGCTGATGCGGCCAAACACTTCCGAGATCAGGAGGATCGCGAAGTGGAAAAGCTCTTTTGGTCGCAGTTCCACAATCCAGAGCGTCCGCTTCCATTAACTGATCGTTTGGCCGAATGGGCCAAGCTGAATAGGTTATCTGGACTCGCCATGAAGTATGTCGTGGGTCATCTGTGGCCGGAAAGGCCAAAGCCAAACAATTATTTTAGCTTGGTGCAACAGTTCCTTGGTGCAGTGTCGTATATCAATGCGATGAAGAGGTCAGCATGCATAGAGGGTGTGCGAATGGCCCTTGCCCGTGTCAGGACATACTGGGCGGAGATGGAGGCCACTGCTGTTGCATCCCAAGACTCGGACGGAAACCGAGTACCTGCCGAGCACTATTTTCAGGAAATTCTGCAAGGCGCTCGTTTAATAGAGACGGAGTGCTCGAAGGATATTATGTTTGAATAACATGTATTATTGTAAAAAAAATATTTTGATGAATTGTAGAAGCTTTTTATACTTGTGCCTGCAAGAATTATAATGCCTCTTGTGCGGCCGTTAAGGTATATGTGTATATAACCTGAAAGATGGCAGTCGTCGGCTTCAGCCCCCACGCATATAATGCGGGGGTGTTCGCGGAAGGTGCATTTTCACACTTGATCCAACGTCTTGGTCCATGAAGGAGGTGATAGCACAGCGAACTAGGCAATTGGACTATAATGCTTTATCACTTTCACTTAGCTATAGGAGTTTGACAGTGAGGCTACTATATAGCCCCTGGTGGCGCCGCGCTCGCCCGAATTCAGGGCGCGTGTGTGCCTGGCCGGGAAACGGCCCTTCGTTAATGCGGAGGAATCCCGAAGATTTCGATAGGTCATCGAATGGTTGACCAGTCTCACGCTATATCATGACAATCAGTTTTCGGCTTTCTCTACTGAGGTGCTCGCCTGGCTGAACCGGGGCACAATCGCAGTAGTTCTCCTGGTGCTGCCTTAGCCGATAGAGCAGAACGTAAGGCAGCAAAACACAGGAGCCGGGCAGCCAACATTTGACCAAAGACATGATTCAGAGCTAATGCATATAAGGCCAAACTCGCGACGCCGAACACTCCCTAAGGTATTCGGTCTTTATGAAAACGGGCTGAACAGTGCCCTTTGTAATAAGCCCCTGGTGTCCAGGTACGCGCAAAATTCTAATGTGGCCACATGCCAAGACGCCAGCCTCCTCCTCGGCTATACTGAGAATCCAGGGGATGTGTATCAACAAGAGACAGTAAAAAAGGTTTACGCAGGGTCTTAATCTAAAAAGAATCCTTGGAATGGGTCCCTGCTGCACGTCTGCGCCTGTGTCTCCATTGTGCCGTGTCCTGGACGGGTATAGCATGGTGTTCATCTGAAAAAGAGAGGAACTTAGTTGAAAAAGGTCGTGCGAAATGTACGTTATACTAAATAAACAAAGTATAATTCAAAATGGGTAAAATTGAGCCTTATTGTCTCTTGTTTTACATGCGCGGAGCCCCTTGTACAGGGATATACGGCTATTAAGCCTTTATCAATGGTATGTTTACGCTGGACTCGTCTAACCACGTCCGTGGTCTTAACGACCTGTTTATGTGCTTTGATTGGTGAAGCCATTTTAGTGTGTGGCTGTCAAGGCAGCCGCACAGTCTTCCGCGCGGGAGGAACACTCAATATTTCCCTTTAGTGACATGATGCCTTGTGGACCGGGCATCTTAAGCATGAGAGACGCATAATGTGGTATTGCATTAAAGCGGGCGAATGCTTCATGTCCCAGTAGTGCTTGATAGCCACTTGAAAATGGGGCGATGTGGAAGGTTAGCATTTCGCTACGGAAGTTATCGGGGGAACCGAACATAACTTCTAGTAGGAGGGAACCCGTGCAATGGGCATCTGGGCCTGGCGCTGCTCCTTTAAAGGAAGTGTTGCTATGGCGAATTTTTGTTGGGTCCATCCCCATTTTGCGGACTGTGTCCTGATATAGCAGGTTTAAACCACTGCCGCCATCCATCATGACTCGTGTAAAGTGGAATCCATCAATTATCGAATCTAATACCAAGGCAGCCCAGCCTGCGTGCCGGATACTTCCGGAGTAATCCTGATGGTCGAAGGTGATCAGTTTTAACAACCAGTGGCGAGACTCCTTTGTGATAGGCCGCATGGCGCATATCTCTATAGGCGCCACTTTGTTTTTCCCTTTTGTCACGTGAAGTAAATTTACTGTTTTGACTTCTTGTGGGAAATTCTTTTGTTTCCCAGTGCTCTGTTTGTGGGATTCATCATCGTCCTCACTTGGTGTATCCAGCCCCTTGTGTTCGGCATTGAGTTTGCCGGATTGCTTGAAGACCCAACATTCTCTATGGGAATGATTTGCGGGCTTGCCGAGGGTGCTGTGGATTTGACATATCTTATCTAGGATTTTGTTTAGATTAGAGAGTTCGTCCCTATTATCTTTAAGGGGCAGTTTTTGCTGACCCTGCCAAGAGTTTTTGAATCCGGCGTTGACTGCCGTGCACTTCGGGCTGTTTTCCTTATTCCGGCGCCGGTCTTTCTTGCGTCGTGGCTTCCCGTTTCCATCCCTGACTTCGGATGTGCTTGGGTCGCTGGTGCTGCATCTTGCCAACCAGCTGTCCTCTCCCGCGCAAAAGTGAGTCATGAGGCTTGTTAATGCGGCCATTGTTCTTGGCTTTTCTTTGCCGAGGTGTCTGGCGAGCCATTCGTCTCGGACGCTGTGCTTGAAAGCTGCTAGGGCTTCGGCGTTCGGACAGTCGACTATCTGGTTCTTTTTAGTAAGAAATATGTTCCAGAGCTTCCGAGCTGACTCTCCGGGTTGTTGAGTTATATGACTTAAATCGTCTGCATCTGGTGGTCGGACATAAGTCCCTTGAAAATTTGCCCGAAAAGCGTCCTCGAGCTCTTCCCAGCTTCCAATGGTGTTTTCGGGAAGGCCTTTAAGCCAATGCCGGGCTGGCCCTTTGAGCTTGAGGGGTAGGTATTATATGGCGTGGAGGTCGTCTCCTCAGGCCATGTGGATATTGAGGATATAGTCCTCAATCCAGACTCCAGGGTCTGTCGTTCCGTCGTATGCCTCTATGTTTACGGGTTTGAATCCCGCTGGAAATTCATGGTCCAGCACCTCATCGGTGAAACATAGGGGGTGTGCGGTACCCCTGTATTTGGGTGTGCGATGTTGTTCGGATATTTGTTGCTTTGCATTGCTTACTAGAGCTTGCTTTCTTGGCCCGTAGACAGATCTGGCTGGGCCATCTTTTTGATGCGAATCCTCGTGTGGATCGCGTGCTGGCTTGTGTGCGGCGCCGTTTGCCGCTCTAGGTTGGTCATGAGGTCGTCCATCCGACCGGGTGGCTTCTTTGTTTTTTGATTGCGGGGGCTCTAAGGCCTCCTCATCAAATTCAGGCAGCAGCTTTCGCTTTGGGTAGATCTTTGTGTGGCGACTGCCGCCATATTTGTTTGCGGTGTTGAGTACTTTGCTCCATCTGATTCTGAGTGCATCTTCTACAGTTTTGAGCTTCCGCTTTTGCTTTTTCAGGCTACGCACAGTGGCAACGAGCCTTTTGTGGAGGTTCTTCTGCTCCAGGAACTTGTTCGGCGTGAGGTCGTCCGGACTGTTATCTTCGCCGGGGACGGGTTGGTTATCCAGGTTGCCTTGTTCGAACGGTTGCTCGATGTCATGTTCATCGTCCGCTGGCTCGCCCTGCTCTATGGCTGGGTCTGTATAACCGCTGTCTCTGTCGAGGCGGGGTTTGGAGCGGTGCTTACGCCGCCGCTTTGACTGCTTTTCGAGGGAACGATCCTTTGTTGCGTCCTCCCGTTCCTCGTCGTCGTTTCCCTTGGGTGTGTCCACCATGTATACATCGTATGATGAGGTGGCTCTCCAGTGCCCTGTGGGTGCTGGTTCCTGTTTGTCTCCTATATCGTCTTCCATACCGTCGATATCTTCGGAGTCGAAGTCAAGCATGTCGGTCAAGTCATCGACAGTGGCTATGAAGTGGGTGGTGGGTGGGCGTCGAATTTCTTCGTCGTCCGCATCCCAGTCCTGCCGGTTATAATCTGGCCAGGGCTCTTCTGACAAAGAGAGAGACTTTAGTGAACTTAGAACGTCGCCGAAGGGCGAGTGCTGAAAGATATCTGCGGTAGTGAACTCCATGATCGGCGTCCAGTCGGGTTCGATTGGCAGGGGCGCGGAGGGTTTAGAGTCTAGAGAAGAGTACAATACCGTGGAGTCACCGGCCTCGCGAGGTATAGGGCTAATGTTTGGCTCGATCACCGCTGAGACTGTAGCCTCCGTGGCGTGGTCTAGCCATCCGTCCTCGGTCGGTGCAGTTGGCTCCGAGCTTGAGGTCGAAGTGGATGCGGGTGCGGCCTCCAGGGCACTGTTCGGCGGCAGAGCTAAATCATGCCCATCATGACAGTGCGACGCGCTCGGCTGTGGCTCGAATCTGTCGAAGATCAAGTCTCCGTGGATGTCGGCCGTGTAGTTCAAACTTTGAAACCTGACTAGATGGCCAGGGGCATAGCTTGCAATCTGCTCCAGATGGCCAAGCGAATTGGCCCGCAGTGCAAAGCCGCCGAACACCAAGATCTGTCCGGGGAGAAAAGTCTCACCCTGGACCGCATCGCTAGCGATGCTTGGAGGAGCCATCGGGCCTAAAGATGACGACACAGAGGAACTCTCAATGAAAGCACCAATGTCGATGTCAAAACCGGTGGATCTCGGGTAGGGGGTCCCGAACTATGCGTCTAGGCGGATGGTAACAGGAGACAAGGGACACAATGTTTTTACCCAGGTTCGGGCCCTCTCGATGGAGGTAAAACCCTACTCCTGCTTGATTGATATTGATGATATGGGTAGTACAAGAGTAGATCTACCACGAGATCAGAGAGGCTAAACCCTAGAAGCTAGTCTATGGTATGATTGTTGTTGTGTCCTACGGACTAAACCCTCCGGTTTATATAGACACCGGAGGGCCCTAGGGTTACACAGAGTCGGTTACAATGGGAGGAGATCTGAATATCCGTATTGCCAAGCTTGCCTTCCACGCCAAGGAAAGTCCCATCCGGATACGGGACGAAGTCTTCAATCTTGTATCTTCATAGTCCAACAGTCCGGCCAAAGGTCATAGTCCGGCTGTCCGGACACCCCCTAATCCAGGACTCCCTCAGGGAGGAAAGTAGAACTTGATGATGTAACTGTACCTGCTCCCTTATTGGAAAGTAGTTCATCACAGAAACCGGTTCCGGTGACATCTACACCAATTAGTGAGGAAGCTAATGATGATGATCAGGAAACTTCAGATCAAGTTACTACCGAACCTCGTAGGTCAACCAGAGTAAGATCCGCACCAGAGTGGTACGGTAATCCTGTTCTGGAGGTCATGTGTAACGCCCCGAGACCGACGCTCCAGATGGTTTCCATGTTTTTCGTTGTTGTCATGTGTTTCGTTTGTTTGTTTCATTCATCATGTCATCATTTGCATTGCATCGGCACTCGTTGCCGTCCTCGTTTTTAAAATTTGCATCCCCTCATAGTTGTCGCGTCCCCCCTTGTTTTCGTTGACCGTTCCAAGACTAACATTGTTCTTCGTTTTCCCTCTTGCCTAAACCGGAGTCTCTTTGCACAGTGCATCGGCCCCTCGCGTGCGCATCCGAAACTTGCCTGAACCCGAACCGCTCAGTCATCACCGATGGGTCCGGATCATCCCCTAAAATCTATAAAACATCTCCGGTTTCTTAATTGATTTTCCTAGCCTATTTTTCTTGGACCGTTTGATTTCGATCAGAGGGACTAGATCGTGCCTAATCTAACCGACTCACTATATAACTAGTCTAACCCTAAATCCTAGGAGGGTTGTCCCATCCAATCCTTCTCCCCGCCGCCACTCCTCTCCCACCTTGGGATCCTCCCGATGCATCCATCCACCGACCAGCCAGATCCATCCAACCACCAAGCGCCCAGCCTGCTTCCTCCTTGGATCCCGCAGCGCACCCACCAACCAGAGCGTCGTCCGATCCTCTCTGTCCCATCCACCCCATCGATCCACTTGGCCCTCTCCCGCAAGCCTCAATCCCGCCGCCTCTCCCTCAACCGGACGTCGTCGCTGGCGACCAGCACCCCAGGCCGGCCTCGTCTCCCTTCTCCTCGGTCGTCTCCTTCTGTTTTCTCCTTCCCTGTGCTCACCTCGCTCTCCCGTCGTCGTCTGCCTGCAGGAACAAGGAGCACATCGCCCCACTCCATGGACGGCCTCGAGCTCGTCCCCAACGCCGGCCTCCGCTGCTGGAATCTCCAGCCTCACCCCGCGCCTGGGTTTGGCCGATCTGGGCCTCCCCATGCCCTCGCCGAAGCCACCCGCTGGAGTCGAGGCCGCAGCTTCCCCTTCCACTGGATCCCGCTGTCGCGCTGTCGTTTCCGGCTCCGTCACCGCCCAAGTCCACCGGGGCTTCAGCCGTGCTTGTGCCCTCCTCCACGAGATGTCCCGCCGGACTTCTCCTGCAGCTGAGCCCCCTCCCTCGCGTACCCGTCTCCTCTCGCCGATCTGCCTCGTCCTGGAGCAAGCTCACCGGCGTTCCTCGTCGTCCTCGCGCTGATGTAGCTCCCGCCGCTACGCTGCTCTGTTCGTGGCCGTCTTCGACAGATCCAACGCGGCCCCGTGTCCTCGGCCTCGTCCCCTCTTCCAGGGCGCCGCGCCGCCCCACAGGGGACCACCTGCACCGCGTCGCCAAGCCCCGCCTTCGCGCCCTGCTTCCTCTCGTTCGAGCAGACAGGCAAGATGCGGGCTCGTCCCCACGAGCGCCCCTCTCGTTGACTAAGTCGCGCGAGAGGGCTGGATCGCCTGCGCGCGTGGGCCAGCTGGGCTGCCTTCCCTGCCGGCCCAGCCGCTTCCTCACTGATCTAGCCTTTGGCCCATGGTGAGCAGCACGCCAGCCCAATACACTCCAGATTCGGCCCGATTGTTTTTTTCCTGGTCGGGACGATTTTGTCTATTAATCCTGAGACAGCAGTTTTGCAGAAAAACCCTCTATCTTCATGCATATATTTACTCATGAACCATGCATTGGATTAAAATGTTCAATATATGTAAAATGCTTAGAATTTCATCTAGCCACTTTCATCCATGTTTAAAATGTTTAAAATGTTGTTTGATTAAATTTGCTAGATGGCATGTTAAAATGATTTATTCCATAACTAAATAACCGTAGCTCCAAATTTAATAATCTTTATATGTAAACGGGGTAGAAAAATGCGTAGATTAACATGTTGCACTTGATTTTGCTGTTTAACAATATTAAAATTGTGTTTAGGTCAGAACAGTACCAAATCAAAAGTATGCACATGAGGATTTTCCGGAATCGTTGTTTGTTATTTCCGGCCTCATTTAAACTTGCCTAGTTAGTTAGTTTACTTATGCTTCACATCTTGGCATGTTAATCAACATTTAACATTGTTGGGTACATAAAGAAGAGAGAACCAAATAATCGAATGTGGTGTTTTGTCAATATGCAACTCGTTGCATATTGAGCTCCACTTAACTTGTAGTTTTGTTTGTTGCATTTGCCATGCCATGCATCATTAAACCGGACATGCATCATACTTGATTGTGCATCATGCCATGTTCATGTGATGGTTGTTTACCATGTTGTTTGCTTCTTTCCGGTGTTGCTTCTTCTTGATAGTTCAAGTAACATTGCGATTGTGAGGATTCGTTCGACTACATCCGTTTGTCTTCTTCATGGACTCGTTCTTCTTCCTTGCGGGATATCAGGCAAGATGACCATACCCTCGAAATCACTTCTATCTTTGCTTGCTAGATGCTCGCTCTTTTGCTATGTCTATGCTGCGATACCTACCACTTGCTTATCATGCCTCCCATATTGTCAAACCAAGCCTCTAACCCACCTTGTCCTAGCAAACCGTTGTTTGGCTATGTTACCGCTTTGCTCAGCCCCTCTTATAGCGTTGTTAGTTGCAGGTGAAGATGAAGTTTGTTCCTTGTTGGAACATGGAGATGTTGTTCCTTGTTTGAACATGTTTACATGTTGGGATATCACAATATATCTTATTTAATTAATGCATCTATATACTTGGTAAAGGGTGGAAGGCTCGGCCTTATGCCTGGTGTTTTGTTCCACTCTTGTCGCCCTAGTTTCCGTCATATCAGTATTATGTTCCCGGATTTTATGTCCCTAACGCGGTTGGGTGATTTATGGGACCCCCTTGACAGTTCGCTTTGAATAAGACTCTTCCAGCAAGGCCCAACCTTGGTTTTACCATTTGCCTCACCACCACCTACTTTTCCCTTGGGAGTCACGCTCTCGAGGGTTATCTTTATTTAGCCCCCCAGGGCCAGTGCTTCTCTAAGTGCTGGTTCGAACCGAGCCGCCTGCGGGGCCACCTCGGGGAAACTCGAAGCCTAGTTTTACTCGTAGCCTGTCTCATCCGGTGTTGCCCTCAGAACGAGATATGTGCAGATCCTATCGGGATTGTCGGCGCATCGGGCGGTTTTGCTGGTTTTGTTTTACCAATGTCGAAACGTCTTGTTATCGGGATTCCGAGTTTGATCGGGTCTTCCCGGGAGAAGGAATATCCTTCGTTGATCGCGGGAGCTTATAATGGGCTAAGTTGGGACACCCCTGCAGGGTTTGAACTTTCGAAAGCCGTGCCCGCGGTTATGTGGCAGATGGGAATTTGTTAATGTCCGGTTGTAGAAAACCCGAAGTTGATCTTAATGAAAATACATCAACCGCGTGTGTAACCGTGATGGTCCCTTCTCGGCGGAGTCCGGGAAGTGAACACGGTGTTGGAGTTATGCTTGACGTAGGTTGTTCTAGGATCACTTCTTGATCATAGTTGTTCGACCGTGCTTTTGCCTCCTCTTCTCGCTCTCTTTTCCGTATGTTAGCCACCATATTTGCTAGTCGCTTGCTGCAGCTCCACCTCACTACCCTGTCCTACCTTAAGCTTAGATAGTCTTGGTCGGGGGAAATCTGCCTCCACGAACACCTATGGGGACAGAGCCCCTTTCTGGTTCGGCGGGGGGCGGAGGTCGCGCGAAGAGCGGATCGAGGCGATGCACACAAAGGGATTTACCCAGCTTCGGGCCGCACGGATGCGTAAAACCCTACTACTGCTTTGTGGTTTGTATTGTGTTCTTGGGAGCGCTGAGTGCTACAGTACACTCAGGCAACTAATCAGACCGAGCGTGGGTGGTCTGCTTCCTCCTCCTCCCTTTCCTTCCTCCCCCTCCTCGTTGTTGCGCATGGGGCCTCCTTTTATGTGACGCCCCCGATTCAATCGTACACTAATCATGCACGCAAATGTGTACGATCAAGATCAGGGACTCACGGGAAGATATCACAACACAACTCTACAATTAAAATAAGTCATACAAGCATCATAATACAAGCCAGGGGCCTCGAGGGCTCGAATACAAGTGCTTGATCATAGACGAGTCAGCGGAAGCAACAATATCTGAGTACAGACATAAGTTAAACAAGTTTGCCTTAAGAAGGCTAGCACAAACTGGGATACAGATCGAACGAGGCGCAGGCCTCCTGCCTGGGATCCTCCTAACTACTCCTGGTCGTCGTCAGCGGGCAGCACGTAGAAGTAGGCACCTCCGGGGTAGTAGTAGTCGTCGTCGAAGGTGGCGTCTGGATCCTGGGCTCCAACATCTGGTTGCGACAACCAGAAGAAAGGAAAGGGGGGAAAGGGGGGAGAAAGCAACCGTGAGTACTCATCCAAAGTACTCGCAAGCAAGGAGCTATACTACAAATGCATGGATATATGTGTAAAGGGCTATATCAGTGGACTGAACTGCAGAATGCCAGAATAAGAGGGGGATATCTAATCCTATCGAAGACTACGCTTCTGGCAGCCTCCGTCTTGTAGCATATAGAAGAGAGTAGACTGAAGTCCTCCAAGTAGCATCGCATAGCATAATCCTACCCGGCGATCCCCTCCTCGATGCCCTGTTGGAGAGCAACCACCGGGTTGTATCTGGCACTTGGAAGGGTGTGTTTTATTAAGTATCCGGTTCTAGTTGTCATAAGGTCAAGGTACAACTCCGGGTCGTCCTTTTACCGAGGGACACGGCTATTCGAATAGATAAACTTCCCTGCAGGGGTGCACCACATAGCCCAACACGCTTGATCCCATTTGGCCGGACACACTTTCCTGGGTCATGCCCGGCCTCGGGAGATCAACACGTCGCAGCCCCACCTAGGCACAACAGAGCGGTCAGCACGCCTGTCTAAACCTAAGCGCGCAGGGGTCTGGGCCCATCGCCCTGAGCACACCTGCACGTTGCGTACGCGGCCGGAGAGCAGACCTAGCAACCTCCATTTCAAAGGAAGTCACGTTACGCGGTCCAACCCGGCGCGCGCCGCTCAGTCGCTGACGTCACGAAGTGCTTCGGCTGATACCACGACGTCGGGATACCCATAACTACTCCCGCATAGGTGGTTAGTGCGTATAGACCAAATGGCCAGACTCAGATCAAATACCCAGATCTCGTTAAGCGTGTTAAGTATCGCGAACGCCGACTAGGGCCAGGCCCACCTCTCTCCTAGGTGGTCTGAACCTGCCCTGTCGCTCCGCCACAAAGTAACAGTCGGGGGCCGTCGGGAACCCAGGCCCACCTCTACCGGGATGGAGCCACCTGCCCCTTCAACCCCCATCTCCGAACAGTATCACATGTAATGTAACAGTGTAAAGTATATAGTATATGCCCATGATCACCCCCGAGTGATCACGGCCCGATAGTATAGCATGGCAGACGGACAAGAGTGTAGGGACATTGATGGAACACTAGCATCCTATACTAAGCAGTAGGATTGCAGGTAAAGGTATCAACAGCAGTATCAAAGACAGGCTATGCATCAGGATAGGAATAACGAAAGCAGTAACAAGCTACACTACTCTAATGCAAGCAGTATAGGGAAGAGTAGGCGATATCTGGTGATCAAGGGGGGGGCTTGCCTGGTTGCTCAGACAAGAAGGAGGGGTCGTCAACAACGTAGTCGATCGGGGCACCAGCAGCGGCGGCAGTCTCGGTGTCTACCGGAAAGAAGTAACGGAGGGGGGAACACAATAAATAACAGAGCAATCAAAGCATCACAAAGCGTAACATGGCAATACGCGGTGCTAGAGGTGACCTAACGCAGTAGGAGGTGATAATGGCAAAGGGGGGAAACGTCCGGGAAACTATCCCCGGTGTTTCGTGTCTCCGGACAGATGAACCGGAGGGGGAAAGTTACGTGTTTGCTATGCTAGGCATGTGTGGCAGACGAACGGAGAGTGTATCCGGATTCGTCTCGCCGTTCTGAGCAACTTTCATGTTGAAAATATTTTAATCCGAGTTACCGATTAAAAGATATGATTTTCTAAAGAATTTATTATTTTTTGCAATTTAATTAATTAGTTAAATTAATTCGAAAATGGATTAATGACATCAGCATGATGTCCTGCTGACGGCAGCAGTCAACAGAGTTGACTGGTCAACCTGACCAGTGGGTCCCACTGGTCAGAGACACATGTTAATTAACCAAATTTAATTAATCTAATCAGAATTAATTAGGAGGGGTGGGCCCCACTGCCATGCTAATTAATTAGCTAATTAACTAACCAGGTTAATTAGATAGCTAAGGTTTAATTAGTTCAATTATTTGATTAGTTTAATTAATCCAAATTAATTAAGTTAATTATTTCTTGAATTAATTAATTAATTAATTATTTTTGTTTCTTGTTATATATATATTTTTTTAATTTCTTTTTTTTAATAATCGTTCTAGGTGCTGGGGCACGCGTGTAAGTGGCCCAGGGCCTTAACGGGCGCTGGGCGCGGTTGCGGGCGCCCGTGCCCGAGGCCATAGCATGCCCGGGCAACAGGGGAGCCGGGCGCGAGCTCCGGCGACCAGGGGCCGCGTCGGCGCTGGCCGGAACAGGGCAGCTGGGCGGAGGGGATGTGGCCGGCGGGGCGCGCGAGTGCATGGAGGCGCAGGCGCGCGGCCGCGGATGCAGGCGAGTGGCAGTGGGAAGCGGCGCGAGCAAGGCAGAGGTGAGGCCGCGCGCGAGCGCAAGCGTGCGCGGGCGAGGCGCTGTCGGGGCGTGGACTGGACGCACGAGGGACGGCAGGGTGCGCGAGCCGGGTGCCCGCACGGTGCGCCGCGACGAGCGGTGGCTAGGGCCGGTGAGCGTGGACAGACGCGATGGTGGGCGCGAGCGATAGGAGGCGAGGCCACAGCGGGGCGCGGACGACGCGGTCGACAGGAGAGCGGGGACAGGGAGAGAGGAGAGGGCGTGGCCCTCACCGCGCGGATGTAGGGGCTATGGCAGCGGGCTCGACGGAGGTCGGGGAGGTCCGATGAGGGAGAGGACGAGGCGGCGGCAGTCCGGCGACGACGGGCGAAGGCGCAGGGGACGGGCGCCGGCGTCGAGGCGCGTTGGGGCGGCGCGGGATCTGGCCCCCACCGATCCAGTCGAGGGGGGGGGGCCTGGGAGGAGGCAGGGGGCAGCGTTCAACGAGGTAGAAGGTCCGGCGGTGGCGGGCGTCGTCAGGGAGGCGGGGTGGTTCGATCCCGATCCAATCTGGATCGGGAGGGGGGGAGAGGTGGCGTCGTGGGAGGGGGGAAGTGGGGCGACGGGGTGGTTAGGGTTTGGGTCGCGGGGAATAAGGGAGGCGGGGGTGGTGGCCGGTTGGGCCAGTGGTCTGGCTTGCTGGGTCGTTGGCCCAGTTGGCCGGGGGGTCTGTTGTTTCTTCTTTTTTTTGGTTTTTTTATTCTTTTCTATTTTTATTTATAGCTTCTTTTATTTTAGTTTAGTTAAAATACAAAAGTAGTTTATATATTAGTGTTACTATTTGTACCTCTGCCACAAAAAGTTTCACTCACAAATAAAATAGTTTAATTTTTTTATAAATTATAAGAGGCATTTCAATGGTTGTTTAAGCCACTGTTATATTCACAAAAGGGGATTTAAACATTTTACAAAAGTGCTGGGTCACCACCATAATTAGATATGGAATATATGCCACACTTTGAACATTTTATTTTGCAGGTTTGAGATATTTGAATTTTGGACTTTAATTTAAATTTGAATTTGAATCATGATTTGGATCAAGTGAGGATTAGCAACAGTAATGTGATGACATGGCACCATTAATGGGGATTAATGTAGCTTAATTATCCGGGTGTCACATTTTATATGTGCAAGGGGTTACCCACAGGTGGCAACGTAGGCGGGGGCAAAACTTGAAAACGCTGTGTTGGGTACAGCTGTTTGCACAGTGCTATCATACCTAACTCTGACGGCAGGGGACAAGGGCATTAAATGCCCGTCCGGGTCGCCCAAACAGTGTAGAAAAGGGGACGTCAGGGGCGCCACCGTTTTCCACGACGGCTACCCTGTCAGCGTCGCTTCGCCACTGCATGCCCCTGGCTGCGCAGCCTCTCGCCACGTACGCCTGGAACGGCCCCAGAGCAACGCGTGGGTGGATGAGCTGGAACGCAGGCGCGGGGTGGTGACTTGCCGCGGCAAGCTCCTTGCCGCGGTCGATGCCTTGTCACGCCCGGGAGCTTGTTGCTCACCGGTCCTTGCCGGGACGCGTGGCGCGTCGCAGCAAGTCTCTTGTCGTGCCTTGGTCGGCCTTCCCGGCAAGCTCCTCTTGCCGGGGCCTTGTGCTTCGAGCGACCGTCCCTGCAAGCTCCTCTTGCCGGGGCCTTGCTCTCTTCGGGTGGCCTTCCCGGCAAGCTCCTCCTGCCGGGGCCTTGGCTCAAATACTTTGTTCTTGGATGGCCCAAAAAGGGACCATGCAGAGTTTTGGCGATCGCCTGGCAAGCCTTGCCGTGGGGTGCTATGACTGCCCATGCACAAGTTCGGGGTACTAAGGTACCCCTACTTTAGTCACCGACAGGAGCCCCCGGGCCTGGGCCATACACGGTGCCGAGCGCTGTTGGGCCAGGCCCAAAACAGTGCACGGGCACGCGCGGCCTGGGTCACGCTGTATCTTCCTCTGCATCCACCACGTCCTCCCCGAACGACACGCGTCGAACGCGGCATCGTGGGGAGAGGCGTGTGTGACGTGGGTGGCGTGCGCGGGGCTGAGCCCCGCAGGTAGGCGTCACGTCGCAATAAAGGGGGATGGTTCGCGCTATCTCCATAAGTGGAGGAAGGCGTGGAGGCGCGGCTCACTTGCTGGATGGGGCCGAGGCACGGTTCCCGAGGCGTCCGCTCCCCACGATCACGGGGCGAGGGGAGGTCGCCTCATCCGTCGCCTCGGTCCTGCACGCCAGCCACGCGGCTTCCATGCACCTGGGGTCGCAGACGGTGGAGGCAGGAAACCGGGCCGTTGCGGGTCGAGGCAGCAGGCCGGTCCGAGTCGCCTGCTCTTCCTGCGTCTTGGTTGGCTGCGTAGGGCAGCCGAGCCCCCACCCCGCTCCTTTATAAAGAGCAAGAGGGGGGGGGGCGACGAAAACCCACACTCCTTCATCTTTGCTTCTCTTCGGCTTCTGATCCTCTCTCTCCATTCGCCATGGAGAAAGGGAATCCTGGTCCTTCATCGGTGGCGGCGAGGGTCGCCGCTAGGCAACGTGCCCCTCCTCCCCTTGCACCAGCGGTGGCAGAGCCAACCGTAAGGGGAAGGGGGAGGGGGCGAGGTCGTGAACGAGGTCGTGGACGAGGCCGAGGCGCTCAGGGACGAGGCGGACGGGGCGACGCGCCGGCCTCGCCTCCGCCAGTGGCCCCTCTTCTCACGGCAGTCCACATCGGGGACGACCCCTGCGAGTTCTTCGTCAGGCTGCGCCAGGCGCCTCGTCGCCGCCTCCGCCTCCCGGCCCCCTTCACAAGCGTGATGGAGGTGGAACAACCCGAGACGCTAAGACTGCGCATAAGGGGCTGCGGGATCAGCGGCACGCGGGTCCACGTTGAGTCCCCAGCCCCCGGCGTGATGTATCTTGGTCGAGGCTGGAAGACGTTCGCTCGTATCCACAGCTTGATGGAGGGGTTCACCCTCCATTTTAAGTTGATGGAGGGCGATCTCCTCTCCGTCAAGGTCTTCGGGTGCTTCGGGATCCGGGCCCGGTGCTGCGTGGATAGCTCCTCCGACAACGAAAGCTCCTCCTCGAGCGAGAGTGACGAGGAGGGGAGCGACAACGACGACGAGGGTAGCGGTCGTCGGGATGACGGGTCCGACTAGGCGTCGGTCGCGGCTCTGCGTGGCACCGGCGACCCCATCATCCGTGTCGCCGGCTCCTTGAGCTTCCCGGGGTCGTCTCCTTGGCGGCTAGTGTGGAGAGGCTGCGGAAGAGGAAGAGGGCTGGCGGCAAGGCCGTCAAGTCGGAGTACGAGGGCGAGGTGCCCTCGACAGCATGCTGACGTCCTGCCGCCCCGTCGAGCCCTGCTTTCGGAGCCGCCACCACCACCTAGCCTTCAGACGGTCCCTGGGGCGTTCTATTGGTGTCTTCTGCCACCCGTAGCTCGTCTAGGCGCCCCTTTTGCCCCTTTCGCCTCCTTGTCCTACATCCTGAGGAGAGAGACAAGAAAGGGATTACGGGCACCTTATCTCTTTTTAACTTGTAAGCCTTCGGGCCTTAGTTGCATTTAAAGCTTGTAATCCCATCTCTCATGTTTTTCATTCTCTCTGAACTGTACCTAAGCGGAATGTTTTTAATGAAAAGGGGATGTTTGCCGGGCCATTTGTCTCGCGGGTAAAACCCACGCCAAGGAGCGAATCCTTTATATCGTTAAGATAGAAACTTCTTTGCCCGGCAACAGGCCCTGCCGTCTTCCCGCGCCACTCGACCTTCCTCACGCCTTTGGCGGAGGTAGGGATGAGGCGGGTTCGGGCTCCTCATTCCGTTCCTTTGCCGCCGCGGCTACCACCAAAACTGGCACCAGGAACG
The DNA here is from genome assembly GCA_032464435.1 of Aegilops umbellulata. Lineage (NCBI taxonomy): Eukaryota > Viridiplantae > Streptophyta > Magnoliopsida > Poales > Poaceae > Aegilops > Aegilops umbellulata. Next base: position 260,913,080 of record CP136055.1, read on the forward strand.
CGCTCCGAGGCCCAGAGTTAAGGGAGCACGGTAGCTTTTTAGGAAGGAACAAGGTTTTCGCATTCCTCAGTCCATAAGAGAATGCATGACAAGGGATGAAAAACTTATCTGGGATTGCAGCCCCCGGCAACTTCGGCTTCCGCGGGCGAATCTTTGTACTTGCAGCCCCCGGCAACACTGGTTTGTCGGGGACCAGATGCTGGTCCACCCTTCTTTTCTTCTTCGTCCTTAAGCGGTCTGGCCAGGATATGCAAAACCCTACGAACCAAAGGAAACGAAAGAACAGGAAAAAAGGACGCAGACCCGACCTCTAAGCTAGGGGTTAGCAGCTGTTAGGCACTATCAACCCTAACCAAGGACGAGACTCGACTCAGCATGCATGCTAAAACTTAGGGCGCCAGCGCTTCATTTACTGCTGCTCAGGGTCTGCGCCTGGCTTTGTACAAAGGATTACATGCAACAACGGCAAGACTTGTACAAAAGGTTGGTTGCCGGATGGGGCCCGACAACCGCGCCTTACGGGTAAAACTTACGAAGATGCTCAATATTCCAGGAGTTGCTCACCGGAGTGCCATCTTCGGTCTCGAGGCAGACAGCGCCGGGCCTCGTGACTCGTCTCACCCGGTAAGGGCCTTCCCACTTCGGCGTCAACTTGTTATGATTCTTGGCGGACGGAGCGCGCCGAAGAACAAGGTCGCCTTCCTCGAAGCTTCTGGCTTTAACTTTGCGGCTATGGTAGCGACGCAAAGCTTGCTGGTAGAGAGAGGCTCGCACAGCAGCCTGAAGACGATCTTCCTCAAGGAGCAGCGCGCAATCTTCACGTAGCCGCTCTTGCTCAAGCTCATCATAAGCGAGCACTCGAGGTGACCCGTATACGAGTTCCGTGGGGGTAACTGCTTCTGCTCCATAGACTAGAGCAAATGGTGTCTGGCCAGTGGCTCGATTTGGCGTCGTTCTGATCGACCAAAGAGCCACCGGCAGCTCCTCGATCCAGTTTCTTCCGCACTTGTGCAGCCTGTCGAAAGTTCTGGTCTTGAGCCCGCGCAGCACTTCGGCATTGGCCCTTTCCGCTTGACCGTTGCTCCAGGGATGAGCAACAGAAGCGAAGCAGACATTGGCGCCGAGATCTTGGACGTATTGCATGAAGGCGCGGCTCGTGAACTGCGTACCGTTGTCGGTGATGATCCTGTTGGGGATCCCGAAGCGGCAAACAATCGACCTGAAGAACTTGACTGCTGACTGTGCTGTCACCTTCCTCACTGGTTCCACTTCCGGCTAGTTTGTGAACTTGTCGATTGCGACATACAAGTACTCAAAGCCCCCGACAGCTCGGGGGAAGGGGCCGAGGATGTCGAGCCCCCAGACCGAAAATGGCCAGGATAAAGGGATCGTCTGGAGAGCTTGAGCTGGCTGGTGTATCTGCTTGGAATGGAACTGGCACGCTTCACACTTGGCTACTTGTGCAGTTGCATCCTGGAGGGCTGTTGGCCAGAAGAAACCTTGCCGGAACGCTTTGCCGGCAAGTGCTCTGGCGCCGATGTGGTGACCACATATGCCTCCATGTATCTCTGCCAACAGCTTTTGTCCGTCTTCCCGGGAAATACACTTCAATTTCACATCGTTGCGTCCTCTTCTGTACAGCGTGTTGTCGACGAACTGGTACATACTCGAGCGCCGGGCTACTCTTTCCGCTTCTTCTTGTTCTTCGGGAAGTTCTCCGTTCTGGAGGAAATGGACAGTCTGCTGCGCCCATGCTGGAGCATGTGGCTCGACAACAAGGACTGAAGGCACATCTGCTGCTGCGGGAACGTCCGCTTCTACGGCGAGGATCTGGGGCTCAGCCGGAGCTTGACGTTCCCCGGCAAGCTTGCTGGGGCAAAACTTGTCGGGAGCGCCTACTTCTACGGAACAAACCCTGGGGTTTGCGGGAGCAGACAGCTCCTCAGCGCTCTTGGCGTCGATCTTGGGGACCTTCTTGGCGGCGGCTCCGGGGAGCTCTGACGGAAGATAGTCGCCGGAGACCAACTTCCTCTTCTTGCTCTGTCCGGTTGATGGTGTCACGGATGGCTGAGTCAGCTTGAGCACAAAGGTTCCTAGTTCCACAGGTAACTTAAGTGCTGCGCACTTTGACAGACCATCAACAATGTCGTTCTCAGCTCTTGGAACGTGTTCCATTTGCAGGCCGTCAAAGCGCTCTTCTAGCTTCCTCACTTCATCAACGTACGCTTCCATCAACGGACTCTGGTAATCTTTGTTCACTTGGCGGACGACAAGCTGCGAGTCACCCCTAACAATGAGCTTCTTGATCCCAAGTTCTGTCGCGATCCTGAGACCGGCGAGCAAACCTTCATACTCTGCAGTATTGTTGGTTGCTTGCTCCTTGGGGAAGTGCATCTGGACTATGTACTTGAGATGCTCTCCGATGGGCGCGATAAGCAACGCGCCAGCACCGGCGCCTTGCAGCGAGAAAGCACCATCAAAATACATCAGCCACTCTTTGCTTGCTTCTTTGACGGGGATGCTCGTCTCTGGGATCTCTTCGTCTGGTGTCGGTGTCCACTCTTCTATGAACTCCGCCAATGCTCTGCTCTAGATAGTTGAAGTGCTCTCGAACTTGAGACCGAAGCTTGACAGTTCCAGTGCCCACTCGACAATCCTGCCTGTTGCTTCTGGATTCTGCAGTATCCTCTTCAGCGGAAAGCGGGTGACAACTGTAATCTCATGTGCTTGGAAGTAATGGCGCAGCTTTCTCGAGGCCATGAGGAGGCCGAAAAGCAATTTCTGCACACCAGAGTACCTTGACCTAGCCCCCTGCAAAAGGGAGCTGACGAAGTAAACTGGGCGCTGCACCATTTTCTTCTTCTGCACCTCCACTCGCTCCTGCGCAGATTCATCCTTGTCGGGGCCAGAGCTTGTCGGGAAGCCTCTTCTTGTCGCTGGACGCGCTTGCCGCGGTTGCTAGCTCATCATCTGCCTCCCTCTCCTCTACTAACGCAGCACTAACCACTTGATTGGTTGCCGCCAGGTACAACAACAACTTCTCTTGTGGTTTAGGCGCGACAAGTATTGGAGCGGAAGACAGGTATTTCTTCAAGTCCTGCAGCGCAGCCTCCGCTTCCGGAGTCCACTTTACTGGACCCGCCTTTTTAAAAACTTTGAAAAATGGCAGGGCGCATTCTGCAGACTTGGAAATAAACCTGCTGAGAGCCGCGATGCAGGCGGCAAGCCTTCATACATCCTTGACGCGTGTTGGTGCTTCAATCTGCCCGATGGCCTTGATTTTGTCTGGATTGGCTTCGATTCCTCGCTGAGAGACGAACAACCCGAGAAGCTTGCCGGAAGGGACTCCAAACACGCACTTCTCGGGGTTGAGCTTGAGGCTGATCCTGCGTAGGTTCGCAAAGGTCTCTTCTAAATCTTGAATCAGGGTTGCCCTGTTCCTCCTTTTGACCACTATGTCATCCATGTAGGCTTCCACATTTATGTGGATTTGCGGCTCAAAAGCGGTATGGACAACCCTTGCAAACGTCGAACCGGCATTCTTCAAACCGAAAGGCATCCGTACGAAACAGTACGTGCCACATGGGGTGATGAATGCGGTCTTTTCTTCATCTTCTTCAGCCATGAAGATCTGATGGTACCCTGAGTATGCGTCAAGAAATGAAAGCAGGTCACATCCGGCCGTGGAGTCAACAATCTGGTCAATGCGCGGCAAGGGAAAGGGATCTTTGGGACAAGCTTTATTAACATCAGTAAAGTCAATGCAAAGCCTCCATTTCCCATTTGCTTTGCGCACGACAACAGGATTGGCCAACCACGTCGGATGGAGCACGCCTCTGACAAGGCCTGCCGCTTCCAACTTCTTGATTTCTTCTGCGATGAACTCTTGGCGCTCCACCGCTTGCTTCCTAACTCTCTGCTTGACGGGCCGCGCATGAGGACAGATAGCGAGGTGGTGCTCAATCACTTTCCTGGGAACGCCGGGGATGTCAGATGGTTGCCAGGCAAACACATCGACATTCGCCCGCAGGAAAGCAACGAGCGCGCCTTCCTATTTGGGGTCGAGGGTGGCACTGATGGTGAAGGTACCACCAGTGCCGTCCTCCTTGGCGGACACCTTCTTGGTCGTTGGCGAGGCTGCCATTGACTTCTTACTCTTGCCGGTGGAGCTCGATGGCGCGTCCTCGACGGTAGCGCAGCACTCCGAAGAGGTGCGCTTGCCGGAGTGGGCACCAGAGCACTTGCCGGGCTTGGTCTTCCTCTTCCCTCCGGGAGCTTCAGGGGCAAGTGGCTTGTGATCCATTGCGGCTGCTGCTTCCCGGTAGATCTTGTCGGCACAGATAAGGGCATCCTTCTTGTCGCCGGGGACAAAGATGACGCTTATCGGGCCTGGCATTTTGAGCATGTTGTATGCGTAGTGGGAGGCCGCCATGAATTTGGCAAGCACCGGACGGCCGAGAATTCCATTGTAGGGCAATGGAAAATCGGCAACGTCAAAAGTGATCCTCTCTGTCCTGAAGTTCAGCTCGCTGCCAAATGTCACTGGCAACGTTATCTTCCCCTTCGGCTTGCTCCTTCCCGGGTTGATTCCTTGGAACGTGTCGGTCTCTTCGAGCTCGCTGTCGGGGACTTGGAGTTTCTAGAGTACAGCGGAGGAGATCAGGTTCAAGCCGGCCCCGCCGTCGACTAGCATCTTAGTGACCTTGAGGTTGCGGACTGTTGGTGAGACCAACATCGGCAGGCACCCGATCGCAGTTGTGCGGTCAGGGTGGTCCTCAATATTGAAGATGATAGGCGTGCTGGACCATTTCAGAGGCTTGCGCGATTCGACGGGTGGTTCCACTGCATTGACTTCCCGCGCCCACTGCTTGAGCTGGCGGTGAGAAGTATGCAGAGAAGCACCGCCGTCTACGCACAAGACCTCTGTGGCTTTCTGAAACTCCTGCTCACTGGTCTCGACATCATCCATGTCTTCGTCTTCGTCGTCGTCTTCGTCCTTGTCGCAGCCGAGGGGAGGTCTGTCTGCTTGCCGCCGCTTGTCCTTGTCGCGTCGTCCTCCCTGGCCGGGGCACTTCGTGCCTGATCCCCCGCCACCTCCCCGGGCTCTCTCCTTGTCGCGCCGCTCGTACGCCAAAGATGTCGAGGGAAATCTGCCTCCACGAACACCTATGGGGACCGAGCCCCTTTCTGGTTCGGGGGGGGGGGGGGCGGAGGTCACGTGAAGAGCGGATCGAGGCGATGCACACAAGGGGATTTACCCAGCTTCGGGCCGCACGGATGCGTAAAACCCTACTGCTGCTTTGTGGTTTGTATTGTGTTCTTGGGAGCGCTGAGTGCTATAGTACACTCAGGCAACTAATCAGACCGAGCGTGGGTGGTCTGCCTCCTTCTCCTCCTCCTCGCTGTTGCGCATGGGGCCTCCTTTTATATGTGCAAGGGGTTACCCACAGGTGGCAACGTAGGCGGGGGCAAAACTGGAAAACGTTGTGTTGGGTACAGCTGTTTGCACAGTGCTATCATACCTAACTCTGACGACAGGGGACAAGGGCATTAAATGCCCGTCTGGGTCACCCAAACAGTGCAGAAAAGGGGACGTTAGGGGCGCCACCGTTTTCCATGACGGCTACCCTGTCAGCGTCGCTTCGCCACCGCATGCCCCTGGCTACGCAGCCTCTCGCCACGTACGCCTGGAACGGCCCCAGAGCGACGCGTGGGTGGATGAGCTGGAACGCAGGCGCGGGGTGGTGACTTGCCGCGGTAAGCGCCTTGCCGCGGTCGATGCCTTGTCGCGCCCGGGAGCTCGTTGCTCACCGGTCCTTGCCGGGACGCGTGGCGCGTCACAGCAAGTCTCTTGCCGTGCCTTGGTCGGCCTTCCCGGCAAGCTCCTCTTGCCGGGGCCATGTGCTTCGAGCGGCCGTCCCGGCAAGCTCCTCTTGCCGGGGCCTTGCTCTCTTCGGGTGGCCTTCCCGGCAAGCTCCTCCTGCCGGGGCCTTGTCTCAAATACTTTGTTCTTGGATGGCCCAAAAAGAGACCATGGAGAGTTTTGGCGGTCACCTGGCAAGCCTTGCCGCGGGGTGTTACGACTGCCCGTGCACAAGTTCGGGGTACTAAGGTACCCCTACTTTAGTACACCGACAGGAGCCCCCGGGCCTGGGCCATACACGGTGCTGAGCGCTGTTGGGCCAGGCCCAAAACAGTGCACGGGCACGCGCGGCCTGGGTCACGCTGCATCTTCTTCTGCATCCACCACGCCCTCCCCGAACGGCACGCGTCGAACGCGGAATCGTGGGGAGAGGCGTGCGTGACGTGGGCGGCGTGCGCGGGGCTGAGCCCTGCAGGTATGCGTCACGTCGCAATAAAGGGGGACGGTTCGCGCTATCTCCATAAGTGGAGGGAGGCATGGAGGCGCGGCTCACTTGCTGGATGGGGCCGAGGCACGGTTCCTGAGGCGTCCGCTCCCCACGATCACGGGGCGAGGGGAGGTCGCCTCATCCGTCGCCTCGGTCCTGCACGCCTGCCACGCGGCTTCCATGCACCTGGGGTCGCAGACGATGGAGGCAGGAAACCGGGCCGTTGCGGGTCGAGGCAGCAGGCCGGTCCCAGTCGCCTGCTCTTCCTGCGTCTTGGTTGGCAGAGCAGGGCGGCCGAGCCCCCGCCCCGCTCCTTTATAAAGAGCAAGAGGGGGGGCGACGAAAACCCACACTCCTTCATCTTTGCTTCTCTTCAGCTTCTGATCCCCTCTCTCCATTCGCCATGGAGAAAGGGAATCCTGGTCCTTCATCGGTGGCGGCGAGGGTCGCCGCTAGGCAACGCGCCCCTCCTCCCCTTGCACCCGCGGTGGCAGAGCCAACCGTAAGGGGAAGGGGGAGGGGCGAGGTCGTGTACGAGGTCGTGGACGAGGCCGAGGCGCTCAGGGACGAGGCGGAAGGGGCGACGCGCCGGCCTCGCCTCCGCCAGCGGCCCCTCTTCTCACGGCAGTCCACATCGGGGATGACCCCTGCGAGTTTTTCGTCAGGCTGCGCCGGGCGCCTCGTCGCCGCCTCCGCCTCCCGGCCCCCTTCGCAAGCGTGATGGAGGTGGAACAACCCGAGACGCTAAGACTGCGCATGAGGGGCTGCGGGATCAGCGGCACGCGGGTCCACGTTGAGTCCCCAGCCCCCGGCGTGATGTATCTTGGTCGAGGGTGGAAGACGTTCGCCCGTATCCATAGCTTCATGGAGGGGTTCACCCTCCATTTTAAGTTGATGGAGGGCGATCTCCTCTCCGTCAAGGTCTTCGGGTGCTTCGGGATCTGGGTCCGGTGCTGCGTGGATGGCTCCTCCGACAGCGAAAGCTCCTCCTCGAGCGAGAGTGACGAGGAGGGGAGCGACAGCGACGACGAGGGTAGCGGTCGTCGGGATGACGGGTCCAACTAGGCGTCGGTCGCGGCTCCGCGTGGCACCGGCGACCCCATCATCCGTGTCGCCGGCTCCTTGAGCTTCCCGGGGTCGTCTCCTTGGCGGCTGGCGTAGGGAGGCTGCGGAAGAGGAAGAGGGAGGGCGGCAGGGCCGTCAAGTCGGAGTACGAGGGCACAACACCCTCGACAGCGTGCTGACGTCCTGCCACCTCGTCGACCCCTGCTTCCGGAGCCGCCGCCACCACCTAGCCTTCGGACGGTCCCCGGGGCATTCTGTTGGTGTCTTCTGCCACCCGTAGCTCGTCTAGGCGCCCCTTTTGCCCCTTTCGCCTCCTTGTCCTACCTCCTGAGGAGAGAGACAAGAAAGGGATTACGGGCACCTTATCTCTTTTTAACTTGTAAGCCTTCGGGCCTTAGTTGCATTTAAAGCTTGTAATCCCATCTCTCATGTTTTTCATTCTCTCCGAACTGTACCTGAGCGGAATGCTTTTAATGAAAAGGGGATGTTTGCCAGGCCATTTGTCTCGCGGGTAAAACCCACGCCAAGGGGCGAATCCTTTATAGTTAAGATAGACACTTCTTTGCCCGGCAACAGGCCCTGCCGTCTTCCCGCGCCACTCGACCTTCCTCACGCCTTTGGCGGAGGTAGGGATGTGGCGGGTTCGGGCTCCTCATCCCGTTCCTTCGCCGCCGCGGCTACCACCAAAACTGGCCCCAGGAACGCGCTCCGGGGCCCAGAGTTAAGGGAGCACGGTAGCTTTTTAGGAAGGAACAAGGTTTTTGCATTCCTCAGTCCATAAGAGAATGCATGACAAGGGATGAAAAACTTATGTGGGATTGCAGCCCCCGGCAACTTCGGCTTGCCGCGGGCGAATCTTTGTACTTGCAGCCCCCGGCAACACTGGTTTGCCGGGGACCAGATGCTGGTCCGCCCTTCTTTTCTTCTTCGTCCTTAAGCGGTCTGGCCAGGATATGCAAAACCCTGCGAACCAAAGGAAACGAAAGAACGGGACAAAAGGACGCAGACCCGACCTCTAAGGTAGGGGTTAGCAGTTGTTAGGCACTATCAACCCTAACCAAGGACGAGACTCGACTCAGCATGCATGCTAAAACTTAGGGCGCCAGCGCTTCATTTACTGCTGCTCAGGGTCTGCGCCTGGCTTTGTACAAAGGATTACATGCAACAGCGGCAAGACTTGTACAAAAGGTTGGTTGCCGGACGGGGCCCAACAACCGCGCCTTACGGGTAAAACTTACGAAGATGCTCAATATTCCAGGAGTTGCTCACCGGAGTGCCATCTTCGGTCTCGAGGCGGACAGCGCCGGGCCTCGTGACTCATCTCACCCGGTAAGGGCCTTCCCACTTCGGCGTCAACTTGTTATGATTCTTGGTGGACGGAGCGCGCCGAAGAACAAGGTCGCCTTCCTCAAAGCTTCTGGCTTTAACTTTGCGGCTATGGTAGCGACGCAAAGCTTGCTGGTAGCGAGAGGCTCGCACAACAGCCTGAAGACGATCTTCCTCAAGGAGCAGCGCGTCATCTTCACGCAGCCGCTCTTGCTCAAGCTCATCATAAGCGAGCACTCGAGGTGACCCGTATACGAGTTCCGTGGGGGTAACTGCTTCTGCTCCATAGACTAGAGCAAATGGTGTCTGGCCAGTGGCTCAATTTGGCGTCGTTCTGATTGACCAAAGAGCCACCGGCAGCTCCTCGATCCAGTTTCTTCCGCACTTGTGCAGCCTGTCGAAAGTTCTGGTCTTGAGCCCGCGCAGCACTTCGGCATTGGCCCTCTCCGCTTGACCGTTGCTCCTGGGATGAGCGACAGAAGCGAAGCAGACCTTGGCGCCGAGATCTTGGACGTATTGCATGAAGGCGCGGCTCGTGAACTGCGTACCGTTGTCGGTGATGATCCTGTTGGGGATCCCGAAGCGGCAAACAATCGACCTGAAGAAATTGACTGCTGACTGTGTTGTCACCTTCCTCACTGGTTCCACTTCCGGCCACTTTGTGAACTTGTCGATTGCGACGTACAAGTACTCAAAGCCCCCGACAGCTCGGGGGAAGGGGCCGAGGATGTCGAGCCCCCAGGCTGAAAATGGCCAGGATAAAGGGATCGTCTGGAGAGCTTGAGCTGGCTGGTGTATCTGCTTGGAATGGAACTGGCACGCTTCACACTTGGTTACTTGTGCAGTTGCATCCTGGAGGGCTGTCGGTCAGAAGAAACCTTGCCGGAACGCTTTGCCGGCAAGTGCTCTGGCACCGATGTGGTGACCACATATGCATCCATGTATCTCTGCCAACAGCTTTTGTCCGTCTTCCCGGGAAATACACTTCAATTTCACACCGTTGCGCCCTCTTCTGTACAGCGTGTTGTCGACGAACTGGTACATACTCGAGCGCCGGGCTACTCTTTCCGCTTCTTCTTGTTCTTCGGGAAGTTCTCCGTTCTGGAGGAAATGGATAGTCTATTGCGCCCATGCTGGAGCCTGTGGCTCGACAACAAGGACTGAAGGCACATCTGCTGCTGCGGGAACGTCCACTTCTACGACGAGGATCTGGGGCTCAGCCGGAGCTTGACGTTCCCCGGCAAGCTTGCCGGGGCAAAACTTGTCGGGAGCGCCTGCTTCTACGGAACAAACCCTGGGGTTTGCCGGAGCAGACGACTCCTCAGCGCTCTTGGCGTCGATCTTGGGGACCTTCTTGGCGGCGACTCCGGGGAGCTCTACCGGAAGATAGTCGCCGGAGACCAACTTCCTCTTCTTGCTCTGTCCGGTTGATGGTGTCACGGATGGCTGAGTCAGCTTGAGCACAAAGGTTCCTGGTTCCACAGGTAACTTAAGTGCTGCACACTTTGACAGGCCATCAGCAATGTCGTTCTCAGCTCTTGGAATGTGTTCCATTTGCAGGCCGTCAAAGCGCTCTTCTAGCTTCCTCACTTCATCAACGTACGCTTCCATCAACGGACTCTGGTAATCTTTGTTCACTTGGCGGACGACAAGTTGCGAGTCACCCCTGACAATGAGCTTCTTGATCCCAAGTTCTGCCGCGATCCTGAGACCGGCGAGCAAACCTTCATACTCTGCAGTATTGTTGGTTGCTTGCTCCTTGGGGAAGTGCATCTGGACTATGTACTTGAGATGCTCTTCGGTGGGCGCGATAAGCAACGCACCAGCACCGGCGCCTTGCAGCGAGAAAGCACCATCAAAATACATCAGCCACTCTTTGCTTGCTTCTTTGACGGGGATGCTCGTCTCTGGGATCTCTTCGTCTGGTGTCGGTGTCCACTCTGCTATGAACTCCGCCAATGCTCTGCTCTGGATAGTTGAAGTGCTCTCGAACTTGAGACCAAAGCTTGACAGTTCGAGGGCCCACTCGACAATCATGCCTGTTGCTTCTGGATTCTGCAGTATCCTCTTCAGCGCAAAGCGGGTGACAACTGTAATCTCATGTGCTTGGAAGTAATGGCGCAGCTTTCTCGAGGCCATGAGGAGGCCGAAAAGCAATTTCTGCACACCAGAGTACCTTGACCTAGCCCCCTGCAGAAGGAAGCTGACGAAGTAAACTGGGCGCTGCACCATTTTCTTCTTCTGCACCTCCACTCGCTCCTACGCAGATTCATCCTTGTCGGGGCCAGAGCTTGTCGGGGAAGCCTCTTCTTGTCGCTGGACGCGCTTGCCGCGGTTGCTAGCTCATCATCTGCCTCCCTCTCCGCTACTAACGCAGCACTAACCACTTGATTGGTTGCCGCCAGGTACAGCAGCAACTTCTCTTGTGGTTTAGGCGTGACAAGTATTGGAGCGGAGGATAGGTATTTCTTCAAGTCCTGCAGCGCAGCCTCCCCTTCCGGAGTCCATTTTACTGGACCCGCCTTTTTCCAAACTTTGAAAAATGGCAGGGCGCGTTCTGCAGACTTGGAAATAAACCTGCTGAGAGCCGCGACGCAGCCGGCAAGCCTTCGTACATCCTTGACGCGTGTTGGTGCTTCAATCTGCTCGATGGCCTTGATTTTGTCTGGATTGGCTTCGATCCCTCGCTGAGACACGAAGAACCCGAGAAGCTTGCCGGAAGGGACTCCAAACACGCACTTCTCGGGGTTGAGCTTGAGGCCGATCCTGCGCAGGTTCGCAAAGGTCTCTTCTAAATCTTGAATCAGGGTTGCCCTGTTCCTGCTTTTGACCACTATGTCATCCATGTAGGCTTCCACATTTCTGTGGATTTGCGGCTCAAAAGCGGTATGGGCAACCCTTGCAAACGTCGAACTGGCATTCTTCAAACCGAAAGGCATCCGTATGAAACATTACGTGCCACATGGAGTGATGAATGCGGTATTTTCCTCATCTTCTTCAGCCATGAAGATCTGATGGTACCCTGAGTATGCGTCAAGAAATGAAAGCAGGTCACATCCGGCCGTGGAGTCAACAATCTGGTCAATGCGCGGCAAGGGAAAGGGATCTTTGGGACAAGCTTTATTAACATCAGTAAAGTCGATGCAAAGCCTCCATTTCCCATTTGCTTTGCGCACGACAACAGGATTGGGCAACCACGTCGGATGGAGCATGCCTCTGACAAGGCCTGCCGCTTCCAACTTCTTGATTTCTTCTGCGATGAACTCTTGGCGCTCCACCGCTTGCTTCCTAACTCTCTGCTTGACGGGCCGCGCATGAGGACAGACGGCGAGGTGGTGCTCAATCACTTTCCTGGGAACGCCGGGGATGTCAGATGGTTGCCAGGCAAACACATCGACATTCGCCCGCAGGAAAGCAACGAGCGTGCCTTCCTATTTGGGGTCGAGGGTGGCACTGATGGTGAAGGTACCACCAGTGCCGTCCTCCTTGGCGGACACCTTCTTGGTCGTTGGCGAGGCTGCCATTGACTTCTTACTCTTGCCGGTGGAGCTCGATGGTGCGTCCTCGACGGTAGCGCAGCACTCCGAAGAGGTGCGCTTGCCGGAGTGGGCACCAGAGCACTTGCCGGGCTTGGTCTTCAGCGGCAAGTGGCTTGTGATCCGTTGCGGCTGCTGCTTCCCGGTAGATCTTGTCGGCACAGATAAGGGCATCCTTCTTGTCGCCGGGTACAGAGATGACGCTTATCGGGCCTGGCATCTTGAGCATGTTGTACGCGTAGTGGGAGGCCGCCACGAACTTGGCGAGCGCCGGACGGCCGAGAATTCCATTGTAGGGCAATGGAAAATTGGTAACGTCAAAAGTGATCCTCTCTGTCCTGAAGTTCAGCTCGCTGCCAAATGTCACTGGCAATGTTATCTTCCCCTTCGGCTTGCTCCTTCCCGGGTTGATTCCTTGGAACGTGCCGGTCTCTTCGGGCTCGTTGTCGGGGACTTGGAGTTTCTGGAGTACAGCGGAGGAGATCAGGTTCAAGCCGGCCCCGCCGTCGACTAGCATCTTAGTGACCTTGAGGTTGCGGACTGTTGGTGAGACCAACATCGGCAGGCACCCGATCGCAGTTGTGCGGTCAGGGTGGTCCTCAATATCGAAGATGATAGGCGTGCTGGACCATTTCAGAGGCTTGCGCGACTCGACGGGTGGTTCCGCTGCATTGACTTCCCGCGCCCACTGCTTGAGCTGGCGGTGAGAAGTATGCAGAGAAGCACCGCCATCTACGCACAAGACCTCTGTGGCTTTCTGAAACTCCTGCTCACTGGTCTCGACATCATCCATGTCTTCGTCTTCTTCGTCGTCTTTGTCCTTGTCGCGGCCGCGGGGACGTCTGTCTTCTTGCCGCCGCTTGTCCTTGTCGCGGCGTCCTCCCTGGTCGGGGCGCTTCGTGCCTGATCCCCCGCCACCTCCCCGGGCTCTTTCCTTGTCGCGCCGCTCGTACTCGGCCTTTTGCAGCTCGACGAGCCGCTCGACCTGCTTGCAGTTCTGGAGGTCATGGCCCTTGGTGCGGTGGATCTTGCAGTACTGTTTGTTGGTGCCGTCCCGCTTGTCGGCGACCGCCACAGCCTGGCAGTTGGCGCATCCGGCAACCTCCTTGCCGGAGCTACCAGCCTGGGCCTTCTTGGCGGCGCCTTCATCGCCGGACTGCTCGACAACCAGTACTTCTTGGCTCTTCTTCTTCCTGTTGCTCCGCCGCCGGTTCTTCCATGCCGGGGTGGTATCCTCACTGTCAGATTCTCCTGCACCAGTGTTCTCTCCGGGTAGTTTCCTTCCTTCCTCAGCACGTGCACAATTGTCGGCCAGGGCATATAGCTCGCTGCCGTCTTTGATCTTTCACATCGCCATCTCCTCCCGCATCCTGCGGTTATGCACGTTCTGATGGAATGCGCTGATAACCGCGGCAGGGTGGACGTCTGGGATGTTGTAGTGTACGCGGCTGAATCTCTGGATGAACTTGCGCAAGGATTCCCCTTCCTTCTGGACGAGCAGATGAAGGTCGCTCGCTTGGCCATGGGGCTTGTGGCCGCCTGTAAAGGCGCCAACAAACTGATGGCACAAGTCTGTCCAGGAGGTTATGGAGTTATCCGGCAAGTGCATGAGCCAGGATCTGACGTTGGATTTGAATACCAGCGGGAAGTAGTTGGCAAGGATCTTGTCGTATCGCCCTCCAGCAGCCTGCACCGCAATGGTGTAGATGCTGAGGAACTCCGACGGATGCGACTTGCCGTCGTACTTCTCTGGCACGTCTGGCTTGAAATTCTTCATGCTGGGCCACTAGACTTGCCGCAGCTCACGGGTGAACGCAGGGCAGCCTACCGCGTACGGCAGGTCGCCTGGTCCCCCCGGCGCATGCGTGTCGACAGAGGGCCCAGCGCGCTGGTCTGATTGACGCCGCGCTTCTCTCCGACGCTCGATGCGCGTACGAGCGTCCTCTTGCTCTCGTTCGTGAAGAACTTGGCGTTGATCGCGACGAGTTCGCGGATTTGACGACGCGGTGGAGTCGTTGTCGTGATGGCTCCGGCGAGTCGGCGATCTTGGCCTTTGGGGCGGGGAATGCACGGTGGTCGCACCCCCACCGGTCTTGGCGCCATCGGTTCTCGCCTGGCCGACTTGCCGCGGCTGCGACGCACTGTGCTGCCGCGGGGTGTCGCCGTTAGCGAAGCCAATGAGACTCTGTATCGTGGCCCTCCAGTCATCGAGCTTGTCCGCCGTTGGAGGGTAGTCCAGGAGAAGTTGAGCTCATGCTAGAGCTTCTGCTGGAGTGGCGGGCAGCGGTGGCGAGCGGCGCGTGGAGCGGGATGTGCTCGAACTTCTAACTATGTTAGAAGGAGCAACACCCGGACCAGGCAGTCGCGCCACGCTCGCGCCAGCACGTTGGTGTGTATGCTGGCCTTGAGCACCCTGGGATCCGCCAGCTCGATTTGGGTCCAGCGAGCGTATGGTACCGTGAGTGCCAAGACGCTGCTGGTCCCGTGCCTCCTGAGAGGGGCGCCGTGCATGTTCGGGCGCCGTGGCACCATGAGCTGGTTCGGCGACGCCCGTTCCGCCGCCGGTGCCGTCCCCACCACCTGTTTGCTCCAGGGGCGGTGGGTTCGACGCGGACGGACCAGCCACCTCCGGAGCCTTCTTCTTCGGTGGCATGTCGATGAAGATGATGGAGATCTAGCCTGTGCAGACGCCGGATCAGGTTCGCACAACTTCGACGCCCCCTACCTGGCGCGCCAAAGATGTCGGGGGAAATCTGCCTCCACGAACACCTATGGGGACCGAGCCCCTTTCTGGTTCGGCGAGGGGCGGAGGTCGCGCGAAGAGCAGATCGAGGCGATGCACACAAGGGGATTTACCCAGCTTCGGGCCACACGGATGCGTAAAACCCTACTGCTGCTTTGTGGTTTGTATTGTGTTCTTGGGAGCATTGAGTGCTACAGTACACTCAGGCAACTAATCAGACCGAGCGTGGGTGGTCTGCTTCCTCCTCCTCCCTTTCCTTCCTCCCCCTCCTCGCTGTTGCGCATGGGGCCTCCTTTTATATGTGCAAGGGGTTACCCACAGGTGGCAACGTAGGCGAGGGCAAAACTGGAAAACGCTGTGTTGGGTACAGCTGTTTGCACAGTGCTATCATACCTAACTCTGATGGCAGGGGACAAGGGCATTAAATGCCCGTCTGGGTCGCCCAAACAGTGCAGAAAAGGGGCCGTCAGGGGCGCCACCGTTTGCCACGGCGGCTACCCTATCAGCATCGCTTCGCCACCGCATGCCCCTGGCTGCGCAGCCTCTCGCCACGTACGCCTGGAACGGCCCCAGAGCGACGCGTGGGTGGATGAGCTGGAACGCAGGTGCAGGGTGGTGACTTGCCGCGGCAAGCGCCTTGCCGCGGTCGATGCCTTGTCGCGCCCGGGAGCTTGTTGCTCACTGGTCCTTGCCAGGACGCGTGGCGCGTCGCAGCAAGTCTCTTGTCGTGCCTTGGTCGGCCTTCCCGGCAAGCTCCTCTTGCCGGGGCCTTGTGCTTCGAGCGGCCGTCCCGGCAAGCTCCTCTTGCCGGGGCCTTGCTCTCTTCGGGTGGCCTTCCCGGCAAGCTCCTCCTGCCGGGGCCTTGGCTCAAATACTTTGTTCTTGGATGGCCCAAAAAGGGACCATGGAGAGTTTTGGCGGTCGCCTGGCAAGCCTTGCCGTGGGGTGCTACGACTGCCCGTGCACAAGTTCGGGGTACTAAGGTACGCCTACTTTAGTACACCGACAGTCTTGATCTCGCGGGTGTGAGATTGCTGAGTCCCCGTGACTCACAGATACTTCCAAAACCAGTTTGCAGGTGCCGATGATACCAGTGCAGGTGACGCAACCCAGCTCAGATGGGAGCTCGATGAAGATCTTGCTCATTGTGTTGTTTCGTTTCAGTTGATCAGTAGTGGAGCCCAGTCGGGACGATCGGGGATCTGTGTAGCATTTGGGGTAGTATTCTTTTATTTTGGTTCCGTAGTCGGACCTTGATTGTATCCGTTTGATGTAATGCTTTATTCATGTTTTGCGTGAAGTGGCGATTGTAAGCCAACTATGTATCTCTTTCCCTTATGTATTACATGGGTTGTGTGAAGATTACCTCACTTGCGACATTGCTTTCAATGCGGTTGTGCCTCTAAGTCATGCTTCGACACGTGGGAGATATAGCCGCATCGAAGGCGTTACAAGTTGGTAATCAGAGCCTTCCCCGACCTTAGGATCCCCCACTGATTGATCGTTTTTAGCGGCCGAGTTGTGTCTAGAAAAATGTTTTGAGTCATTTAGGAATTATGTATCAGAGAGTTTAGGAATTCTTTTTACTTCCCAGTCTCCTCATCGCTCCGGTAAGGCATCCTAACGTAGAATTTTGACTCTTCTCTTCTCAAATTTCACTAAAAAAATTAGGATCACGCGGGTATCTTAGAATCGTTCCGATGGTTTTGTGATGACAACATTGTCTTGGTGCCTCCTATTAGCAGGGGTTTAGTGGAAGTGTCCCGGGGAGTTGAGCTCTGAGGTTTTGTCGTCATAATTTTATCGTTGCAGTTCTGGAATACCTGAGTTTAGTACGCCGACATCGAAAATCTCTTTTGTACAGTTGTTGGTGAGATAACCCTGATAGCCCAGTACTGAGGCGAGTGCGGGAGTATTGCCATAACTCGTATAACGGATGCTTTTCGAAGGTTGAGGTAAACGATTTCCGAAGGTTTCTTGGTTATGTGTTGACGGATGGATACAGCTGGATCTAGGTATTGTTAGTTTGGGTGATATATTTTGTGTCCCCTGTATCCCCAACACCTGATTGCATAACCAGAAAGTTTCGGGAGTTTATAGGTGGGAATTCAAGTAGCTCCTAGAATATCTTTCCGACAGATGCATGATATGGGATTGGGTAAATCTCTATCATATGTGTTTGTTTCCGGCTTATTCTGCAAGCCAAATCCTTTGTTTTGTTTTATTTGTGGTATTCGAGTTGCTTCGATGTCAAGTGTTGATCCATACCTTCCCTAAACGGTGTTCTCATATTGCTATGTGAATACTAATCCTTATTGATCATCGAGGTTGTCATGTTAATTCTGTTCCAACCGGCGTGCTTCTCTTTAAGTGGATCCGATCATTTCAACAACCGCAAGATAAACTCTAAGTATTCTCAACGGTGTTTGTTTCATTCGTCCCAAGTTGTCTTTGTTTTTCCCGCCCTCCCACCCTCTTTCTTCAAGGACTCATATATCTTAATCAAGCATCCATTTTATTGATGTGAAGTCTCTTCATTCTTTTCCTCCATGTTCTTACCTGGTGATTCTCATGAAGATGATAAGGAAGCTTCAACTTTATCATTGTTTCATTCCAATTTTCTTCTCCGGTGAATCCAATTCAAGCTTTCAGTGTTGATCATATTCATTTCCTCGTTTCTAATGTTTTCTCGTACCGGTGCACCTCTTAATCATCCACTTCTCGCTATTCAATTGTTCTGGAGTGATGAAGATATCTCAGAAGATTCAAGTTTCCATTCTCAATTCACTCAATTTCTTTTGAGGATGCTATCTCATTCAAGCCATTTAATTCAACCGGTGCAATCTCTCTTTTCAAGCAATCGTTCAACGGTGTATCTTTTGAGTGGGCCCATAACCCACAGGTCTTTTCCCAGGATCTTACCTGACTCTTCTAATTTTCTCGGAGCTTCTAAAATTCATTTCAAAGTTTGACGTAAGAATGAAGTATCATTAGTCATATTCCTTCTCCAAGACCGCTTTCAAATTCTTTTCATTGTTGGTTCAACCTTTCTAATTTTCATCCTGGAGTATCTTAACAATTCATGGTGGTGTTTCTCGTTGTCATTCTCGGATTTTGAATACCGAAGAAGAGTTTTTCCTCCAAATCCTTACCCATTCTTCCAAAGATTCATGGTTCAAGATTGTTGCCATCCTCTCATAATTGTTTTTGATTGCGAGAATTCTTTTCACCCATCCGGAGCAATTCATGAGTATTTTCAGTTTGATTCGCTGAAGGCCATCATTTCAAAAGATTTATTCGTTCTCAACATTCAGCTCTTGTTCTTCAAATCTTACCGGTGGATCGTTCAAATATCCTCTAATCGATTCATGATCTCTTGTTCTCACGTATCTAAATTCTGTCAAGTATCTTTATTCGTTTTCTAATTCTTCCCGATGAATGGTGTCTTTGCTAGTTTCATTTCCAATTCTTATGGTGCTTCGTTCAAGAGTTCTCTTCATTCATTATCATATAGATTCATTCGTTCTTTCCAATCCTACCGGTGGTTCGTTGAAGACCTTCCCAAGTTGAGCAATATCTCTCTTCAATCCTTTTTCAACGAGAATAAGTAGTATGCCAAATCCGTTGCTTGTCATCAATTTAATTGGTGAAGGGTGAGTATTATGTAATTCTTACTCTTGTTTCATCGAGTAAATTCAATTCCTTATTCCGGAGGTTCAACAAAATTCTTGATTTCATTTGTTCATCTTTCTTTCCAGAGTTCAAAGTTTTCTCGGTTATATCGTCCTGAAGCTTCATCTTATCACTGCAAGGCTTCAACCTTATTCTTTTCATCCTTCATTTCATTTGATCATCCTTTTATTACCGTAGTTCTTCATGAAGTTTCTTCATGGTGGTTCATCAAGGATTAATTCATTCTCGGAGTGTTCTCAAGATTCTTGTTGGAAGAGCCCAAATATTTTTCTTCCTGCATTCCAAGGTGCAATTCTTTCTATCTATATCTTTTGAGGCGGTGTTATGTTATTCTTGACAATTTCACTTCGTGTTTCATGATTCACAAGTTGTTAATAATGAGATATTTAAACCCATCATTTTTCTCTTCGTTCAGGAGATCCTTTGCAACCCATCAATCTCTTCATTGGAGTTATCTTGGGCTATATTTCACCTAAAGCTTTCCTAAGGATTGTTGCTATTTATGGTGCTTATAAATGACCCAAGTTCTTCATTTGTCCTCCCGGTGAGATAAGTTTCTCGTCTCCTTGTTGATATCAATCCAATCATTTGTTTCCGTTGGTGGCAGAAGCCCACCTCATAATTTTGAGATGTTTCCATAAGCCCGCTACAAGTTTATTCTTACCGTTGTTGTTTTTCAAACAACTCCGTTAGACCCTACTCCGTAAGGATGCTTTCCAAATTCAATTGTGGTTGAAGTTGTCATTATCTTCTCCGTTCCAACCATCTAACTTCCATTCTTTCGTTCCGGAGGCATGGTGATGTTACTCTCTTCGACTCATCATCTCGTTTTGCCAATATCATGTTCTTTTCCTTGCTAATCCATTTAACCAGAGTGTTGTTCTGATATCTTCAAGTTCTCTCACCTTATCAAGTTTTGCCACCCTTCTCAACTGGAGTGCGGTCTGAAATGTTTCTTACCCCTTGTGCCATTCTTTCAATTCTGAAGGCAGTGTGTTGTCGATCTCTTCAAGTATCCTCTCATCTTGTCAAGTTCATGTTCAATTCCTTCCATTTTTAGTCGGAGTGCTGCCCAAATTATGTCATTCTTATTCCTTCTCTATCTTGTTTAACCGAAGTGGTTTCAATATCTATCTTATCACTAAACCTCTTGGTTCTCGTCGTATCCCATGATCCTCTTTTCTAACGGAGTGTTTTCAACTGTGTTCATCTTCGTTGTTTTCTTTCTTTCAATTTGCTCAACCTCTTAAGGTTCGTTGGTTTCACTCTTTTGTCAAAGAAGCAACTTAGTTTTACCTCTTTCTATTTCCGTTTTCTATCCGGTGCCATCCTAGATCTCGGGACGAGATCCTCTCGTAGTGGTGGAGTGTTGTAACGCCCCGAGACCGACGCTCCAGATGGATTCCATGTTTTTCGTTGTTGTCATGTGTTTCGTTTGTTTGTTGCATTCATCTTGTCATCATTTGCATTGCATCGGCACTCGTTGCCGTCATCGTTTTTAAAATTTGCATCCCCTCGTAGTTGTCGCGTCCCCCCTTGTTTTCATTGACCGTTCCAAGACTAACATTGTTCTTCGTTTTCCCTCTTGCCTAAACCGGAGTCTCTTTGCACAGTGCATCGGCCCCTCGCGTGCGCATCCGAAACTTGCCCGAACCCGAACCGCTCAGTCATCACCGATGGGTCCGGATCATCCCCTAAAATCTATAAAACATCTCCGTTTTCTTAGTTGGTTTTCCTAGCCTATTTTTCCCGGACCGTCTGATTTCGATCAGAGGGACTAGATCGCGCCTAATCTAACCCACTCACTATATAACTAGTCTAACCCTAAATCCTAGGAGGGTTGTCCCATCCAATCCTTCTCCCCGCCGACACTCCTCTCCCACCTTGGGATCCTCCCGATGCATCCATCCACCGACCAGCCAGATCCATCCAACCACCAAGCGCCCAGCCTGCTTCCTCCTTGGATCCCGCAGCACACCCACCAACCAGAGCGTCGTCCGATCCTCTCTGTCCCATCCACCCCATCGATCCACTTGGCCCTCTCCCGCAAGCCTCAATCCCGCCGCCTCTCCCTCAACCGGACGTCGTCGCCGGCGACCAGCACCCCAGGCCGGCCTCGTCTCCCTTCTCCTCGGTCGTCTCCTTCTGTTTTCTCCTTCCCTGTGCTCACCTCGCTCTCCCGTTGTCGTCTGCCTGCAGGAACAAGGAGCACATCGCCCCACTCCATGGACGGCCTCGAGCTCATCCCCAACGCCGGCCTCCACTGCTGGAATCTCCAGCCTCATCCCGCGCCTGGGTTCGGCTGATCTGGGCCTCCCCATGCCCTCGCCGAAGCCACCCGCTGGAGTCGAGACCGCAACTTCCCCTTCCACTGGATCCCACCGTCGCGCTGTCGTTTTCGGCTCCGTCGCCGCCCAAGTCCACCGAGGCTTCAGCCGTGCTTGTGCCCTCCTCCACAAGATGTCCCGCCGGACTTCTCCTGCAGCTGAGCCCCCTCCCTCGCGTACCCGTCTCCTCTCGCCGATCTGCCTCGTCCCGGAGCAAGCTCACCGGGTTCCTCGTCGTCCTCGCGCTGATGGCCACCAGCCACCCAAGCTGATGTAGCTCCCACCGCCGCGCTGCTCTGTTCGTGGCCGTCTTCGACAGATCCAACGCGGCCCCGTGTCCTCGGCCTCGTCCCCTCCTCCAGGGCGCCGCGCCGCCCCACATGAGACCACCTGCACCGCGTCGCCAAGCCCCGCCTTCGCGCCCTGCTTCCTCTCGTTCGAGCAGACAGGCAAGATGCGGGCTCGTCCCCACGAGCGCCCCTCTCGTTGACTAAGTCGCGCGAGAGGGCTGGATCGCCTGCGCGCGTGGGCCAGCTGGGCTGCCTTCCCTGCCGGCCCAGCTACTTCCTCACTGATCTGGCCTTTGGCCCATGGTGAGCAGCACGCCAGCCCAATACACTCCAGATTCGGCCCGATTGTTTTTTTCCTAGTCGGGACGATTTTGTCTATTAATCCTGAGACAGCAGTTTTGCAGAAAAACCCTCTATCTTCATGCATATATTTACTCATGAACCATGCATCGGATTAAAATGTTCAATATATGTAAAATGCTTAGAATTTCATCTAGCCACTTTCATCCATGTTTAAAATGTTTAAAATGTTGTTTGATTAAATTTGCTAGATGGCATGTTAAAATGATTTATTACATAACTAAATAACTGTAGCTCCAAATTTAATAATCTTTATATGTAAACGGGGTAGAAAAATGCGTAGATTAACATGTTGCACTTAATTTTGCTGTTTAACAATATTAAAATTGTGTTTAGGGCAGAACAGTACCAAATCAAAAGTATGCACATGAGGATTTTCCGGAATTGTTGTTTGTTATTTCCGGCCTCATTTAAACTTGCCTAGATAGTTAGTTTACTTATGCTTCACATCTTGGCATGTTAATCAACATTTAACATTGTTGGGTACATAAACAAGAGAGAACCAAATAATCGAATGTGGTGTTTTGTCAATATGCAACTCGTTGCATATTGAGCTCCACTTAACTTGTAGTTTTGTTTGTTGCATTTGCCATGCCATGCATCATTAAACCGGACATGCATCATACTTGATTGTGCATCATGCCATGTTCATGTGATGGTTGTTTACCATGTTGTTTGCTTCTTTCCGGTGTTGCTTCTTCTTGATAGTTCCAGTAACATTGCGATTGTGAGGATTCGTTCGACAACGTCCGTTTGTCTTCTTCATGGACTCGTTCTTCTTCCTTGCGGGATATCAGGCAAGATGACCATACCCTCCAAATCACTTCTATCTCTGCTTGCTAGATGCTCGCTCTTTTGCTATGCCTATGCTGTGATACTTACCACTTGCTTATCATGCCTCCCATATTGTCAAACCAAGCCTCTAACCCACCTTGTCCTAGCAAACCGTTGTTTGGCTATGTTACCGCTTTGCTCAGCCCCTCTTATAGCGTTGTTAGTTGCAGGTGAAGATGAAGTTTGTTCCTTGTTGGAACATGGAGATGTTGTTCCTTGTTGGAACATGTTTACTTGTTGGGATATCACAATATATCTTATTTAATTAATGCATCTATATACTTGGTAAAGGGTGGAAGGCTCGGCCTTATGCCTGGTGTTTTGTTCCACTCTTGCCGCCCTAGTTTCCATCATATCGGTATTATGTTCCCGGATTTTGCGTCCCTAACGTGGTTGGGTGATTTATGGGACCCCCTTGACAGTTCGCTTTGAATAAGACTCTTCCAGCAAGGCCCAACCTTGGTTTTACCATTTGCCTCACCACCACCTACTTTTCCCTTGGGAGTCGCGCTCTTGAGGGTCATCTTTATTTAGCCCCCCCCCCCGGGCCAGTGCTTCTCTAAGTGCTGGTTCGAACCGAGCCGCCTGCGGGGCCACCTCGGGGAAACTCGAAGCCTGGTTTTACTCTGTGCAGCTCCTATCGGGATTATCGGTGCATCGGGCAGTCTTGCTGGTTTTGTTTTACCAATGTCGAAACGTCTTGTTATCGGGATTCCGAGTTTGATCGGGTCTTCCCGGGAGAAGGAATATCCTTCGTTGATCGCGAGAGCTTATAATGGGCTAAGTTGGGACACCCCTGCAGGGTTTGAACTTTTGAAAGCCGTGCCCGCGGTTATGTGGCAGATGGGAATTTGTTAATGTCCGGTTGTAGAAAACCCGAAGTTGATCTTAATGAAAATACATCAACCGCGTGTGTAACCGTGATGGTCTCTTCTCGGCGGAGTCCGGGAAGTGAACACGGTGTTGGAGTTATGCTTGACGTAGGTTGTTCTAGGATCACTTCTTGATCATAGTTGTTCGACCGTGCTTTTGCCTCCTCTTCTCGCTCTCTTTTCTGTATGTTAGCCACCATATTTGCTAGTCGCTTGCTGCAGCTCCACCTCACTACCCTGTCCTACCTTAAGCTTAGATAGTCTTGATCTCGTGGGTGTGAGATTGCTGAGTCCCCGTGACTCACAGATACTTCCAAAACCAGTTTGCAGGTGCCGATGATACCAGTGCAGGTGACGCAAGCCAGCTCAGATGGGAGCTCGATGAAGATCTTGCTCATTGTGTTGTTTCGTTTCAGTTGATCAGTAGTGGAGCCCAGTCGGGACGATCGGGGATCTGTGTAGCATTTGGGGTAGTCTTATTTTATTTTGGTTCCATAGTCGGACCTTGATTGTATCCGTTTGATGTAATGCTTTACTCATGTTTTGCATGAAGTTGCGATTGTAAGCCAACTATGTATCTCTTTCCCTTATGTATTACATGGGTTGTGTGAAGATTACCTCACTTGCGACATTGCTTTCAATGCGGTTATGCCTCTAAGTCGTGCTTTGACATGTGGGAGATATAGCCGCATCGAGGGCATTACATCATGTTACTAGACCATGACGAACCTATGAACTATGAGGAAGCAATGATGAGCCCAGATTCTGCAAAATGGCTTGAGGCCATGAAATCTGAGATGGGATCCATGTATGAGAACAAAGTGTGGACTTTGGTTGACTTGCCCGATGATCGGCAAGCCATCGAGAATAAATGGATCTTCAACAAGCAGACATACGCTAATGGTAATGTTACTGTCTACAAAGCTCGACTTGTTGCTAAAGGTTTTCGACAAGTTGAAGGAGTTGACTACGATGAGATTTTCTCACCCGTAGTGATGCTTAAGTCCGTCCAAATCATGTTAGCTATTGCCTCATTTTATGATTATGAAATTTGGCAAATGGATGTGAAGACTGCATTCCTGAATGGATTTCTGGAAGAAGAGTTGTATATGATGCAACCAGAAGGTTTTATCGATCCAAAGGGTGCTAACAAAGTGTGCAAGCTCCAGCGATCCATTTATGGACTGGTGGAAGCCTCTTGGAGTTGGAATAAACGTTTTGATAATGTGATCAAAGCATATGGTTTTATACAGACTTTTGGAGAAGCCTGTATTTACAAGAAAGCGAGTGGGAGCTCTATAGCATTTCTAATCTTATATGTGGATGACATATTGTTGATTGGAAATGATATATAATTTCTGGATAGCATAAAAGGATACTTGAATAAGAGTTTTTCAATGAAAGACCTCGGTGAAGCTGCTTACATATTGGAAATCAAGATCTATAGAGATAGATCACGACGCTTAATTGGACTTTCACAAAGCACATACCTTGACAAAGTTTTGAAGAAGTTCAAAATGGATCAGGCAAAGAAAGGGTTCTTGCCTTTATTACAAGGTGTGAAGTTGAGTAAGACTCAATGCCCGACCACTGCAGAAGATAGAGAGAAAATGAAAGATGTTCCCTATGCTTGAACCATAGGCTCTATCATGTATGCAATGCTATGTACCAGACCTGATGTGTGCCTTGCTATTAGTTTAGCAGGGAGGTATTAAAGTAATCTAGGAGTGGATCACTGGACAGCGGTCAAGAACATCCTGAAATACCTGAAAAGGACAAAGGATATGTTTCTCGTTTATGGACGTGACAAAGAGCTCGTCATAAATGGTTACGTCGATGCAAGCTTTGACACTGATCTGGATGACTCTAAATCGCAAACCGGATACGTGTTTATGTTAAACGGTGGAGCTGTCAGTTGGAGCAGTTCTAAACAAAGCGTCGTGGCGGGATCTACATGTGAAGCGGAATATATAGATGCTTCGGAAGCAGCAAATGAAGGAGTCTAGATGAAGGAGTTCATATCCGATCTAGGTGTCATACCTAGTGCATCGGGTCCAATGAAAATCTTTTGTGACAATACTGGTGCAATTGCCTTGGCAAAGGAACCCAGATTTCACAAGAGAACCAAGCACATCAAGAGACGCTTCAACTACATGCGGGATCAAGTCCAGGTGGGAGACATAGAGATTTGCAAGATACATACGGATCTGAATGTTGCAGACCCGTTGACTAAGCCTCTTCCACGAGCAAAACATGATCAGCACCAAGACTCCATGGGTGTTAGAATCATTACTGTGTAATCTGGATTATTGACTCTAGGGCAAGTGGGACACTGAAGGAAATATGCCCTAGAGGCAATGATAAAGTTATTATTTATTCCCTTATATCATGATAAATGTTTATTATTCATGCTAGAATTGTATTAACCGGAAACATGATACATGTGTGAATACATAGACAAACAAAGTGCCACTAGTATGCCTCTACTTGACTAGCTCATTGATCAAAGATTGTTATGTTTCCTAACCATAGACATGAGTTGCCATTTGATAAATGGGATCACATCATTAGGAGAATGATGTGATTGACTTGATGTCGTGGATCTAAGACTGACAGTAGAATGGGGGGTAGGTATGAGGAGGCAAGATCCTAGCTATGGCGAAGTTGTACACACGAGTTTTAAGAGTTCAGGCCCTTCGCAGAGGAAGTAATAGCCCTATGTCTTGGAGTCCGGAGGCGGTCGACTGAATTATGCATGTGTGTGTTACAGGGGGTGCGAACCCTTGTGCCAGTGGAGGGGGTGGCTTATATAGAGTGCGTCTGGACCCCAGCCAGCCCACGTTACAAGGAGCTCAATGTACATAAAGAGGGAGTGTTACAGGTAACATCCGTAATAAAGTGATATAAATGATCATTAAGTCTATGAGTAACGCCCGACCGTTGCTGTGCAGAGTGACTTTGGATCTTCTGTCTGTTGAGTGGTTTCTGTTACGGTCAAGTGACATCGAATCTTCCGAGTGGAATGCTTCTGGTCGAGTGGATGCTGTTATCCTTTGAATACTTCTGATTTTAAGGTGGTGTCCTAGGGGAGGCTGTCTAGGTCAGGCCTATGACCCTACCCTAGGTACATAGCTTTATCATTAGCCCCCGAATGGTTCAGGGTTCGAGTGGAGAAGGAGTTGAGAATACTTCTGACTCAGTTTTTTGCGCTTCGGAAGTGTCTTGCCTGGTCCAATGAATCAACACGATGACTCCAACTTCTTTTTCAGTCGCCTTGATCCATTCTTGGTTTTGTCGAGTGAACTTTCATCGTTAAGCTTTGAGTGCTGATATGGAAATAATCTTCAGTCTGACAGGTTGCTCTGCTGTTCGCGGATCTCCCAGGATTCGAATTTTGGGAAGCGCGCGAGGCGGAGGGGGGCGCAGTAATCGGGACGGATTAGGCAGGGCCGCCTCAATTCTTGCGCTTCCTTTTTCGCCATGTATCGCATGTGCGGATGTTGCGGGATTTGACAGGATCGCCTGGGCCCATGGGTCAGCCACCCGGAAAAGACCTCATATAAGGCGCTGGCCTGGGGTTTTCGCACTATGCGTTCCCATTCCTCTCTTTCCTCCTCTATTTTCTCCTCCACAACCACCTCTGCTCTCAGCGCCGCTGCTCTGTTCGAGACCCGCCCGTAGTGATGGGGAAGGAGAAGACGGTGGCCTTGGAGTGCGCGAAGAAGGCGACGGCGAAGTCGAAGGGGAAGAAGTCCAGCTGAGGCGGATCCTCATCGAGGTCCGGCCTACCGCGCGGCTGGATCCAAGGTGACTGGATTTGGTCGACGATCCGTCAAGATGACCTCGACGATCTGGCCGTGGGGGACTAATCCCCCATGAATCAGCTCAGCTCCCGGAGGGTGAGACAGAGTTGCATTTGTAGGAGGGTGAGTGCGTTCTCCTCGCCACTCATGTCGACCGCGGGTTTTCTCTGCCTCCCCACCCTTTCTTTCGAGGTTTCTTGAATTTCTTTGGAGCACAATTCCACCACTTTTCCCCCAACACCATCGTGTACCTTGCTGCCTTCGTGTCTATGTGCGAGAATTTCTTGGGTTATCGACTACACTGGGGCCTCTTCAAGCACATTTTCATGTGTCGCTCTCAGTCGGTCAAGAAGGCCAATCCGAGTGATGAAAAGACGCAAGTGATCTAGATGTGTGGGGGTCTTGGGATTCAGATGAGGGGTAAAAGCTCTTTCCCAGCCATGATCCTTCCCGAGTCAGTCCGAGGGTGGCAGTCGGCCTGGTTCTACTGCAAAGACCAGCCGACTCCAGGTCAGTCAACTGGACTTGCCCCCTTTTCCATGGCTCGAGTAGAGAAGCCCTCCACCTTGAAAGTGGCACCGAAGGAGAAAGCGAAGGTGAAGGTGTTGGTCGAGCGAGTGGTCCAGCTCGTTCGTGATGGCGTGACCAGCATGGATCTGTTGGAGGTCTTCCTCAAACGCCGCATTCAGCCGCTTCAAGCTCGTGACCATCCGATGTGGATGTATTCAGGCATTGATGATTCCACTCGGATCCACCCAGAAGAGGTCGACGAGGATACGGTGGAGAAGTGGTTGAGGGGTATCACTGGCAACAAAGATAACCCCAGGGGGTCTAGGAGAGTCCCTCCACTCGACAACTCGTACGAAACAGACAAGGTCCAACTCTGAATTGTCGAGTGTTTTCTTGATTTATCATGTAACTGCTCGTTGTCAACCAACTGACTTTTGACTTGCTTGTTGTCTTTCAGGCCCTTACTAAGATGTATTCGATGCCCAACAGGGAGCAGGAGCAGGATCCGGAGGGGGAGGCGAGCGGAGGCGAGAGCGGCGAGTGGCACTCTGATGGTGAAGAGGATGAGGAGAGCAATGACCCGAGTGATGAAGAAGAGGTTGATTCATCTCCCCGTAGGGAAAGGCGATCCAAGCACACTCATGATCCAGCAAGCATCCGTGACAAAGCGACTGTTCAAACCGGGCAGTCATCAAAGCGTCCTCGGACGTCTCTCCGGCGCCGACTGAAAAGGCCCCGAAGCAGTCCAAGGTTGTAGCACCGAAGACTCGGAAGGCTCTGCCCAAAATCAAAATTGACATCCCTGTTGCTTCTACGTGAGTGTTCTGTCTTCATTTTTACCCGAGGTTCTGTGTTGTCTACTTTTTCCTTGGTTTGACCGGATGAATCTTGAGACCAGCAATGCCGCTACCTCTGGGACTTCTGCTTACAGAAACAAGGCCGAGGACATGGAAGATGCAGTCACTTCCAACCCAGGTGTAATCTTCGTAATCTTGTCTTTGTTTTGTCGATTGAACTACGGTCGCCTGAATTCTGGCGACTGGTCTTTTTGCAGCTCCTCCCAACGTCATTGATCTCCCAGACGACGAGGATGAGCCACGAGGCCCTTGGGAACAAGAAGCAGGAAAAGATCCACTGGTAAGATGCCTCAGTCGACGCCGGCGATGGAACCGGTAATCCAGGAGGTCGGAGATGCCAATTGGACTTCTGTCACCTTCGTCATACCACTGTCGAGTGCTCAGCCTTCAGCGTCAGCCGCGCAGACTCCAGCCGATCCACCTTCACTTTTTGCTGCACATCACGTCCCGGAGGACCAGGTGGGTGCTGCCAAAGAGGCTATATGCCAGGCGGGCATTATGATGGAGCAGATGAAGATGGTCCGGGAAGCCAGCCAAGCTGCTTATGACGCCAGCTCCGCTCTCCAAAGCAACGTCCAGGTTAGCAGATTGTCGACTGACTCTTTTAGCTTGTTGCTTGTTCTGTTAGGATATGCTACCTGAAAACTTTCGCATTTCGCATTTGTACACCGACTGGGTGTTTTGACTTGTCATTGAGCAAATTTGTATCTTCAGTCAACTAGGTTGTGTAGATTGAGTCTTTAAACTAGTGGGGGCACGCTGAGTGCACCCATTGGGTGTAGTCCCCGAGACCATCGTTGACTGCGGGCAGTCGACTGTGGTCTGAGAATCTGAATTTCCTCACTCGGCCTGGTCAGACCATGTCGAGTGGAACCTGAACCAGTGGGGGCACGCTCAGTGCACCTACTGGGTGTAGTCCCCGAGTCCATGGTCGACTGCGGGCAGTCGACTATGGTCTGAGAACACTCTCTTTTTTTCTTTTTTTTGCACTCGGCTTGGGCAGACCACGTCGAGTGGAAACTGGACCAGTGGGGGCACGCTAAGTGCACCCACTGGGTGTAGTCCCCGAGACTACCGTTGAATGTTTGATTCGGCAGTAGTCTTAGAACTTGTTGAATTTATCAGACTATTGTTCTGAAGTGACCAATCCCTCCATCCGTCGATTGACCGTATTTTGATTATAGAAACCTTGTGAACTTGGAGCTCGTTTCGCTGATCTGGAGAAGAAGCAGATTCAGCTCAACCTTGATCTGGAGCTGGCCAAGACAAATCTGCAGAAGGGCAAGGATGAGGCCACTGGTAAGAAGAAACTTGTCGACAGATTTGTTTCTGAATCTGGATGTTATTTTCCCTTCTGAACCGAGTATTTTTTCTTCCAGAAACTCTGAACCAAGCTCTGGCCAAGAAGGATCAAGACCTTGCAGCCGCGCAGAAAACAACTGATGAGAAAACTGCCCTTGCTGAACAGAAGCTGGCTTCAGTCGGCAAGCTGGAGGAAGAGAATGCTAAGCTGAAAACTTCTCTTGATGAGTCCAACAAGGAGGCGACTCGTCTGAAGAAGGACAAGAAGAACCTGACTGAAAAGATGGAAGGCATTGCTCGCAAGCGGAACGATCTGGAGGACTATCTGTGAGGCCTTGCCAAGAAGTTGTTCGTCATGCTTGAAGGTATTTTCTTCTGCCCAACTGACTTTTTAACGTTGACTCGTCATATAACCACTGACTCATCTTTGAATTGTGTGTGCAGAATTTTGCCAGAACTTCGAGGAAGAGACTGGGCGAGTTGAGACAAGCTTGGACCCCATCCTCTCTCCAGTGAAGGACGAAGGTGCCATGAACGTACTCCGACTGGAATCTCACGTTGCTGGTGTTGTCGACTATCTTGCTCGACTGAAAGTCGCGATGTCGCGGATCGACCCAACACTCTGGCCAAGGGCAACGCTCCAGAATGACCTCGAGTCTCTGATGACTCGACATAATGAGATTCCCGGTCGAGTGCAAGAATGGAAGAAGTCTTCTGCTCGGTGCGGCGCTGATGTGGCTCTGTCCTTGGTTCGTGTCCACTACAAGGAAGCGCAAGAAGAGAAGCTGGTGGCAATCAAGGTTGCCAATACCAAGATGCACGACTTCCAATCTTTCATGGAAACCTTTATCGCTGCTGCCACTCGGATTGCTGACGGAATCGACCTGGACGAGTTCGTCGAGCCTGCTAGCCTTCCTCCTGCGGAGTGAACAAACTTTTATGCCTCACCTTAATTTTTTCTTGAAATGCCGAGTGATTTTGTAACCGTTAAAATCCTTGAGGCTGGATGCTTGAGTACTTTAATTCGTGGTCCGGAACCTTAGGATTTATCTGAACTTGGTTTATCTCTGAATATGCTTGTGTTTGCCTTTGAGTGGAACTTGTTCTTCACTCGGAATAATCTTTATACTTGAGATGCAGTTCTGAGGAGAAGGTCACACTCGACCTGCACCTCGTCGTCCTTGCGGATGAGGATGGAGTGCACGTTGTATTTGTGGCGCAGCTCCGAAGAGAAGGTTGCAGTCGACCTGTACCTCGTCGTCCTTGCAGATGAGGATGGAGCGCACGTTGTACTTGTGGCGCAGCTCCGAAGACAAGGTTACAGTTGACCTGCACCTTGTCGTCCTTGCGGATAGGTATGGAATGCACGTTGTACTTGTGGCGCAGCTCCGAAGAGAAGGTTGCATCCGACCTGTACCTCGTCATCCTTGCGGATGAGGATGGAGCGCACGTTGTATTTGTGGCGTAGCTCCGAAGAGAAGGTTACAGTCGACCTACACCTCGTTGTCCTGGCGGATAGGGATGGAGTGCATGTTGTACTTGTGGCGCAGCTCCGAAGAGAAGGTTGCAGTCGACCTGTACCTCATCATCCTTGCGGATGAGGATGGAGCGCACGCTGTATTTGTGGCGCAGCTCCGAAGAGAAGGTTGCAGTCGACCTGCACCTCATCGTCCTTGCGGATGAGGATGGCACGCACGTTGTATTTGTGGCGCAGCTCCGGAGAGAAGGTTGCAGTCGACCTGCACCTCGCCGTCCTTGCGGATGAGGATGGAGCGCACGTTGTATTTGTGGCGCAGCTCCGAAGAGAAGGTTGCAGTCGACCTGCACCTCGTCGTCCTTGCGGATGAAGATCGGGCACACATTGTATTTGTGGTGCAGCTCTAAAGAGAAGGTTGCAGTCGACATGCACCTCGTCGTCCTTGCAGATGAGGATGGAGCGCACATTGTATTTGTGGCGCAGCTCCGAAGAGAAGGTTGCAGTCAACCTGCACCTCCTCGTCCTTGCGGATAGGGATGTGCTTCAAACTTAGACGAGTACTGGAATGCAGCTAAGCCCCCGAGTGAGAGGGTTGCTCACCACTCAGTAGGATTTTTCAAACTTTGGCGAGTATTGGACTGCAGCTAAGCCCCCGAGTGAGAGGCTTGCTCACCACTTGGTAGAATTTTTCGAACTTAGGCGAGTACTGGACTGCAGCTAAACCCCCAAGTGATAGGCTTGCTCACCAGTCGGTACGATTTTTCGAACATAGGCGAGTACTGGACTGCAGCTAAGCCCCCTAGTGAGAGGCTTGCTCACCACTCGGTTGGATTTTCAAACTTAGGCGAGTACTGGACTGCAGCTAAGCCCCCGAGTGAGAGGCTTGCTCACCACTCGGTAGGATTTTTCGAACTTAGGCGAGTACTGGACTGCAGCTAAGCCCCCGAGTGAGAGGCTTTCTCACCACTCGGTAGGATTTTTCAAACTTAGGCGAGTACTGGACTGCAGCTAAGCCCCCGAGTGTGAGGGTTGCTCACCACTCGGTAGGATTTTTCAAACTTAGGCGAGTACTGGACTGCAGCTAAGCCCCCGAGTGTGAGGGTTGCTCACCACTGGGTAGGATTTTTCAAACTTAGGCGAAACGGATTCGCAGCTAAGCCTCCGAGTGAGAGGCTTGCTCATCACTCGAATGATTTTTTTCAAACTTAGGCGAAACGGATTCGCAACTAAGCCTCCGAGTGAGAGGCTTGCTCTTCACTCGACAGGATTTTTTTAAGCTTAGGCAAAATGGATTCGCGTCTAAGGCACCCACTAGGGGATTTGAAACATATAAAAAAGAAACAACAATCATTTAGGAGACTGTAAAACTGTGTCTTTCGTAATCAAACTAGAAGGTATTTCTTATTACATCTCAGCAGTCTGAATGCTTAAGTGTAAAAGGGGCGGAGTAGCTCCGCATTCCAAGCGTGTGGCTCGTCTTTCTTGTGCTCGACATTGTAAAGGTGGTGCGCTCCGTTGTGGAGCACTCTTGTGACAATGAAGTGGCCCTCCCAAGCAGGAGCAAGCTTGTGTGGTTTCTGCTGACCCACTCGAAGAACCAAGTGTCCCTCTTGAAATGCTCGACCCTTCACATTTCTGGCGTGGAATCAACGCAGGTCTTGCTGATAGATGGTCGACCAGATCAGGGCCTTCTCTCTTTCCTCTTCCAGGAGATCAACTGCATCTTGCCGTGCCTATTCTGTTTCATCTTCTGAGAAAAGCTCGACTCGGGGTGCATTGTGAAGCAAGTCACTCAGAAGTACAGCCTCAGCTCCATAGACCAAGAAGAATGGAGTTCGGCCAGTCGACCGATTGGGAGTTGTCCTCAATCCCCAAAGCACTGATGGAAGTTCATCGACCCAGGCGCCTGCTGCGTGCTTGAGATCACGCATCAGTCGGGGTTTCAGTCCTTTGAGAATCAATCCGTTTGCTCTTTCAGCTTGTCCATTCGACTGGGGGTGGGCGACTGAAGCATAGTCTACTCGAGTGCCATGGGAAGCGCAGAAGGCTCTGAACTCATCAGAGTCAAAGTTCGACCCATTGTCAGTGATGATACTGTGCAGAACACCATATCTGAATGTTAACTCTCTGATGAAGCCGACAGCAGTACTAGCTTCAAGATTTTTGATAGGCTTGGCTTCGATCCATTTGGTGAACTTGTCAACTGCCAAGAGCACATGAGTGAAGCCCCTCCTATCGGTCCTCAGAGGTCCAACCATATCCAATCCCCAAACAGCAAAGGGCCAGACGAGTGGAATGGCCTTCAGGGCTGATGTAGGCTTGTGAGACATATTGGAGTAAAACTGGCAACCTTCACATTTGTTGACTATTTCTTTTGCAATCTCATTTGCTCATGGCCAATAAAATCCCGCTTGGTATGCTTTGGCCACAATGGTCCGAGAGTACGCATGATGACCACAGGTCCCCGAGTGGATGTCGTTGAGGACCACTCGACCTTCTTCTGGTGTTATGCATTTCTGGCTGACTCTAGTTACACTTTCTCTGAACAGCTGTCCTCTTATCACAGTAAAGGCTTTGGATCGATGGACGATCTGTCGAGCCTCTTCTTCATCCTCTGGGAGCTCCTTCCTCAGAATGTATGCAATGTATGGCACTATCTAGTCGGGAGTGATGACCAAAACTTCCATGATCAAGTCGACCACGGCTGGGACTTCGACTTCAGTCGGATCAGTGGCACTCTTTGGTTGTGGGGGCTCTTCAGTGAAAGGATCTTCCTGAACTGAGGGTGTATGAATATGCTCCAAAAACACATTGCTGGGAATGGCCTCCCTTTTGGAACCTACCTTTGCCAAATCATCAACTGCTTGATTTTTCAGTCGGGGTATGTGATGAAGCTCTGACCCCTCAAACCTCTTCTCTAACTTTCTCACAGCACTGACGTCCCACTCCTTCATCACTTGATTAACCACCAAATCCGAGTCGCCATAGACCATGAGGCGACGGACGCCGAGTGAAATGGCCATACGCAACCCGTACAGAAGTGCTTCATATTCAGCTTCATTGTTGGAGGAGTCAAAATGAATCTAGAGAACATAGATGAGTTTGTCACCTCGGAGGGATACCAATACCACCCCAGCACCGGAACCATTCAGCATCTTGGATCCATCAAAGAACATGGTCCAATGCTCCGAGTGAATCTGAGTCGATAGTTGCTATTCACGCACTCGGCGAGGAAATCTGCTATTGCTTGGGACTTGATAGCTTTCTTTGACTCAAACTTGATATCCAAGGGAAGGAGTTCAACCGCCCACTTTGCCACTCGACCAGTTGCATCTCTGTTGTTCAGGATCGCTGACAATGGTGCATCGCTGACGACTGTAATGGAGTGATCAGAGAAATAGTGTGCAACCTTCTTCGTGGTCATGTAAATCCCATAAACAAGCTTCTGGTAATGTGGATATCTTTGCTTGGATGGAGTCATAACTTCAGAAACATAGTATATTGGGCGCTGAACTTTATAGGCGTTTCCTTCTTCTTCCCGCTCGACCGTGAGTACTGTACTGACAACTTGTCTAGTGGCTGCAATATAAAGCAGTAAAGGCTCTTTGCTGATTGGGGCAGCGAGCACCAACTGGGTGGAAAGCAGGGCTTTGAGTTCTGCAAATGCTGCATCAGCTTCAGGAGTCCAGTCGAACTTATCAGATTTCTTCATCAGTCGGTAAAGAGGCAATGCCTTTTCACCGAGGCAAGAAATGAATCGACTCAAGGCGGCCAAACAACCAGTAAGCTTCTAGACATCATGCACACGCACAGGGCGTTTCATCCGGAGTATAGCACCAACTTTCTCTAGGTTAGCGTCGATCCCTCGTTCGGAAACGAGGAAGCCGAGTGACTTTCCGCCAGGAACTCCGAATGTGCACTTTGATGGATTAAGCTTGATATCATACCTTCTAAGGTTGGCAAAGGTTTCAGTAAGGTCAGCCAGTAGGACGGAACCCTTACATGACTTGACCACAATGTCATCCATGTATGCTTCCACATTCTGACTGATTTGAGTGAGCAGACACTTCTGAATCATCCTCATGAATGTGGCTCCGGCGTTCTTCAGGACGAATGGCATGGTGACATAACAAAAGCATCTGAATGGAGTGATGAAAGCCGCTTTTATCTCATCGGGTCCATACAGTCGGATCTGATGATACCCGGAATAAGCTTCCAGAAAAGACAATCGCTCACATCCCCACAGTCGAGTTGACGATTTGGTCGATGCGGGGGAGAGGAAAATGATCTTTCGGGTAGGCCCGATTGATATGGTTGAAGTCAATGCACATGCGAAGTGAGTTGTCCTTCTTGGGGACCATGACAACATTGGTGAGCCACTCGGAGTGGTAAATCTCTCGGATGAACTCAAATGCCAGGAGCCGAGCCACTTCCTCACCAATTGCTTTTCTCTTCTGTATGGTGGACCGTCGAAGATGTTCCTTGACTAGTTTTACTTTCGGGTTGACTCGCAAACGATGCTCAGCCAGTCCCCTGGGTACACCCGACATGTTAGAAGGCTTCCATGCAAAGATGTCCCAGTTCTCACGGAGGAACTGGATGAGCGCTTCTTCCTATTTGCTGTCGAGTGACGTTGAGATATGAGTAGGAGCAGCATTAGGATCAGTCGGGTGAATATGAATCGGCTTGGTTTCAACGGACGACTGAAATGCAGAATCTGTGGCAGGCTTCTTGGAACGCAACAAATCACTTGGATCTGCATTCTTCTGGTATTCTTGCATTTCAACTGCTGCCATTTGTGCATCAACGATTTTTGAGCCCTTTTGGAAGCACTCTTCTACTTTCTGCCGATTGCCAGTGATGGTGATCACTCCTCTGGGACCAGGCATCTTCAATTTGAGATACACGTAACATGGTCGAGCCATAAAACGTGCATAAGCAGGCCTGCCCAAAATAGCATGATAAGCACTCTGGAAATCCACTACTTCAAATGTCAACTTTTCCTTGTAGTAATTCTTGGAATCACCGAAAACCATATAAAGGGTGATCTGGCCGAGTGATTCAGCCTTCTTGCCGGGTATAATGCCATCGAAACTCATGTTGCTTTCATTAAGCTTGGACATCAGAATGCCCATTCCCTTCAAGGTTTCAACATAAAGGATATTCAGGCCGCTACCACCATCCATTAGCACTTTGGTCAGTCGAGTGCCCTCAACAACTGGGTCGACCACCAACGCTTGCCTCCCAGGGGTGGCTATACGCGCTAGGTGATCTGACTGGTCGAATGTGATGGTAGTCTGAGACCACTTCAAATAACTTGGTGCTGCTGGAGCAACCATGTTCACTTCTCTGTTGATAACTTCCAGTAGACTTTTGCTTTCAACATCAGCAAAAATCATCAGAGAGGAATTGACGTTGGGAAAACCATCATCTTCTTCTTCCTTATCCTCATGCTTGTCCTACTCTTTTTCCTTCTCATTGGGTTGTTTCTCTCGGAACTGCTGGATCAGAACTCGACACTATCGAGTGGTATGTTTAGGATAAATCATATTACCCTCTTCGTCCATCTTGATGTGAATGTGACATGGCAAATCCAACACGTCATTTCCGGCTTGATCTTTCACTTTCTTGGGGGTCCAGGGCCCTTTGGGCTTCCCCTTGAACTTTCCTTGAGCCACGACCAAAGCTTCACTAGGAGCCGCTCGTTCGGCCTTGCGTTTCTGTTTCCGACTGGAGTTCCCTCCTCCGGTTTCTTGGGCGACTGTTTTGTGTTTGCCACTCCGGAGTCGGTCTTCCTCTTCACCATTAGCGTACTTGGTGGCAATCTCAATCATCCGAGTCAGGGACATATCCCCTGTCCGACCGAATTTTAGATTCAACTCTCGATACTTAACACCCTCCTTGAAGGCACAAACTGCTTGGTGATCTGACACATTCTCCACTGTATGGTGCAATGTGATCCATCTCTAGATATAATCTCTCAAGGTCTCATTCGGATTTTGCACGCAGGACTGCAATTCTGTTAACCCTGCTGGCCGTTTGCAAGTACCTTCAAAAGTTCTAACAAACACTCGGGCGAGCTCTTCCCAGCTGAATATACGGCTAGGTGCTAACTGAGTCAAGCATGCTCTGGCTGATCCTTCCAACATAAGAGGAAGGTGCTTCATGGCCACTTCATCATTGCCAGCACCAATTCGTACAGCCACTCGGTAGTCTTCAAGCCAAGTGTCAGGCTTGGACTCACCAGTGAACTTGCTGACTCTAGTCGCCAACCTGAAGTTGGGAGGAATCACTGCGGCTCTGATGGCTCTGCTGAAACACTCGGGACCGGAAATGTGCACTCTGCTACTAGTCGGATAATCTTTGTCATGGTCTTCTCTGTGTGCTCTATCCTGTCAACCAGACCTTGAACGAGAATAGATCTCGCATCAAAGCCCAGCTCCCTTGGGTCGACTGGTACTCTTCGCTCGCCGCTGTGGGGGCGCCTGTCATCATGCCGCCGAGGCACGTATGACCCACTTCTCAGAGGAGGCATGGGCACACGACGATGGTCATCGTGGTTGAGTCGGTGGATCATACTACTCGCGGTTTCTGTACTGATATTGCCGGTGCCCACGTCCCCCACGCCGCGGAGGCGATCTTGGGCTGTGAGCCGACTGGACTGTGTCTGCCATCACAGATCTGCTGTGAATCCTATTCTTCGACTGAGATACTGTTGTGTTCTGCTCGTCGGCTGCCCGGAGCAAAGCCCGGATCTGCATCAAACCTCTGCCAGCTTCTGACTGGGAAGGCTGAATTCACTCTGCTATTCGGGCCGCTGCTGTGAGATTTTGGATCGGAGTGCGGTATACCTGAGTTTGAGGCAGAAAATGTTGCCGTCGACTGGATTCAGGGATCTGCTGCTGAGCATGCTCGTCGAGTGCATGTTGGAGGTTCTCCAGTCGAGTGCGCTCAGCCAAGTTGGCCAGGCGCGCCTCCTCAGGCCCGGGCCTCGGGGGTTTCTCCAACGATAGGAGTGTGAAGTGCATCCATATTGCGGCGATGAAGCTCTTCCCTCTGTTGCGAGGAAAGGGGCTCGGAGCGGTACTCCTCGTGAACGCGCGACGGATCGCCGCCGCCATCACCACCGAGCTAGGAGGACTACATGGTCCATTGACCATCAAGACTTCTGCCACGGGATCGTTGTTGTCGCACTCGGATGCGGTCTCGACGGAGACAGTCGAACAGGCCATAGAAAGTTTCGTCGGGCTTGATTGCCATGACTTGTGGGGTGGCCGACCGACGGGCCACCGCATGTCTCACCCACCGCTGGAGCCGTGATCGACTGGAACGCTTGCGCCGGTGAACAGCGGGGAGCGAGGACACCACAGGAGTCGACCGATACTGGGTCGATGGCTGCCGGAGAAGGACGTCGCGGACGCACGTGCGAAAGTGCATCGCCCCACGGACGGGGAGCGCCTCGACGTCGAGTGGAGCCTCTTGAAGCCAGGCGGAGTCGTCGGCGACGAAGACGAGCGCGCCGAAACGGATCTCGCGATCCCCAGCTAATCCACAGCCGGAAACCATGATGACGGGAATTGGAAAAATAACAACTTCACCAAAAAGTCGCTAAGACACTTGCCCCATGGTGGGCGCCAACTGTCGTGGATCTAAGACTGGCAGTAGAATGGGGGGTAGGTATGAGGAGGCAAGATCCTAGCTATGGCGAAGTTGTACACACGAGTTTTACGAGTTCAGGCCCTTCACAGAGGAAGTAATAGCCCTACGTCTCGGAGCCCGGAGGCCGTCGACTCAATTATGTGTGTGTGTGTGTGTGTGTGTGTGTGTGTGTGTGTTACAGGGGGTCCGAACCCTTGTGCCAGTGGAGGGGGTGGCTTATATAGAGTGTGCCAGGACCCTAGCCAGCCCACGTTACAAGGAGTTCAATGTACATAAAGAGGGAGCATTACAGGTAACGTCCGTTATAAAGTGATATAAATGATCATTAAGTCTATGAGTAACGCCCGACCGTTGCTGTGCAGAATGACTTTGGATCTTCTGTCTATCGAGTGGTTTCTGTTACGGTCGAGTGACATCGAATCTTCCGAGTGGAATGCTTCTGGTCGAGTGGATGCTGTAATCCTTTGAATACTTTTGATTTTAAGGTGGTGCCCTAGGGGAGGGTGTCTAGGTCAGGCCTATGACCCTACCCTAGGTACATAGCTTCATCACTTGACGCATTCCGTTAGCTTAGCACTTGATCGTTTAGTATGTTGCTATTGCTTTCTTCATGACTTATACATGTTCCTATGACTATGAGATTATGCAACTCCTGAATACCGGAGGAACACTATGTGTGCTACCAAACATCACAACGTAACTGGGTGATTATAAAGGTGCTCTACAGGTGTCTCCGAAGGTACTTGTTGAGTTGGCATATATCGAGATTAGGATTTGTCACTCCGTTTGTCGGAGAGGTATCTCTGGGCTCACTCGGTAATGCAAATCACTATAAGCCTTGCAAGCGTTGTAACTAATGAGTTAGTTGCGGGATGATGTATTACGGAACGAGTAAAGAGTGCCGGTAACGAGATTGAACTAGGTATTGAGATACCGATGATCGAATCTCGGGCAAGTAACATTCCGATGACAAAGGGAACAACATATGTTGTTATGCGGTTTGAGCGATAAAGATCTTCATAGAATATGTAGGAGCCAATATGAGCATCCAGGTTCCGCTATTGGTTATTGACCGGAGACGTGTCTCGGACATGTCTACATTGTTCTCGAACCCGTAGGGTCCGCATGCTTAAAGTTCGGTGACGATCATTATTATGAGTTTTAGTGTTTTGATGTACCAAAGGTAGTTCGGAGTCCCGGATATGATCACGTACATGACGAGGAGTCTCAAAATGGTCGAGACGTAAAGATCGATATATTGGACGACTATGTTTGTACACCGGAAGGGTTCCGGGAGGTTTCGGGCATATACTGGAGTACCGGGGGGGTTACCGGAACTCCCCGGGGAGTTAATTGGGCCTCATGGGCCTTAGTGGGAGAAGATGAGGGGCGGCCAGGGCAGCCACGCGCCCCCTCCCCCTCTAGTCCTAATTGGACAGGGAGGGGGGCGGCGCCCCCCTTTTTCCTTCTCTTCATCTCTCCCTTCCTCCCCTTCTCCTACTCCTACTTAGAAGGGGGGAGTCCTACTCCCGGTGGGAGTAGGACTCCTCATGGGGCGCGCCTAGGGAGGCCGGCTTCCTCCCCCTCCTCCACTCCTTTATATACGGGGAAGGGGGCACCCCTTGGAGACACAACAATTGATCATTGATCTATTAGCCGTGTGCGGTGCCCCCCTCCACCATAATCCACCTCGATAATATCGTAGCGGTGCTTAGGCGAAGCCCTACATCGGTAGTATCATCATCACCGTCATCATGCCGTCGTGCTGAGAAAACTCTCCGGCGAAGCTCTGCTGGATCGGAACTCGAGAGACATCATCGAGTTGAACGTGTGCTGAACTCGGGGGTGTCGTGTGTTCGGTACTTGGATCGATCGGATCATGAAGACTTACGACTACATCAACCGCGTTGTGCTAACGCTTCTGCTTTCGGTCTACGAGGGTATGTGGACACACTCTCCCTCTCATTTATATGCATAACCATGATCCTGTGTGTGCGTAGGATTTTTTTTGAAATTACTATGTTCCCCAACAATCGCAACTAGGAAGCTTAAAGGGGTTAAAACGGGACAAGGGACACGAGGGTTTATACTGGTTCGGCCCCTTGTGGTGAAGGTAAAAGCCTAATCCAGTTGAGATGGAATTGCTAGGGTTTCGATGAGCAGGGAGTGAATACGCTTTGCCTGGCTCTCGATCTATTGTTTCTTGCCCTCAACCGCCGCCGGGTCATCCCTTT
Organism: Aegilops umbellulata; assembly: GCA_032464435.1. Lineage (NCBI taxonomy): Eukaryota > Viridiplantae > Streptophyta > Magnoliopsida > Poales > Poaceae > Aegilops > Aegilops umbellulata. The sequence continues at coordinate 260,954,318 of CP136055.1, forward strand.
ATATACAGAGGTTGACGCCCAGCGGCTCAAAGAGTCCCGGCCGGCTCAAAAACAGTGTCCAGCTCGGTCTCTAACTATCCCTGCCTTACAATACAAGTTACACACGTATGGCAGTTTATCTCTACGATCCTTTAAGCCGCCTTTGGGCCTTGGGCCCTTAACTGATACGCCATCTCCAGGGTTGTCTTGGGCTTCATGAATCGTCATAGGTATAACCCGGCCCCTCCTAGGCGGGTTATACCCAATAGTCATATCCCCAACATTAGGCCCCAGATTGATTTGAACCGGTCCATGTCAATCTTCAGTACTTATCGAAAGTCCCCTTCTCTTTGTTGCACGAGAATTTGTAACCCACCATGACGTCATCTTCTGGATTTGTGATAACCCGCCATGATGTCACCTTCCGGATTTGTGATCATCTGTCATGACGTCAACTACCATTATTTTACACTTTGCTCAACATATCCCAATGGATCCTTCTCTTAATGACCATCTCGATAATCGAGGCATCCTGGTAGCTAGATAACCATTTTTTTGGCCTCCTCGTTTTTCGCGCCCACTTAAGAGTCTTTCCTTATAAATAGGCACGACCTGTCCTTCTTCATTCTTCCCCTTTTCTAGCATCTTCTTCCTCTCGCAACCCTTTTGCCGCTCGAGCTCCGCCGCCGCCGCAGAGCACCTCGTCTTCCTCAACCTTGGCCGCTGCATCAACCTGAATCAATCCAGAGAACGGCGGCGACCCTCCGCAGTAGATCTAGAACTGTAAGATTTGGTCTTTCCATACCTCAGATCTGCATTAGGGTTTGCAAGTTTCTCTTGTGTTCTTCGCAGTTCATCGTAGTTCATCTTCTCGGCTGCTCCGCGAGCTCCTTTGATCTGCAAACGGTGCTAAACCAGTGCGGTAGTTGTTTTATTTCAACCTTTGATCTCAATAGATCCCCTTTCTTGGAAGCAAAATCTTGTGAAAGCTCATGAACTCATCTGTACTGGTTTTTAGGTCTGAATTTATTTTTCTTTTCCTGAGCAGTCGTTGATCCAAAATAATAGCTGCAGTCTGTGAAATCTTTTTATGCAACACTTAAGCAAAAAATTGCATTTGTTAGATCCATCTAACCATGGCGGCTCAAATTGCCGACTTAATTTGAAATGCTCAACAGATATCATCCAATTTATCATGGCGGTTTAATATTTTGCACTGCTCCTGGCGGTTTACATAACCTGACATAGCTTAGCCATATACCATTAGGCCCCTTTGTAAGCCGCCATCTTCATTATGCACTGTAATGTTTTTCTTCTCCGGCTTAAATTTGAACCGGAAATTTTACTCTTTGTTAGGCCTCTGTCTTCATAATGGCGCCAAAACCACCCACTACATGCAATTGGGTCAAGTCCATCGTCACAGATAGCACACTTGAAGATTTTGTAAAGACTGGCTATCTGCCAAAGAAGGAAATCATGTCCTATCGTGCCCCTGATCCAACCGAGGAAAAGCCTCAACCCAAAGAGGGGGAAGTCATTGTCTTCACTGACCACATGAACCGGGGCTTTTCTCCACCCGTCTCAAAAAAATAGCATCTACTCATCCGCTACAAGACAAGTTATCCACTGCTGAACGCCAGAAGCTCGCCCCAACCATGGTTAAAGTGAGGGCTATTTTGGGGAACGGTTTAAGTGGTATTGACTTGGTCCGGGTTTGGCTTGCATGATGGATCATCCCATTGAGCCGCCGCCCTGGTTTGATGTGCACCTACACAGGCGAGAAGAATGACCCTTTGCGGCATAGCCCTGACGATTTACCTGACGACGTCATTGATAATATGACAAAGTCGCTTTTGAACAAAAGCTTAGCAGACTATGGCAAGGTGGGATTAAGCCCTTTCTGCAAAGCTAACCCGGCTCCAGCGGTAAGCCACTAAATTGAGCATTTTTACCTTCATCCATGATGTTTGGTTTTTACTCGGACCTTTGCCGATTTTCACAGGCTAATGACAAATTTTGGAAAGCAAAATATGATCGTGAACCTGCGAAGAGAGCGGAAGGCCAAGAGAGCTGCCAGAAAAGCCGCTGTCAAAAAGAAGGGAAACAAGAGCAGCGCTTCAGACATGTTTCGACTAGAAGATACCTCTGAGTCGGACGTAGCCCTTGACTCTCTAGGCTCCTTTTTTAACCACCTTATTGACACTGATTATCATCAGCAGGACACGGGAATGAGTCACGGGGTGGATGAAGAGGTAACTATTATTTCCTCCGACTCCGAGCCTTTGCCAAGACAGAAAATCCGAAGAGTAACCCGGAAAGTAAGATTTTCACATCCTTTAGATTATCAAGATCCTCAATTTCTTTTGAAGCGACAGATTCATGAGAGCCGGAGGCAGACCCAGACCAACAAGGATGCAGAACTCTCCTCCGGCTTGCCAAATACACCAAGGAAGCATCGGAACGAGGTCACCTCCAACTTAACTCCTTTTTATCCTTTGGCGGGTCTCACTCGTCAACCACTCAACTCTTCTGACTCAAATTATCAGGACACTTCGCCTTCCTCCGGAGAATCGCTCCAGTCCAACATTGTCGGTGTTCTGGGAACGGGGGTCCCCAGACTTGCCTGCCTGCGGCCCGCGGCGTGGCCCGAATGGGGGCCCAGTACGGCCCATCTTCATCAACACAAGACTCAAGACCCTCACGAGGGGCCAAGCCTCGCGGGGAGGACGACGCAGCGCTTCCTCGGGTGCGGCCTCCTCAGGCTGGCTCATGAGGAGGCGGAGAGATCAAGGCGGGGTACCTCGCGAGGTGCCCATGACGAAAGCCATGACGACCAAGGGTGCCAGGCAGGCGCCAGACCACACAGTGTCCTCCCTTTCCTCTTTGGTGCAAAGGGGTAAGCGCAGGCGAGGGGATCAAGCAAAGGCATCCATTTCGGTGCAACGAGACCAAGACCAGTCCAACGGTGGGAATGAGCTCATCGTGGAGCCCAGAACGGCGTCACCACAGGGCCTTTGGCAGGCGAGGACCAACTTTGGCCAGGATAAGTGTACCAGATGTTCCCCTTCAAATTGGCCAATTGTTGGCGCCCTTCTCGCTCAATATTTGGGAAGAGGCCTAGGGCCTTTGCCTATAAATAGGACCAGCCAAACCCAGGGGAGAGTGGAGAGAGGATTCAGAGCAATCGTAAAGCAAGTAGAGAGAGAGAGAGAGAGGAGGGCGGCTGAACTTCCCTAGCAGTTCATCGTCCTAGCCAAGAACAGGCCCTCGCGAGGCCGTTCTCCTATGTACTGATCATCATCATGATCATCAGCCCAAGAGGCAATCCATCCACCCACAAAACTAGAGTAGGGTATTACACCACAACGGTGGCCCGAACTAGTATAAACTCTGTGTTCTTTGTGCGGTTCTTTCTGTAGTTTAGATCCTTGCGAGACGGAGAGGTAGAGGGCAGAATCTTCGTGCGCACCCCAGAGTTCGAACCTTAAGGGTCTGCCGGAACCCATGATCCGACATTTGGCGCGCCAGGTAGGGGTGCGCCGAAATCTGTCTTCCACCGCTCCGCTCTCCTCCAACCGTCGCATCCATGTCTGGCGCTCGTCGGGCCCGCGCCAAGCGCCGGGCCGCCATCGCTTCCCGCGTCGCCCAGACAGCTCCCGTCGGCGGGCGTCCTCGTCGTTCCCCGTCGCCCGTCGTCAACGCCGCCACCGGCCCAGCGGGGAACGAGCAACAAGCATCATCTCAGCACCCGTCCGTGCAGCGAGACGGCCGCACCGCTACTCCGTCGCTCACGCCAGCTGGCTCTTCGTCCCACGCGCTCCGCGCGCCCTCCGAGGCTCGAGCTGCACTCATTGCGGCAAACGAGCTCCTGCGCTACCGCCCTGTCGACGATGTCTACGAAGAGTGGCTCGACTGCGTCGCCGAGCTCGTCCGCGCCGCAGGGGGCTCTCCTGCACCGTCCGCTCCGCTGCGCCGCCCACCGCCCCGCGCAGGCCATGAAGCTCCAAGGGCGTACCAGCCACCTCCACTCCAAGAAGACGCCATGGCTCCAAGGCGCATGGCCCCTGGGTGGAACCCGCTCCGTCAGGCGCCAGCCCAGCAAGATCGGAGCTGCCAAGAAGTCCCTCGACCGCAAGAGGCTGCCCGAGCGCTCCCTGCTCCGGCTCGCCGCGACCCTGCTCCAGCTCCGGCACGCCAAGACCCCGCGCTGCTCCCAGCTGCGGCGCAAGGGGACACGCAAGGCTAAGCTCTCCCTCAACCGAAGCCTCCCGTGGCCACCGCAGGCTGCCGTGCCTACACCACCGAGCTGCATAGCGTCGCGTGGCCCGGCAAGTTCAAGCCGGACCTGCCTCCTTGCTACGACGGCACGACTGATCCCGCAGAGTTCCTCCAGCTCTACGAGCTAGGCATCGAAGCTGCCAGTGGTGATGAAAAGGTCATGGCGAACTGGTTCCCCATGGCGCTGAAGGAAGGAGCCCGCACCTGGCTCGTGAATCTGGCTCCAGGCACGATCTCCTCCTGGGACCAGATGCACACCCGCTTCATCGCCAACTTCCAAGGTACCCGCGACCGACCGCCCGCCGTAAGCGACATGCGCCGCATCAAGCAACAACATGGGGAGACCCTGCAAAAGTACATCCAATGCTTCAATAGTGCACGCCTCAAGACCCCCAAGGTGTCCGAGGAAGCCATCATCTCGGCCTTCTCCGATGGCGTGCGCGACGTCAAGATGAAGCAGGAGTTGGCGATGCATGAAGACCTCTGCACCTCCCTGGAGTTGTTCAACTTGGCGACCAAGTGCGCCAGGGCTGAGGAGGGACGTCTCTCCTTCCTCGAGCTGCCCGTCGCAGACCCAGAAGAGAAGAAGCCCAAGGACAAGGACGTGAAGCGCAAGGGGGCTGCCGTACTCGCGGCAGAACCGGACACCAAGCGGGGCAAGGATCTGCCCGAATCCTCCAGGGGCAGCTGGTACTGTGTGTACCACGACCTCCACACCCACAACACCAACGAATGTCAAGAACTCCGCGCCGTGCGAGAAGGAAGGATCGGTCGTCGCCCTGACCGCGCTGACCGGGGCTACGGCCGAGGAGGAGGAAGAAACCCAGGACGCTGGGAAGATCGCGGCTCGCGCCAGGGGTGGCGCGACCAACCTCGCGAGGACCGCTGGCGGGACCTGCCTCGCGAGGGGGACTGGAGGGATCAGCCTCGTGAGGACCGCCCTCATGGCAACGCAGGCCTCCCTCCGCTGTCGCCTCAGCCAAGGAGGAACGAAGACCGCCATCAAGACGAGGGGGCTGGGGGCTTCCAAGAGCCGTGCGCAATCGCCTGCACCCTAGGCGGAGCTCAAGCCCCAGCCTCCCAACGCATCTTCAAGCAGTTTGCCCGTGAAGTCAATGCAGTCCTCCCCAAGCTCGAGGCAACGCGCCCCCTCAAGTGGTCGGCGTGCGCCATCACGTTTAGCTCAGCAGATCAGCTCAAGTGCGCGGCCACAGCCGGGGTCCTCCCGATGCTTTGCTCCCCAGTCATCAGCAACGTACTGGTCACCAGGACCCTCATCGATGGTGGAGCAGGGCTCAACGTCCTGTCCGTGGAAACATTCGACAACCTCCAAGTGCCCTATGACCAGCTTCAACCAACCAAGCCTTTCTCCGGAGTCACCGACGGTTCCACAATCCCGATCGGGCAGGTCTGCCTCCCTGTCACCTTCGGGGCCCGCAGCAACTACCGCATCGAGCTCATCGACTTTGACGTCGCTCACATCCGCCTGCTGTACAACGCCATCCTCGGGTACCCAGCGCTGGCCAAGTTCATGGCCGTAACTCACCATGGCTACAATGTCCTCAAGATGCCAGGAAGTGGCGGCGTCATCACGGTGCCATGCGAAGAGAGGGATGCAGTGTGTTCCCTAGAGCGAGCCTTTCAGGCCGCGTCGCTGGAAGACTCGGATAGCGGAAGCAGGAGGCTTCTCGAGATCACACCCAAGAAGAAGAAGACGTCGTCAGGCTCTGCCCCTCAAGAGGCAGGCCCCTCAGGGCCCGTGCCTGCCCAGAGGGACCCTCCTTCCATCGCATAGGAAAGCGCGCCCGGCGCCCTCCTCAGGCAGGGCTCGGGGGCTCTCACCTTGAGGGCCATCGACCTAGCCAGGGTCATGGGGGAGGCGCTTGGGCATCACGTGGAGGAGTGCTTCGAAGCACGTTTCCCTCAAGAAGGAGCGAGGCAAGCAGAGTCAGACCAGCAGGAGCTCGTTAACCAGGCCGTTCAAGAACTGCAGGAGTCGAGAATCATGAGAGGTTGCCGCCGCTTACCGGCTGTGGCTCCCCGTCTAGGCGAGGATGGTGGGTTGCATGTCTGCGTCGACGTACCAGGGCTCAATCAAGTCGCCATGACGGAGCGCCTCTGGCCCTCACGAGTGGGGCGTTGTGGGGGTCCACCCCACAGCTATGTTCGCATGGCCTACGGCTTGCCGAGCATGGCTGTTGCGTACCAGCGCCTCATGAGGGGCATCATGGAGACTCAGGAAGACATGCGTTCCGCAGTCCTGGCGGAGATGGAGATGATTCGCGAGGAGCCACCAGCGCCTCCGGGGCCTCCCGAGGCCCCAGGGCCTGGGGGCTCGTGAGGATCGGCTTCCGCAGCCCACCGAGTCTGCCGCACCAACGCCATTTCGTCGTCGACATCTTCAGGTGACATCTTTCAAGATTCATCCCCAGCTGGGAGCGCCCTCCTAGGGCTGCATTACTCCCAGGCCGTGTGGGTCCGTCCCTGCGGCGTGTATCCCTTTTTTAGTTTTTGATCATTAGCTTGCTTTGTTGGGGGAGCCCCTCGGGCTGCATCATCCCCAAGCCGCTCGGGCTAGGCCCAGCGGCGTGTATCTCGCTCGCGTTTATTTCCAACTATGCATTCGCCTATCATGTTTGATAACCTGATGCATGTCCACTACAACTCTTCTTCCCCATGTCGACCACTTGCATGTTAAAGGGGGGTGCCTGAGCATCGCGACTCAGGGCTCTTACCGGCTCTCCAGCCCTCACACTCTGGCCTTGTCCACGGCATCGCGACCTGGCATACCAACGACGGCTGAGACAAGCTCGAGGACCAGGACCCGAGGACGTAGAGTGTCGGCATCTAACCGAATTTTGCAGGAACACATCTCAAGATACGGCCCAGTGCCAGGAGCAACCCGCCTAGAGGTAGGGCCTCGTGAGTCCCACGCTGGCTCACGGGTGCCCAGATACACCTCACCTAGCCCTACCGTGCCGGCCACGTGTCAGGGCGGGGCTGTACATGCCCCGGGGGCTCCTCCCGGAGGGGAGTCCCCTCCCACGTACCAGTGGAAGCACCATGCTCCGCGCTGGCTGACGACACTACCGAGGAGCGGCTATGCCCGTACACATACGGAAGCGCTATGCTCCGCGCTGGTGATAAACAACTGAGGGTAGCCTCCGGACCGCATTAACTTCAGGGAGCCCAGAGCTCAGTGGCTGGCCTCATCGCAACGCCTCCCCTCGGGAGCGCCGCGCGAGGGGGCTAGGCACGGGGGCTACGACTGGGTCATGCCCAGGCATACGCCACCCAGGCAGGTCCCTCGGGCCTGGTTCGTCGCGCATCTCTCCCCGAGCGGAGCCAAGGTATGAAGGCCGTTTGCGCGTCAAGGGGGACCCCTGAGCATCGCGACTCAGGGGCCTAACTGGTCCCGTAGCCCCTCACTCCTTAGTTCCGAAAGGCTATGCTGGGTGAGGTACGCGCGGGGTCGGGCTCTGCAGACGTAGAACGGTGGTCCCACTCGCATCTCACCTCACCGCCCGCTGTTTGCGCGTCAAGGGGGACTCCTGAGCATCGCGACTCAGGAGCCTAACTGGCTCCGTAGCCCCTCACTCCTTAGTTCCGAAAGGCTATGCTGGGTGAGGTACGCGCGGAGTCGGGCTCCGCAGACGTAGAACGGAAGATACACCTCCATCACGCTCCCCTACTTGTAGTTTGTGCGCCAAGGGGGACTCCTGAGCATCGCGACTCAGGAGCCTAACTTGTCACGTAGCCCCTCACTCCTTTGGTCCCTTCCTGGTTTGCGGTCGGGGCTAATGCTGGGTGAGGTACGCGCGCGGCCGGGCTCTGCCGGCGTAGAACACATGCAAGTAGGGAAGAAAAGCATAAAACTCAAGGAATTTAAAAGCAAAATATTACAGCCCATACTGTCGTCTCAGTACCAAATGCAAGTTTAAATGCCTCCTCGAGGCATGATGCATGTGCAGGAAGTAAAAGAAGAGCAGGAGCGGCAGCGGAGTCACTTGTCGGCGGTGGGGCAGCGCGGAGTGGCCTCGCTTCTTGGAGCAGTAGGGCCGGCGGCGCCTTGCTTTGGCCTGGTGCTGAAGGTTCGGAACTTCCCTAGCAGCGCCTCCGCGCGCCCCTTCATGGCTTCGACAGCGGCGGCCGCACCCTCGCCGCTCACCGGTTCCAGCAGGCTGTCGAGGTCGGCGCCGGGATCGCGAAGATAGATGTGGGCGACGACCCGCGTCAGTGCAGCAGAAGACAGGACGCGCGCCTCGGCCTCAGCCGTGGGGCCAAGGCCAAGGGCAACATCTCCAAGGGCCTTAACTAGGAAGGGAAGCAGCTTGGCGGGGCCCTCTTCGTCACCAGCCAGCGGGCTCTCCAGGCCGCTCTCGTAGAGCGTCTTCAGCGAAGCACGGGCATCTTTCTCCATGTCTGCGAAGGCCACGCGATCCTCGGCAAGAACCCGAGCCTTGCGGTCCAGCTCGGCCTTCGTCACCTCCAGCTCTTTCTTCAGCGCGTCTAGGCGGGCGCGGCGCTTCTTAAGCTTGGCCTCCCGATCCTCGATGGTAGCCTCGCCAGCCTTTGCGCCTTCTTCCTGCTCCTGGCGAAGGCGGACCTCCCTCGTGAGCTGGTCCCGCAGGCCCTGCAGCTCGTCCTCCAGCTCCTTGCAGCAGCCATGGACTCCAACCACCTCTCCCAGGGCCGCGTCTCGGGCGGCCTTCGCCTCGAGGGTGGCTTCCCTCTCTCCGTCACAGGCCGTTGAGGCCTGAACCAGCGCCGCTCGAATCGAGGCGTCAGAGCGAGTCCACCCCGAGGCCAGTTCCAGGCGCCCGGCCACCAGGCGAGGGTCGGCGCCAAGAAGATCCTGCCGCAGCCGGTCCAGTTCAGCAGCGGCATGCTCCAAGATGGAAGAAGAAGGCGGAGAAACATCGGCGCACGCCAAGACAACAGGAGGAGTCGGGGAAGCAGCGGTCAGTGGAACGGGAGGAGAAGGTAGCGGCGACAAGACCACGGTGTCCTGAGGCGGAGTCTGCTGTGCCCCGACGGCCGTGGCGGCGGCAGCAGGCAGGAGCACCTCGGGAGTCGCTTGGGCCATGGGGGCTGGGCTCTCCCCAGCCAGCTCAGCCAAGCCTCACAAGGATGAGCGAGCGGGAGAAGCCCGTGCCTCACGATCGCCCTCACCTACAGGCGGAGGCGTTGCCGCGGATGAGGCCTCGGGAGCCCCCTTCGGCTTCTTCGCCACGGGCGCCAGCCTATTCAAAGAGAAGCAAACATCAAGCCCCAGCGGCGGAACAAGGAACAAAAGATGAGGGATCAAGCACTTACAGGTCGTCGCTGGAGGGCTCGAGCAGCCGCCGGCCATACTTGAAGCCTGAGAGCCGGCTGGAGGGGTCAACCTCAGAAGCAGAAGGCGCGCCCGCGGATCGCCCCGGAGCCGGGGCGGACCCACGAAGGATCAGCCCGGTCCTGTCCTTCTTCGGGATCGGGGGCGAACTCCTGCTACCCGGCACGTCGTCGACCTCATCATCATCGCTCAACGAGAGGCGGAGAGTACGGGACTTGCGTCGGGGGAGGGGAGCCCTGGACTCTCCGTCAGTTGCCTCGGAGTCAGGGCCCTCCTCCCTCTCCTCTTCACCCTCCTCTCCGCTGGGGTCGCCGGAGGACACGTCCACCAGTCCCTCGGGAGCCACCACAGGCACGGGTCCGTCCCCGTTGAAGACAGGCATCGACTCCACCACCTGCTGCCAGTCGTCGCGAAGGAACAAGGGCGCAGGCGCGCCCTCCAGCCGTGCCACCTCGCCCCCGACCAGGGATTGGAGCGCCGCGGTCACATCCTCGTCGCCCAAGGCCGCGGGGCTCGGGTGAGGCCTCCAGATCGGAGGTGAGTACCGCTGAAGCGGGGCCAGCTGGTGCTCCAGGAACTCCCTCAGCAGCGACACGCCGGTCAGCCTCGCTGCCGCCGCGCCGGCCGGCTTCAGGTCCGCGTCCATCTTCTCCAGAACCGGCTTCGCGCGGGGGTCCGTAAGCTCCTCCCGGGACCAGTCGCCGGAACTCACGGGCTGCTCCGTGGGTAGGATCAGCCGAGGATGGATGCGCCCGGCGTCCACCAAGACCCACTTGCTCCTGAAGCCCTCAATCCTCTTCCCAGGATTTGAGATGGCAATGGCGCCGCCACATGCAATGAAGCTCGCGCATGCAGAAGGGAAGCCACGGGTGACTCGGAGGTAGAAGTAGTGGCGCAGCAAGGCCACTGAGGGTTGCACCCCCACATGAGCCTCGCAGTAGTAGGCGAAGATCGCCAGGAGAAGGATGGAGTTGGGGTGGAGATGCAGAGCTTGCAAGTCATAGTGGCGGAGGACAGAGAGGAAGAACTCGGAGAAAGGAGGCACCAGGCCCGTAGTAATGGAGCTTACAAAGAGAGGGTAGAAGGTGCTTCCTCGGCCCTCAGGGGTGGCGGAGCCGACCTTGAACACCCGCGCTCCGTCGAATCCCAGCGCCGCCGCCATCTGGCGCAGCCGGGCGAGGCTCGCCACCGACACATTCGGCGAGTCCAGGGCCGGCGAGAACCAAGCTTCAGCAGGAGGCTGGCGCGGCGCCATGAATTCCAAGGTCACAAGGGAGCAGATCTGGGAGTCTGGAGGAAGGAAGGAGAGGCGCGAGAAAGGGGATCTGAGCAACGACGGGAGAAAGAGAAGAGCACGGCCTGGGCAGACACTGCGCCTTTAACCTACGCGGTTGTGGGGACGCCCGCGCCCAGTCAACCGCCACGCGGCGCCCAGGGCCGCAGGCTGTTAGGGCCCGCGGCGCTTCGCCCTTGCCCTTTCGCCTCTCGGCACGGCCAAGTCTGGGCGCGCCTTGGGCCCGGGGGCTACTGTCAGCGTTCTGGGAACAGGGGTCCCCAGACTTGCCTGCCTGCGGCCCGCGGCGTGGCTCGAATGGGGGCCCAGTACGGCCCATCTTCATCAACACAAGACTCAAGACCCTCGCGAGGGGCCAAGCCTCGCGGGGAGGATGACACAGCGCTTCCTCAGGCGCGGCCTCCTCAGGCTGGCTCATGAGGAGGCGGAGAGATCAAGGCGGGGTACCTCGCGAGGTTCCCATGACGCAAGCCATGACAACCAAGGGTGCCAGGCGGGCGCCAGACCGCACAGTGTCCTCCCTTTCCTCTTTGGTGCAAAGGGGGCAAGCGCAGGCGAGGGGATCAAGCAAAGTCATCCATTTCGGTGCAACGAGACCAAGACCAGTCCAACGGTGGGAATGAGCTCATCATGGAGCCCAGAACGGCGTCACCACAGGGCCTTTGGCAGGCGCGGACCAACTTTGGCCAGGATAAGTGTACCAGATGTTCCCCTTCAAATTGGCCAATTGTTGGCGCCCTTCCCGCTCAATATTTGGGAAGAGGCCCAGGGCCTTTGCCTATAAATAGGACCAGCCACCCCCAGGGGAGAGTGGAGAGAGGATTGAGAGCAATCGTAAAGCAAGTAGAGAGAGAGAGAGAGAGAAAGGAGGGCGGCTGAACTTCCCTAGCAGTTCATCGTCCTAGCCAAGAACAGGCCCTCGCGAGGCCGTTCTCCTATGTACCGATCATCATCATCATCAGCCCAAGAGGCAATCCATCCACCCACAAAACTAGAGTAGGGTATTGTTGGGGAACGTTGCAGAAAATTAAAATTTTTCCTACGGTTTCACCAAGATCCATCTATGAGTTCATCTAGCAACGAGTCATGGGAGAGACAGATTGCATCTACATACCACTTTGTAGATCGCGAGCGAAAGTGTTCAACGAACGGGGATGAAGTAGTCGTACACACCGTGATCCAAATCACCGGAGATCCTAGCACCGAAAGCACGGCACCTCCGCGTTCAACACACGTACGGTCAGCGTAACGTCTCCTTCTTCTTGATCCAGCAAGGCAAAGGAGAGGTTGGGGAAGAAGACTCCAGCAACAGCACGACGGCGTGGTGATGGTGGAGCCGCAGTACTCCGACAGGGCTTCGCCGAGCTCTTACGGAGGAGGAGGAGGTGTTGGAGAGGGAGAGGGAGGCGCCAGGGCATTAGGGTATCCAGCCCCCTCTCCCCTCCCCCCTTTATATAACCCCTTGGGGGGGCGCCGGCCCTAGGAGATGGAATCTCCTAGGGGGGCGGCGGCCAGGGAGGGGGGCTTGCCCCCCAAGCAAGGGGGGCGCCCCCTTTAGGGTTTCCCCCCCCCAACCCTAGGCGCATGGGCCTTTGGGGGGAGGCGCACCAGCCCACTATGGGCTGGTTCCCTCCCTCATACAGCCCATGGGGCCCTCCGGGATAGGTGGCCCCACCCGGTGGACCCCCGGGGACCTTCCGGTGGTCCGGGTACAATACCGATAACCCCAAAACTTGTCCTGATGTCCGTATGATGACTTTCCATATATAAATCTTTACCTCCGGACCATTCCGAAACTCCTCGTGACGTCCGGGATCTCATCCGGGACTCCGAACAACATTCGGGTTACTGCATATACATATCTTCACAACCCTAGTGTCACCAAACCTTAAGTGTGTAGACCCTACGGGTTCGGGAGACATGCAGACATGACCGAGACGGCTCTCGGGCAATAACCAACAGCGGGATCTGGATACCCATGTTGGCTCCCACATGCTCCACGATGATCTCATCGGATGAACCACGATGTCAAGGATTCAATTAATCCCGTATACGATTCCCTTTGTCAATCGGTATTTTACTTGCCCGAGATTCGATCGTCAGTATCCCAATACCTCGTTCAATCTCGTTACCGGCAAGTCACTTTTCTCGTACCGTAATGCATGATCCCGTGATCAAACACTTTGATCACATTGAGCTCATTGTGATGATGCATTACCGAGAGGGCCCGGTGATACCTCTCCGTCAAGCGAAGTGACAAATCCCAGTCTCGATCCATGTCAACCCAACAGACACTTTCAGAGATACCCGTAGTATACCTTTATAGTCACCCAGTTACGTTGTGACGTTTGGCACACCCAAAGCACTCCTACGGTATCCGGGAGTTACACGATCTCATGGTCTAAGGAAAGGATAGTTGACATTGGAAAACTCTAGCAAACGAACTATGCGATCTTATGCTTGTTTAGGATTGGGTCTTGTCCATCACATCATTCTCCTAATGATGTGATCCCGTTATCGATGACATCCAATGTCCATAGTCGGGAAACCATGACTATCTGTCGATCAACGAGCTAGTCAACTAGAGGCTCACTAGGGACATATTGTTGTCTGTTATTCACACATGTATTACGATTTCCGGATAACACAATTATAGCACGAATAAAGACAATTATCATGAATAAGGAAATATAATAATAATCCTTTTATTATTGCCTCTAGGGCATATTTCCAACAGTCTCCCACTTGCACTAGAGTCAATAATCTAGTTACATTGTGATGAATCGAACACCCATAGAGTTCTGGTGATGATCATGTTTTGCCTTAGGGAGAGGTTTAGTCAACGGATCTGCTACATTCAGATCCGTGTGCACTTTACAAATTTCTATGTCTCCATCATGAACATTTTCACGAATGGAGTTGAAGCGACGCTTGATGTGCCTAGTCTTCTTGTGAAACCTGGGCTCCTTTGCAAGTGCAATAGCTCCAGTGTTGTCACAGAAGAGCTTGATTGGCCCCGACGCATTGGGTATGACTCCGAGGTCGGTGATGAACTCCTTCACCCAAATTGCTTCATGTGCCGCCTCCGAGGCTGCCATGTACTCCGCTTCACATGTAGATCCCGCCACGACGCTTTGCTTGCAACTGCACCAGCTTACTGCCCCGCCATTCAAAATATACACGTATCCGGTTTGTGACTTAGAGTCATCCAGATCTGTGTCGAAGCTAGCGTCGACGTAACCTTTTACGACGAGCTCTTCGTCACCTCCATAAACGAGAAACATTTCCTTGGTCCTTTTCAGGTACTTCAGGATATTCTTGACCGCTGTCCAGTGTTCCTTGCCGAGATTACTTTGGTACCTTCCTACCAAACTTACGGCAAGGTTTACATCAGGTCTGGTACACAGCATGGCATACATAATAGAACCTATGGCTGAGGCATAGGGGATGACACTCATCTCTTCTATATCTTCTGCCGTGGTCGGACATTGAGCTGAGCTCAATTTCACACCTTGTAACACAGGTAAGAACCCTTTCTTAGATTGATCCATATTGAACTTCTTCAATATTTTATCAAGGTATGTGCTTTGTGAAAGACCTATGAGGCGTCTTGATCTATCTCTATAGATCTTGATGCCTAATATATAAGCAGCTTCTCCAAGGTCCTTCATTGAAAAACTTTTATTCAAGTAGGCCTTAATGCTATCCAAGAGTTCTATATCATTTCCCATCAAAAGTATGTCGTCTACATATAATATGAGAAATGCTACAGAGCTCCCACTCACTTTCTTGTAAACACAGGCTTCTCCATAAGTCTGTGTAAACCCAAACGCTTTGATCATCTCATCAAAGCGAATGTTCCAACTCCGAGATGCTTGCACCAGCCCATAAATCGAGCGTTGGAGCTTGCACACCTTGTCAGCATTCTTAGGATCGACAAAACCTTCCAGCTGCATCATATACAATTCTTCCTTAAGGAAACCATTAAGGAATGCCGTTTTGACGTCCATTTGCCATATTTCATAATCATAAAATGCGGCAATTGCTAACATGATTCGGACGGACTTCAGCTTCGCTACCGGTGAGAAAGTCTCATCGTAGTCAACCCCTTGAACTTGTCGATAACCCTTAGCGACAAGCCGAGCTTTATAGATGGTCACATTACCATCCGCGTCTGTCTTCTTCTTAAAGATCCATTTATTTTCTATGGCTTGCCGTTCAACGGGCAAGTCAGTCAAAGTCCATACTTCGTTTTCATACATGGATCCTATCTCGGATTTCATGGCTTCCAGCCATTTGTCGGAATCCGGGCCCGCCATTGCTTCCTCATAGTTCGAAGGTTCACCGTTGTCTAACAACATGATTTCCAAGACAGGGTTGCCGTACCACTCTGGTGCGGAACGTGTCCTTGTGGACCTTCGAATTTCAGTAGGAGCTTGATTAGAAGTATCTTGATCATCATCATTAATTTCCTCTCCAATCGGTGCAGGCACCTCAGAAACGTTTTCTTGAGTTTCGCCGTTTTCCGGTTCAAGAGGCAACACTTCATCAAGTTCTACTTTCCTCCCACTTACTTCTTTCGAGAGAAACTCTTTCTCTAGAAAGGATCCATTCTTGGCAACAAAGATCTTGCCTTCGGATCTGAGGTAGAAGGTATACCCAACAGTTTCTTTAGGGTATCCTATGAAGACGCATTTTTCCGACTTGGGTTCGAGCTTTTCAGGTTGAAGTTTCTTGACATAAGCATCGCATCCCCAAACTTTCAGAAACGACAGCTTAGGTTTCTTCCCAAACCATAATTCATATGGTGTCGTCTCAACGGATTTCGACGGAGCCCTATCTAAAGTGAATGCGGCAGTCTCTAAAGCATAGCCCCAAAAAGATAGCGGTAAGTCGGTAAGAGACATCATAGATCGCACCATATCTAATAGAGTGCGATTACGACGTTCGGACACACCATTACGCTGAGGTGTTCCAGGCGGCGTGAGTTGTGAAACTATTCCACATTTTCTTAAGTGTGTGCCAAATTCGTGACTCAAGTATTCTCCTCCACGATCTGATCGTAGAAACTTGATCTTTCTCTCATGTTGATTTTCAACCTCACTCTGAAATTCCTTGAACTTTTCAAAGGTCTCAGATTTGTGTTTCATTAAGTAGACATACCCATATCTACTCAAGTCATCAGTGAGGGTGAGAACATAACGATAGCCACCGCGAGCCTCAACACTCATTGGACCGCACACATCGGTATGTATGATTTCCAATAAGTTGGTTGCTCGCTCCATTGTTCCTGAGAACGGAGTCTTGGTCATTTTACCCATGAGGCATGGTTCGCGTGTGTCAAATGATTCATAATCAAGAGACTCTAAAAGTCCATCTGCATGGAGCTTCTTCATGCGTTTGACACCTATGTGACCAAGGCGGCAGTGCCACAAATATGTGGGACTATTGTTATCAACTTTAACTCTTTTGGTATTCACACTATGAATATGTTTATCATCACGTACGAGATTCATCAAGAATAAACCATTAACCATCGGAGCATGACCATAAAACATATCTCTCATATAAATGGAACAACCATTATTCTCGGATTTAAATGAGTAGCCATCTCGAATTAAACGAGATCCAGACACAATGTTCATGCTCAAACTTGGCACTAAATAACAATTATTGAGGTTTAAAACTAATCCCGTAGGTAAATGTAGAGGCAGCGTGCCGACGGCGATCACATCGACCTTGGAACCATTCCCGACGCGCATCGTCACCTCGTCCTTCGCCAGTCTCCGTTTATTCCGTAGCTCCTGCTTTGAGTTACAAATGTGAGCAACTGCACCGGTATCAAATACCCAAGAGCAACTACGAGTGCTAGTAAGGTACACATCAATTACATGTATATCACATATACCTTTGGTTTTGCCGGCCTTCTTGTCCGCTAAGTATTTGGGGCAGTTCCGCTTCCAGTGACCACTTCCCTTGCAATAAAAACACTCAGTCTCGGGCTTGGGTCCATTCTTTCGCTTCTTCCCGGTAACTTGCTTACCGGGCGCGGCAACTTCCTTGCCGTCCCTTTTGAAGTTCTTTTTACCCTTGCCCTTCTTGAACTTAGCGGTTTTATTCACCATCAACACTTGATGCTCCTTCTTGATTTCTACCTCTGCTGATTTCAGCATAGCATATACCTCAGGAATGGTCTTTACCATCCCCTGCATATTGTAGTTCATCACAAAGCTCTTGTAGCTAGGTGGAAGCGACTGGAGGATTCTATCAATGAGCACTTCATCCGGGAGATTAACTTCCAGTTGAGTCAAGCGGTTGTGCAACCCAGACATTCTGAGTATGTGCTCACTGACAGAGCTATTTTCCTCCATCTTACAGCTAAAGAATTTGTTGGAGATTTCATATCTCTCAACCCGGGCATGAGCTTGGAAAACCATTTTCAGCTCTTCGAACATCTCATATGCCCCATGTCTCTCAAAACGCTTTTGGAGCCCCGGCTCTAAGCTGTAAAGCATGCCGCACTGAACGAGGGAGTAATCATCACAGCGTCACTGCCAAGCGTTCATAACATCTTGTTGTGCAGGGAGAATAGGTGCGTCACCCAGCGGTGCTCGTAGGACATAATCTTTCTTGGCAGCTATGAGGATGATCCTCAGGTTCCGGACCCAGTCCGTATAGTTGCTACCATCGTCTTTCAGCTTGGTTTTCTCTAGGAACGCGTTGAAGTTGAGGACTACGTTGGCCATTTGATCTACAAGACATATTGTAAAAATTTTAGACTAAGTTCATGATAATAAAGTTCATTTAATCAAATTATTTAATGAACTCCCACTTAGATAGACATCCCTCTTCTAGTCATCTAAGTATTACATGATCCGAGTCAACTAGGCCGTGTCCGATCATCACGTGAGACGGACTAGTCAACATCGGTGAACATCTTCATGTTGATCGTATCTTCTATACGACTCATGCTCGACCTTTCGGTCTTCTGTGTTCCGAGGCCATGTCTGTACATGCTAGGCTCGTCAAGTCAACCTAAGTGTTTTGCGTGTGTAAATCTGTCTTACACCCGTTGTATGTGAACGTTAGAATCTATCACACCCGATCATCACGTGGTGCTTCGAAACAACGAACTGTCGCAGCGGTGCACAGTTAGGGGGAACACTTTCTTGAAATTATTATGAGGGATCATCTTATTTACTACCGTCGTTCTAAGTAAACAAGATGCAAAACATGATAAACATCACATGCAATCAAATAATAAACGTGACATGATATGGCCAATATCACATAGCTCCTTCGATCTCCATCTTGGGGCTCCATGATCATCTTGTCACCGGCTTGACACCATGATCTTCATCATCATGATCTTCATCATCGTGTCTCCATGAAGTTGCTCGCCAACTATTACTTCTACTACTATGGCTAACGCGTTTAGCAATAAAGTAAAGTAATTTACATGGCGTTTCTCAATGAGACGCAGGTCATACAAAAATAAAGACAACTCCTATGGCTCCTGCCGGTTGTCATACTCATCGACATGCAAGTCGTGATTCCTATTACAATAGCATGAACATCTCATACATCACATATAGATCATTCATCATTCATCACAACTTTGGCCATATCATATCACAAAGCACTTGCTGCAAAAACAAGTTAGACGTCCTCTAATTGTTGTTGCAAGTTTTACGTGGCTGAATTAGGGTTCTAGCAAGAACGTTTTCTTACCTACGTTAAAACCACAACGTGATTTGTCAACTTCTATTTACCCTTCATAAGGACCCTTTTCATCGAATCCGCTCCAACTAAAGTAGGAGAGACAGACACCCGCCAGCCACCTTATGCAACTAGTGCATGTTAGTCGGTGGAACCGGTCTCACGTAAGCGTACGTGTAAGGTTGGTCCGGGCCACTTCATCCCACAATACCGCTGAAACAAGATAAGACTAGTAGCGGCAAGAAGAGTTGACAACATCTACGCCCACAACAAATTGTGTTCTACTCGTGCAATAGAGAACTACGCATAGACCTGGCTCATGATGCCACTGTTGGGGAACGTTGCAGAAAATTAAAATTTTTCCTACGGTTTCACCAAGATCCATCTATGAGTTCATCTAGCAACGAGTCATGGGAGAGAGAGATTGCATCTACATACCACTTTGTAGATTGCGAGCGAAAGCGTTCAACGAACGGGGATGAAGTAGTCGTACACACCGTGATCCAAATCACCGGAGATCCTAGCACCGAAAGCACGGCACCTCCGCGTTCAACACACGTACGGTCAGCGTAACGTGTCCTTCTTCTTGATCCAGCAAGGCAAAGGAGAGGTTGGGGAAGAAGACTCCAGCAACAGCACGACGGCGTGGTGATGGTGGAGCCGCAGTACTCCGACAGGGCTTCGCCGAGCTCTTACGGAGGAGGAGGAGGTGTTGGAGAGGGAGAGGGAGGCGCCAGGGCATTAGGGTATCCAGCCCCCTCTCCCCTCCCCCTTTATATAACCCCTTGGGGGGGCGCCGGCCCTAGGAGATGGAATCTCCTAGGGGGGGCGGCGGCCAGGGAGGGGGGCTTGCCCCCCAAGCAAGGGGGCGCCCCCTTTAGGGTTTCCCCCCCCCCCAACCCTAGGCGCATGGGCCTTTGGGGGGAGGCGCACCAGACCACTATGGGCTGGTTCCCTCCCTCATACAGCCAATGGGGCCCTCCGGGATAGGTGGCCCCACCCGGTGGACCCCCCGGGACCCTCCGGTGGTCCCGGTACAATACCGATAACCCCGAAACTTGTCCCGATGTCCGTATGATGACTTTCCATATATAAATCTTTACCTCCGGACCATTCCGAAACTCCTCGTGACGTCCGGGATCTCATCCGGGACTCCGAACAACATTCGGGTTACTGCATATACATATCTTCACAACCCTAGCGTCACCGAACCTTAAGTGTGTAGACCCTACGGGTTCGGGAGACATGCAGACATGACCGAGACGGCTCTCGGGCAATAACCAACAGCGGGATCTGGATACCCATGTTGGCTCCCACATGCTCCACGATGATCTCATTGGATGAACCATGATGTCAAGGATTCAATTAATCCCGTATACGATTCCCTTTGTCAATCGGTATTTTACTTGCCCGAGATTCGATCGTCGGTATCCCAATACCTCGTTCAATCTCGTTACCGGCAAGTCACTTTTCTCGTACCGTAATGCATGATCCCGTGATCAAACACTTTGATCACATTGAGCTCATTGTGATGATGCATTACCGAGAGGGCCCGGTGATACCTCTCCGTCAAGCGGAGTGACAAATCCCAGTCTCGATCCATGTCAACCCAACAGACACTTTCGGAGATACCCGTAGTATACCTTTATAGTCACCCAGTTACGTTGTGACGTTTGGCACACCCAAAGCACTCCTACGGTATCCGGGAGTTACACGATCTCATGGTCTAAGGAAAGGATACTTGACATTGGAAAACTCTAGCAAACGAACTATGCGATCTTATGCTATGTTTAGGATTGGGTCTTGTCCATCACATCATTCTCCTAATGATGTGATCCCGTTATCGATGACATCCAATGTCCATAGTCAGGAAACCATGACTATCTGTCGATCAACGAGCTAGTCAACTAGAGGCTCACTAGGGACATATTGTTGTCTGTTATTCACACATGTATTACGATTTCCGGATAACACAATTATAGCACGAATAAAGACAATTATCATGAATAAGGAAATATAATAATAATGCTTTTATTATTGCCTCTAGGGCATATTTCCAACAGGTATTACACCATAATGGTGGCCCGAACTAGTATAAACTCTGTGTTCTTTGTGCGGTTCTTTCTGTAGTTTAGATCCTTGCGAGACGGAGAGGTAGAGGGCAGAATCTCCGCGCGCACCCCAGAGTTCGAACCTTAAGGGTCTGCCGGAACCCGTGATCCGACAAACATGCCGGCTTTTAAGACCGCTCCAGGGTAATGATAATTTACTTATCCTGTATTCATTTCAATTCTTTATACTTGTACTGATATTGTGATCTTACGCAGCGGACAAGCAAAGCCCAGCAAGAAAGTGAAAAAGAGCAAGTCGACCGAAGAGCCATCCTTGAAAGAACCGGAACTCCAGACGACCGCTCCTGAGGCCTCTGTTCCTGAGCTGCAACTTGAACCGGCGCATGACACGCCAACATCAATTACTGACCCGCCTGCCGATCAAGCCGTTGATGGCTCTGAAAATCTTGAAGTCTCTAACCCGGCCAAGACAGACGACCCACAAGATGTTGATGTTGTAGTCACCAAGACTAGCTACACAGAGCCGGGGAGACCTACTGTGCTAGCCAAGTGTTCTGCCAAAGAAGAGCACCTGGAACGTCATAAGGTCAGATTTGATATTGCTGATTAAACTCACATGAGCATTGGGGAAGTTTTTTTTGGATATCTTAGCCAAGTGCACAGCAACCGTGACCTCGAAGTTGATATGGTGAAACATTTGCATCAGAAATTTGAGGTATAAATTCTTTTCCCTTCTTCGAATTATCCTTACCATTCCAGCCCCCAAGTCTATTGCTTATGATGAATATGATGTAGACTTAGAACAGGTGTATAAGGTTTAGTAATATCCTTTCATCAAACCCGTAGTCCCCAAGGGCCGGCTTAATCAACATGAATGAGTTGGTCCTTCATATGCTTGTGCAAAATATAGGCCTTGTGTGGATTTAACAGCAATATGCATTAGCCCCCAAGTGTCAAGTACTCTTGCTTGCAAAATACTTGGGACTTACTCTTATGAACTGCCACTTAGAAAAAACCTTCGTTATACATTAGCCCCCAAGTGATAAGCAACAAGGCTTGGGACTTAAAATTGCATGCTAATATTCATGACTTTTGACCCGGTATTTACACAGGCCACGACTACTCAACTGCAATCAGAACTGTCTGAATTGAAGAACCGTCTGGAAGCTCAGGAGATTGAAACTCAAAAGGCCACTCCAAATTTGAATTCAGCATGGCTGAACAAGAGAAATTGAAATCTGAGCTTGAAGTTGAGAAGAAGGCCTGGTGGGCTGAACAAAAAATCGCTTTAACCCAACGAGCTGAAACTGCAGAAAAGGCTCTTGAAGAGGTGACCACTGAATTATCCGGCTTAAAACGCCATGTATCTCAGATGGTCTCAGCAATCTTTGGTAAATCGCCCTGCAAGTGTCAAATATTGAATCTTTTGAATGATCATATGACTTGGTATTTAACTCACTTGATATTTCTATGCAGGCCCCAGGAGCTCCAACCTTAACCAGGACATGCTGGTGAAGCTGAAGGCCGTTTACACGCTCGTGGAACAACTTTACACTGGATCCCAGCATGCCTTGGCTATAGTTGCCCTGTCAAATGAAGCCCCCACACTCCTGGCGAATGTGCTAAATCGGCTTTCTGTGCTGCCCCAACAGTTCAATGAACTAAGGTGATCAGCTGCAAGAGCCGGAGCCGTAGCTTCTCTAAGCCGGGCAAAAGCATGGCTACCGGAGCTAGACCCGGCCGACATCGCCATTGGATATCCAAGCCTTAAAGAAGATGGCACATCATTTGAACAGGAGGACTTTACTGCTTGTGTGAAGGAAATACGCCCTGTGGCTACCCTGATTGCTGATGACGCGGACCTCACCAAATACCAGCCGGGTTATGACGTGGAAATCGGAGAATTCCAACGCCGCATTACAAAGTGACCAACCTGATCCCTCCAATCCGTAAGCATACCTTTGCCCCTGAGGTTGACCCGGCGGACTAATTGATGATGAAGCTGAATTTGAAGCTTTGAATGGCATTGACTGGTCATCATCAACCTTCCAGGACAGGGAACAGGACAGAGGAGCGGAAAGGGTTGATCCGGAAGCTTCAGGCCAACAAGAAAATTGACCCACCGGGCGACTCATACATGTACCTTGCTGGAAAAACAATTTAATCCCTTGGACTCGGCGAGTTATGTAATAGGGTAGAAATAACTTTGCTTTGTCATGCCCTCGTGCATGTTTTTTATGCTCAACACTGTTAAGCCGCCGCCTTATATTCTCCCTGGTTAAACTTATCATCTGCTTTTGTTATGCACAACAAAGTCTTTAAACTATCCTGTACATAGGGAATATAACACAAGCACCCTTGGCGGCTTACCACAGGGCGGGTCATAATATCTTATGTACAATCATAAATAATGAAAGAAGAAAACACAGATAAGCCTGTTATGAATTATAGCTTTTGAAATACAACTATAATATCATACCTGTGATTTTGAATTTGTACTGTCGGTTCATGTAACCTGAACAGTGAGGGTAATAGCCCAATTCTTTAGAAGCCATCACGTCCACACATATGATGATTGTCATACGCTGGCGACTTATCTTGCAAAACCAAGCCGGGTTAAATTTAAACCATACTTATACTTAGATCTGGGCAAAAAGTCTCAAGTAAAAACAAAGATTGCTTCCAAAAAACTTAAACAAAATAGGAAGACATAGTTGAGGCTTCTGATTCGAATACGATCAGTAAACCGGCCCAGAGGGGTTAAGCTAAGATTCGAATACGATCATATAGCCCCCATTGGCTTTGGCGTTGCGTCGATCAAGAGGGTATCGACAGTTGTGTTCTCTTTGGTTTGAATAGGACCTATGTTTGAACAGGAAGCCCCCAAATGACCTTGAGAGGTTTTTAACGACCCTGATTCAAATACGATCCAAGTCGGACCCAAAAGGGGTTAAGCTATGATTCGAATACGATTAGGAAGCCCCATAATGAGTTTGGCATTGCGCCGATCAAGAGGGTATCGACAACTATGTTCTCTTTGGTTCGAATACGACCTTTGTTTGAACAGGAAGCCCCCTATTGACCATGAGGTTTAACGGCTAAATCCGAATATGATCGTAAGCCAAACCGAAGGGAAAGCCGGATTCGAATATGATCAGCCCCCCTTTCAGTCGTTTTAAATTTTTATAATGAAGACATATGAACTTTGAGGATGAAAATGACGGAGGTCCTGCTTTATTACTTATCACAATATATACATCGTCAAAATATGTACATCATGAGAGTCGGTGGCTCAAGTATACTAAGGCCGAAGATGAGCGATATTCCACGGCCCGCGGGTCTCCTCCTTGGATTTACGTGAGTCTTTGTGCTCTCGAACATCAATGAGGTAGTATGACCCGTTGTTCAAGTTCTTTCTGACCACAAAAGGCCCTTCCCAAGGTGGGGATAATTTGTGCGCATCAGTTTGATCCTGGATGAGCCGGAGCACCAAGTCACCTTCTTGAAAGGTTCTTGACTTAACCCGGCAGCTGTGATAACGACGCAAGTCCTGTTGGTAAATCGCAGAGCGGGCTGCTGCCAAGTCACGCTTCTCATCTAACAGATCAAGTGCATCCCGACGGGCTTGTTCATTATTGGCTTCAACGTAAGCCACCACGCGGGGCGAGTCATGACGGATGTCACTTGGTAGAACTGCCTCTGCTCCGTAAACCATGAAGAAAGGCGTATAACCTGTAGATCTGTTAGGAGTAGTATTGATGCTCCATATCACAGAGGGTAACTCCTCCACCCAACAACCCAGCGTCCGTTGTAAAGGAACCAGAAGCTGGGGCTTGATGCCTTTCAAGATTTCCTGATTAGCTCTTTCCGCTTGACCATTGGATTGGGGATGAGCTACTGATGAAACATCAAGTCGGACATGCTCACGTTGATAGAACTCCTCCATAGCGCCTTTGGACAGATTAGTACCGTTGTCAGTTATAATGTTGTGTGGAAAGCCAAAACGAAAGATCACATTTTTGATGAATTGAACCGCCGTGGCTGCATCACACTTACTAACCGGCTCTGACTCAACCCACTTTGTGAATTTATCAACCGCCACTAGAAGGTGTGTCTTTTTATCCTTGGACCTTTTGAAAGGCCCAACCATGTCAAGCCCTCAGACTGCAAATGGCCAAGTAATTGGAATCATCCTCAATTCTTGAGCCGGCACATGAGCCCGTCGTGAGAACTTCTGGCAACCATCACATTTACTGACTAGATCCTCTGCATCTGCGTGAGCCGTCAACCAATAAAAGCCATGACAGAAAGCTTTGGCCACAAGAGACTTTGAACCGGCGTGATAGCCCCAATCTCCTTCATGGATCTCACGAAGAATTTTTGGACCTTCCTCAGGAGAGACACATCGTTGAAATGCCCCAGCGACACTGCGATGATGCAACTCACCATTGGCAATTGTCATTGACTTAGACCGACGGGTTATCTGTCTAGCCAAGGTTTCATTCTCAGGCAACTCGCCCTGGGTCATATAAGCCAAATATGGCACTGTCCAATCTGGGATGACGTGAAGAGCCGCCACCAATTGAGCCTCCGGGTCTAGAACAGCCAAGTCTTCCTCTGTGGGTAA
Organism: Aegilops umbellulata; assembly: GCA_032464435.1. Classification (NCBI taxonomy): domain Eukaryota; kingdom Viridiplantae; phylum Streptophyta; class Magnoliopsida; order Poales; family Poaceae; genus Aegilops; species Aegilops umbellulata. Next base: position 260,979,622 of record CP136055.1, read on the forward strand.
CTTGACAGAAGGGTTATGCAGAACATCTAAGAAAGTGTTAGGTGGCACCGGCTTACGCTGAGACCCCAGCCGGCTTAAAGCATCAGCCGCCTCATTCTTTCTGCGATCAATGTGCTCCACTTGGTAACCCTTGAAATGTCCAGCAATGGCATCAACTTCACGATGATAAGCCGCCATGAGAGGATCCTTGAAATCCCACTTGCCTGATACTTGTTGAGCCACCAAATTTGAGTCGCCGAAGCACCTTACCCGGCTTAAGTTCATCTCCTTACCCATCCGAAGACCATGGAGCAAGGCCTCATACTTAGCTGCATTGTTAGTACAGGGAAACCTCAACCGTAGCACATAACAAAATTTGTCACCTCGAGGGGAAGCTAAAACAACTCCAGCCCTCGAGCCCTCCAATTGCCTGGACCCATCAAAATGAATAGTCCAATATGTGTTGACCGGCTTCTCTTCAGGCATCTGTAGCTTTGTCCAATCGTTGATGAAGCACACCAATGCTTGAGACTTGATAGCGGTGTGTGGCACATACTTCAAACCATGAGGCCCAAGTTCAATGGCCCACTTGGCGAATCGTCCTGTCTGATATCTCCTAAAGGAGCAGAACTAACCACAGTGATGGGATGACCCTGGAAGTATTGCTTAAGCTTCTGGCTTGCCATGAATACCCCATAGACAATCTTCTGCCAATTTGGATATCTTTGCTTGGACTCAATAAGCACCTCACTGACGTAGTAAACCGGCCGTTGAGCCAGATATTCCTTGCCCGCCTCCTTGCGCTCTACAACGATGTCTACACTGACGGCACGTGTGTTAGCAGCCACATATAACAATAATGGCTCCTTATCAATAGGGGCAGCAAGGACCAGCGGCTCAGCGAGCTGTCTCTTCAAATCTTCAAAGGCAGCGTTAGCAGCATCACTCCAGACAAAGTTGTCTGTCTTTTTCATCATTTGATATAGCGGTATGGCCTTCTGTGACGCCCGGATATTCAAGCTACAGTAAACCTCTGCTAATGATGCCTCATCACCTCAATTACTGTTACTAATCTCGCATTAGTTCGAAACCGGTTCAAATACAAATTCAAAATCAAACAAACAATAAAAGTTCTCAAATATTAAAACTAAAATGTTTGGAGTGATCCAAATAATTCATAAGTAAGTATGGTGGAGAAACCACACTTTTATAAAAGTGTTAAATACTCTAAAATGTTTTAAACAGTAACTAAAACAATTATTGAATGCCTGTAAATAATAAAAAAATACAAACCTATTTTATTATTGTGCCAAATTAATTATGGCAGTAGCCTAAGTTGTAATACTAATTTTGAGGCTAGGTTTATATTGAAAAAACTAAAAATAAATACATGAAAGGAAACTTAATTGAAGAGAGAAACTATAAAAAGAAAACAAAAAAAATAAGTAAAAGAATAAACGGAAACCCCTGGCACCCCCTGGGCCTCGGCCCACTCCTACCCATCCAACCCAATTCCCTCCCGCACCGGTTGCCCCTCTCCTGTTCCTCGGTCTCAAACCGCAACAGGGACGTGCTCCCGCCTAACCACATCACCGGCCACGCCGACGAGGAGATAAGGGCGCCACGCCCCGACTCCTCAATCCTATCCCCCCACTCGCTCGCTCTCTTCTCCCTCTCTATTGTGCTCTGCCTCCCTCCTCAAATCCCCCTCCTTCCTGATCTCCGCCATGGATGCGTCGTCGGCGTAGCCGTCGCCGATGGCCTCCTCGCCGCCAGAGACCGCGCCAGGGGCACTGTCTTCGTCGCCTACTTCGACTACATGGGCGAGATCGAGACAGAAGCCACCGGGACACCCGCTGCTTCCCGGTCCTCAACCTCCATCCGTCTTGGTCGCCGCCGCCGTCGCCAACACCGGCCACCTCTGCTGCTCCTAAGCCACTCGACGGGCCTCCTCGTGCCTGCTCGGTGAGCACATCCTCTCCCCTCCCATTCTTGCGCCGTAGGCCGCCATCCCCGAGCTCGTCCGAGCTGCCGTGTACACGTACGTGCGTGCGTGCTGTGGCTGCTTCTATGCGCGCGCGCCGGCCTCGCCGTGGTCTAGTGCTACTTTGCCTGCTACTGCTCCAACGCCGCCCCGTACGGCACTCGCCGACCCGCCACACGCGCGTCACCACGCCCGCATGCACCAGCCCTGCCCTTGATCGTGCCCGTAGTCACCGCAACCGTGCCGCCCACGCCCAACTCCCCTGGCCTCTGCTGCTGCTCACGCCGCGGCTTGCTGCTCGCCTGAGCTCCTGCGCCCGCCCACCGCACGCACAGCACGCACCAGGCGCCCGTGCTGCTCGCTGCAGCTCCGCCTGCTGTACTACTTGCCACTGCCGCTCGGCGATGCTCTGTTGCCCACCGCTGCGTCTGGCCCTGACCGGCCTTGCCATGCAGCCCCGCTCCCCGCGCCCTGCCTTGGCCGTCCTTTGCAGGCGCCGCAGCTCGTCTCCGGCGCACACCCACGCCCCGCGTCCGTCTCGCCCTGCGCCCAACATGCGCGGCCCCGTGCACGTCGCTCGCTTCGCTGTTGCTCCCGCAGGTGCCTGCTGCTATGCTACACTGCTACAGTAACATTCAGTTACTGTAGCTAGTGCTAGCTTTTCTAATTTGACATTGTCTGGCCCTCTGTACAGACTCTAAACAACGTCTAACCAGCGCTTAACATGGGTAAAAATAATATGAGTAGAAAGCATAAATGACAAACTCCATTTTATCCCACTCGACCAAATCCTTTTGATGTATGGTTTAATTCCTACAAAAGTCACAAATTCCAATGTTCTGTTAATAGAAAAGCTGAAAACAGCTTTAATTTCATAGCTACTTTAGAGCTGTTAATGATCAATCAAATGGACTCTAACAGAGATGAAAGTGCTACTATCTTATAGACCACAGAAAAATGCTCCAGATTGATATAAGGCACAAAATCATAGGAGTTACAGATCAATAGTTGTAGTGTTTTGAAAACAGCCAAGTAATGTTTAAAACTGTCGAATTCTCTGACTTTGCAAAATTTCAGGGTTTTCTGAATATTGTTTTAATCTTCGAAAAAAAACATATAAAATAATCAGTAGCTCGGATGAAAAAGTTTTATACATGAAAGTTGCTCAGAATGACAAGACGAATCCGGTTACACCCTCCGTTCGTCCGCCACACACTCCTAGCATAGCGAACATGGAACTTTTCCCCTCCGGTTCGTCTGTCCGAAAATGCTAAACCTAGGGAAACATTCCCGGATGTTATCCCCCTTCGCCGGTAACGTGTAGCACCGCGTTAGAACACGTCTAGCTCTGCCTGTTGTCCTGTTATGCTCTTGCTTGCTATGTATTTACTGTTTCTTCCCCCCTCTTCTCTCTGGTAGACCCCGAGACTGCCGCTGATGCCGCTATGATCAACTACGTCACCGACGACCCTCCTTCTTGTCTGAGCAACCAGGCAAGCCCCCCCTTGATCACCAGATATCGCCTATTCTTCTCTATACTGCTTGCATTAGAGTAGTGTAGCATGTTACTGCTTTCAGTTAATCTCATACTGCTGCATAGCCTGTCCTTGCTACTACTGTTGTTACCTTTACCTGCTGTCCTACTGCTTAGTATAGGATGCTAGTGTTCCATCAGTGGCCCTACACTCTTGTCCGTCTGCCATGCTATACTACTGGGCCGTGATCACTTCGGGAGGTGATCACGGGCATATACTATATACTTTACACTGATACTTTGTCTGTGATACTGTTCGGAGATGGGGGCTGAAGGGGCAGGTGGTTCCACCCAGGTAGTGGTGGGCCTGGGTTCCCGACGGCCCCCGACTGTTACTTTGTGGCGGAGCGACAGGGCAGGTTGAGGCCACCTAGGAGAGAGGTGGGCCTGGCCCTGGTCGGCGTTCGCGGATACTTAACACGCTTAACGAGATCTGGGTATTTGATCTGAGTCTGGCCATTTGGTCTATACGCACTAACCATCTACGCGGGAGTAGTTATGGGTATCCCGGCGTCGTGTTATCAGCCGAAGCACTTCGTGACGTCAGCGACTGAGTGGCGCGTGCCGCATTGGATCGTAAGCTCGCTCTTGTATTAAGGGGGCTAGATCTGCTTCCGGTCGCGTTCGCAACATGCAGGTGTGCTAAGGGCGATGGGCCCAGACCCCTGTGCGCTTAGGTTTAGACCGGCGTGCTGACCTCTCTGTTGTGCCTAGGTGGGGCTGCGACGTGTTGATCTTCCGCGGCCGGGCATGACCCAGAAAAGTGTGTCCGGCCAAATGGGCTCAAGCGTGTTGGGTTATGTGGTGCACCCCTGCAGGGAAGTTTATCTATTCGAATAGCCGTGTCCCTCGGTAAAAGGACGACCCGGAGTTGTACCTTGACCTTATGACAACTAGAACCGGATACTTAATAAAACACACCCTTCCAAGTGCCAGGTACAACCCGGTGATCGCTCTCTAACAGGGCAACGAGGAGGGGATCGCCGGGTAGGACTATGCTATGCGATGCTACTTGGAGGACTTCAGTCTACTCTCTTCTACATGCTGCAAGATGGAGGCTGCCAGATGCGTAGTCTTCGACAGGATTAGATATCCCCCTCTTATTCTGGCATTCTGCAGTTCAGTCCACCGATATGCCCCTTTACACATATATCCATGCATATGTAGTGTAGCTCCTTGCTTGCGAGTACTTTGGATGAGTACTCACGGTTGCCTTGTTCCCCCTTTTCCCCATATCTCTACCCGATTGCTGCGACCAGACGATGGAGTCCAGGAGCTAGACGCCACCTTCGACGATGACTCCTACTACACTGGAGGTGCCTACTACTACGTGCAGCCCGCTGACGACGACCAGGAGTAGTTAGGAGGATCCCAGGCAGGAGGCCTGCGCCTCGTTCGATCTGTATCCCAGTTTGTGCTAGCCTTCTTAAGGCAGACTTGTTTAACTTATGTCTGTACTCAGATATTGTTGCTTCCGCTGACTCGTCTATGATCGAGCACTTGTATTCGAGCCCTCGAGGCCCCTGGCTTGTATTATGATGCTTGTATGACTTATTTATGTTTTAGAGTTGTGTTGTGATATCTTCCCGTGAGTCCCTGATCTTGATCGTACACATTTGCGTGCATGATTAGTGTACGATTGAATCGGGGGCGTCACACCTTCTCACCTAACCGGCTTATGAACCGGCTTAAAGCAGCAATACGACCCGCCAAACGCTGAACATCATTGATACATGTCGGCTTAGCCAAGGAATTCATTGCCTTATCTTCTCCGGGTTAGCCTCGATGCCTCTGTTAGAAACCAGAAAGCCCAAGAGCTTACCCACTGTCACTCCAAAAACACACTTGGCCGGGTTAAGCATCATCTTATAGACCCCGAGGTTATCTAAGGTTTCCTTCACATCATCTATCAAGGTCTCCTTCTCTCTGGACTTCACCACAATGTCGTCCACATAAGCATGAACATTGCGCCCAATCTGACTGTGTAAACAGTTCTGCACACATCGTTGATAAGTCGCCTTGGCACTCTTAAGCCCAAAAGGCATAGACACAAAGAAGAAGGCTCCAAACGGAGTAATAAAAGGCGTCTTCTCCTGGTGCTTAACTGCCATCTTGATCTGATGATAACCAGAATAAGCATCCAAAAAGCTCAAATGCTCACAACCCGCCGTAGCGTCAATGATTTGATCAATACGAGGGGGAGCGAAAGGATCAGCCAGACAAGCCTTATTTAAGTCTGTGTAATCCACACACATACACCAGGTGTCGTTCTTTTTAAGAACGAGCACCGGGTTAACCAACCACTCTGGATGGAAAACCTCAATAATGAACCCGGCCGCCAAGAGCAACCTCCTCACCAATTGCCTTACGCCTCTCCTCATTAAACCGATGAAGAAACTGCTTGACCGGCTTAAATTGGATCCATATTGAGAGCGTGCTCAGCGAGTTCTCTCGGTACACTCAGCATGTCAGAAGGTTTCCATGCAAAGATGTCCCGGTTCTCACGGATGAACTCGATGAGTGCGCCTTCCTATTTGGGATCCAGATTAGCGCTGATACTGAACTGCTTAGATGAGTCGCCTGGGACAAAATCAACAAGCTTGGTTTCATCAGCCGATTTAAACTTTAACACCGGTTCATGTTCTGTGGTTGGCTTCTTCAAAGATGTCATGTCCGCCGGGTCAACATTGTTCTTATAAAACTTCAACTCCTCTGTTGCACACACAGATTCAGCGTAAGCAACATCGCCTTCCTCACATTCCAAGGCTATCTTTCGACTCCCATGCACTGTGATGGTACCCTTATGACCCGGCATCTTGAGCTACAGATAAACATAACATGGTCGTGACATGAACTTGGCGTAAGCCGGCCGTCCAAAAAGGGTGTGATATGGGCTCTTGATTTTGACCACTTCAAAGGTTAACTTTTCAGCCCTAGAGTCATGATCATCTCCAAAGGCTACCTCCAGTTCAATCTTACCCACTGGGTACGCCGACTTACCAGGTACCAGTCCATGGAAAACAATATTGGACATCTTAAGATTTTTATCAGTCAATCCCATGCGACGGAAGGTCTCATAATAGAGGATGTTGATGCTACTACCTCCGTCCATGAGCACCTTAGTGAACTTATATCCACCAACCTGAGGTGCCACTACCAAGGCCAAGTGACCCGGATTGTCAACCCGGGGGGTGATCTTCCCTACTCCATAGAATAGGCTGCTTAGACCATCTTAAATAACGAGGAACTGCCGGCTCAACAGTGTTCACAGCCCTCTTATGAAGCTTCTAGTCTCGTTTGCACAAACTGGTGGTAAACACATGATACTGTCCACTATTCAACTGCTTTGGATTGCTCTGATATCCAGACTGCTGTTGCTAACCTCCCTGGCCGGATTGCGGATGATAGCCACTTTGGTTTCCTTAAGAGCCTTGAAAATTGGAATTTGAACCGCCGCCCGGGCCATGAAAGCCGCCGCCACCTGAGCCACCGCCCGACCCATGGTTGTCATCGAACATGTTAGAGTTCTTGAAAGCCTTCATGATTGTACAGTCCTTCCATAGGTGAGTGGCCGGCTTTTCGCGTGTACCGTGCCTTGGGCGGGGCTCATTTAGCAACTGCTCAAGAGTGGGACCTGACCCGCCGGACCAAGGTGGTGGTCTCTCCTTACGTCGTTGATTGCCGCCCTGTGCATTGCTGTTAGCCACAAACTCTGGGCTACCATCAGCCTTATGTTTATTGCCTCCCTGATTTGTCGGGTTATGCTGATGACCATTGGTATTGCCGTTCTTCTTTCCCTTCCCTGTCTTATCATCATCAGACTCGGGATCCTTGGTACTATCAGAGTCGGCGTACTTGACCAAAGCCGCCATTTGCTGAACCATATCATTACAATCGCGCTTGAGCCGCCCCAGCTTCTGGTTTAGAGGCGTAAAACGGCAATTCTTCTCCAACATTAAGACTGCAGCGCCGGCGTCCATCTTATCAGATGAATGTATTATGGCCTTGACCCGGCGCACCCAATGGGTCGTGGACTCACCCTCCTCTTGCTTGCAATTAGTCAAATCCACGATTGACATGGGCTGCTTGCATGTGTCTTTGAAGTTCTGAATGAACTAGGCCTTTAACTCTGCCAATGAACCAATGGAATTAGGTGGCTGCCCCTTCAACCAAGTGCGGGCCGTTCCATCCAACATCATGGTGAAGTACTTGGACATTGCAGCATCACTGACCTCCAGTAGTTCCACGGCCATCTCATAGCTTTCAATCCATGCCCCGAGCTGTAAATCGGCTGTGTAATTAGGCACCTTTCGAGGGCCTTTGAAATCCTTGGGCAAACGCTCATTATGCAGAGCCGACACCAAACAAGGGACACATCCAGTCCTCGTGGCCACGCCTGCCTCAATAGAGGTCGTCGGATAAACAGGAAAAGATTGGTAATCTGCTCGTTGAGCCGCCTGCTCAGCCGCCCGCTCCGCCTCTTGGCGTATCCTGTCCTGGTAAACCAAGTTAAGAGCTCCATCACCCGCCGGGTCATGCCCGCGCGGTTGGTCATGGCGCCGAGCGTTGCTTGAAATGGCTACTCAATCCATATGCCTGCTATAACTTGGGCTCCGGCTTGGACGAGGGGTTGAGTGGATCCTGTCCCGATTGTAAGAGTATGCCTCCTGCTGCGCCAGAGCCATCTGAAGAAGTTCTCTGACCCTTCGTGTTTCAATTGCCGTCGGAGAGTCGTGATATCCACTACACAACCTTCTTCTTGTAGACGTTTTTGGGCCTCCAAGTGCAGAGGTTTGTAGGACAGTAGCAAATTTCCCTCAAGTGGATGACCTAAGGTTTATCAATCCGTGGGAGGCGTAGGATGAAGATGGTCTCTCTCAAACAACCCTGCAACCAAATAACAAAGAGTCTCTTGTGTCCCCAACACACCCAATACAATGGTAAATTGTATAGGTGCACTAGTTCGGCGAAGAGATGGTGATACAAGTGCAATATGGATGGTAGATATAGGTTTTGTAAACTGAAAATATAAAAACAGCAAGGTAGTTAAAGATAAAAGTGAGTGTAAACGGTATTGCAATGATAGGAAACAAGGCCTACGGTTCATACTTTCACTAGTGCAAGTTCTCTCAACAATAATAACATAGTTGGATCATATAACTATCCCTCAACATGCAACAAAGAGTCACTCCAAAGTCACTAATACCAGAGAACAAACGAAGAGATTATGGTAGGGTACGAAACCACCTCAAAGTTATTCTTTCCAATCAATCCATTGGGTTATTCCTACAAGTGTCACAAACAGCCCTAGAGTCCGTACTAGAATAACACCTTAAGACACAAATCAACCAAAACCCTAATGTCACCTAGATACTCCAATGTCAACTCAAGTATCCGTGGGTATGATTATACGATATGCATCACACAATCTCAGATTCATCTATTCAATCCAACACAAAGTACTTCAAAGAGTGCCCCAAAGTTTCTACCGGAGAGTCAAGACGAAAACGTGTGCCAACCCCTATGCATAGGTTCATGGGCGGAACCCGCAAGTTGATCACCAATACATACATCAAGTGAATCACGTGATCCCATTGTCACCACCGATACGCACGGCAAGACATACATCAAGTGTTCTCAAGTCATTAAAGACTCAATCCGATAAGATTACTTCAAAGGGAAAACTCAATCCATTACAAGAGAGTAGAGGGGAGAAGAAACATAAGATCCAACTATAATAGCAAAGCTCGCGATACATCAAGATCATGCCAAATCAAGAACACGAGAGAGAGAGAGAGAGAGAGAGAGAGAGAGAGATCAAACACATAGCTACTGGTACATACCCTCATCCCCGAGGGTAAACTACTCCCTCCTCGTCATGGAGACCGCCGGGATGATGAAGATGGCCATTGGTGAGGGTTCCCTCCTTCGACAGGGTGCCGGAACAGGGTCCCGATTGGTTTTTGGTGGCTACAGAGGCTTGCGGCGGCGGAGCTCCTGGTCTATTCTTTGTTCTGGAAGTTTGAGGGTACGTAGGTATATATGGGTGAAAGAAGTACGTCGATGGACCGAAGGGGGGCCCACGAGGCAGGGGTGCGCACCCTAGGGGGGAGCCCTCCACACTCGTGAGGACCTCCCTTCTTTCCTGACGTGCACTCCAAGCTTTTCCGGTAGCTTTCCTTCCAAAAATAACTTCTCCAGTTGATTTCATTCCATTTTGACTTCGTTTGATATTCCTTTTCTTCGAAACACTGAAATAGGCAAAAAAACAGCAATTCTGGGCTCGGCCTCCGGTTAATTGTTTAGTCCCAAAAATAATATATAAGTGGATAATAAAGCCCAATATTGTCCAAAATAGTAGATAATATAGCATGGAGCAATCAAAAATTATAGATACATTGGAGACGTATCAAGCATCCCCAAGCTTAATTCCTGGTCGTCCTCGAGTAGGTAAATGATAAAAAAGATAATTCTTTATGTGGAGTGCTAGTTGGCATAATTTCATTGCAATTCTTCTTAATTGTGCTATGAATATTCAGATCCGAAAGATTCAAGACAAAATTTCATATTGACATAAAAATAATAATACTTCAAGCATAGTAACTAAGCAATTATGTCTTCTCAAAATAACATGGCAAAAGAAAGTTCATCCCTACAAAATCATATAGTTTAGTCATGCTCCATTTTCATCACACAAGAATGCTCTCATCATGCACAACCCCGATGACAAGCCAAGCAATTGTTTCATACTCTAGTAATCTCAAACTTATAAACCTTCACGCAATACATGAGCGTGAGCCATGGATATAGCACTATGGGTGGAATAGAATATGATGATGGGGGTTATGTGGAGAATACAAAAAAGGAGAAAGTCTCACATCAACGAGGCTAATCAATGGGCTAGGGAGATGCCCATCAATTGATGTTAATGCAAGGAGTAGGGATTGCCATGCAACAGATGCACTAGAGCTATAAATGTATGAAAGCTCAACAAAAGAAACTAAGTGGGTGTGCATCCAACTTGCTTGCTCACGAAGACCTAGGGCACTTGAGGAGGCCCATTGTTGGAATATACAAGCCAAGTTCTATAATGAAAAATTCCCACTAGTATATGAAAGTGACAAAACAAGAGACTCTCTATCATGAAGATCATGGTGCTACTTTGAAGCACAAGTGTGGTAAAAGGATAGTAGCATTGTCCCTTCTCTCTTTTTCTCTCATTTTTTTGGGCCTTCTCTTTTTTTATGGCCTTTCTCTTTTTTTTATTCCTCACTTGGGACAATGCTCTAGAAAATGATGATCATCACACTTCTATTTATTTACAACTCAATGATTACAACTCGATACTAGAACAAAGTATGACTCTGTATAAATGCCTCCGGCGGTGTACATGGATATGCAATGAATCAATAGTCACATGTATGAAAGAATTATGAACGGTGGCTTTGCCACAAATACTATGTCAACTACATGATCATGCTAGCAATATGACAATGATGAATGTGTCATGACAAACGGAATGGTGGAAAGTTGCATGGCAATATATCTCGGAATGGCTATGGAAATGCCATAATAGGTAGGTATGGTGGCTGTTTTGAGGAAGATATAAGGAGGTTTATGTGTGAAAGAGCGTATCATATCACGGGGTTTGGATGGACCGGCGAAGTTTGCACCAACTCTCAATGTGAGAAAGGGCAATGCACGGTACCGAAGAGGCTAGCAATGATGGAAAGGTGAGAGTGCGTATAATCCATGGACCCAACATTAGTCATAAAGAACTCACATACTTATTGCAAAAATCTACAAGTCATCAAAAACCAAAGCATTACGCGCATGCTCCTAGGGGGATAGTTTGGTAGGAAAAGACCATCGCTCGTCCCCGACCGCCACTCATAAGGAGGACAATCAAATAACACCTCATGTTTCAAATTTGTTACATAACGTTTACCATACGTGCATGCTACGGGACTTGCAAACTTCAACACAAGCATTTCTCAAATTCACAACTACTCAACTAGCATGACTCTGATATTATTACCTCCATATCTCAAAACAATCATCAAGCATCAAACTTCTCTTAGTATTCAAAACACTCATAAGAAAGTTTTTACTATTCTTGAATACCTAGCATATTAGGATTATTTAAGAAAATTACCATGATATTTAAGACTCTCAAAATAATCTAAGTGAATCATGAGAAATCAATAGTTTCTATAAAACAAATCCACCACCGTGCTCTAAAAGATATAAGTGAAGCACTAGAGCAAACAACAAACTACTCTGAAAGATATAAGTGAAGATCAATGAGTAGTAAAATAATTATGCAACTATGTGAAGATTCTCTAACATTTAAGAATTTCAGATCTTGGTACTTTATTCAAACAGAAAGCAAAGCAAAATAAAATGACATGACGATCCAAGAAAAACACATATCATGTGGTGAATAAAAATATAGCTCCAAGTAAAGTTACCGATGAACGAAGACGAAAGAGGGGATGCCATCCGGGGCATTCCCAAGCTTAGACACTTGGTTGTCCTTGAATTACCTTGGGGTGCCTTGGTCATCCTCGAGCTTAGGCTCTTGCCACTCCTTATTCCGTAGTCCATCAAATCTATACCCAAAACTTGAAAACTTCACAACACAAAACTTAACAGCAAACTCGAGAGCTCCGTTAGCGAAAGAAAAGAAAACACCACTTCAAGGTACTGTAATTAACTAATTCTTTATTTATATTGGTGTTAAACCTACTGTATTCCAACTTCTCTATGGTTTATAAACTATTTTACTAGCCATATATTCATCAAAATAAGCAAACAACACACGAAAAACAGAATCTGTATAAAACAGAACAGTCTGTAGTAATCTGTATCAAACGTATACTTATGTAAATCCAAAAATTCTAAAATAAATTGGTGGACCTGAGGAATTTGTCTAGTAATCATCTGCAAAAAGAATCAACTAAATAGCACTCTCCAGTAAAAAGTTTTATCTAATCTCGTGAGCGCTAAAGTTTCTGTTTTTTTACAGCATGATCATAAAGACTTCACCCAAGTATTCCCAAAGGTTCTACTTGGCACAAACACTAATTAAAACACAAAACCACATCTAAACATAATATAGATGGATTATTTATTCCTAAACAGAACCAAAAAGCAAGAAAGTAAAATAAAATTGGGTTGCCTCCCAACAAGCGCTATCGTTTAACGCCCCTGGCTAGGCATGATGATTTCAATGATGCTCACATAAAAGATAAGAATTGAAAAATAAAGAGAGCATCATGAAGAATATGAATATCACATTTAAGTCTAACCCACTTCCTATGCATAGGGATTTTGTGAGCAAACAACTTATGGGAACAATAATCAACTAGCATAGGAAGGCAAAACAAGCATAACTTCAAAAATTTAAGCCCATAGAGAGGAAACTTGATATTATTGCAATTCCTACAAGCGTATATTCCTCCCTCATAATAATGTTCAGTAGCATCATGAATGAGTTAAACAATATAACCAGCACCTAAAGCATTCTTTTCATGATCTACTTGCCTAGAAATTTTACTACTCTCCACCAAAGCAAAATTCTTCTCATTCGGAATAGTGGGAGTATCATAAGAGACTTGAATACTATAAATTGTTTCCACATTAAAAGAGTAATGTTCAAAGAAAGGGTGCTCATAATCATGACAAGTTTTATAAATATAATCATCACTACTCTTTATAGCATAAGTTCCCTCTTCCGAAATAGTGGATACATCACTAAATAAAGTCACGACCTCTCCAAATCCACTTTCATAAATATTATAAGATTCAACATCCTCCAAAATAGTGGGATCACTACTTCCTAAAGTTGACACTCTTCCAAACCCACTTTCATCAATATAATCATCATAGGTAGAAGGCATGCTATCATCATAACAACTTTGCATATCAAAACTTGGGAGGCTAAAAATATTATCATTATTAAACATAGCATCCCCAAGCTTGGGACAAACATTAATTACAGCAAATATATTCTCAAATATGTCATCCCCATCAAACATAGCTTCCCCAAGCTTGGGCCTTTTCATATCATAAGCATAATCACTCTCATCATTAATAGTATAGATAGCACTGATAGTATAGCAATTATTATATTCTTCCAAGCAAGTGCCAAAAAGATTTTCAAGATCATAAGAAGTGTCATTATCTTCCCAGTCATAATCATCACAACAAGCAATAGGCATAACTAGATCATCATCAAGTGCATCATCTTCCACAATTATTTTTGATTCATTTTCATGAGGCACAACAATAATAGGAGCAACCTTATTTGGGAGAGATGCCTTTTTACCTCTCTTTCCTTTTTCTTTTCTTCTTCTTCACCACATCATGTGTGGGTTCAATCCTCCTTTTGTAGATCCTTAATAATGAGATTGGTTGAATAAAAGGCTCCTCCTCATTACCTGATTCATCATAAGAAATAATAGGAGGATATTGGGAAGTCTCTTCCCTTCCGTTAGCATTCTCTTCATCTTCTATTTGTTTTCTTTTCTTTATGTAATTGGAAATATAAGGATTTTCAATGCAATTCACCACACAATACATATAAATTTCTTCTAGATCAAAATGAAGAACTCTATCAAGGGCAAAGTCTGGAATAACCTTAGTTATACGTTTCATTTCTTCATAACCAAGGAGCAAACTAAGTTCATTATGATGTGCAAGGGAAATCAAGTCATCACAATTTTTGGACACGATAAGATCATGAAACAATTTGCATTGGGTACTAAAATGATCACCTTCATTGCAAAGTTCACAAGTATGGCTAAGAAAAAATAAATTTTCAGCACAAACATCTATCCTTTCTTGCAAACATTTAGTTTCTAAGTACTTATGCCTCTTGCAATATCTATCTTCCCTATTTGGTGTGTACTTGCAAACCCAATACACTCCACAAAAATTGACATGTTTATAGGAGACATTTTTATCATAACTAGTGCAATCATCATTAGTACTATGGATATTCAAGGAGTTCATACTAACAACATTGCAATCATGCTCATCATTCAAAGATTTAGTGCCAAAAAATTTAATGCATTCTTCTTCTAACACTTTGCCACAATTTTCTTTTCCATCATACTCACGAAAGATATTACATAGACGAAGCGTATGAGACAAACTCAATTCCATTTTTTTGTAATTTTCTTTTATAAACTAACTAGTGCTAAAACAAGAAACAAAAAGATTCGATTGCAAGATCTAAAGATATACCTTCAAGCACTCACCTCCCCGGCAACGGCGCCAGAAAAGAGCTTAGTTGACAGGGTGTGAGTGCCTCTTACCTAGCCTCCCCGGCAACGGCGCGAGAAAAGAGCTTGATGTCTAATACACAACCTTCTTCTTGTAGACGTTGTTGGGCCTCCAAGTGCAGAGGTTTGTAGGACAGTAGCAAATTTCCCTCAAGTGGATGACCTAAGATTTATCAATCCGTGGGAGGCGTAGGATGAAGATGGTCTCTCTCAAACAACCCTCCAACCAAATAACAAAGAGTCTCTTGTGTCCCCAACACACCCAATACAATGGTAAATTGTATAGGTGCACTAGTTCGGCGAAGAGATGGTGATACAAGTGCAATATGGATGGTAGATATAGGTTTTTGTAAACTGGAAATATAAAAACAGCAAGGTAGCTAAAGATAAAAGTGAGTGTAAATGGTATTGCAATGATAGGAAACAAGGCCTACGGTTCATACTTTCACTAGTGCAAGTTCTCTCAACAATAATAACATAGTTGGATCATATAACTATCCCTCAACATGCAACAAAGAGTCACTCCAAAGTCACTAATAGCGGAGAACAAATGAAGAGATTATGGTAGGGTACGAAACCACCTCAAAGTTATTCTTTCCAATCAATCCATTGGGCTATTCCTAAAAGTGTCACAAACAGCCCTAGAGTTCGTACTAGAATAACACCTTAAGACACAAATCAACCAAAACCCTAATGTCACCTAGATACTCCAATGTCACCTCAAGTATCCGTGGGTATGATTATATGATATGCATCACACAATCTCAGATTCATCTATTCAATCCAACACAAAGTACTTCAAAGAGTACCCCAAAGTTTCTACCGGAGAGTCAAGACGAAAACGTGTGCAAACCCCTATGCCTAGGTTCATGCGCGGAACCCGCAAGTTGATCACCAAAAAATACATCAAGTGAATCACGTGATATCCCATTGTCACCACAGATACGCACGGCAAGACATACATCAAGTGTTCTCAAGTCATTAAAGACTCAATCCGATAAGATTACTTCAAAGGGAAAACTCAATCCATTACAAGAGAGTAGAGGGGAGAAGAAACATAAGATCCAACTATATTAGCAAAGCTCGCGATACATAAAGATCGTGCCAAATCAAGAACACAAGAGAGAGAGAGAGAGAGAGAGAGATCAAACTCATAGCTACTGGTACATACCCTCATCCCCGAGGGTATAGTACTCCCTCCTCGTCATGGAGAGCACCGGGATGATGAAGATGGCCACCGGTGAGGGTTCCCCCCTCCGGCAGGGTGCCGGAACAAGGTCCCGATTGGTTTTTGGTGGCTACAGAGGCTTGCGGCGGCGGAACTCCCGATCTATTCTCTGTTCTGGAAGTTTATGGTATGTAGGTATATATGGGTGAAAGAATTACGTCGGTGGACCGAAGGGGGCCCACGAGGCAGGGGGCGTGTCGTAGGGGGCTCCCTCCACCCTCGTGAGCACCTCCCTTCTTTCTTGACATGCACTCCAAGCTTTTTCGGTAGCTTTCCTTCCAAAAATAACTTCTCCAGTTGATTTCGTTCCGTTTCGACTTCGTTTGATATTCCTTTTCTTCGAAACACTGAAATAGGGAAAAACAGCAATTCTGGGCTGGGCCTCCGGTAATATGTTAGTCCGAAAAATAATATAAAAGTGGATAATAAAGCCCAATATTGTCCAAAACAGTAGATAATATAGCATGGAGCAATCAATAATTATAGATACGTTGGAGAAGAATCAAGTCGCCCTCCACCAGGAGAGCCGCCAATCGTGCTGATGCAGCGATCAGGTTCTCCAAAGGGTTAGAAAAATGACCCGATGGTGTTGGTACATGATGAGGTGGGCGGTATTCATGCGAGGAGGCTCCATTACCCGGGGTTGCACCGGTGTCCCAACCCCGGGGGTTGTAACCCGATTCACCTCTGGCGGGTTACTAGGGCCGGCACCGGGTGTGCAGAAGAGGTTTCGAGGATCATAAGCCGGAGGAAGATGGGACTGAGCCTTCTGGTGCCTTCTCCTGATGACCTCATTTGAGGCGTTCAAATCCATTGTAGGCTGAAAAGCCTCTGATTGAATCTATTGTGCTCGAGCATCCAAAGCCGCCTGTTCTGTTGCTAGCCTGACGTTCTCTGCTGCTAGGTTTTCTTTGGCTTGTGCTATCTCCTCACGTAACCGTGCCACCTCTGCATCATGTTGAGCCTGATGCGCCGGATTAACCACGGTAGTTAACAGGGATGTCAACTTATCTATGAGATCCATCAGCACCTGAGCCGGCGGGCGCACAGGGCCACCTGCCCCGGCTGCCGCTGACCCGGAGGTTATCGCTGCCGTGGTCGTAGAGTTTTGACCGGGTTGCGTGCCAGCAATGAAGATCCCCACTCTGCTCGGTGGCTCAAAGGGGTCCGGAATACTGCTGCCATCGGAACAGCCCCCAAGCCCGCCGTCTTGCAATTGATACAATGAATCTGTCTCACCCTTGGACGACTCACCATCAGAGTAGATGGCCGTCTCACCGCCATCCACAAATCCTTCAGAAAATTTCCCTCCATGGATGCATCCCACGAAGGCACGCTTCATGGCGGGCTGAGTCGGGGCGGGTCTCGCACGCTGAGCCGTCTCGATGATGTCGGTGCAAATGTCCGGCTCAGGGCCCAGCTCGCCGATTCGGCCGATGAAGACGTGGATTCCGCCAAAGGGGACCCGGTACCCATACTCAATTGAGTCGACGCTGGGGCTCCAGCCTACGTCGTCGATGCAGAGCTTGCCGCGGTGACTTTTGGTCATCCCGCCCACAGCGTATCCCTTGAGCCCTTCGAAGCTGCCCTTCAAGAACTCAAATCCACCATGCGTTGGCCCCATGGTGGGCGCCAACTGTCGTGGAATTGTCACGGTAGATGTCCTAGTGAAAGGACTTAGTCGTGGAGCCATCCGAACTAGGAAGCTTAAAGGGGTTAAAACGGGACAAAGGACACGAGGGTTTATACTGGTTCGGCCCCTTGCGGTGAAGGTAAAAGCCTAATCTAGTTGAGGTGGAATTTCTAGGGTTTCGATGAGCAGGGAGCGAATATGCTTTGCCTGGCTATCGATCTGTTGTTTCTTGCCCAGAACCACCGCCGGGTCGTCCCTTTATATACAGAGGTTGCCGCCCAGTGTCGGTGTCAAAACCGGCGGATCTCGGGTAGGGGGTCCCGATCTGTGCGTCAAGGTCGGATGGTAACAGGAGACAAGGGACACTTTATTTTACCCAGGTTCGGGCCCTCTCGATGGAGGTAAAACCCTACTCCTGCTAGATTAATATTGATGATATGGGTAGTACAAGAGTAGATCTACCACGAGATCAAGGAGGCTAAACCCTAGAAGCTAGCCTATGAGTATGATGATGGTTATGATGTGTTCATCCTACGGACTACAACCCTCCGGTTTATATAGGCACCAGATAGGGTTAGGGTTACACAGAGTCGGTTACATTGGTAGGAGATCTTGAATATCCGCACGCCTAGCTTGCCTTCCACGCCAAGGAAAGAACCTTCCGAACGCGGGACGAAGTCTTCAATCTTGTATCTTCATAGTCCTGGAGTCCGGCTAAAGATATAGTTCGGCTATCCGAACACCCCCTAATCCAGGACTCCCTCAGTAGCCCCTGAACCAGGCTTCAATGATGACGAGTCCGGCGTGCAAATTGTCTTCGGAATTGCAAGGCGGGTTCCTCCTCCAAATTCTTCAAGAAGATAATAAACACCAAAAAATAGTGTCCGGCTCTGCAAAACAAGTTTCCACGTATTGCCATATAGAGAATAATACAAACACAAATCAAATCTGCTGACGTATCCCGCAGTGCGTCATAACACTGCGACCAAGCCTTCTGTATGGATCATTTTTTGTTGTTCCACCGCTGCACATTCAACGAGGCGGTTTCCTTGGCACGTCTTGTCGAGGCAGAGATCGTGTGCCCCTTTTAACGGGATTCTCATTAATGCGGACGTGGGTAACCCAACCGTGCCCGTTAAGCACGTCCTGCCTTGATTAAAGGCTAGTCCAAGACGGTTACGGGGAGGGCTCTTGATATTCTGCCTCTTATAAAGAGACCGAGACCTTGCTCCCCTCTTGTGTTCTCAAAACAAGCTCGCCCATAGCCTCGAGTTCCAACACCCCAGGCTTTTAGATTCTAGGCGCACCGGACCATCGACAATGTCCGGCTCCGGCCTTCAAGGCCAATGGATGCCCTCCTCCGTTACGGAGGAGGACGTATTAAGGTTGAGGGAGGCTAGGTTCCTGACCAGCGAGATTCCGCACAGGTTGCCTGCTCAAGGACAAGCGATCCCAAGCCCTCAGCCTGGTGAGAGCGTAGTATTCATCTCCCACTTCCTTCGGGGATTAGGCTTCCCGACGGATCCTTTTGTAAGGGGGCTGATGTTTTATTATGGGCTGGATTTCCATGACCTAGCTCCGGAGTCCATCCTCCATATCTCTTCCTTCATTGTTGTGTGTGAAGCGTTTCTCCATATCACTCCTCACTTCGGATTATGGCTCAAGACCTTCAAGGTAGAACCGAAGATAATCGAGGGGCGTCACGTAGAGTGCGGAGGTGCTGTTATAAAAAGGAATACCGATGCTCCATGGCCCAAGGGCACTTTTCAAGAGGAGCTCGGCTTATGGCAACAGGAGTGGTTCTACATCACCTCTCCTCGGGGCACCACTTGGGTAGCGCCTCCCGCCTTTCGCTCGGGCCCCCCACCATGTTTAACATCGTGGATCAACACAGGGTTAGATCGGGGCTTGCCCAAAGACGTTCCTCTGTTGCATGGCCGCATAAATGATCTCCTAAAAGGAGACCTCAACCTGGTCAAGGTGACGCAAGTTATGCTGATTCGCCGGACACTGCCCGGCCAACGTCGCCCCCTCCGCTTGTGGGAGTTCAACCCAGAGGGGCCGCGAGTTCTCCAAAATCCCATGGGCATGACGCCTATGGAGATGTATAGACTGTTCTTCGGACCACAAGAAGTGAGTCCGGATTTGACCGAGGATGCTGGTTTAAGCCGCAACCGCCCGGATACAGAAGTAGGTGACATTGCGCCCGGACCTTCTATCCGTACCATTGACTTATTTTTTAACAGTACTTCTCCTTTTTACGCAGGAGTGGATAGCGAAGGCGAAGCTGATCCGGTGTCCGGCTCCCCTTCCCAAGACCAGGCTA
Organism: Aegilops umbellulata; assembly: GCA_032464435.1. Lineage (NCBI taxonomy): Eukaryota > Viridiplantae > Streptophyta > Magnoliopsida > Poales > Poaceae > Aegilops > Aegilops umbellulata. The sequence goes on from CP136055.1 coordinate 260,999,594, forward strand.
GATCCTGTGCTAGTCAGGATGTTGGAGGTGGCGCCTCGGGAGGAAAATGAAGGGGCGGACAAGGAAACCGTGGCCTCTTCGAAAGAGGCCATCCCAAAGGAGGGAATCGACAACTCCTCTCCAAAGGGGAAGAAAAGGGCCGCCTCTGACGACCCGGGAGCCGTAGCTCCAAAGTGGGGGAAAGAATCCGCGTCAGAGGACCCGACGCCGGGGAGCCCCTCGGCCGAACTAAATCCTCAAAAGGAGCAGCCCTCCAACGAGCCGTAAGTAGAAAGAGAGTCATTCTTTTAAGAGAAATCCTTAATTTATATCTGAGAAGTTTTAACCGAAACCTTACCTTGTAGTTCGGACCTCGACCCTTCTCGGCAGAGCTCGTCATCGGGGATCTTCTTCCGGAGATGATGGAGAGCGGAACGCCTCCTCCTTCATCGCCTAGCAAGGCGGGCGACGCCGAAGTGTCATCGCAGAGGATTTCTCCGAATCTGCCAGAGGCAGAAGGTGATCATGCGGCCCCCCGGGGTTCTCCGTGTCCAGCCTCCGAAGAAGGCCATGGGACGAGTCCGGCACCATCTGGTGTTCGGTCCGAGGAGCTGAAGGTTCTGCTGGGCCGAGCCTCTGTTTCAGAGGAGCATCGTGCGTTGATGCACACGGTGATTGAAAAGATTTCATCCGCGGAAAGCGGACTGAACGAGGCCGTCAAGAGTTTACTGGCGGGCCTTGAGGTACGTTTTAAATAACGAACATTAGTGTTAATTGCGCATAATAACATGCGCCTGGTATAGATAGTAGCGCCTGAGACTCTGTGTGCCGCAAAGATTAGCGGCGCGCAGAGGATCTTAATCCCAGGTCCTTTAAGTGGCACCTTTGTATGTAGGTGGCAGGTTGTCCGGAGTCGAGCCGGACTCGAGATTTTGCCGAAATGAAACGGCAACTCGATGAGGCAGAAGCCGACATCGTGCTTGTTAACAAGCGGCTTGATGATGCTCAAGGTATTGAGTTTATTTCGCGATTGTTAGTAAGAGGAGCTTTATGTCAATATCTTACCTTGTGTATGCTTGATGCAGATGGTGCGGCGGCCGTAGAAGGACTTAGGGCCGAGCTCGCCAAAGCAAAGGAACAAGCCAGAAAAAGCGATGCGGCTGCCGGAAGAGCCCGTGAAGAGCTAAAAGCCGAACAGGCTTCCCATTGCCGAAGCAAGGAGGAGATGGCTGATATAGCCGTGAAGTTGAAAAGTGCTACTGACCGTTGTAAACTTCTTGAAGAGGAAGGTCGAGCCCGGCAGACAGATTTAGAGAAGGCCGTCGCTGACGCCAAGGACGCCCGCTCTGTTATGAGAGCGTCAAGGGAAGAGCTGCGTCAAGCCGGACTAATTGCGGATGGAAAGCCCTTCCTGCTGCGGAGAAAATTGTTTGATCCGAAGTTCGCCCCGTTGGACCGAGCATGGAGCGTGGAGGACACCTATCTGGATTTGTCGGCTAGCGCCGCTGATGCGACCAAGTACTTTCAAGATAAGAAAGATCATGAAGTGGAAAAGATCTTCTGGTCGCAGTTCACTAATCCAGAGTGTCCACTGTCAGTGGATGATCGCCTGGCCCAATGGGCCGAGCTGAATAGGTTGTCCGGACTCGCCATGAAGTATGCCGTGGACCGCCTGTGTCCGGGGAGATCGAAGCCGAGAAGCTATTTCAGTTTGGTGCAGCAATTTCTTGACGTGGTGCCTCGGATTGAAGCTTTAAAGAGGTCCGCTTGCACAGAGGGCGCGCGGCTGGCTCTTTCCCGTGTCAAGACATACTGGGCAGATATGGAGCCCACCGTTGTTGCGTCCCGTGACTCGGATAAAAGCCGAATTCCTTCCGAGCACTATTTTGAGGAAGTCCTCGCGGGCGCTCGTATAATAGAGACGCAGTGTTCGAAAGATGCTGTTTTATGACAGCATATGTAATCGTAGGTCAATATTTTTATAAATTGTAATGGCGGAATTTAGACTTGTGCCTTCAAGTATTAATAACACCTCCTGTGCGGCCGTTTTAATATATAAATTCTGAAAGATTGCAGTCGTTGGCTTCAGCCCCCACGCACATAGTGTGGGGGTGCGCGCGGAGAACACACTTTCACACTTAACCCAACGTCTTGGTCCTACAAAGGAGGTGATAGCGTTGCAGGCTAGGCAACCGGACTATAATGCTTTAACACTTTCACTTAGCCATAGGAGCTTGACAGTTGGACTCTTTAGGTAGCCCTTTAATGGCGACTGCGTTTACCCGAATTCGGGACGCATATGTGCCTGACCGGGAAGCGGCCCTTCGTCAAAACGGAGGAATTCGATAAATTCCTATAAGTCCTCGAGTGGCGACCAGTCTCGCGCTACATCATGACAGTCGGTTTTCGGCTTTCTCTACTGAGGTGCTCACCCGGCCGAACCGGGGCACAATCGCAGTAGTTCTCCTGGTGCAACCTTAGCCGACAGAACGGAACGTAAGGTGGCCGAACTCAGGAGCCGGGCAACCCAACATGTGACCAAAATCATGACTCGGAGCTGATGCATATAGTGCCAAAACTCGCGACGCCGAACACTCCCTAAGGTGTTCGGTCTTTGTGGGTGTGTGTAAAACAACACCCTTGAAAAAGAAAAAAGCCCCTTGTGTCCAGGTACGAGCAAGAATTCTGGCGTGGCTACATGCCAAAACGCCAGTCTCCTCCATGGTTATAGTGAGGTAAACCAGGGGATGTATAGCAGCAAGAGACAGTAAAAAAGGTTTATGCAGGGTCTTAATCTAAGAAGAATCCTTTGGGGAGGGTCCCTACTGCACGGCTGCGCCTGTGTCTCCGTTGTGCCGTGTCCTGGACGGGCGCCGTACGACGTTCATCTGTAAAAGGGAAGAACTAAATTGAAAAATGGGTCGTGCGGATCAAAAAAGAATAATAAATAAAATGTGAAGTGAGAAATAGATACGGTCGAGTTTTATTGTCTCTGCGTACAGCCCCTGGTGAGGCGTACCAAGCCTATAACGAAAATGGGCTTGTGCCAAACTCATTGAGTCCGGGTCCGCGGCCTTTTGAGACTTACATCGAAAAAGTATTTTGTCTGGCGAGGCCATTTTGTTGGGCGGCCGTTTAAGCGGCCGCACAATCCTCCGTTTGGAGGAGATGTAGTTTAGTATGCTCCCTTTAAAGAGATGATGCCTCAAGGACCGGGCATCTTTAGCGTGAGGAATGCATAATGCGGTATTGCGTTAAAGCGAGCGAAAGCTCCGCGTCCCATTAGCGCTTGATAGCGACTTGAAAACGGGACTATGTGGAAGATAAGCTTTTTGCGACGAAAGTTATTGCCAGAGCCAAATATGACCACAAGCCGGAGAAAACCCATACAGTGGGTGTCCGGGCCTGGTGCTACTCCTTGAAAGGAGGTTTTACTGTGACGGATTCGTGCTGGGTTTATGCCCATGCGGTGAATTGTATCCTGATATATCAGATTTAGTCCACTGCCACCGTCCATAAGGACGTTGGTAAACTGGAATTCGTCTATTTTTGGATTAAGTATCAGGGCAGTCCGGCCTGCGTGTTTGATATTGCGAGAATAATCTAGCTGATCAAAAATGATTGGCTGTAGTGACCAGTGGCCAGACTCCTGAGGGATAGGCTTGAATATGCGGACCTTTATGGGTGCCTCATGCCTTGTTATGTGAAGTGAGTTCACTGTTTTGACTTCTTGCGGGGAGTTCTTTTGCTTCCTGGTGTTCTGCTTTTGGGGTTCGTCCTCTTCCTCACTTGGTGTGTCGAGCCCCTTGTGTTCGGCGTTAAGCCTTCCGGATTGTTTGAAAACCCAACAGTCTCTGTGGGTATGATTAGCGGGCTTTCCAGGAGTACTGTGTATCTGACATATCCTGTCCATGATTCTCTTTAGACTGGACGGATCTTCCCTATTATCCTGAGGGGGTGATTTTGTCTGATTTTGCCGCGAGCCTTTGAATCCTGCATTGACTGTCGTGCTCTTCGGACTTTTTCTTTTCATCCGGCGAAGGTCCTTGTATCGCCGTGGTTTCCCGTTTCCATCCCTGATTTCGGATGTACTTGGGTCGCTGGGGCTGCATCGTGCCAACCAGCTGTCCTCTCCTGCGCAAAAGCGGGTCATGAGGCTTGTGAGTGCGGCCATTGTTCTTGGCTTTTCCTGGCCGAGGTGTCTGGCAAGCCATTCGTCTCGGACATTGTGCCTAAAAGCCGCTAGGGCTTCGGCGTCCGGACAATCCACTATTTGATTCTTTTTAGTGAGGAATCTGTTCCAGAACTGCCGAGCTGATTCTCCGGATTGCTGAGTTATCTGACTGAGGTCGTCTGCGTCCGGGGGACGGACGTAGGTCCCTTGAAAATTTGCCCGGAAAGCGTCCTCGAGCTCTTCCCAACTTCCAATTGTGTTTTCGGGAAGGCTTTTAAGCCAGTGCCGGGCTGGCCCTTTAAGCTTAAGGGGTAAATATTTTATGGCGTGGAGATCATCTCCTCTAGCCATATGTATGTGGAGGATATAATCCTCGATCCAGACTCCCGGGTCTGTTGTTCCATCGTACGCCTCTATGTTAACGGGTTTAAATCCCTCTGGGAATTCATATTCCAGGACCTCATCGGTGAAACATAGAGGGTGTGCGGCACCCCTATATTTGGGTGTGCCAGATTCTGATGGTGGATTTTTTGCATTGCTTACGAGAGCTTGCTTTCTGGGCCCGTAAATGGACCTGGCTGGCCATGATGCGAGTCTTTTATTCTGTCGCATGCCGCATTGTGTGTGGCGCCGTTTGCCATATTGTAGTGGCCGAGAGGTCATTTATTCGACCGTGTAGCCTTTTTGTTTTTCGAGTTTGGGGGCTCTAGGGCCTCCTGGTCGAATTCGGGCAGTAGCTTTCTCTTCGGATAGCTTTTGGTGCGGCGGCTGCCGCCGTATTTGTCTGCGGTCTTGATTACTTTGATCCATCTTGTTTTGAGTGCATCTTCCGCCGTCTTTAGCTTTTGCTTCTGCTTCTTCAGGCTTCGTGTTGTGGCGACGAGCCTTTCTTGGAGATTCTTCTGCTCCATGATTTTATCCGCCGTGGTATCGTCCGGAGCTCTATTATGACCGGGGGAGGACTGTTCGTCCTCTCTGCCCGTGTTACCCTGTTCGGACGGCTGTTCTGGGATGCGTTCGTCATCTACCGGCTCGTCCTGCTCTATGGCTGGGTCTTGATCGAGGCGGGGCTTCGCTCGGCGTTTACGTCGCCGCTTTGAGTGCTTTTCGGAGGGTTTACCCTTCTTTTCGCCCCCTTCTTCCTCATTGTGAGTTTTTTCAGGTGTATCCACCATGAATACGTTATTAAGTGGGGTGGAGGTCCAGTGCCCTATGGGCGCTGGTTCCGGTTCGTCTCCGTCTTCGTCGTCCATACCGTCGAAGTCTTCAGAGCCAAAGTCGAGCATGTCGGTTAAATCGTCGACGGTGGCTATTAAGTGGGTGGTGGGTGGGCTTTGAATTTCTTCGTCGTCCGAATCCCAACCTCGCAGTCCACAGTTCGGCCTGGGCTCTCCTGAAAAAGAGAGAGACTTGAGAGATTTCAGAATATCACTGAAAGGCGAATACTGGAAGATGTCCGCGGCGGTGAACTCCATTACCGGCGCCCAATCTGATTTGATTGGCAGGGGCGCGGGAGGTTCGGAGTTCGGAGAGGAGTCCGGCTCCTTGGAGTCATGTGCCATGCGGAGTGCGGGGCTTGCGTTTGGCTCAATGGCTTTTAAGATCGCAGCCCCCGAGGCGACGTCCAACCGTTCATCCTCAAAGAACGCAGCGGGTTCCGGATCGAGGATCGGGGTCGGAGCGTATGCGGCCTCCAGGACACTGTTTGGAGGCAGAGCTATATCATGCCCCTCGAGATAGTGCGGCGCGCTTGGCTGTGGCTTGAATCCGTCGAAGATCAGGTCTCCGAGGGTATCTGCCGTGTAGTTTAAGCTTCCCCACCTGGCTTGATGGCCAGGGGCGTGGCTTTCGATCTGCTCCAGGTGGCCAAGCGAGTTGGCCCGCAGAGCGAAGCCGCCGAAGATGAAGATCTGTCCGGGGAGAAAAGTCTCACCCTGGACCTCATCGTTGTTGATGATCAAAGGAGCCATCGGGCCTAAAAGGCGACGACACAGAGGAACTCTCAATGAAAGCACCAATGTCGGTGTCAAAACCGGCGGATCTCGGGTAGGGGGTCCCGATCTGTGCGTCAAGGTCGGATGGTAACAGGAGACAAGGGACACTTTATTTTACCCAGGTTCGGGCCCTCTCGATGGAGGTAAAACCCTACTCCTGCTAGATTAATATTGATGATATGGGTAGTACAAGAGTAGATCTACCACGAGATCAAGGAGGCTAAACCCTAGAAGCTAGCCTGTGAGTATGATGATGGTTATGATGTGTTCGTCCTACGGACTACAACCCTCTGGTTTATATAGGCACCGGATAGGGTTAGGGTTACACAGAGTCGGTTACATTGGTAGGAGATCTTGAATATCCGCACGCCTAGCTTGCCTTCCACGCCAAGGAAAGAACCTTCCGAACACGGGACGAAGTCTTCAATCTTGTATCTTCATAGTCCTGGAGTCCGGCTGAAGATATAGTTCGGCTATCCGAACACCCTCTAATCCAAGACTCCCTCACCCAGTGTCTCAAAGAGTCCCGATCGGCTCATAAATAGTGTCCGGCTTGGTCTCTAACTATCCCTGCCTTACAATACAAGTTACGCACGTATGGCGGTTTATCTCTACGATCCTTTAAGCCGCCTTTTGACCTTGGGCCCTTAACTGAACCGCCATCTCCAGGGCTGTCTTGGGCTTCATGAATCGTCATAGGTATAACCGGGCCCCTCCTGGGCGGGTTATACCCAATAGTCATATCCCCCCCTACCATATTTGGACAAGGGGGAAAGGAAGGAGGGGGGAGGGGAAGGAAGTAGGAGTCCTACTTCATACTTTCCTTTTCCTCCTTTCCTTTTCCTTTCTTCCCACGTGGATGGCCCTAAAGGAGGCGCACTAGCCCCTTGTGGGCTAGTGTGTTCCCTTACTTGGACCATTAAGCCCATATCTTTGTCGGGGGTTGCCTGGAACCCCTTCAGGTGACCCGGTATCACCCGGAACACTTCCAGTATCCAAATACCATTGTCCTATATATGAGTCTTTACCTCTCGAGCATTTCGAGACTCCTCGTCATGTCCGTGATCTCATCCAGGACTTCGAAAAAACTTCGGTCTGCAAATCACATAACTCATAATACACATCGTCATCGAACGTTAAGCGTGTGGACCCTACGGGTTCGAGAACTATGTAGACATGACCGAGATACATCTCCGGTCAATATGCAATAGCGGAACCTGGATGCTATATTGGCTCCTACATATTCTATGAAGATCTTTAGCGGTTGATGACCCACAAGTATAGGGGATCTATCGTAGTCCTTTCGATAAGTAAGCGTGTCGAACCCAACGAGGAGCAGAAGGAAATGACAAGCGGTTTTCAGTAAGGTATTCTCTGCAAGCACTGAAATTATCGGTAACAGATAGTTTTGTGATAAGGTAATTTGTAACAGGTAACAAGTAACAAGTGTAAAAGTGCAGCAAGATGGCCCAATCCTTTTTGTAGCAAAGGACAAGCCTGGACAAACTCTTATATAGAGAAAAGCGCTCCCGAGGGCACATGGGAACTATTGTCAAGCTAGTTTTCATCTTCTCATATGATTTGCGTTCGTTACTTTGATAATTTGGTATGTGGGTGGACCGGTGCTTGGGTGTTGTCCTTTCTTGGACAAGCATCCCACTTATGATTAACCCCTATTGCAAGCATCCGCAACTACAAAAGAACTATTAAGGTAAACCTAACCATAGCATGAAACATATGGATCCAAATCAGCCCCTTACGAAGCAATTCATAAACTAGGGTTTAAGCTTCTGTCACTCTAGCAACCCATCATCTACTTATTACTTCCCAATGCCTTCTGATAACCCGCAAGTATAGGGGATCGCAACAGTTTTTGAGGGTAGAGTATTCAACCCAAATTTATTGATTCGACACAAGGGGAGCCAAAGAATATACTCAAGTATTAGAAGTTGAGTTGTCAATTCAACCACACCTGGATAACTTAGTATCTGCAGCAAAGTATTTAGTAGCACAGTAATATGGAAGTAACGGTAACGGTAGCAAAAGTAATATTTTTGGGTTTTGTAATGATTGTAATAGTACCAACGGAAAAGTAAACAAGCGAAGAACAATACGTGAAAAGCTTGTAGGCATTGGATCGGTGATGGAGAATTATGCCGGATGCGGTTCATCATGTAACAATCATAACATAGGGTGACAAAGAACTAGCTCCAATTCATCAATGTAATGTAGGCATGTATTCCGAATATAGTCATACGTGCTTATGGAAAAGAACTTGCATGACATCTTTTGTCCTACCCTCCCGTGGCAGCGGGGTCCTAATGGAAACTAAGGGATATTAAGGTCTCCTTTTAATAGAGCACCGGACCAAAGCATTAACACATAGTGAATATATGAACTCCTCAAACTATGGTCATCACCGGGAGTGGTCCCGATTATTGTCACTTCAGGGTTGCCGGATCATAACACATAGTAGGTGACTATAGACTTGCAAGATAGGATCAAGAACTCACATATATTCATGAAAACATAATAGGTTCAGATCTGAAATCATGGCACTCGGGCCCTAGTGACAAGCATTAAGCATAGCAAAGTCATAGCAACATCAATCTCAGAACATAGTGGATACTAGGGATCAAACCCTAACAAATCTAACTCGATTACATGATAAATCTCATCCAACCCATCACCGTCCAGCAAGCCTACGATGGAATTACTCACGCACAGCGGTGAGCATCATGAAATTGGTGATGGAGGATGGTTGATGATGACGATGGCGATGGATTCCCCTCTCTGGAGCCCCGAACGGACTCCAGATCAGCCCTCCCGAGAAATTAGGGCTTGGCGGCGGCTCTGTATCGTAAAACACGATGAATCTTTCTCTCTGATTTTTTTCTCCCCAAACACGAATATAGAGAGTTGGAGTTGAGGTCGGTGGAGCTCCAGGGGTCCCATGAGGCAGGGGGCGCGCCCCCACCCTCGTGGAAAGGGTGTGGGCCCCCTGGCCTTGATTCTTTCGCCAATATTTTTTATATTTTCCAAAAATAATCTCCGTTGATTTTCAGGTCATTCCGAGAACTTCTGTTTCTGCACAAAAATAACACCATGGCAATTCTGCTGAAAACAGCGTCAGTCCGGGTTAGTTCCATTCAAATCATGCAAGTTAGAGTCCAAAACAAGGGCAAAAGTGTTTGGAAAAGTAGATACGACGGAGACGTATCAACTCCCCCAAGCTTAAACCTTTGCTTGTCCTCAAGCAATTCAGTTGATAAACTGAAAGTGATAAACAAAAACTTTTACAAACTCTGTTTGCTCTTGTTGTTGTAAATATGTAAAGCTAGCATTCAAGTTTTCAGCAAAGATTATGACTAACCATATTCACAATAACATTTAGGTCTCATGTTTACTCATGTCAATGGCATAATCAACTAGCGAGCAATAATAATAAATCTCGGATGACAACAGTTTCTCAAAACAATCATGATATGATATAACAAGATGGTATCTCGCTAGCCCTTTCTGAGACCGAAAAACATAAATGCAGAGCACATTTGAAGATCAAGGACTGACTAAACATTGTAATTCATGGTAAATGAGATCCAGTCATACCCAATATAAACTAATAGTAATGGATGCAAATGATAGCGGTGCTCTCCAGCTGGTGCTTTTTAATAAGAGGTTGATGACTCAACATAAAAGTAAACAGATATGCCCTTTGCAGAGGGAAGTAGGGATTTGTAGAGGTGCCAAAGCTCGATTTTGAAATAGAGATAAATAATATTTTGAGCGGCATACTTTCATTGTCAACATAACAACCAAGAGATGGAGATATCTTCCATGCTACACACATTATAGGCGGTTCCCAAATAGAATGGTAAAGTTTATACTCCCCCTCCACCAACAAGCATCAATCCATGGCTTGCTCGAAACAACGAGTGCCTCCAACTAACAAGAGTCCCGGGGGAGTTTTGTTTGCAATTATTTTGATTTGATTTGCATAAAGCATGGGACTGGGCATCCCGGTGACCAGCCATTTTCTTGTGAGTGAGGAGCGGAGTCCACTCCTCTTGAGAATAACCCACCTAACATGGAAGATATGGACATCCCTAGTTGATACATGAGCTATTCGAGCATACAAAACAGAATTTCATTTGAAGGTTTAGAGTTTGGCCATACAAATTTACTTGGAACGACAGGTAGATACCGCATATAGGAAGGTATAGTGGACTTGTCGTGGTTTTGTCACGGTAGATGTCCTCATGAAAGGACTTAGTCGTGGAGCCATCGCGATGGGTTAGCTTGAAGGGGTTAAAGCGGACACAGGGACGCAAGAGAGTTTATACTAGTTCGGCCCCTTCGATGAAGGTAAAAGCCTACGCCTAGTTGTGATGGAATTGATGGGGTTTCGATGACTAGGGAGCAAACAAGCTTCGCCTAGGTCTTGAGTTTTTGTCTGTTGTCCTCGAACCGCCGCCGGGTCGTCCCCTTATATACATGGGTGAGGCCCGTCGATTTACAGATTCCCAACACCGGCTCATAGACGTGTCCGGTTTGGTCTCTACTTACTCCTAACTTACAATGCAAGTTTACATACCAACGCCAGTTTACGGCTATAGGCTTTAAACCGACTGTGGGCCTTGAGACCTGTTCCTTTATGGGCTTCAATATACTTAACTACTGATGAAGTTAACTCGACCTGTCCTGGCCGGTTTACGCCCAGTAGTAATATCCCCAACATTAGGCCCCAGATTGATTTGAACGGGTTCATGTCAATCCTTAGCAAAAACTTCATCTTCAGCATCTTCTCATAAATTGGTGAACCGCCATGATGTCATCTTCTCTAATTGCTGCAAACCGGAGTGACATCATCTGTCATAACGAAGCTATCCATGATGCTTCCTTGTTTTAATAGATCTGCGATAATCAAGGCGACAGCTCCGTTTCATGGCCCCTTGATTCTCACGCCTGACACATATCCCTTTCATTATAAATAGGACCGAAGGGTCATTTCCTTTCTCTCCCCTTCGTGCCCTTCTGCTTCGTCTTCGTCGCGTCGCCCAGCCTCAGTGCTCCGCCGCCGCCGTCAACTTCTGCATCAACCTTGGCCGCTACATCAACCTGAGCGCACTAGAGCACCGCGGTGACCTTCCGCGTCTTCCTCAACTCCAGTAAGTCTTCTGTTCCTTTCAACACAGATCTATTCTAGGGTTTCATGTTCTTCCAGTGTTCATCGCCTGTTTCGTGTTCATATGACAGCTCCTAGATGCATCTGTGAACCCTTGCTCTGTGTAGCGGTAGCTTTTAGCATCCGCCTTTAGTTTCATGCCTCAAGACCATAGATCTACATGTATCTCTGCCCATTGATTCAATATTGTTCTGTTTTGAACCTTTGAATATTTTTCTTCTTTTCTGAACATGCTTCAGATCCGATGCTGTAGAAGAATCTTGTGAAATCTGTTTCTACATACTTATTTATCCGCAACCTCAACTGTCTCCATGTTTAGATCAGGCGGTTTAACTTTGTATAAAAATTACCAAACCGGTATATACCATTAGTCCCCTTGTTGAACCGCCAGAGTTCCTTAGCCAGACACTGCCGCTTCATAAAACTCCGGTTTAGAAATAACTGCCTCCGGGTTAACAATATATGCACCAGTGTATATTTGTCCAACATATTCTTGAACCGGAATTGCTGCCTTTGTAGATCGCATCACGGCTAAACAAGTGTACGAGTGCAACTGGGTTCCCTCTCGCGTGACCGAGACTCAGCTGAACAATTTAGTCATAACTGGCGCTTTGAGCAGTAAAAAGGTTATTCATTGGAGGGTCCCCGGTACAGAATGTCCTCCCACGCCCCAAGAGGGAGAGGTTGTTGTTTTCGCGGATCATCTATCCCGGGGCTTCAATCCTCCCGGTTCAAAATTTTACCGTGATGTCTTAGCCAATTTCCAACTCCGCCCGCAAGACATTGGGCCAAACTCTGTAACCAACATATGTCACTTCCAAGTGCTCTGTGAGGTATTCTTTCAAGAGGAACCCACAGTTGAATTGTTCAGAGACTGCTTCCATCTAAACCGTCGTACTGAATTTACTGATGGTGCCAACACGGAGTTAGGCGGTATGGCGATCCAAAAGAGAAAGGGGGTCACTTATCCTCACGCCAAACTGCACAGTCATCCCAAAGAGTGGAATCAAACATGGTTCTACTGTAAAGATGCCTCTCCTTCTGACGAAAATCCTTTACCGGGTTACCGTCCAGAACGGCTTAGCAACACGCATCCCTTTCCACAAAGGTTGACTGCCAAAGAGAGAAGCAACTATGCTCCTCAACTATCCAAGCTTAGGGCCTTTATGGCTAACGGTTTAACAGGGGTTGATCTTGCTCGCTGTTGGATATCTTGGAGCATACTGCCCCTCAGCCAGCGCTCCGGTTTGATGTGCGAGTATACTGGCAGTGTCAGCGACCCGCTGCGACACATTGACATCCAGCTCACAGATGACGAAGTCACAGAAGTGGTGAAGAAGATTTTGAACGAACCGGAGGCCGTCTGTGCTCGAACCGGCTTGCTTCCCTTTTTGCCACCAACAAACCGCCAGCTGTAAGATTTATACTTTACTTTTTATTGAATCTGTCCTTGCTCAATTTACCCATTATTTAACATCAACATCTTTCAAACAGGGTGATGATCCGTTTTGGAGCAAGAAACTTCCACAGGAGAAACCAGAGAAGCCAGAGAAACCGGAGAGGCCAAACCGACCTAAGACCAGAGTTGTTAAGAGGCCAGCTAACAGGAAGAAAACCACCGCGTCTTCTGATCCGGTGGCTGATGATGATGTGGGTAATCCAGACCTAGAAGTAGAACTTGATTCACTTGGATTATTTTTCACACGTCTTATTGATAATGACCATTGTCAGGATGATGCGGAAGGTAGTCAGGCTGATGTTGTAGAGGTAATCACTCTGTCCTCCGATTCAAGACCTTTATCTTCACCTAAAAACCCGTCGGGCAAATCGGAAAGTTCAATTTTCTCATCCTCTTGCTTATTTGGATCCCAACTTTCTTATGAAGACACAACAGCATGAAGCCCGTCGCACAACCCGGCACAGCGGCCAGGTAGTCACCTCCGCCGGTTTACCAACAATCCGGTTCAGAAACGCCGTTCAGAGGTCTCTAACTCTCTTGTCAATGTTTGTCCTAAAGCGGGATGTTTTCGTCAACCTCTTAATCCGCCTGACTCCGATTATCAGGGCACTTCTCATTCCTCATCTGGCGAGTCATCAGCCACCCAGCTGCGACCACTCAAAACGGTGCTTGGGTGTGTCATATTTCTTATGATGTTTCTAATGTATCACATAACATATACTGTATTGATCCTTATTACTTCTTTCAGGGCCAAACCTAGGCCAAGCAAGAAGGCTCACTTGGATAAAGTGGCCGAGGAAAACACCGTTCCTGAACCGGACAGAACACCAGACCCTGCCGCAGCTATTCGTGAAGATGAGCCAAATGACCCACCACTGCAAGATGATGACTTTATTGCTGAAGAGAGACATGTTGACACCTCCGGTCCTGTTGACCAGCCCACAAGCCCCATCCGGATTGAGAAATCCACCAGTCCATCAAAGCCTACTAATAAGCCGACGGCCCCAGTGCAAACCGGCGAAGCCAAGGAGATGAAGTTGTTATTACTGGCATTGGCCGTACAGAGCCAGGCAATCATGTCACTTTATCTAGACATACTGCCAAAGAAGAATTTGCTGCCATTGGCAAAGGCAAATGGAATGTCGACTTGTCAACCTATGCCGCTCTGTCTCCTCAGGATCTCCATTCCGGCTATCTGAACCGGTTATACACCAGCCGTGACTATGAAGCCGGTCTGGTTAATATGATGAAGGATAAATATGAGGTAATTTCCATATACTCCTCTGCTTGTAATTTGTCAATCCAATAGCCCCCAAGTGACGGTTTAAGATATCAACTTAAACCGGGACTTTTCAATATGAACTTCGATGTATCTGAATTTTGCTGATGTAGCCCCCAAGAGCCGGTTCAACTTAACATAGTTAAACCGGGACTTTAGGTAAAAAGTATCAATAACTATTGAGCAAATAGCCATTAGCCCCCAAGTGCCAAGTTGAATACTTGTATTGAGCTTGGGACTTTCATAAAAATTGTAAGATGAAGATCAAATAGGCATTAGCCCCCAAGTACCGAGGGCATAACTTGTTATGTGGTTGGTGCTTCACTTCTGTACCCTCATCTGTATCATATTATTGTGTGTATGTAGGCTGAGACGAGCAAAAGAGAAAACCAAATCACCGATTTGCAAGAAAATCTGAAGTCCCAGCAAGCTGAAGCCTCCAAAGCCAAAGAGGAATTAACCAGCGCTTTAAGCACTATGGAACAGCTTAAGGAGGGCTTCAAGAAGGAGCGGGCGGATTGGGCCACTGAAAAATCCGCTTTAACCAAATGAGCAGAAGATGCTGAGGCTGCACTGAAACCGGTAGTGGACGAACTGACCAGCATAAAGCGGCAAGTGCATGCCATGACTGCTGCTATCTTTGGTAAGCCGGTTTGATTTCTGGATTGACTCGGCCGTCTTATAGAGCTGCCGGTTTGTTAACCCTTTGTAATATTTCAGGGACACGCATTGGTCACTTGGGGTCAGATGTGCAGAAGAAATTGAAAGCCGCCTACACATTGATCGAACAATTGTATACTGGTGCGCAACGGATCATCTCTACTGCATCCCACAACAATCTGGTGCCCACCTTGATCCAAGACACCCTTAAAAGGTTGTCTATGCTTCCTGCCCAGGTTGAAGAGCTGAAAAAATCTGCTCCTCGAACCGGTGCTATAAATGCCTTGATCCGGGCAAAAGTGTGGGTGCCAGATTTCGACCCTGTTGAAGCAGCTCAAGGCTATCCCAGCTTGAAGGAAGACGGGTCAGAGTTTAGTGAAGCGGATCTGCGAGCAATAAACCGGGAGGTGCATCCTCTAGCTTGTCAATTGGTTGAAGAGGCAGACTTGTCTCATTATCAAGCCCAATATGATGACCAAAACAAGCGAGTAGCCGCACCAATTCCTGAGCGAAAAATCTTATCCCTCCAATCCGTAAGCATACTTACGCTCCCGATATTGAACCGTCGTTGCTGATCCATGATGAAGCAGTCTTTCAAGCATTAATGGGAATCGACTGGACAACTATTGATTTCCAGCCGCTGGATAGAGAAGCAGAGGTTGAAGCGGCGCGGGATGACCCACAACCATCAGGCCAGGCTGGTGACCAATCTTGAACCGGAAGCAGGTTTAAACTGCTTCTCCTTTGTGTTCTGCGAAAAAACAATGATCTTATTTGGGCACCGTGTTGCCTTGTAATAGGCTAGCCGATACTCTTGATTTTGATATGCCTTCGTGCATAATTACTGCAACTTGTGCTTCCTTTGGGTGATGAAATTTCCAAAGTATTTTCTGCAATCAAAAAATCTTAAAGTGCCACCGCGGCTGTACCGTCAGGCGGATTATGATGTCTGCGTATATCAAAATATCTGAAATTTAAGCATATGATCAAATCTTTGTGATACATGATACCTGCCATCGTTGGGAATGAAGTTGGCTTGGCCAATCTTGAAGCGGAGGTTTATAAACCCACACTATTGAAGGAGACAACAGCTCCTGTATATATAATGCCGGTTTATCATGTAAACCGTGCGGGGTTATGATAAACATCGTGTTACTCCGTAATAGGGTGTTAACAAAAAATCAAACCGGGCAAATAGTCTCCGGATTAAGAACGGACCGTGTTCCGTGAATTGACAGTTGAACCGGTTTAAGAATTTATCGGTTTAAAAACGCAACAAAAAAGAAATATTTATCAAAAAAAAATTCAAGCAAAGGCAATGATAAAACCATTTGCAAAAAGAGGCTATTGAGCCGATCAAGGGGCATTACCATGGTCGGACACGACCAAGCCCCCGATAGGCGTAGCTATGGTTCAAGTCAGCCAGGTCCCCAAATGATGCAGTGGCATTTATGCCGATCAAGAGGTGTGGCGACGGTTCGGGTTCGACCAAGCCGCCAAGTGATTCGGTGGCCTTAGGCCGATCAAGAGGTGTGACTGGTTCAGACGTGACCAAGTCCCCAAGTGATCTCATGGCTTTCGCCTATCAAAAGGTGTTGCATTGGTTCGGATACGACCAAGCACCCAAGTGATACAACATGAAGCTTTAAAAATCTAACTCAAGGGGTAAACCGGAGGCCACTTTAGGACAGATAAAAAAACTCCGTGTAACCACACATGATGTAAAAAGAACAGAGACCCCGCTTTAGCTGAGGCTCCGGTTTATTGTATTGATTACAATATATACATTGCCATAGTATGTACATAAGTAGAGCCAATGGCTCAAGTATAGTAAGGCCGAAGATGAGCTATGTTCCACGGCCTGTTGGTCTCCTCCTCTGATGTACGTGAGTCTTTATGCTCTCGAATATCGATTAGATAGTATGACCCGTTATGCAGATTCTTGCTGACCACAAAAGGTCCCTCCCAAGGTGGGGATAACTTGTGCATATCAGTCTGGTCTTGGATGAGTCGAAGTACCAAATCTCCTTCTTGAAAGGTTCTGATTCTGACTCGGCGACTGTGATAACGACGAAGATCTTGCTGGTAAATCGCCGAACGGGTGGCCGCTTGATGACCCACAAGTATAGGGGATCTATCGTAGTCCTTTTGATAAGTAAGAGTGTCGAACCCAACGAGGAGCAGAAGGAAATGATAAGCAGTTTTCAGCAAGGTATTCTCTGCAAGTACTGAAATAAGTGGTAACAGATAGTTTTGTGATAAGATAAATTATAACGAGCAACAAGTAACAAAAGTAAATAAGGTGCAGCAAGGTGGCCCAATCCTTTTTGGTAGCAAAGGACAAGCCGGAACAAACTCTTATAATAGGAAAAGCGCTCCCGAGGACACATGGGAATATCGTCAAGCTAGTTTTCATCACGCTCATATGATTCGCGTTCGGTACTTTGATAATTTGATATGTGGGTGGACCGGTGCTTGGGTGATGTTCTTACTTGAACAAGCATCCCACTTATGATTAACCTCTATTGCACGCATCCGCAACTACAACAAAAGTATTAGGGTAAACCTAACCATAGCATGAAACATATGGATCCAAATCAGCCCCTTACGAAGCAACGCATAAACTAGGGTTTAAGCTTCTGTCACTCTAGCAACCCATAATCTACTTATTAATTCCCAATGCCTTCCTCTAGGCCCAAATAATGGTGAAGTGTTATGTAGTCAACGTTCACATAACACCACTAGAGGTTAGACAACATACATCTCATCAAAATATCGAACGAATACCAAATTCACATGACTACTAATAGCAAGACTTCTCCCTTGTCCTCAGGAACAAACGTAACTTCTCACAAAGCATATTCATGTTCAAAATCAGAGGGGTAATAATATTCATAAAGGATCTGAACATATGATCTTCCACCAAGTAAACCAACTAGCATCAACTACAAGGAGTAATCAACACTACTAGCAACCTACTAGCACCAATCCCGGACCTAGAGACAAGAATTGGATACAAGAGATGAACTAGGGTTTGGAGATGAGATGGTGCTGGTGAAGATGTTGATGGAGATTGCCCTCTCTTGATGAGAGGAGCGTTGGTGATGATGATGGCGATGATTTCCCCCTTCCGGAGGGAAGTGTCCCCAGCAAAACAGCTCTGCCGGAGCCCTAGATTGGTTCCGGCAAGGTTCCGCCTCGTGGCGGCGGAGTCTCGCCCCGAAAGGTTGCTTATGATTTTTTTCTCATCGAAAGACTTCATATAGGAGAAGATGGGCGTCGGAGAGCCACCAGGGGGCCCACGATGTAGGGGGCGTGCCCAGGGGGGAGGGGCGCGCCCCCCACCCTCGTGAGCAGGGTGTGGGCCCCCTGGCCTTCATCTTTGGTGACGATTTTTCTTTATTTATTTTAAGATATTACGTGGAGTTTCAAGACTTTTGGAGTTGCGCAGAATAGGTCTTCAATATTTGCTCCTTTTCTAGCCAGAATTCCAGCTGCCGGTATTCCCCCTCTTCATGGTAAACCTTGTAAAATAAGAGAGAATAGCCATAAGTATTGTGACATAACGTGAAATAACATCCCATAATGCAGTAAATATTAACATAAAAGCATGATGCAAAATGGACGTATCACCGCTATGTCTCGCTCTTCATCCAACAAGTCCAAAGCATCTTGCCGTGCTACCTCGTTGTCCGCTTCAACATAAGCCGCTACACAAGGTGAATCATGACGGATGTCACTGGGGAGAACCGCCTCCGCTCCATAGACCATGAAGAACAGCGTATATCCTGTCGATCTATTGGGCGTGGTGTTGATGCTCCATAATATAGATGGTAACTCTTCAACCCAACATCCCAGCGTTCATTGCAAAGGAACCATAAGCCGGGGCTTGATGCCTCACAAGATCTCTTGATTAGCCCTCTCTGCTTGACCATTGGACTGGGGGTGAGCCACTGATGAAACATCAAGCCGGATGTGCTCACGTTGACAGAACTCCTTCATAGCACCCTTGGACAAGTTGGTACCATTATCAGTGATGATGCTGTGTGGAAAACCAAACCGGAAAATCACCTTTTTGATGAATTGAACCGTCGTGGCCGCATCACACTTGCTAACGGGTTCTGCCTCCACCCACTTTGTAAATTTGTCAACCGCCACCAAAAGGTGGGTCTTCTTGTGTACCGACCCGACCCAAATGGATCAAGTCTCTGTGCTTAAGTGTCATCCCTGGATCGGTATGCTGACACACACATTACTCAAAGGATTTATAACAGAGGTAAATCACATGTATAAATTAACGTAAATATTATTACCTCAATCCATATAGCGGAAGCAACAAGGTTGTGGATTCCCATCAACACCAACGGCAAAGTTGAGTGTAGAAATCATAACCCTAACGTATCACTTACTCGTCGTAAGAAACCTCAACATGAGACGTTGCAGCCCGAAACGGGTCAGTACATTGTATGTACTGGCAAATTCACACCATAGAGAAAATGGTGATCAATGGCTATCACTACATGCATATATGGCTGGTGGAAAAGCTCTATGGTTATAATGTTTTTTTTTGCAAAAAGCCAATTTTTCCCTACTGCAAAGGAATAAATTTTTATTTAACTATCATGGTGGTTGTTAAACATTGAGAATGGTTGACAGCATTCTCAATCCCAATTAAGCATCCTCATTAAAACCCAACAAATTATTTAAGTAATGTGATGAGATCAACAGGATAATCCAAGAACTAGATACTCAAATTGTCCATAACCGGGGACACGGCTAATCATTATTAGTTTGTACACTCTGCAGAGGTTTGCGCACTTTTCCCCACAAGACTCGATCACCTCCGTTTGATTTCTCGCACTACATGGTGTTTGAGAAACGGATGACCGAGACATAGTCTTTCAGAAAGCGCTAGCACCTTACGTTGGATAGACCGGTACACCTAATTTCCCCTACATCTGCTAGTCTACCCTGTAAGAGTTCGCACGACTTAATCAACTATGCCAGAGCCCATAATGGCTTGTGGCTGCACACGGAAGTTTCTAGTATGAATAATCTCATGATCCCTTTGAGCCTGGGTGGCGGTCCATAAAAAAAACAGGCAATCCTAGACTTGCAAGATAGGATCAAGAACTCACATATATTCAGGAAAACACAATAGGTTCAGATCTGAAATCATGGCACTTGGGCCCTAGTGACAAGCATTAAGCATAGCAAAGTCATAGCAACACCAATCTCAGAACATAATGGATACTAGGGATCAAACCCTAACAAATCTAACTCAATTACATGATAAATCTCATCCAACCCATCATCGTCCAGCAAGCCTACGATGGAATTACTCACGCACGCCAGTGAGCATCATGAAATTGGTGATGGAGGATGGTTGATGATGACGATGGCGACGGATTCCCCTCTCCGGAGCCCGAACGGACTCCAGATCATCCCTCCCGAGAGAGTTTAGGGCTTGGCGGCGGCTCCGTATCGTAAAACATGATGAATCTTTCTCTCTGATTTTTTTCTCCCCGAACACGAATATATAGAGTTGGAGTTGAGGTTGGTGAATCTCCAGGGGGCCCACAAGGCACGGGGGCACGCCCCCCACCCTCGTGGAAAGGGTGTGGGCCCCCTGGCCTTGATTCTTTCGCCAGTATTTTTTATATTTTCCAAAAATAATCTCCGTTGATTTTCAGGTCATTCCGAGAACTTTTGTTTCTGCATAAAATAACACCATGGCAATTCTGCTGAAAACTGCGTCAGACCGGGTTAGTTCCATTCAAATCATGCAAGTTAGAGTCCAAAACAAGGGCAAAAGTGTTTGGAAAAGTAGATACGACGGAGACGTATCACCTTCCTCTAGGCCCAAATAATGGTGAAGTGTCATGTAGTCGATGTTCACATAACACCACTAGAGGAAAGACAACATACATCTCATCCAAATATCGAACGAATACCAAATTCACATGACTACTTATAGCAAGACTTCCCCCATGTCCTCAGGAACAAACGTAACTACTCAATCATATTCATGTTCATAATCAGAGGGGTATTAATATGCATAATGGATCTGAACATATAATCTTTCGGCAAATAAACCAACTAGCATCAACTACAAGGAGTAATCAGGTGTCAAAAAAACTACAAGGAGTAATCAACACTACTAGCAACCCACAGGTACCAATCTGAGGCTTTGGGACAAAGATTGGATACAAGAGATGAACTAGGGTTTGAGAGGAGGTGGTGCTGGTGAAGATGTTGATGGAGATTGACCCCCTCCTGATGAGAGGATCGTTGGTGATGACAATGGCAATGATTTCCCCCTCCCGGAGGGAAGTTTCCTCGGCAGAACAGCTCTGCCGGAGCCCTAGATTGGTTCTGCCAAGGTTCCACCTCGTGGCAGCGGAGTTTCTTCCCGAAAGCTTGCTTCTGATTTGTTCTCAGACGAAAGACTTCATATAGAAAAAGATGGGCACCGGAGGCCTGTCCGGGGGCCCATGAGGGAGGGGTGCGTCCTACCCCCCTCGTGGCCAGGGTGTGGCCCCCCTCTAGTACTTTCTTTCACTGGTATTTTTTATTAATTCCAAAAATGACTTCCGTGAAGTTTCAGGACTTTCGGAGCTGTGCGGAATAGGTCTCTAATATTTGCTCCTTTTCCAGCCCAGATTTCCAGCTGCCGGCATTCTCCCTCTTCATGTAAACCTTGTAAAATAAGAGAGAATAGGCATAAGTATTGTGACGTAATGTGTAATAACAGCCCATAATGCAATAAATATCGATATAAAAGCATGATGCAAAATGGACGTATCAACTCCCCCAAGCTTAGACCTTGCTTGTCCTCAAGCGGAAGCCGATAACGATAAATATGTACACATGTTTAGAGATAGAGGTGTCGATAAAATAAAATACGGACATGAGGGCATCATGATCATTCTTATAACAGCAACATTTATGGATATTGTCATATGATTTCTTATGCTCAAGTAATAATCTATTCACAATGTCAAGTATGAATGAGAAACTTCATTGAGAACCAACAAACTATAATCTCAGTCATTGAAGCAGTTGCAATTTATCATAACATCGGAAAGAGTCAATATAAGAGCTTTTTAGCAAGTCCACATACTCAACTATCATTTAGTCTTTCACAATTGCTAACACTCACGCAATACTTATGGGTATGGAGTTTTAATCGGACACAGAGAAATATAGGGGCTTATAGTGTTGCCTCCCAACCTTTTACCTCAAGGGTAATGTCAACAATAATAATTCATGCAAACTTACTTCCAATTGGATATATATATCAGGATCTTTCCAACACAATGTGCTTGCCAAAGGATAAAATATAAAAAGGAGAGGTGAAGATCACCATGACTCTTGTATAAGGAAGACAAAAAGTAAAAGATAGGCCCTTCGCAGAAGGAAGCAGAGGTTGTCATGTGCTTTTATGGTTGGATGCACGAAATCTTAATGCAAAAGAATGTCACTTTATATTGCCACTTGTGATGTGGACCTTTATTATGCAGTCCGTCGCTTTTATTTCTTCCACATCACAAGATCATATAAAGCTTATTTTCTCCACACTAATAAGTCATACATATTTAGAGAGCAATTTTTATTGCATGCAACAATGACAACTTACTTGAAGGATCTTACTCAATCCATAGGTAGATATGGTGGACTCTCATGGCAAAACTGGTTTTAAGGGTATTTGGAAGCACAAGTAGTATCTCTACTTGGTGCAGAGAATTTGGCTAGCATGAGAGGGAAAGGCAAGCTCAACATGTTGGATGATCCATGACAATATACTTTATTTCAGATATAAGAAAACATAACCCATTACGTTGTCTTCCTTGTCCAACATCAACTCTTTAGCATGTCATACTTTAATGAGTACTCACAATCATAAAAGATGTCCAAGATAGTATATTTATATGTGAAAACCTCTCTTTCTTTATTACTTCCTATTAATTGCAACGATGACCAAAACTATGCTTGTCAACTCTCAACAACTTTTACTCATCATACTCTTTATATGTGAAGTCATTACTCTCCGTAAGATCAATATAATCTCTTTATTTCTTTTTATTCTTTCTTTTTCTTCAATTCCCTCATGATCATAGCAAGATAATCAAGCCCTTGACTCAACACTAATCTTTATTATATATAGCTCACGGACTCGATTACATAGAAGGATCAAGAAGCAATACTCAAAACTAAATCATACTAAAACTTTATTCTACTAGATCAAGATATTACCAAAAGGATCGAACTAAGAAAACGGTAAAGATAGGAGTGTGATGGTGATACGATACTGGGGCACCTCCCCCAAGCTTGGCAGTTGCCAAGGGGAGTGCCCATACCCATGTGATTATGTCTCCTTCTTTGGAGGTGAAGAAGATGGTGATGGTGAAGATAATTGTGCCTTCAGCTTTTTCATATTGTACTCAAGAAGGGCAATTTCCTCCTTTAAATCATCGACCTCCAATTCCAGCTTCAAGATCTTGTCACATAAATCTCCTTTGCTTTTCTGCCGAAAACGAGAAGGAATAGATCGGTTGTTAGATAGTTTAGCCCTCTTAGGAAGACTAGACTTCTTGAACTTCACGTGCATATCCCCTGGTTGAGGTAAAGGGACATCCTCCTCCTCCGAACTTAAATCATTGATCCTCATCAAATGAGCATCCTCCTCATCATCCGTAGTTCGACCACAAGGAGATAGATCCCCATAGGTCTTTGGGTCAGCAACGAGATGTGAGATATAGCTCTCTCCGTCAGAATCCTGAGATGACATCTTGCTCCAAACCTGCTACAGAACCAGCTCGAAACAAAAATAGAGGATACTTGCGTGATACGAGGGTCAAAACCTTCGCGAGATTATATAATGAATTTTTACCGACCAAAAGGAGTAACGTGCAAGAAAACGGAGTCCGGAGAGCGCACGAGGTGCCCATGAGGCAGGGGGTGCACCCAGGGGTAGGGCGCGCCCTCCACCCTCGTGGAAGCCTCATGTCCTTCCCGGACTACTTCTTGTTTTCCTATTTTCTTAAATATTCCAAAAAGGAGAAAAATTGCCATTAGAACTGTTTTGGAGACGATTTACTTACCGTACCACATACCTATTCCTTTTCGGAGTCTGAACCGTTCTAGAAAGTGTCTCTTATGTATTCCTCTGGGGTTACGATTTCAATAATATTACTTTCAGCATTTATGGGATTACCTGAGATATAATGTTTGATTCTTCGACCGTTCACCACCTTCGGATTTGTGCCTTCGAAGTTGTTGATTTTTATGGCACCGGAGCGATAGACCTCCTCGATAACGTAAGGACCTTCCCATTTAGAGAGAAGTTTTCCTGCAAAAAATCTTAAACGAGAGTTGAATAGCAACACATAATCACCTACATTAAACTCACGCTTTTGTATCCTTTTGTCATGCCATCTTTTAACTTTTTCTTTAAACAGTTTGGCATTCTCATAGGTCTGGGTTATCCATTCATCAAGTGAGCTAATGTCAAATAACCTCTCCTCACCGGCAAGTTTGAAATCATAGTTGAGCTCTTTAATGGCCCAATATGCCTTATGTTCAAGTTCGAGAGGTAAGTGACATGCTTTCCCATAGACCATTTTATACGGAGACATACCCATAGGATTTTTATATGCAGTTCTATAGGCCCATAATGCATCATCAAGTTTCTTGGACCAATTCTTTCTAGATCTATTAACAGTCTTTTGCAAAATTAATTTGAGCTCTCTATTACTCAATTCTACTTGACCACTATACTGTGGGTGATATGGAGATGCAATTCTATGATTAACATCATACTTAGCAAGCATTTTACGAAAGCCACCATGAATAAAATGTGAACCACCATGCCGGGGTTTCCTGGGCTCCCCGAGCACCTATGGGGACGGAGCCCCTTCTTGGTTCGGCGGGGGCGGAGGTCGCGCGAAGAGCGGATCGAGGCGAGGCACGCGGGGGAAGGTTTTTACCCAGCTTCGGAGCTCTCCGGAGAGATAACACTCCTACTGCTGCTTTGTGGATTGTATTGAGTTCTTGCTCGGGAGCGCCGAGTGCTACAGTACACTCGAGCAGCTAACGAGACCGAGCGCTTCCCTGAGGATCGATCCCTCCCTACATTGTGCATGGGCCTCCTTTTATATCTTCAAGGGGTCTCCAACAGGTGGCAACGTAGGTAAGGGCAAAAGTGTAAATATGCTACGGTAGGTACAGCTGCCTACACAGTGTATCATACCTAACCCTGACGGCAGGGGACAAAGGCATTAAATGCCCGTCTACGTCGCCCAGACGGTGCAGAAAAGGGACCGTCAGGGGCGCCATCGCTCGCCACGATGGCGATCCTGTCAGCGATGCATGCCATAGTGTACCCCTGGCTGCACAGCCTCCCGCCACGTACGCTGGGAAGGGTCCTGGAGCGACACGTAGGTGGGTGAGCTGGAGCGCGGGTACAGAGTGGCTGCCTGCCGCGGCAAGTGCCTTGCCGCGGCCGTTGTCTTGTCGCGCCCGGGAACTTGTCGCTCGCCGGGTCCTGCCGGGACGCGTGGCGCGCTGCGGCAGGTTCTTTGAGATGCTCTTGTTGGGCTTCCCGGCAAGCTCCTCTTGCCGGGGTCTTGTACCTTGAATGGCCTTCCCGGCAAGATCCTCTTGCCGGGGACTTGTCTCCTTGACTTAAATACTTTATTCTCGAATGGTTCCAAAGGAACCGTAGAGAGCCTTGGTGATCATCTGGCGGGTCTTGCCGCGGGGTGCTGCGACTGCCCGTGCACAAGTTCGGGATACTAGAGTACCCCTACTTTAGTACACCGACAGGAGCCCCCGGGCCTGGGCCATACACGGTGCCGAGCGCTGTTGGGCCAGGCCCAAAACAAGGCACGGGCACGCACGGCCTGGGTCGCGTTGTACCTTGCTCCGCATCCACCACGCCCTCCCGAACGGCATGCGTCGATTGCGGCGTCGTGGGGGAGGTCGTGGGTGGTTCCTTTACTCGGAAAGGCAAAACGTCCTCCCCCTGGCGGTTCGTATCTTCCTCATAAACGGAGGGAGGCGTGGAGGCGTGGTCTTCGAGGCATCCACCCCCCCCCCCCACGATCACGGGGTGGGGAGAGGTCGCCTCATCCGTCGCCTCACTCTGCCCTCCCGCCACGCGGCCTCCATGCGCTTGGAGTGGCAAACGGTGGAGGCGGGAAATTGGGTCGAGGCAGCGGGTCAGGCCCAGTTCCCTGCGCATTCTGTGTCTCGATTGGCTGAGCGGGGCGGCCGAGCCCCCACCCCGCTCCTTTATAAGGAGTGGGATAGGGGGGACGGAAACCCGCATCCTCTCATCTCCTCCTTTCTTCAGTTTCTGCTCCTCTTTCTTCCATCCGCCATGGAGAAAGGGAACCCTAGTCCTTCGACGGTAGCGACGAGGGTTGCCGCTAGGCAACGCGTTCCTCCTCCCTCCGCACCCGTGGCGGCAGAGCCAGCCGCAAGGGGAAGAGGGAGGGGACGAGGCCGCGGGCGAGGTCGAGAGCGAGGCCGAGGCGGTCAGGGAAGAGGCGGACGAGGCGGCGAGCTCGCCGGCCTCGCCTCCGCCAACAGATCCTCTCCCCGTGGCGGACCACATTGGGGACGACCCTTGCGAGTTCTTCGTCAGGCTGCGTCGGCCGCCTCGTCGTTGCCTTCGTCTCCCGACTCCATTTGCGAGTGTGATGGAGTTGGATCCGCCCGAGACACTGAGGTTGCATATGAGGGGTTGCGGAATCAGCGGTACGCGAGTCCGCGTCGACTTCCCGGCCCCTGATGTGATGTATCTTGGTCGAGGGTGGAAGACGTTCACCCGCATCCACAGCTTGACGGTGGGCCTCACCCTCCATTTTAAGCTGATGGAGGGCGGTCTCCTCTCCGTCAAGGTCTTCAGGTGCTTCGGGACTCGGGCACGGTGCTGCGTGGAGAGCTCCTCCGATAGCGACGGCTCCTCCTCGAGCGGGAGTGACGAGGAGGACAGCGACAGCGGCCACGAGGGTAACGGGCGGCGGGATGACGGGTCCGACTAGGTGTCGGGCGCCGCTCCGCGGGGCATCGGCGACCCCATCATCCGCGTCGCTGGTTCCTGGAGCTTCTCGGGGTCGTCTCCTGGGGCGGCTGGCATAGGGAGGCTGCGGAAGAGGAAGAGGGCAGGCGGCAAGGCCGTCAACTCGGAGTACGAGGGCACAATGCCCTCGACAGCGTGCTGACGTCTTGCCGCCTCGTCTTCAAGCTTTTGCCTCCGGCGCCGCCATCACCATGCTGCCGAGACGTTCTGTTGGTGTCTTCTGGCACCCGTAGCTCATCTAGGCGCCCCTTTTGCCCTTTTCGCCTCCTTGACCTGCCTCCTGAATATAGGGACAAGAGAGGGATTACGGGCACCTTATCTCTTTTTAGTTTGTAAGCCCTCGGGCCTTAGTTGTGTTTAAAACTTGTAATCCCATTATTCATGTTCTTCATCCTCTTATGAACTGTACCTGAGTGGAATGCTTTTTAATGAAAAGGGGATGCTTGCTGGGTCACTTGTCTCGCGGGTGGAACCCACGTCAAGGAGCGAATCCTTTATATCTTTTAAGATAGACACTTTCTTTCCCGGCAGCAGGCCCTGCCTTCTTCCCACGTCACTCGCCCTTTCTCACGCTCTCGGCGGAGGCAGGGAGGAGGCAGGATCAGGCTCCTCGCTTCGTCCCTTAGCTGCCGCGACAACGACCTTACCTGGCCCTGGGGACGAGCCCTAGGTCCTAGAGTTAAGGGAGCATGGTAACTTTTAGGAAGAAACGAGGTTTCGCATACCTCAATCCATAAGAGAATGCATGATAAGGGATGAAAAACTTATCTGAGATAGCAGCCCCCGGCAACTCTGGTTCGCCGTGGGATGATCCTTGCACTTGCAGCCCCCGGCATTATTGGCTTGCCGGGGTCCTGCAGCCCCCGGCAACACTGGCTTGCCGGGGTCCAGATGTTGGTCTGTCCTCCTTCTCCTTTTCGTCCTCAAGTGGTCCGATAAGGATATGGTGAGTCCTGCGAACCAGGGAAACGAAATAACGGCAAAGAGACGCACGCTCGACCTCTAAGTTAGGGGTTAGCCACCACTAAGCACTATCAACCCTAACCAAGGACGAGACTCGACTCAGCATGCATGCTAAAACTCAGGGCGCCAGTGCTTTATCTTCGCTCAGGGTCTGCGCCTGGCTTTGTACAAAGGATTACATGCAACAGCGGCAAGACTTGTACAAAATGGTGGTTGCCGGACAGGGTCCGACAACCGCGCCTTATGGGTAAAACTTACGAAGATGCTCAATGTTCCAGGAGTTGCTCACCGGAATGCCATCCTCGGTCTCAAGGCGGACAGCGCCAGGCCTCGTGACTCGTTTCACCCGATAAGGGCCTTCCCACTTCGGCGTCAACTTGTTGGAATTCTTGGCGGAATGAACACGCCGAAGAACAAGGTCGCCTTCCTCGAGACTTCTGGCTTTAACTTTGCGGCTGTGGTAGCGGCGCAAAGCTTGCTGGTATCGAGCAGCTCGTACAGCAGCCTGAAGACGGTCCTCCTCAAGGAGCAGCGCGTCATCTCGCCGCAGCTGCTCTTGCTCAAGCTCATCATAAGCGAGCACTCGAGGTGACCCGTATACGAATTCCGTGGGGGTAACTGCCTCTGCTCCATAGACTAGAGCGAAAGGTGTCTGGCCAGTGGCTCGATTTGGCGTCGTCCTGATCGACCAAAGAACCACCGGTAGCTCCTCGATCCAGTTTCTTCCGCACTTGTGCAGCCTGTCGAAAGTCCGGGTCTTGAGTCCATGCAGCACTTCAGCACTTGCCCTCTCTGCTTGACCGTTGCTCCTGGGGTGAGCAACAGAAGTGAAGCAGGCCTTGGCGCCAAGGTCTTGGACGTACTGCATGAAGTTGCGATTCGTGAATTGTGTACCGTTGTCGGTGATGATCCTGTTAGGGATTCCGAAGCGGCAAACAATCGACCTGAAGAACTTGACTGCTGACTGTGCTGTCACCTTCCTCACTGGTTCCACTTCTGGCCACTTTGTGAACTTGTCGATTGCGACGTACAAGTACTCAAAGCCCCCGACTGCTCGGGGGAAAGGGCCGAGGATGTCGAGCCCCCAGACCGAAAATGGCCAGGATAGAGGGATTGTCTGGAGAGCTTGAGCTGGTTGGTGTATCTGCTTGGAATGGAACTGGCACGCTTCACACTTGGTTACTTGTGCAGTTGCATCCTGGAGGGTTGTCGGCCAAAAGAAACCTTGCCGGAACGCTTTGCCGGCAAGTGCTCTGGCGCCAACGTGATGACCACATATGCCTCCATGCACCTCTGCCAACAGCTTCTGTCCATCTTCCCGGGGAATACACTTCAATTTCACTCCGTTGAGCCTTCTTCTGTACAGTGCATTGTCAACGAACTGGTACATACTAGACTGTCGGGCTACTCTTTCCGCTTCTTCTGGCTCTTCGGGAAGTTCTCCTGACTGGAGGAAACGGACGATCTGCTGTGCCCATGCTGGAGCCTGTGGCTCGACAACAAGGACTAAAGGCATATCTGCTGCTGCGGGAACATCCGCTTCTACGGCGAGAACCCGCGGTTCAGCCGGAGCTTGATGATCCCCGGCAAGTTTGCCGGAGCGAAACTTGTCGGGAGCGTCTACTTCAACGAAACAAACCTTGGGGCTTGTCGGAGCAGACTGCTCCTCAGCACTTTTGGCGTTGATCTTGGGGACCTTCTTGGTGGCGGCTTCGGGAAGCTCAGCCGGAAGATAGTCACCAGAAATCAACTTCCTCTTCCTGCTCTGTCCAGTCGGTGGCGTCACGGATGGTTGAGTTAGCTTGAGCACAAAGATCCCTGGTTCCACAGGTAACTTAAATGCCGCGCACTTTGACAGGCCGTCAGCGATGTCGTTCTGAGCTCTAGGAACATGTTCCATCTGTAGGCCGACAAAGCGCTCTTCTAGCTTCCTCACTTCATCAACGTAAGCTTCCATCAACGGACTCTGATAATCCTTGTTTACTTGGCGGACGACAAGCTGCGAGTCACCCCTGACAATGAGCTGCTTGATCCCAAGGTCTGCCGCGATCCTGAGACCGGCGAGCAATCCTTCATACTCTGCAGTATTGTTTGTTGCTTGCTCCTTGGGAAAGTGCATCTGGACCACGTACTTGAGGTGCTCTCCGGTGGGTGCGACAAGCAGCACGCCAGCACCGGCGCCTTGTAGCGAGAACGCGCCATCAAAGTACATCAACCACTCTTTGTTTGCTTCCTTGACGGGGATGCTCGTCTTTGGGGTTTCTTCGTCAGGTGTTGGCGTCCACTCTGCTATGAATTTTGCCAATGCTCTACTTCGAATAGTTGAAGTGCTCTCATACTTGAGGCCAAAGCTCGACAGTTCCAATGCCCACTCAACAATCCTGCCTGTTGCTTCTGGATTCTGCAGTATCCTCTTCAGCGGAAAGCGAGTGATAACTGTGATCTCATGTGCTTGGAAGTAATGGCGCAGCTTTCTCGAGGCCATAAGAAGGCCGAAAAGCAACTTCTGCACACCAGAGTACCTCGACCTAGCCCCCTGCAGAAGGGAACTTACAAAGTAGACTGGGGGCTGCACCATTTTCTTCTGTATCCCTTCGCACATCTACGCAGATCTATCTTCGTCGGGACCAGAGCTCGTCGGGGAAGCCCCTTGCTTGTCACTGGACGCGCTTGCCACGGTTGCTGGCTCATCATCTTCCTCTCTCTCCGCTACTAACGCAGCACTAACCACTTGATTGGTTGCCGCCAGATATAGCAGCAACTTCTCTTGTGGTTTAGGTGCGACAAGTATTGGAGTGGAGGACAGGTATCTCTTCAAGTCTTGCAGCGCAGCCTCCGCTTCCGGAGTCCATTTCATTGGACCTGCCTTTTTCAAGATTTTGAAAAACGGCAGGGCGCGCTCAGCAGACTTAGAGATAAACCTGCTGAGAGCCGCCACGCAGCCGGCAAGTTTTCGTACATCCTTGACGCGCTTCGGTGCTTCGATCTGCTCAATGGCCTTGATCTTGTTGGGATTGGCTTCAATCCCCCGCTGGGACACAAAGAACCCGAGAAGCTTGCCAGAAGGGACTCCAAACACGCACTTCTCGGGGTTGAGCTTGAGGCTAATCTTACGCAGATTTGCAAAAGTCTCTTCTAGATCTTGAATCAGAGTTGACTTGTCCCTGCTTTTGACCACTATATCATCCATGTAGGCTTCCACATTTCTGTGTATTTGCGGCTCAAAAGCAGTATGGACGACCCTTGCAAATGTTGAACCAGCATTCTTCAAACCGAAAGGCATTCATACAAAACAGTACGTGCCACATGGAGTGATGAACACGGTTTTCTCCTCATCCTCTTCTGCCATGAAGATACGATGGTATCCTGAGTATGTGTCAAGAAACGAAAGCAAGTCGCATCCGGCCGTGGAGTCGACAATCTGGTCAATGCGCGGCAAAGGAAATGGGTCTTTGGGACAAGCTTTGTTGACATCGGTGAAGTCGATGCAAAGTCTCCATTTCCCGTTCGCCTTGCACACGACTACAGGATTGGGCAACCACGTAGGATGGAGCATTCCTCTGACGAGGCCTGCTGCTTCCAACTTCTTGATCTCTTCGGCGATGAACTCTTGGCGCTCCACCGCTTGCTTCCTGACTCTCTGCTTGACGGGTCGCGCGTGAGGACAGACGGCGAGGTGGTGCTCGATTACTTTCCTGGGAACGCCGGAGATGTCAGACGGTTGCAAGCATCCGAAACTACAAAATAAGTATTAAGGTAAACCTAACCATAGCATGAAACATATGGATCCAAATCAGCCCCTTACGAAGCAACTCATAAACTAGTATTTAAGCTTATGTCACTCTAGCAACCCATCATCTACTTATTACTTCCCAATGCCTTCCTCTAGGCCCAAATAATGGTGAAGTGTCATGTAGTCGACATTCACATAACACCACTAGAGGAAAGACAACATACATCTCATCAAAATATCGAACGAATACCAAATTCACATGACTACTTATAGCAAGACTTCGCCCATGTCCTCAGGAACAAATGTTACTCACAAATCATATTCATGTTCATAATCAAAGGGGTATTAATATGCATAATGGATCTAAACATATAATCTTTCACCAAATAAACCAACTAGCATCAACTACAAGGAGTAATCAACACTACTAGCAACCCACAGGTACCAATCTGAGGCTTTGGGACAAAGATTGGATACAAGAGATGAACTAGGGTTTGAGAGGAGATGGTGCTGGTGAAGATGTTGATGGAGATTGACCCCCTCCCGATGAGAGGATCGTTGGTGATGACGATGGCGATGATTTCCCCCTCCGGGAGGGAAGTTTCCCTGGCAAAACAGCTCTGCCGAAGCCCTAGATTGGTTCTGCCAAGGTTCCACCTCGTGGCGGCGGAGTTTCTTCCCGAGAGCTTGCTTCTGATTTTTTCTCGGACGAAAGACTTCATATAGCAGAAGATGGGCACCGGAGGCCTGCCAGGGGGCCCGCGAGGCAGGGGGCGCGCCCTACCCCCCTCGTGGCCAGGGTGTGGGCCCCCTCTGGTACTTTCTTTCGCCGGTATTTTTTATTAATTACAAAAATGACTTCCGTGAAGTTTTAGGACTTTTGGAGTTGTGCAGAATAGGTCTCTAATATTTTCTCCTTTTCCAGCCCAGATTTCCAGCTCCCGGCATTCTCCCTCTTCATGTAAACCTTGTAAAATAAGAGAGAATAGGCATAAGTATTGTGACATAATGTGTAATAACAGCCCATAATGCAATAAATATCAATATAAAAGCATGATGCAAAATGGACATAT
Source organism: Aegilops umbellulata (assembly GCA_032464435.1). Taxonomy (NCBI): domain Eukaryota; kingdom Viridiplantae; phylum Streptophyta; class Magnoliopsida; order Poales; family Poaceae; genus Aegilops; species Aegilops umbellulata. Next base: position 261,032,181 of record CP136055.1, read on the forward strand.
CAGCGGTCAAACCGCATAACAACATACATCATTCCCTTTGTCATATGTATGTTAGTCTCTTTACTCGTTCCGTAATGCATCATCCCACAACTAACTCATTAGTCACATTGCTTGCAAGGCTCATAGTGATGTTCATTACCGAGAGGGCCCAGAGATACCTCTTCGATACACGGAGTGACAAATCCTAATCTCGATCTATTCCAAGCCAACAAACACCTTCGGAGACACCTGTAGAGCATCTTTATAATCACTCAGTTACGTTGTGACGTTTGATAGCACACAAGGTGTTCCTCCGGTATTGGGAGTTGCATAATCTCATAGTCAGAGGAACATGTATAAGTCATGAAGAAAGCAATAGCAATAAAACTCAACGATCATAATGCTAAGATAATGGATAGGTCTTGTCCATCACATCATTCTCTAATGATGTGATCCCGTTCATCAAATGACAACAAATGTCTATGGTCAGAAAACTTAACCATCTTTGATTAACGAGCTAGTCTAGTAGAGGCACACTAGCTACACTTTGTTTTGTCTATGTATTCACACATGTATCAAGTTTTCAGTTAATACAATTCTAGCATGAATAATAAACATTTATCATGATATAAGGAAATAAAATAATAACTTTATTCTTGCCTCTAGGGCATATTTCCTTCAGTCTCCCACTTGCACTAGAGTCAATAATCTAGTTCACATCGCCATGTGATTTAACACCAACAGTTCACATCTTTACCCATAGTTCACATCGCCATGTGACCAATACTCAAAAGGGTTCTAGTAGATTCAATAATCTAGTTCACATCGATATGTGATTAACACCCAAGAGTAATAAGGTGTGATCATGTTTTGCTTGTGAGAGAATTTTTAGTCTACGGGTCTGCCACATTCAGATCCGTATGTATTTTGCAAATTTCTATGTCTACAATGCTCTGCATGGAGCTACTATAGCTAATTGCTCCTATTTTCAATATGTATCTAGATGGAGACTTAGAGTCATCCAGATTGGTGTCAAAGATTGCATCGACGTAAGTCTTTATGACGGACTCTTTTATCACCTCCATAACCGAGAAATATTTCCTTAGTCCTCTGAGGATAATTTTGACCGCTGTCTAGTGATCTACTCCTAGATCACTATTGTACTCCCTTGGCAAAATCATGCTAAGGTATACAATAGGTCTGGTACACAGCATAGCATACTTTATAGAACCTATGACTGAGGCATAGGGAATGACTTTTCATTCTCTTTCTATTTTCTGCCGTGGTCGGGTTTTGAGTCTTTACTCAACTTCACACCTTACAACTCAGGCAAGAACTCCTTCTTTGACTAATCCATATTGAACTTCTTTAAAATCTTATCAAGTAATGTACTCATTGAAGGTCTTATCAAGCATCTTGATCTATCTTTATAGATCTTCATGCCTAATATGTAAGTAGCTTTACTGAGGTCTTTCTTTGAAAAAATCCTTTCAAACACTCCTTTGTGCTTTCCAGAAAATTCTACATCATTTCCGGTCAACAATATGTCATTCACATATATTTATCAGAAAGGTTGTAGTGCTCCCACTCACTTTCTTGTAAATACAGGCTTCACCAAAAGTCTTTATAAAACCATATGCTTTGATCACTTTATCAAAGCGTATATTCCAACTCCGAGATGCTTGTACCAGTCCATAGATGGATCGCTGGAGCTTGCACACTTTGTTAGCACCTTTAGGATTGACAAAACCTTCTTGTTGCATCATATACAACTCTTCTTTAAGAAATCCATTAAGGAATGCAGTTTTGACATCCATTTGCTAGATTTCATAAAATGTGGCAATTGCTAACATGATTCGGACAGACTTAAGCATCGCTACGAGTGAGAAAGTCTTATCGTAGTCAACACCTTGAACTTGTCGAAAACTTTTTGCGACAATTCGAGCTTTGTAGATAGTAACACTACTATAAGCGTTCGTCTTCCTCTTGAAGATCCATTTATTCTCAATAGCTCACTGATCATTGGGCAAGTCAATCAAAGTCCATACTTTGTTCTCCTACATGGATCCCATCTCAGATTTCATGGCCTCAAGCCATTTCGCGGAATCTCGGCTCATCATCGCTTCCTCATAGTTCGTAGGTTCGTCATGGTCTAGTAACATGACTTCCAGACAGGATTACCGTACCACTCTGGTGTGGACCATACTTTGGTTGACCTACAAGGTTCAGTTGTAACTTGATCTGAAGTTTCATGGTCATCATCATTAGCTTCCTCACTAATTGGTGTAGGAATCACTGGAACTGATTTCTGTGATGAACTACTTTCCAATTTGGGAGAAGGTACAATTACCTCATCAAGTTCTACATTCCTCCCACTCACTTCTTTCGATAGAAACTTCTTCTCTAGAAAGGATCCATTCTTAGCAACGAATATCTTGCCTTCGGATTTGTGATAGAAGGTGTACCCAACAGTTTCCTTTGGGTATCCTATGAAGACGCATTTCTTCGATTTGGGTTCGAGCTTATGAGGTTGAAACTTTTTCACATAAGCATCACAGCCCCAAACTTTAAGAAATGACAGCTTAGGTTTCTTACTAAACCACAGTTCATATGGTGTCATCTCAACGGATTTAGATGGTGCCCTATTTAACGAGAATGCAGTTGTCTCTAATGCATAACCCCAAAACGATAGTGGTAAATCGGTAATAGACATCATAGATCACACCATATCTAATAAAGTACGGTTACGATGTTCGGACACACCATTACGCTATGGTGTTCCAGGTGGCATGAGCTGCGAAACTATTCCACATTGTTCCAAATGAAGGCCAAACTCGTAACTCAAATATTCGCCTCCGCGATCAGATCGTAGAAACTTTATTTTCTTGTTACGATGATTCTCAACTTCACTCTGAAGTTCTTTGAACTTTCCAAATGTTTCAGACTTGTGTTTCATTAAGTAGATATACCCATATCTTCTCAAATCATCTGTGAAGGTCAGAAAATAACGATACCCGTCGCGAGCCTCAACACTCATCGGACCGCATACATCGTATGTATTATTTCCAATAAGTCAGTGGCTCGCTCTATTGTTCCGGAGAACAGAGTCTTAGTCATCTTGCCCATGAGGCATGGTTCGCAAGCATCAAATGATTCATAATCAAGTGATTCCAAAATTCCATCCGCGTGGAGTTTCTCCATGCGCTTTACACCAATATGACCTAAACGGCAGTGCCACTAGTATGTTGCACTATCATTATCAACTTTGCATATTTTGGCATCAATATCATGAATATGTGTATCACTACGATCGAGATTCAATAAACCATTCACCTTGGGTGTATGACCATAGAAGGTTTTATTCATGTAAATAGAATAACAATTATTCTTTGACTTAAATGAATAACCGTATTGCAATAAACATGATCCAATCATATTATGGTCAACGCAAACACCAAATAACATTTATTTTAGCTTCAACAATAATCCTAAAGGTAAAGGGAGAGTGCGATGGTGATCTTATCAACCCTGGAATCATTTCCAACACACATCGTCACCTCGCCCTCAACTAGTCTTTGTTCATTTTGTAACTCATGTTTTGAGTTACTAATCATAGCAACTGAACCAATATCAAATACCCAGGGGCTACTATGAACACTAGTAAAGTACACATCAATAACATGTATATCATATATACTTTTGTTCACTTTTCCATCCTTCTTATCCGCCAAGTATTTGGGGCAGTTCCGCTTCCAGTGACCATTTCCATTGCAGTAGAAGCACTCAGTTTCAGCCTTGGGTCTAGCTTTGGGCTTCTTCGTGGGAGTGGAAACTTGCTTGCCATTCTTATTGAAGTTTCCTTTCTTTCCCTTTCCCTTTTACTTGAAACTAGTGGTCTTGTCAACCATCAACATTTGATGCTTTTCTTGATTTCTACCTTCGTCGATTTCAGCATCACGAAGAGCTCGGGAACCGTTTTTGTCATCCCTTGCATATTATAGTTCATCACGAAGTTCCAGTAACTTGGTGATAGTGACTAGAGAACTCTGTCAATCACTATCTTATCTGGAAGATAAACTCCCATTTGATTCAAGCGATTGTAGTACTCAGACATTCTGAGCACATGCTCACTGGTTCGATCATTGACAAGGTTTAAAGAAAGGGTGGGCCATTCACCATGAAGGCTAAAAGCGAGATAGGCTTTACTGGACATTTTCGCTTACAAAGGCGAAGACAGTTCCGTGTTTTTTCAGCCGATTCTCCGAAATTTAAGACAATTATCCTCACTCAAACTTCAAAAAGCCCTTTTCTTCTAATGTAAATTCTATCTGTCTCCTTTGTCCTTCCTAACGCTAGTCTAGTCTCCGATTAAAGGATTAATACGGGCGTGCTTCCTTGCAGAGGGTTGTTTTAGACACCTACCCACCAGAAACTTTGCTTTGCCACCCAGGTATAACCAAAGCGAGCTATTCTCCTCCATCTTGTAGGCAAAATACTTGTCAGAGGTCGCATACCTCTTGACTCAGGCATGAGTCTGAAATACCAATTTTAGCTCTTGGAATATCTTATATGCTCCTTGTTGTTCAAAACGTTTTTGAAGTCCCAGTTCTAAGCCGTAAAGTATGGTGCACTAAACTATCAGGTAGTCATCATACCGAGATTGCCAAACGTTCATAATGTCTGCATCTGCTCCTACAATAGGCCCGTCACCTAGCGGTGCATCAAGGACATAATTCTTTTGTGCAGCAATGAGGATAATTGTCAGATCACGGACCCAGTCCGCATCATTGCTACTATCATCTTTCAACTTATTTTTGTCTAGGGACATATCAAAAATAAAACAGTGGAGTTATACGCGAGCTATTGATCTACAACATATATATGCAAAAACTATCAGGACTAAGTTCATGATAAATTAAAGTTCAATTAATCATATTACTTAAGAACTCCCACTTAGATAGACATCCCTCTAGTCATCTAAATGATCACGTGATCCATATCAACTAAACCATGTCCGATCATCACGTGAGATGGAGTAGTTTTCAATGGTGAACATCACTATGTTGATCATATCTATTATATGATTCACGCTCGACCTTTCGGTCTCAGTGTTCCGAGGCCATATGTAACGCCCTCGATGCGGCTATATATCCCATGTGTCGAAGCACGACTTAGAGGCATAACCGCATTGAAAGCAATGTCGCAAGTGAGGTAATCTTCACACAACCCATGTAATACATAAGGGAAAGAGATACATAGTTGGCTTACAATCGCCACTTCACACAAATACATGAACAAAACATTACATCATACAGTTACAAACAGGGCCCGACTACAGAGCCAAAATAAAAGAAGAAACCCCAAAAGCGACAAAGGACCAAGATCGACCCCAACTGGGCTCCACTACTGATCGACTAGAACGAAACAACATAAAGGACAAGATCTTCATTGAACTCCTCCTTGAGCTCGGGTGTGTCACCTGCACGGTCTCATCGGCACCTGCAAACTGGTTTTGGAAGTATCTGGTGAGCCACGGGGACTCAGCAATCTCACACCCGCGAGATCAAGACTATTTAAGCTTATAGGTAGGGTAAAAGGTATGAGGTGGAGCTGCAGCAAGCGACTAGCATATATGGTGGCTAACATATGCAAATGAGAGCGAGAAGAGAAGGCAAAGCACAGTCGAACAACTATGATCAATAAGTGATCCTGAACTACTTACGTCAGACATAACTCCAACAACTGTGTTCACTTCCCGGACCCCGCCGAGAAGAGACCATCACGGTTACACACGCGGTTGGTGTATTTTAGTTAAGATCAACTTCGGGTTTTCTAGAACCGGACATTAACAAATTCCCATCTGCCCATAACCGCGGGCACATCTTTCGAAAGTTCCAAACCCTGCAGGGGTGTCCCAACTTAGCCCATGATAAGCTCTCGCGATCAACGAAGGATATTCCTTCTCCCCGGGAAGACCCGATCAGTCTCGGAATCCCAGCTACAAGACATTTCGACAGCAATAAAACCAGTCCAGCAAAGCCGCCCGATGCGCCGACATCCTGATAGGAGCTGCACATATCTCATTCTCAGGGCAACACCGGATAAGCTAAGCGTACAGGTACCAACATAACCCAAGTTGCCAAGGGACGGTCCCGCACGGTGCTCTAGTTTGGACCAACACTTAGACAAGCATTGGCCCGGGGGGGCTAAATAAAGATGACCCTTGGGTTAATTACTCCCAAGGGAAAAGTAGGTGGTGGTGAGGCAAATGGTAAAACCAAAGTTGGGCCTTGCTGGAAAAGTCTCATTCAAAGCGAACTGTCAAGGGGGTCCCATAAATCACCCGACCGCGTTAGGGACGCAAAATCCGGGAACATAACACCGATATGACGGAAACTAGGGCGGCAAGAGTGGAACAAAACACCAGGCATAAGGCCGAGCCTTCCACCCTTTACCAAGTATATAGATGCATTAATTAAATAAGATATATTGTGATATCCCAACAAGTAAACATGTTCCAGCAAGGAACAACATCTCCATGTTCCAACAAGGAACAAACTTCATCTGTTCACAGCTTGGAGTAGTGTCAGGATGGGTGACCGACCGGGAAGTTGCTCCCGGGTGCGCACGAGTGAGGACAAAGTGCGCAGAAAAGACTAGTATTGATCTGTGGGGCCAGTCTAGATCCCGCCGGGAGTAACGTCCACCGGCGGGTGTGTCCGGGGCGTTACAAGTTGGTAATCAGAGCCTTCCCCGACCTTAGGAGCCCCCACTGATTGATCGTTTTTAGCGGCCGAGTTGTGTCTAGAAAAATGTTTTGAGTCATTTAGGAATTATATATCGGAGAGTTTAGGAATTCTTTTTACTTCCCAGTCTCTTCATCGCTCTGGTAAGGCATCCTGACGTAGAGTTTTGACTCTTCTCTTCTCAAATTTCACTAAAAAAAATTTTAGGATCACGCGGGTATATTACAATCGTTCCGATGGTTTTATGATGACAACATTGTCTTGGTTGCCTCCTGACATTTAGGGGTTGTGGCAGTGTCCCGGGGAGTTGAGCTCCGAGGTGTTGTCGTCATAATTTTATCGTTGCGGTTTTGGAATACCTGAGTTTAGTACGACGACATCGAAAATCTCTTTTGTACAGTTGTTGGTGAGATAACCCTGATAGCCCAGTACTGAGGCGAGTGCGGGAGTATTGCCATGACTTGTATAACGGATGCTTTTCGAAGGTTGAGGTAGACGATTTCCGAAGGTTTCTTGGTTATGTGTTGAAGGATGGATACAGCTCGTTGTAGGATTTGCTAGTTTGGGTGAGATATTATGCTTCCCCTGTATCCCCAACACCTGATTGCATAACCAGAAAGTTTCGGGAGTTTATAAGTGGGAATTCAAGTATCTCGTAGGATATCTTTCCAACAGACACATGATACGATATGGGATCTATCTTATGTTTGTTCCGGCTTATTCTGCAAGCCAATCCTTTGTTTTTGATTTGTTTTATGGTATTCGAGTTGCTTCGATGTCAAATGTTGAATCCATACCTTTCCTAAATGGTGTTCTCATATTTCTATGTGGATACCAATCCTTCATGATAATTGATCTTGCGAATAAATTATCAGTTCTTCTCAACGGTGTTTGCTTCATCCGCTCCAAGTTGTCTTTGTTTTCCCGCCCATATTTCTTCAAGGACGCAGATTTCTTAATCAAGTATCCTTCTATTGATGGAAGTTTCTTCATTTTTTCCTTCAATGTTCTTATCCGGTGATTATCATGAAGATTCTAACGGAGCGTCAAGTTCATCAATCTTCGTTCTTTTCTTCTCCGATGGATTCAGTTCAAGCTTGTCGATCATATCTTTCCTTGTTTCAAATGTTTTCTAATGCCGGTGTATCTCTTAATCATTCACCTCTTGCTATTCATTTGTTCCGGAGTGTTGAAGATATCTCAGAAGATTCAACTTTCCATTCTCATTTCACTCAAGTTCTTTTGAGGATGCTATCTCATTCAAGCCTTTTAAATCAACCGGTGCAATCTCCCTTTCAAGCAATCGTTCAACCATTCTTTTGAGAGGGCCCATAACCCACAGGTCTTTTTCCAGGATCTTACCTGACTCTTCTTATTTTCCCGGAGCTATTCTCAAATTCATTTAAAAGTTTGACGTAAGAATGAATTGTCATCAGTCATATGTCTTTCTCCAAGATCCTTCAATTCTTTCATCGTTGGTTCAACCTTTCTAATTTTCATTCCAGAGTGCCTCAACAAATTCATGGTGGTGTTTTTCGTCGTCATTCTCAACATTTGAAGACCAAAGAAGAGTTTCCCTTAAATCTTGTCCATTCTCTTGAAGATGCGTGGTCCTAGATTGATGCCATTCTCTCATAATTGTTTTGGTTGTGAGAATTCTTTTCACCCATCCGGAGCATTTCAGGAGTCTTTTCAGTTTGATTCTCCAAAGCCTTTCATCTCAGAATTATTCATTCTCAGCTTTCAGCTCTCGTTCTCCAAATCTTACCGGTGCATCATTCAAATATCCTCTAATCAGTTCATGATCTCTTTGTTCTCATGTATCTAAATCCTAGCAAGCATCTTCGTTCATTTGCTAATTCTTCTTGGTGTTTCCTTATCTTTTCTTCGTTCTTTTTCAAGTCTTATGGTGGTCCGTTCAAGATCCTTCTTCCTTTGTATCATATAGATTCATTCGTTCTTTCCAATCCCACCGGTGGTTCCATCAATACCGTCCCAAGTTTGCACCATATCTATCTTAATCCTTTCTACGAGAATAAGTAGTATGCCAAATCCATTGCTTGTCATCAATTTAAATTGGTGAAGGATAAGCATAATGAAATTCTTATTCTTGTCTCATCGAGTAAATTCTATTCCCTATTCCGAAGGTTCTTCAAATTCTCAATTGTTTCATCTTTTTTTCCCGGAGTTCCAAGATCTCATCATCACGAAGATCCATCTAAATCATTGCAAGGCTTCAATCTTATTCTTTTCATCCTACAATTCTTTTGATCATTCTTTTATTACCGGAGTTCTTCATGGAGGCTCTACATGATGATTCACAAAGGATTTAATTCCTTCTCGAAGTGTTCATCGAGATTCTTTTCAGAGCAGCTCAAGCATTCTTTATCTTGCATTTTAAAGTGCAATTCTTTCTATCTTATCATTCGAGGTGGTGTTATGTCATTCTCGACAACTTGAGTTCATGTCTCATGATTCACATGTTGTTAAGAATGAGTTATTTTTTAAATCCATCCATCTCTTTGTTGGAGTTATCTTGGGATATATTTCACCTAAAGCCTTCCATTGGGAATGTTGCTAATTATGGTGCTTATAAATGATCCAAGTTCTTCATCTATCCTCCCGGTGAAATAGTTTCTCGTCTCCTTGTTGATATCAGTCCAATCATTTGTTTTCGTTGGTGGCAGAAGCTCACCTCATAATGTTGAGATGTTTTCATAAGTCCACTCCAAGCTTATTCGTTTCGTTGTTGGTTCTCCAACAACTCCGTTTCAATCCTTATTTTAAGGAGGCTCTTTCAAATTCAATTTTGATAGAAGTTGTTGTTCTCTTCTCTGTTCTCTTGTTTCCACTCTTTCATTTGTCCCGAAGGCATTGTGTTATTGATCTCTTCGAACCATCTTCTTGTTTTGTCAAGATCATCTTCTTTTCTTGCTTATCCTTTTAACCGGAGTGTTGTATCATCTCTTCAATATCTTTCTTCTCATCAAGTTGTCTTCTCGTTTTAACCTTTTGGTTCTCGTCATATCCCATGTTCCTCTTTCCTAACGAAGTGTTTTCAACTTTGTTCATCTTCGTTGTTTTCGTTCTTTCATTTTGATTCAACCTCTCAAGGTTCCTTGGTTTCACTCTTTTGTCAAAGAAGCAACTTAGCTTTACCTCTTCTCTTTCTCTTCTGTTTTCTCCTCCGGTGCCATCCTAGATCTCGGGACGAGATCCTCTCGTAGTGGTGGAGTGTTGTAACGCCCCGGATGCAACTTTCCATATTCGTAACTCCAACTCTTGCCTTTTCCGGAGATGCGTTTTGATATTTCCTTCATGGTTGGGTTTTTGTTTTTGTTTTGCATTTTTGTTCTTGTCTTGCATCTCATCTCTTTGCTTCATGTGCATTGCATCATGGCATCTTGCACCCTTTTTTTTAAAACTCAAGTATAAACCGTATGGATCTTCGGTCCATTTAAATCGAGGGATATTCACAATGGTGATTTCTCTTTAGAACATATACTCCCAATATTATTAGGGAGCTATAATAAATATTCCATTTTGGAATTCACTATAACACACTTGCAAAATCCCAATGTCGTTGTTATCTCAACTCTTGACCTCTAACTGTGCCATTTATCTTCTCATCATTTTCCGGAGCTCTACCTAATCTCTCAACATTTTTGGACCTTCCAAACCTCCACTTCCTTTTCACCCATTTGAATTTATTCTTTCAATCTTGGTCTTTCCTAATTTTCTCGGACCTAACATATTTTTGCGAGTCCGGGAAAATTGTCTGCGTGTCCAACTTCTTCCTCTAACCCCTCTTTCTTTTCTTTCTTAATCTCTGTGTTTTTTTTCTTCTTTCTTTTCTTTATTAGAGAGAGAGAGCCTAGCTGGGCCTCCCAGCCCAGCTGCTCCCTGCCACCCCTATCCAGCAAGGCCCATCAGGCCCAGCCGGCGCCCCACCGAGCAAACCCTAGCCCATCACCATCTCTCTCCCTCCTAGCCCCCCTGCCCGATCCCTCCTCTCCCTCTCGTTTCCTCCACCCAGCGCCGCCAGAGCCCGGTTCCCTCGACCCCATCTCCCGATCCCCATCTCTCTCGCTTTCACCCTCTCCCGATCCCCATCTCTCCTCCTCCCCGTTCGTCTTTCTCGCCGGGAGCTCCGCCTGGAGACGACCTGCCCCGCGCCCCTGCCGGCCCTCCTCCGACCTCATCCCCACGAGCACGGCCGCCGCTCCACGCCACTTCGCCGGTCCCCGTCGCTCCGCCTCTCCAGGGAACAGCAGGCGCGCCGCTCCACGCCAAGAGCCGCGCCTCGCATCGCCGCCTCCTCACCATGGCGCTCTGCCGGCCGGCGAGCCCAAGCCTGCCGCCGTGCCGACCGAGTCTCCTTCCGCTGTTTCTCTGCCGCAATTCCGGCCAGACCGAATCGGTTCCCCGCCGCCTCGCCCAGTCCATGGCGTCGCCTCCTTGCTTCGTCGCCCGCGACCTCCTCCTCCCGGCTCTGCTCGGGTCTTCCTAGGCCCATCGCCTCCTGATCCGGCGACCTGCGCCCAGTTCGGCCGCTCGCTCGCCCGTCGTTCTGCTTCGTTGGAGCAGAGA